>CM038673.1:311035247-312235247 GCA_021605145.1 Aegilops bicornis
CCTCTCGGACGCACCGCCCCTCTGCCTTTGTGTGCATGACATGTGGGCCACCTTAAATGCGGCGAGCATCAAGTTTCTACCACAGCCACATCGATTCCCACGATGCCGCACGAACCCATGACACCACATGTCCCGCACCATCGAATTTTCATCCAGCGGCTATGACACATTTCGTCTCGGGCATCAATCCTCACCGAGTACTTCAGACTAGGTAGTACCACGTGTGGCGATCTACGCCTCATAATGCCCCGACGCCAGGCTGTGGCACCCTCGCCACGGCCACGCCACCATCGGCCGGTTCATCTCGAACGAGTGAGTCGCGAACCAAACCACCACCATGAGAATGACATGTGGGCCAGCCACATTTAAGGTCCGCATGTCATTGACTCATAGGCCGGGCACTAAGACACTGAAGTTCGGTCCCGTGGGCCCTGAGAGGGAAATGTAACTCCTGCGGCAGGCCTTGTGGTGCTCCCGTAGTACGTGTTCGTGCCAAACCCGGAATTTGTTTCTTACTACTACCAACTACTAGTAAGGTACACGTGCATTGCACGCATGAGATTCTGGTGGTTTATGCATTATGCTTCTACATGTGGAGTCTTCTAGATTCTACATGTGGCAAAATTTGGTGGAATGTAGATGATATCCAACGACCAGTAGTGCTCGGATTTGCCATCTTTGTATCGTCGGATTGGCTTCATCCAACGACCAACTTTCAAAGTTATGCCTTGGTTTGCAGCCTAAGGTTTCCACGCCTAAGCTTAGGCGTGCCGGCATGTGTTTGGTTCATTGCTACACTTGTGGCTTGCCACACTTTTCTAGCTACATGATCCACATGTCATAGACTCAACTTCTTGCCAAATCTTGCCACACTTGTGGTGGCCATTTTGTTAGCCACATTTTTGTGGCGCATACACTTTGCCTAAGCTTAGTTGTGGCAAAGTTAGTCATGAATGAAGTTCAACCATGGAGTCTTCTAGATTCTACATGTGGCAGAATCTGGTGGAATGTAGATGACATCTAACGGCCAGTAGTGCTCGGATTTGCCATCTTTGTACCGTCGGATTGGCTTCATACAACGACCAACTTTCAAAGTTATGGTTTGGTTTGTAGCCTAAGGTTGCCACCCCTAAGCTTAGGCGTGCCACAAGTGTGTTTGGTTGCGTTCTCGTCTTAGCATAGTTGTTCCCTCTTCATGCATGCTCAACTCAACACCCCTCTTCATATATGCTCTTTTCATGCATGCTTCTAGTGTATTTGTGCTAATAGAGTGTGGACTCATGCACCCTCCATACACTCTACCAAACACCCAAAAATGGGTCGAGATGGGAACTCTTGGGATCATGCACCCTTCATACACCCTACCAAACACACCAGGCATGTGTTTGGTTCATTGCTACACTTGTGGCTTGCCACACTTTTCTAGCTACATGGTCGACATGTCATATACTCAACTTCTTGCCAAATCTTGCCACACTTGTGGTGGCCATTTTGCTAGCCACATTTTTTTGTTTGCATACACTTTGCCTAAGCTTAGTTGTGGCAAAGTTAGTCATGAATGAAGTTCAACCATGGAGTCTTCTAGATTCTACATGTGGCGTAATCCGGGCGGAATGTAGATGATATCCAACGGCAAGAGTGCTCGGATTTGCCATCTTTGTACCATCGAATTGGCTTCATCCAACCACCAACTTTCAAAGTTATTCACACGCTATATAGGGGTATAGATATAGATGTGCCGCCCGCTGCAATGGATCCAAAGTATATCTCTGCTTAGTGGAGTGCACTCTATACACATTATCTATTTATTTTCTCTAACCTTTTGTAGCCATGCAACCAAGCCACATAAGCTTCATGGGTGCCCCCACATCATATTATTCATACCACGCTGACAGGAAAAAAGATAAATCACCCAAAACAAGATCTTCCCGTTTTGTTCCTACGATGTGTCGCCGCATAACGATCTACTAGTTGTATAGTGGTAGTACTAGTTGTATAGTACAAACTTGGTACTAGTAGGAGCAGAGTAGTATGGAATGCTCCTACTTCATCAACAAGCCCCATCTCGACACCAAATTTCTCGGCTGTACAGCCTAGATCTTCCCCTGCTTTGCTTTTCCAACCCAACAAGCGGCCGGGTGCGGTTTGCCAATAGTTGGTTTGCTTCAACGGCGGTCCCACATGAAAGTGAAAATGCTAGGCAACACGCCTTCCCTAAGTTATGTGTCGTACGGACGGGTTGTGGAGTACTCCCGAGTCCCGGGGGGGTGGGGGGGGGCGTGCGACGCGAACACGGCAGGCCTTTGGCTGTTACTAGCAATGTGCCCGCATGCTATGACGGATCCAAAGTAGTTGAATAGTAGTACTTGTTCACAAACTTGAAAGAAATCACTCTTGTTTTGATATACTCCTAATGTATTACTCCCTCCGTTCCTAAATATTTGACTTTTTAGAGATTTCAAATGGACTATCACATACGGATTATATAGACATATTTTGAAGTGTAGATTCACTCATTTTGCTCCGTATGTAGTCACTTATTGAAATATCGAGAAAGACAAATACGTAGGAATGGAGGGAGTACTTTTCACTCAAAATATATTTCTCAGGCTGTTTTGATGAGGTGAGGGAGGGATGTGGTTGCTATCAAGTTAATAAGGGATTTTCTGCAAATTGGAGCAAAGAAGTGGGCTATTTTTGCAAAAATGCCACAACTTACCTCATAGTTGTTAGATGCAGATCTAATGGTCAGAAATGACAGATGGCAGACACACCACCATCACCAACTAAGTCTTTTATAGGAGTATATATTTCTCAGGCTGTTTTGATGAGGTGAGGGAGGGATGTGGTTGCTTTCAAGATAATAAGGGTTTTCTGCAAATTGGAGCAGAGAAGTGGGATATTGTTGCAAAAATGCCACAAATTACCTCACAAATTAGTTAGATGCGCATCTATGGTCGAAACGACGGATGGCGCATTACACACCACCATCACCAATCGAAGTCTTTTATAGGAGTAGGAGTAGAGAAACATGTATAAATTGTAACATTTTGGTTCTCGCTCCTTGGCACGATCGATAGATAGAAATAACGATTGGAAAAGCTAGGGTGGGGCTATTTCACAGATAAGCGAGGTGATATGTAGTAGCTAGGTTGGCGATCGTCGGTTTGGTCACACGCTATCCGACATGTTCTAGTGTTTCTAGAAGATGCTCGCATGCGCTGCAACGGTTGATGGAAAAGGTAAGCACAACTTATAAATTGACGGATGGAGTACTAGTTACAATGATGCATATAATTGCTAAAGGATCGCATATGTCGGTATTGACCGGAACGAGAATGCAACACCACAATAAGAATTAAGGCCACGATGATGATGCAATCGCAGTGGTGGTTATGTAAGGCAAGAAGAAAGATGCATCCATCAACGCATTTACCTCCTCCTCCTCCCTCAACTTAGTGCGCCGGGCCACCGACCGGGCTGCTAAGGAGCCGCGGCTTTTTGTGGCGAGGTCAAGGTGCTTCTCAAATAAAGGCATCCAAGGCTTCCAACGGTTGAGGAAGGCCAACATCGAAGCGCCCTCACCGCCTTGTAGATACCTATGTACATGATTTGCTCATACACGTGGATGTGTAGGTCGACGAATTCTTGCAGGGCGAGGCGCCTCGCAGAGAGCGCGACCTCCAGGTGGACATTCTTCGTGGCATCGGCGGGCAGCCGCAGGGCCACCAGTGCTTGAAAGAGGTTCCGGCCATCGAGGCCGATTAGGGTGGCAGGCAATGAGGAGCCCGGGCGCGCGTGCTGGAGGAGTACGGCGATGTCATCCGCGAGCTTCTTGAGGACAGTGAACTTGTTGGTGGTGGCAACGATCATCTGGTCCAACTAAGAGTTGTATTTGGCGTCAACGGCGGCCATCCACCAGCCGGTCTCCAACACCGTCTGGAGAGAGATCCTCGGCGCCATGCCGCAGACCGACGTCATGGACCATCTGGCACAGCCGCTACGCCGCCATACAAGACGCCGCCATGGGTCTGGAGTGAGCTCTTTTGCGCTTAGTGTAGGTGCTTAGGCAAATGCTTAGGTGCGTATGATGTGGAGATGCATTGGAATGGAGGTGCGCCTTTATATGAGGGCAAGTTGCGTTGCATTCACATCGTGCAGCCTCTTTTCCCGGTCCTCCTCCCATTACTTTCCTCATGCATTAATTGAAGGAGGAGGATACATTGGCTGTTCAACATTTTGGGAACCGCTACTCCCTCGCTCGTCTGCATTAAAGCCGTATCGGGAACTACACCGCCCGCTGTCAAATCGAATAGTATCAAGGCCGCCTCGCCACACGCCAAGCTAAACACGCCTCGCCCATCAAACCCTCCGTTAAACCCGCATGCAAACCGAGAAACCTACTCCGCCACACGTCTGCTCATGAGCGGGTCGGAATTAAACGCAACACCACCGAAGCTCCTCCCGCCCCGCCTCGCTTAAACAAGGCCAGACGCCCACTAAACTTCCTACCGTCCGCCTCTATTTACACGAGGCCGCATGCATACCGGGCAAGAATCGCACCCCTCCGCCGCTCCCCCATCTCCTCCTTCACCATTTTCTCCACTCTTCCGATGGCTTCTGAGGAGCCGTTCTCCGGCATATTACCCGGCTGGGTGGCCCGCCGAGCCCTCCGGATACGGGCGAGGCCGCTCGGTGCTTCACCAACCTCGCTTGGCCTGACGAAGCCAGTTGCCGCCCCAAGAAGGCGCGTGGTTCAGCAACTCGCCGCTCCAGTTCAGCTCGATGAGGAGTGGCGAGTTGCTCCACGCCGGCATGGCAGCGAGCACACTGGTACGGGCGTCGTCGCTGCCACGTCGTACCACGCCTCCCGTGTCTGTGGGCGCGCCTCCCGTGCCTACGGCAGCGCCATGCAGGCAGAGACAAAAGCCGGGTGCGTGGACAGCGACGAGTCAGTGGCCAGCTTCTCCGTGTCCGCCACCATCATTGAGGAGAAGTAGAACACGGGAGGCCCCCGCCACTTGGCTCCCATGAAGGCCACAATGAGGCGACGATCACAAGATTCGTGTGGTTTCTTTGCTTCTTCGTCTCTTCCGAGGACCTTCATCGACCCCGCAAAGTGTCTGCCGGACATGAGGAAGATAAAGGGATCTGCGGGCGGCCATTTGGATTATGTACTCCCTCTCCAGCTGGCGGGGATTTTTTGTTCTAAGAATGGATAAATTGTATGTATCTATAACTAAAATAAGTCTAGATACATCCATTTCTAGGACAAGTATTTCCGGACAGAGGGAGTATTAATTATACCAAGATAGCCGGATTGGCACCGCTTAGTTCATGTAAATGTAATGAAATCCATCATGTTTATATGAAGATCCGGCTTTTTTATACGAAATCCTTCATTCTTATATGAAATCAGTCAGTGTTTGCACGAATTTCATCTGGTTGCTTAGAGTTGTGAAAATGTATGCCGCTGGCGTTTGATCTCGTCCTCCGCAGAAGGGAACGGGAGGAAATTTGCCGGCTGCCGTTGGAGATGCTCTTATGCTGGAAACAATAGAGTGACATCCAATCCATTTGAGTTAATTGCGTGTATGATTGTCCCTCTATAAAAAGTTAATTGCATGTACAGTGTACATTTGACTTGCAGGGTGGCTACAACTCCGCATGTAAAGTTAAAAAGAAACAAGTCCATCCTTAATCTTGTATTCTAAGTACTCTGTGGGTTCCACTGTCAGTATAGTAACGAAAGAAGTATATATTAAATAAGTAATATATAATATAAAAATCTAAAGTTAAAGACAGAATTCGAACTCATGTCATCGCATCCGGTGCTAACCTGTCCAGCACATTTTTGTTGTAGACCATGCTGCTGATATATCTCCATGTCTACTCTTATACTCCATCCGTTCCTAAATATTTTTCTTTTTTCAGATTTCAAATGGACTACCACATACGGATGTGTATGTAGACATATTTTAGAGTGTAAATTCACTCATTTTGCTCCATATGTAGTCACTTGTTGAAATCTCTAAAAGACAAATATTTAGGAACGGAGGGAGTAGAAAACAGAGTTGGTGATGATGGTGTGCGTGCCATCCTGCAATATAGGCCGTCGGATTTATATCTAACGGATAGGAAGAAAACTATGGCAATTTTGCAAAAATATACCCACACCCCTCTTCACGTTCGCAAATACGGCCTTCCTTCGTCCATCCTTTTCTCTCACAAGATAAACTACTCATAAAAATGCATCTTGATGTTCCGTGCAACGCACGGGCATCTAGCTAGTTTCTTTTAAAATAGTTACTGCGATAATTGGGTTCAAGTGATATATTTTATGTCTGCCCCGAATGATTTGGGATTCACTAGTAGTAACAAAGAAAAGGTTGCCTTGTTAATTAACAGAAAACAGGATGAAAACTATCACATGAGGCCGGTAAAAACGAGGCACACTGGGTTCAGCGTCATCGTCACTACAGCTGTGCGCACGCAAGAAGTCTACATATCGAGGGGGCTACTAAGCGAGGCACAGAGACACAATGTTCGAGAGAGAAACCAATTGACAGATTATGATCAGATTGAGTTGTCACCCTTCTTATGTCATTGTTGGGGTGGGGGGGAGGGGGAGGGAGAGAAAGACGTATCGAGAGTGTGCGCGGTAAGCACAAAGGCACAACTAGCGAGTGTGTGTGTATGTGTGTGTGTGTGTTTGAAAGAGGAGTAGATAGATTACTATCAAGATCGAGGTGCCGCCCTACTCCATCAGTGTCGGGTAGTGTGTGCGTGTGTGTGTGTGTTTGAGAGAGAAGCCAGTCGATATATTAGTATCAAGATCGAGGTGTCACCCTACTCCTACGGTGTTGGGAAGTGTGTGTGTGTGTGGTTGTGTGGGTGTGGGTGTGTGTGTCGAGGGCGGGAGGGGGGGCAGTGACACTTACATATCCCTAATCTTATAAAAAACATAGTTGGTGATGATGTTGTTCCTGCCATCCTGCAATATAGGCCATCCGATTTATACTCGAAGGATAGGAAGGAAACTGTGGCAATTTTGCAAAAATATACCCACACCCCTCTCCGCATTTGCAAATAAGGCATTCCCTCGTTCATCCTTTTCTCCCACAAGATAAACTACTCATACAAATGCATCTTGATGTTCGGTGCAACGCATGGGTATCTCGCTAGTAGGGAGAAGGAGTTTGTGTGACACATATCTAGCTATATTAAGGAATAGGTAGATAGCATTTGTGCGAGGCATACTTAAAGCATCACAAAGATAAACAAAATTGTGTGCATGCAAGTGCCGGAAAAAATAAAGCGAGAAACAATGTGTGGGAGAGAGAGAGAGAGAGAGAGAGAGAGAGAGAGATCGAAATCTCAAAACAAAAGGTGCTCTGTTGGAATCCCATTGTATGTATTCATATGGTTCCGGAACTCGAGTCAACCTTAGGCATATGTGTGAGAGACATTATTATACTTTGAGACATTAGTGGATGTGGGTGGGCGGAATTAAAGGGGTGGGCGTGTTCGACAGAGCGAGCGTGTGTGTTTCTGTGTGAGAGACTTGTAGGACGGGGTAGAAAGATGAATTCTAACCTTGACGGAGGGAGAGAAATACACGAAGTGCGCGTGTGTGATTCCGATGAACACAGGGAAATGAGATATGTATGCGTGTGAGAGAGATTGCACAATTCATTCATGTATTACTATCTAGCGATCGTGGACGTGCATCGCTTGAACATAAATCAATATCTACTTCATATCGTGGCCAAAGGTACAATATCGATTCAACGCTATAAAGATTGGACACTCACATATCACATTTTTTTCTATTTAAATAAACCTTTTCAGTTACGCATGCCAAAGTTACGTTGATGTTTCTTCAAACAACCAATGTAGCTATCATGTACATGCACCATTGTTACTCTTGCATTCAAAATCATTAGTCTTGGATGATTTAAGGTTCTATTATGAAGTAATATATGTAATATTCATATATGAATTCAACGGGTACGCAAATATGAAATGGAGGCTATGTAATCATATGAGGTAACACTTTTAAGTAGCGGACTACAATATCCATTTCTTTTTGTGCGCCTCTACACTAACACGTCAATGCATTATGTTTAAAGTAAATAACCAATTGCACTAAATTATCTATTTACACGAGAAATACATAGGCCGAGCATTTGATCCCTTTTTTTGTGAACGAGCCACTACACCCGTACGATTGGCCGTGCCCGTGTCAACTCCAAGTTATCGGCGTATCATCCCAAGTTATTGTCTTTTTTTCTGGGGTTGACACACCAGTTATTAACTGATGACGCGTTCCCCATGTACACAGTCTCGCATGACCTTCCCGCTAGCACGGTCCAAAATTAGTTGAAACTGGATACGAACGATCCCGCGGGCGGCAAAATCTCCCGCCTCCTTCTAAAATTTCCGCCACCTTAGTCTTTAGCATGCGAAATTCCCCTTTTGTCCTTGGTGCACGGAGACCAACAGTTACAATACCGCCCTCATCTACATAATAGGTCGGGGCTGCTTTGGTAACTTCCGGTTCCCCCCCACTACACGACACCCCCATTTCCTCTCCCCCTCCCGCAAAAACGACTAACTCCACAGCACCAGAGCATCTCACATCATGCTGTCTGTACTTCATCGGCCTTTCTCCCCTCCCCTCTCGAAACCCTAGACTACTCATCCACCTGCGTACCAGAGCCCATTCACTACCAGCGGTGTCCACCTCGCCGGATCTGCTTCTGCGGCTGCATCTACCCCTCCCACCTCCCCTAGAAACAAGTAGACTGCTCATCCACCACTATACCACAGCCCATTCAGTGTCGGCCTTGTCCACGGCGCCGGATCTGCTTCGCCGGTACTCTCGTCAACCGCAGCACATCTGCAGCGGCTCATTCGTACTCCCCACTGGAGACGCTTCGTCCACCCCCCGGAGCCGGCCCACCGACGCTCCCATCAATGGCCTCTAGTCCTCTTTGCCGACAGCTTCCTCAACCCTACCGGAGCCGCTTCGCCGACAACATCGTCAACCCCACCGGAGTAGCTTTGCCTATACCATTTTCAACCCTACCGAGGCCGCTTTGCCAACTCACAAGTCCACGGCCTCAGATCCGCTTCCTCGCACCATTATCCAACCTACCGGAGCAGCTTCGACGCCTGGCCCACGGCCGCAGATCCGCATCGTCGACACCATCCTTAACCCAACCACCGGAGCAGCTTCACCCCACGCCTCGCCCATGGCCACAGATCCGCTTCGCCCCACACCGTAGTCCACCCTACCGGAGCCGCTTCCACAAACACCCTACTCGACGGTTCTAGATCTCCTTACGGACCACGACAACCAGCAAGAAGATCATCACCCTTGATGTTTCTAACCTGATTCCCACTGTCGCAAGATGCCAAGCACCCGCCACGGCCTAGGTACTTGTCACCTTTAAACCCGTCCAAAGATCATCTCGCCTGATGTACTTCAAATATACTAATAGGTCACTGTTACCTGTTATGCAGCTGGCAAAAACTACAAGGACGATGTTTCTTCTGGATCTAACAGCTTGGCCAACCAAGATCCTGGACCGAGGCATTGCTATGATCTTGTAAGTGTGTGTGTGTCTCTCTCTCTCTCTTGTATTGTTCTGTTCCTACCAACGTGCTTTGCTAGCATTTTCGACCAGTAATCCCTTTGTGCAGACAATGATTTCTACTACTGGCTGCTAAATTAGATATGTAGATGTCATACATGATACTACCTCGTACCTCCGTTCCTAAATATAAGTCTTTCTAGAGATTCCACTATAGGCTACATACGGAGCAAAATGAGTGAATCTACACTCGAAAATGCATCTATATACATTTGTATGTGGTCCATACTGGAATTTCTACATAGACATATATTTAGGAACAGAGGCAAAGACATTACACAAAATCGTAGGTGGCATGTAGGAATTCCAAGACACTACACTAGGCTCCCTTAGAGTGCCCGCTAGTCCAAAGCACACGTAGTCATGGCTAGTTTATGCTACGCACACAATCATTAATTGGTGGTTTAAATATGCAAGGGATAAGCAATGTATTATCATGTAGAGATGTCTGAAATTAGCCGTGCCAACTTGCAGATTGGGTTACACAATGAAAAAGTACAAGATGTATGTGGCAATTTCATGGAACATCGCAAAAAAAAGGAGAGCCAGCGGTGAGCCTATATAGTGTGCTATGGTACGTCACTCCTCCATTGCAATCATCGTGACATGTTATTTGTATGTCAGTTCTATTGGCCAAGTTTCTTAGGGACAGTTATTACGAGTTATCCTAAGAAAATAAGCACATGTGAATATAAGCTCCATGTAATAAGCCAACCAGTTCTTTTCATTGCGTTTCAAATTTTATCTTTGGTATGATAAGTGAAAAGTCTAGATTGCATTATATTTTTTCATCTTGCTGCCCATATGAAAATTAGTTTGACTTGCAAACATCACAAATTGAACCCAGTGCAGTAATTAATATGATAGGAAAACAGACCATCACTATTTGCTCAACATGCAAATACAAAGATACCATCTACTTGGCACAATCTACTTTGGTCAATGTTTTACATAGAGATCCCATTGCCTAATTTAAACGAAAAATGCATGACCCACATTTAAATGAAGAAAAATTATTTATTGAAATTCGATGGTCCAAGTGGCTGGTTATTATCATATAGTAGCACCACCTGAAAGCATCATATAGCAGCAGCAGCTCATAGCAACTCATCATACAGCAGCAGCAGCTCATAGCAACTCATCATACAGCAGCAGCAGTGTGCAATTCATCATATACCAGCAGCAGCTCATAGCAATTCATCATATAGCAGCAGCAGGAGTAGCTCATAGAAATTCATCATATAGAAGCAGCAGGAGCAGCTCATAGCAATTCATCATATAGCAGCAGCAGGAGCAGCTCATAGCAATTCATCATATAGCATCAGCAGGAGCAGCTCATAGCAATTCATCATACAACAACAACTTATAGAAACTCATCATATAGCAGCAGCAGCTCATAGCAATTCATCATATAGCAGCAGCAACTCATAGCAATTCATCATATATCAGCAGCAGCTCATAGCAATTCATCATATAGGAGCAGCAGGAGCAGCTCATAGCAATGCATCATAGAGCAGCAGCAGAAGCAGCTCATAGCAATTCATCATATAGTGTATCAGAATGAAAATTTGGCAAAAAATCAGAGGAGATCCTCACCTTGTTGGATGAGCTCATCCTTCAAAAGCACCTCAAGGCCACGGCCTGGGAGGTGGGGAGGGGGAATAAGGTGCCTTCACGCAGCAGTGGCATCGGTAAAGTTGTCACGGCCTTTCTTTGGAGTAGTGCATTGGACAAACCACAGTGGAGCAGCTGCTGGAGACCATGAGAATGAGAGGCGGCACCAGAGGGAGGAGCAGCCAGGGAGATTTTTCCCTACCCGCCAGCCATCTATCCTAGCTGGACAGAGCATCGTCGAGGACCAGGCCAGATGGGACCAGTGGCGACAGCTTGCTGGAGGAGCCCTAGTGCTGCAGGCAGGGGATCGAGGTAGGGAAAGGGGAGAGGAGATGCAAGCGGGCAGGGCAATGAACGATTGCGTGTTTGTTTTTACTTGAGGGTGAGGTGTGACGCGTGTGTCACCAGTTGCATTTTGAGTGTAATATAGGCAGACAACAGAGTCATTTCACTACTCCCCTTCCCTTCAATTTTTAGTGAGGTTCTACCCGAAACACCCCCCTCCAAAGTGAAATTAGTTAAGCCCAAGCCCATAACTCAAAAATGACTTCTTTACATCTTTTATGGCTTATTTTGACAATAAGCCCTGAAAAGGCGGAATAGAACTGGCCCTTAACCTGCAATTCAATTGTGCGTGCAATGATGAATCACTCTACCGCTATAGTGTACATTTAGGCATCATCATACATGGCATAACCTAATACATGTGCATTCCATTGTAGAATATGTAATATGTAATGTTTATGTTAGTTCATACGTTGTACATGATGTTTAAATGCCCCTTAAATCTGGTCAGTCAAGTGATGGTCTTTAAGCCTCCTTCTTTGCTTCTTTTATTGATATGTAAGATTTGCTCACACATCTGTTCAATTGCTTATTTGCCTCAGCCAGCCATACTAGGACTGTTTGCTTTGATTACTTGTTGTTCTTGACCTAACACTCTAATAGAGCTTGTCAATGATTTAAACACTAAGGGCTGCTATAGTGGGGCCTTTTCTAACTCATAGGTGACATAAAGGTTTGGCTGTACACTAAAGTAGGCTCTCCAAGAGTACATGGAGATCTAGTTCGAAGGTATGCCTAGTTTTTACATAGTGCAGACATAGTAATTGCTCATTTCATTGTGTGCAAGTGAAAGAGATGCGGCATGTTTCATTATGTGGTGTTGTTTTGTTAATCTCATCCTTTTGTGTTCACAGACTGGAAAGTATGCATATTTATCTTCCAAGGAGACGAGTGACTGGTTTGTGTCACCTTGCAGAGGGGGTGCAATGAAGATAAGATTGAGGATTTCCAAGTACAAGATGTTAGGAATGAGCCTTGCAAGAGAAGTAGGAGCTGCGCTGAGCCTCTTCAACCTGTTAAGGTAAGTCATCATATCCAACTCAACAGTTCAATTCCTTGTTTGTTTCGTGCATAGTTAATTTGCTCTTTTCAATTGCTTTATTTGTCCTCGCTAATGAGATGCCCAAAGAATGATGCCTGATGTTGGGTACTTGTATAACTATTAGTTGACATAATTCAAGGCCTTACCATTTAATTACTCTACCGAAGTGTGCCTGAAGCTTTGAAGTCTATTAACCAACTATTATTGAATGAGGCTCGCAATCTAGTTTATACTAGGCTAATGATTGCATAGTTTTGCTTGTTGTAGTATGTTTGTATGAAATCCTCAGCTGTTCATTATGCTACCTAAGACTTCAATTGTGCTACAGAATGGCCAACTGCTTGCTTACTTCTACGCAACATGTTGTCTAAATTTGTAACTTGTCTGTGTTTTGGATTGGGCCCCAACATCATGCTCCTATGGTAAGCTAACAGAGATTTCTGCATGCAGGCTGTACAGACTACCTTTTTTATAATTTTTAAAATATCACCTGCTTATGCTTCATGACGTGTAACATTATTGTTAGTCCTGTTTTGCCATATACAAAATAGTCTGTCTTGCTCGCTTCACTATTGTAACTATAATTTTGCCCTAGTCATGTGTACTTACAGAAACATTTCAGGATGAAGTGACATCAACACAAAGATCATGAAAGCAAAGGCGGCATGGCTGTTACCGAATGATTATGGATTGAATTGGACTGTGCCGATGTTCTCGAGCATCAACTAGAGGTGGCAAGACAACGTGTACATGATTCTCGAACGCATAATCAACAAGTTGAGACTGGACATGCAGGTATTAGATGCAGGAGTCAAAAAAATGAAACAAGACACTGAGGTAACAACGAAGGAATTGGAGATTTTGCATACTGAAATTTGTGCTATCTAAATCCGCCCAATCCTATTTTGTGAAGAGATTATGTTCAAATGGTAAGTTATGTTGATGCGCGTCCATGATGTATGAGCTGTATTTGCCCAGTGTATGTAATTTGCTGTTTGTGTATGCTTTATTATCACTAGCACCGAACCATAATGCCCAGTGGGTATAATCGGCTGTAATTTCTTTATTGTATAGTGTAGGATTATTCTATGTTTCTATGCCTTTGTCTCTTTATTGTATGTAAGTGTATGTTTTTAGAGGTGATAGTATAGAGTAGGATAATTCTTTGAATATGCTATATCGTTCAAACGGGGGCCAACTTGCCCAAACGTTGTAGTGACCATGGCCCTCCACAGGCCGTATGTTCCATGGGCCATCTACGGGACGGACGATCCCTGGCCTTCTATGGCCGTTGGATTCGTGGGCCTTCTATGGGCTGTCGGATCCGTGGGCCTTCTATCGGCTGTCGGATCCATGGGCCTTCCATGGGCCAGCGGATCCATGGGCCTTCTATGGGCCGTCGGATCAATGGGCCTTTTGTGGGCCATTGGGTCAATGGGCCTTCTACGGGCCGTTTCATCTATGGGCCTTGTACGGGCCGTAAACGGGCTACAGTGGAAATCGTATGTTTTATGGGCTGACCATAACGGGCCGTTAGTCGGCCGTATCTGATGATCCTATGAAAATGGCCCAATAGATTAACGGGCCATAAACGGGCCGACTGTATCCATGGGCTGAATTTGGCCCACAAGCAGAAAAGGCATGTAACGGGCCGTAAGTAAACGAATGCTGGAAATGAGCCCAAGAATAAATGGGCCCTGAGAAGGCCGAAAGATAACATGGGTTGGAAACGGCCGAACAGTATAATGGGCCGTTGATGGGTATAAGGTGATACACTGTTCATTACGGGCCAGTTTTACCACGGGCCATTGATGGGCCGAGGGTTACTAAGGGCCTCATATGGGCCGAAAGACGTCATGGGCCATACTTGGGCCGGAAGTTAAAACGGGCTGGAATTATATTAGATGGCCCAGATGACGCTACTAGGCCTAATTCGGATAGGCCGTAAACGGGCCCTGGGTTAGCAGGCTGTAAATGGGCTATATGCGAACATGCCGTTAACAGGCTTGCCGTGGGCCGGCCCACCACCTTTTGACCAAGTCAAATGGGCTGGCCTTTTCACAGGAATGGGCCTCTGTTGGGCCATGCCACGTGTCGATGTATCATAGGCGCTTTGGGTCCAATGAGTGGATGACATCTGTTCCAACGGCGAGCCGACATGTGTTCCCTCCAGCCAATGATGATTTTACACGTGGAAAATCCCCATTGGTCGGGGCTGTTAACGGGTTATCGGATCCAAAACCGGACCCGATAGCTTAACGGCGTTTCGTTATGGTGGATGCCATGTGTCGGTCACCCTTGACGAAAGCACTTCTGTGACGCGATTTATCGTCATGGAAGTGGACACTTCCGTGATGATAATTTTGGTAATGTCATGGAACACTTCTACGACAGCATAGGTATGACTATCTTTATTCTGTCATAAATTTGTCATGGATGTACATGCATGACAGAAAATGTGACCTACTGTGACAAACACGTATCATCATGGAAGTGTATTTTTTTGTAGTGGAGATGGCTGCTTTACTTGTGGTGCAGAGGAACACTGGGCAAACAAGTTCCCAAACAAGTACAAGAAGCCAGGACAGGACTCCAAATCTGTCAATGTCACTCAAAGCAACAATGATGGGGCATCTGGGTATGGTAATCTGTTTACCATACTTTCATTTTGTTAGTCCACCTATTGGTTCGTTGACACTGGGGCCAATATCCATGGGTGTGCTGATGTGTCTTTGTTTTCTTGCAAGCATATAAATACGAAATCCACAGGGATGCTCAGCTTGATATTAGTGGAACTGCACAAAATGTTCAGATGGTTCGTGTCCTCCATAATACTTCATCATGAACAATACATCGAATGGTACTCTAATCATTCATCGTCACCTTGAGCCACCGGACTATCAGATGACAAACTAATGACAAACCATGCCCATTCCACAATCATAGGCATTACATATTTTGAATGGGAAAAGCTTGTCAAAGTTTAATCATTGATGTTAGCAAGAAGACATTAGTTTAATATATTGGAATTGGAAGACCTTGTCAAGTTTTGCTCATTGATGTTAGCCAGAAGACATGCATTTGATATTTTTGAGTGGGACGCCCTTTGCTGTGAGCAACGTCAATCGTTTTTTACTATTCCTATCTTCGCCTCGAGTAAATATTTACTCTGCTGAGATGCATAGTCACATGAATGTTGACTTATGTAATGTATTTTAAGAGTTTGTTCTGAATGTTTTCTATGTAATGCCAGGCCTTGTGAGTTTGATTGCAAAGTTGAGCTTGGAATGTTGTGGCATGCAGCATCATGAGCTGTTCACCGTGCCTCCTGAGAATAATGCTTCATATTGTTTTGCACGTTGATCTAATGCCTGTGATTTGCATGTTAAGAAGATCATCCTCTTCTGTTGTTTCTGTGCTTAAGAAGTTCATTGTCTTGTGTTTCATTCATAGCCTATACGACAACTCAGGTAGGTTAGAGGTGAAGCCATATGATCTCCCGACCAACTCATCATCTTAGGCCGTGATTGGATCGCCGTTTTCCAACCAAAACCACTTGTAAAACTGACGCTTGTAAATAAAAGCAGATGGTCTTGGGTGAAGCGCTTGGTTGCACTACAAAAAAAAGACACACCTGTGACATTTTGGGCCGAACGAAATTGATGTGGTGGGATCCTACTTCTATGACAAAAAATCATGACAAAAAATGGGATTTTCGTCCTGGGCGGGCCGGAGACGCAGCTGCATGACATTCTTTGGGCCGTCCATGACTGATAAAACCGTGGTAGAAGAGAGGGCGAGGAAAATATCAGGGAGTTCCCGGTTATGGTGGGTGGTCGGGGGACGAGTGATGCGCGTTTCTGTCATACATACGCGTGTGTGTGCGAGGCGTTGCGCTCTAACTAAACCCGAGCGAGGCGTTGGGCTCTAACTAAACCCGAGCGATTGCACTGCAAGCTACACGTTACTGAACCCGAGCGATCGATCGATCCCTTGCTGTTAACTGAACCCGAGTGATTCCTTCGCTACTGTTCAAACTGAAGCCGATCGATGCTGCCTCTAGGTGAACAGTGAGTGTTGTTGGGGGGTTTGGATTAACAGTTCCCAGTGGGGGTTGGATGAACAGGACCCCGTGGTAGTAGAGGCCGTTGCCACTGGATGAACAGGAACACTATCGATCGAGCCGGTGGAGGGGTGGATGAACATGACCTCGTGGAGGGTTGGATGAACAGGACGACCCCGTGAGGGCTGGTCGAACAGTAGCCAGTGGAGGGCTGGATGGACAGTAGCCCGTGGAGGGGTGGTTGAACAGGACCCCGTGGAGAGGGCTGGTTGAACATTAGCCGGTGGAGGAGCGCGCAGTGGAGGCTAGATGAACAGGAGCCCGTAGATGAACAGTCACAGGTGGAGGCTGGAGGAGGTCAACGGTGGATGAACAGTAGCCTGTGGAGGCAATCAGTGGTGGAGATGAACAGTATCCCGTGGAGTCCCGTTTTGCAGTACGCCACACCCCTCCCGATGAACAGGACGCCCGTTTCGACCGTAGCGCTCAAACACAAATCCATTTCCTCCTTTTTGCGGTACGCCACACCCCTCCCGATCAACAGGACCCGTGTCGACCGTAGGAGGTCCATTTCCTCTGTTTTACGGTACGCCAGACCCCTCCCGATGAATAGGATCCTGTATCGATCGTGGCCGGTCGAACACAAGGCCGTTTCCTTCGTTCTGCGGTACGCCAGGCCTCCATCGGCTGTTCCGTCCAAGCCGGTTGGCTCCCGAGGAACACGACGATGCATTCCGTTCCGACCTAGCCGGTTTCCTCCCCATGAACACGGCGATGACGCAAATTCTCCGTTCCGACCCAGCCATGTACGCGAGCCCTGGCCGTACGTATACACGAGTAGGCGTTCGAGACCCCGCCTGTATGTACGTACGTGGCCGAATTTACTTTCTTGCACCCTGGCCGTTGTACGTACGTGTCGCGCCTCTACTACGACACGTGTGCACCTCTTGTACACCACGTGCCCTTCCTTACACGACCACGGTTCATTGTCAGTAGCTCGCAGCATGCACCGAACGTATGTATGTACACGTTCGCTACCTGAATGACAATGCTATGTACGCTTCGACCAGGTGGGTCCCGACTGTCAGGCACTTCCTTGTGTGTGAAGATGTAGCTGGTGGGTCCCAGCAGTCAGGTGGGCGAATCATTTTTTTGCCCATAATATGGACGCACTTCCTTTCATGCGAAGATGTAGCTGGTGGGTCCCAGCAGTCAGGGGGAACATTTTTTCATGAAATACGGTGGCCCGTCCGGTGGATCCCTGCTGTCAGGTGGAGGAATCATTATTTTTCGCGTAATAAGGAGGCATTTCCTTGTGTGCGGCCGTGGACCCAGCTGTCAGCCTCTCCACGTACAGTACTCTCCCGATGGAAGTTAGTCATTGACCACATTGAGAGCACCAAGGCGGTGTACGACGGCGAGGCCTAGGAAGGGGATGATACGGAGCCGGGGAAGACGCGGCAGTGGATGCCCACGCGGAGAGGAGTACGAGGGTTCACTGGTTCGGCTGCGGTGTGAGGCTGCCGCCCGCCAGGCCCGGCCAGAAGTGGGAGTAGTAGGGGCGGTGAGGCCTCCATGGGGCCGACCGGCCACGGGAGGGAGGAGCAGGAGGCACGACCGGCGCTGCTTTGGGCGGCTGGAGCAAGAAGACCAGAGGTTGAAGAAGCACTATGGACGTTGGATGGACATCGTACAGTCATTGGAGCTAGAACCGTCCATATTGACTAAGTTGACAAAGCCCTCCGTCCCCGTCCACTTAGTAGGCCCACATGTCAGCCTCCCACTATGTTGGGTCCCAGCTAGTAGGGGGAGTATTCATTTTTCTTTGTGCATAATAAGGAGGCACTTCCTTGCGTGCGGAGATATAGCTGGTGGGTCCGACCTGTCAGCGGGGGGAACGTTTTTTCACGAAATATAGAGGCCCTTCTTGTGGGTCCCAGATGTCAGGTGGAGGATCATTATTTTGAGCGTAATAAGGAGGCATTTCCTTTTGTGTGGCCGTGGAACCAGCTGTCAGCCTCTCCACGTACAGTCCAAGTCAGTTGACCATGTTGACCACGACACGCCGAGATCACTAGGGCAATGGACGACCGCGAGGCCTAGGAAGGGAACTACACGGAGCCGGGGAAGACTCGGCAGTGGTTGCCCACACGGTGGGGAGTACGAGGGTTTACTGGTCCGGCTGCCGTTGCCGGAAAAAAATAGGAGGTGTGGGTGAGTACAGGAATGGCCTGGCCAGCAATGGAGTAGGGTGGGGCAGTGCGGCCTGTGCGGCAGGTTATGGTGCTCCATCGGACAATGCAACATGAAAACATAACAGTCAGGTCAAATGAACTGAGCTTCTGAACTTCTGGTGGTGCATTTATCTGCCAGACTGTTAACTTTTATGCCAACCTTCCTTTTGTTTTATAGTTCTAATTTTTTTTATGATACAAAATTTGTTCTTAACATGCAGCCACCGGCTGAAGAAAATAGCAAGCCATTTTTGTATAGTGTAGGTTGTTCCTTATATTTGCACTGGTGGCGATCTTTGATGCCAAGTGGATGTAATCTGTGCAATCGCCTTAATATCCTAGCGTTAGTTTTGGGCTTATTTATTTCCTAGTCTTCTTTTTCCCTGGTTTGCTAGTGGCTGCAAAAACCATGGGCCATATATGGACCGTGGTAACCTTGACCCTGCTACGGGCCGTAGGATCCACGGGCCTCCTACGGGTCGTCGATAAATGGGCCTCCAACAGGGCCTTAGAATCGGTGGGCCTCGGGCCGTCAAATAAATGGGTCTACATGGGCCGTAAACGGGCGTAATTGGAATCGGACCAGCATGGTAACGCGCCGTTAACAGGCCAGAGGACAACAAAGGCTTAATTCTGTCATAGGCATAACGGGTCGTTAATGAGCCAGAATATAGGACGGGCTGTAAACGGTGCAACGGGTTAACAGGCCAGAAACGGGGTGACTCTTGCCACTGGCCGAATTTGGCCCATTAGGGGAACATGACAGTAACTGATCAAAAGTAATGGAGGGCTAGAAAGGAGCCCAAGAACGTATGGGTCGTCAGTAGGCCGAAAGCTAACACGGGTTGGAAACGGCCCATGTGAATCATGGGTCATTAACGGGTACAAAGAAATTTACTGTTCATTATGGGATAGAGTCACCGTGGGCCTCTAAAGGGCCTAAAGATACGAAGGCCTCATATGGCCCAAAATACGTCTTGGGCCATACATGAGACGAAAGTGAAACGGGTTGGTGTTATATTCGACGGCCCACATGATGTTGTTGGGCCAATTTCGGGTAGGCCCTGACGGGTCGTGAGTTACCGGGCCGTAAAATGGGCTATTTGCGAAGAGACCATTAACAGGCTTTTCATGGGCCAGCCCGCTAACTTTTGACCAAGTCAAACGGGCCGACCTTTGTAAGATAAATGGGCCAGTGGTGGGCCATCGCACGTGTCGACATATCATATGCGCCTATCTGACCCACTCACGAGCTGACACGTGTTTCCTTCGGCCAATCAGAATTTTACACGTGGAAATTTCCCATTAGTCCGGGCTGTTAACGGGTCATTGGATCCAAAACCGGACCCGATAGCTTAACGGCGACCCATTATGGTGGAGCCACGTGTCGGTCACCCTTGACGAAAGCACTTCTGTGAAGCGCAATTTATCGTCATGAAAGTGGACACTTCCGTGATGATAATTTTGGTAATGTCATGGAACACTTCTACGACAACACAAATATGACTATCTTGATTCTGTCATAAAATCGTCATGGATGTACATGCATGACAGAAAATGTGACCTACTGTGACAAACACGTATCAGCACGGAAGGGTATTTTTTTGTAGTGTTGGGCAATTTCGACTAGTAAAATATACACTGGTCTCTCAAATTACACGCGTAACTCGCCGGTTTTCGTTACATACCTCGGGCCCTCGATTTCATTACGCCTGTATTTTATGCATTGTTTCCGATGACGAGTAAATTACACTTGTATCTTAATATAGGTGTGAAATAAACCGGAGCTCCCAAGCGCGGCCTTAACGTTTCATGCGGTCTAAGTCTCTCGGCAAGGTGCGCATAGGTGTCTCGATGATCCCGCTTCCTCAAGGAGCAATGACGACGTATCGTATTCATCTGTAGGGCCCGCGAGGCCCTCGTCGTCCTTCGAGTTGTTGCGCTCGCCGTGGCGCCGAGCATTGTCAACATGGTCAACGAACATGAGGATTCAGGAGATGACTTTATTCTGACTACATGACAGTAGGGACCCACTAGGGCCATAGCCGTACGTATGCAAGTTCCTCCTTATTATATACACCTATAATTTTTTTTTGCTCCTCCTGGTTTCCTGACATCACGGTCTAATACGTCCAGTTCGCATCATGTTTTCTTACTATTATTTATAATGTTTTTATCCATAATAATGCTTTTTGGAGTAATTATAATGCCTTTTCTCTCATAATTTGCAAGGAACACACCTAGAGGGATAATTCCGGCAGCTGGAAATCTCGACCTGGAAAAGCTACGTCAGACCACCTGAGGGAGTCCTGGATTAGGGGGTGTCCGGATAGCCGGATTATAGCCTTTGGCCGGACTCCTGGACTATGAAGATGCAAGATTGAAGACTTCGTCCCGTGTCCGGGTGGGACTTTCCTTGGCGTGGAAGGCAAGCTTGGCGATACGGATATGTAGACTTCCTACCATTGTAACCGACTCTATGTAACCCTAACCCTCTTCGGTGCCTATATAAACCGGAGGGTTTTAGTCCGTAGGACAAACAACAATCATACCATAGGCTAGCTTCTAGGGTTTAGCCTCTCTGATCTCGTGGTAGATCTACTCTTGTACTACCCATATCATCAATATTAATCAAGTAGGAGTAGCGTTTTACCTCCATCGAGAGGGCCCGAACTGGGTAAAACATCGTGTCCCTTGTCTCCCTGTTACCATCCGCCTAGACGCATACGGGACCCCCTACCCGAGATCCGCCGGTTTTGACAATCGACATTGGTGCTTTCATTGAGAGTTCCTCCGTGTCATCACCTTTAGGCCCGATGGCTCCTCCGATCATCAACAACGATGCACCTGTGGTGAGACTTTTCTCCCGGACAGATCTTCGTGATTCGACGGCTTTTGCACCGCTGGGCCAATTCGCTGGCCATCCGAGCAGATTGAAAGCTACGCTCGCCACCAGCTTAGATTTGGAAGTTTGAACTACACGGCTGACGTCCACGGAGACTTGATCTTCGACGGGTTCGAGCCACAGCCAAGCGCGCCACACTGTCACGAGGGGCATGAGCTAGCTCTGCCGCCGAACAGTGTCCTGGAAGGCGCACTAGTGTCTGCTCCGATCTGTAGCTCGGAGCCGACTGCGCCGATCGAGGACGGGTGGCTGGACACCGCCTCGGGGGCTGCGATCTCTACGGCGATTGAGCCGTACACCTACCCTGTCCTTAGCTCGTGACTGCAAGTTGCCGGACTCCTCTCCGGACTCCGAGCCCTCCGTGCCCCTGCTAATCGAATCCGATTGGGCGCCGACCATGGAATTCACTGCCGCGGACATCTTTCAGCACTCTCCCTTTGGTGACATCCTGAACTCACTAAATTCTCTCTCTTTATCAGGAGAGCCCTGGCCGGATTATGGTCAGGAAGGTTGGGATGCGGACGACGAAGAAATTCAAAGCCCACCCACCACCCACTTCGTGGCCACTGTCGATGATTTAACCGACATTCTCGACTTCGACTCCGAAGACATCGACGGTATGGACGACGATGCAGGAGACGATCAAGAACCAGCGCCCGCAGGGCACTGGAAGGCCACCTCGTCATACGACATATACATGGTGGACATCCCAAAAGATGGGAATGGCGATGGAACAGCGGAGGATGACCCCTCCAAGAAACAGCCCAAGCGCCGGCTTCAGCGGCGCTGCTCTATGTCCCGCCACAGCAAAAATGGTGATTCCAGAACTGGACACAATAACACCCCGGACAGTGCCGAAGACAACCCCCTCCAGCAGGATTCGGCGCAGGAGGATGGAGAAGCCAGCCCTCGTGAGAGAGCGGCAGAAAGAGAGGTAGAGGACGATAATTACATGCCTCCCGTCGAAGATGAGGCAAGCCTCGACGACGACGAATTCGTCGTGCCCGAGGACCCCGTCGAACAAGAGCGTTTCAAACACAGGCTTATGGCCACGGCAAGCAACCTCAAGACAAATCAGCAACAGCTTAGAGCTGACCAAGACTTGCTAGCTGACAGATGGACTGAAGTCCTTGCGGCCGAAGAGTATGAACTCGAGCGCCCCTCCAAGAGCTACACAAAATGCAGGCTGCTACCCCGATTAGAGGAGGAAGCACCCAAACCTACATCACCAACAAGATGATACGGCTGACTGCCACCTCATGGTCAAGGCGAAGAGGCCTCTCGACCTCAACTCAAGCCGCACCCCGGCGCCGCTAAAAAAATAATAAGGCGCGGGGAAATGCGCCAGACCTGCGAGATATATTGGAGGACAAGGCAAGGCAAACAAGATCGATCTACGGACCGCGTGGGCGCCCCATGACACGTGACGATAACCGTCACGCCGGATATGGCAACTCCGGTCGGGCCAAACACAGTAGACAAAGCTCATTTGAGTTGCGTCGTGATATAGCCCAATACAGAGGCGCCACACACCCACTATGCTTCACAGATGAAGTGATGGATCATCAAATCCCTGAGGGTTTCAAACCTGTAAACATTGAATCATACGATGGCACAATAGATCCTGCGGTTTGGATCAAGGACTATCTCCTTCACATCCACATGGCCCGCGGTGATGATCTACACGCCATCAAATACCTCCCACTCAAGCTTAAAGGACCAGCCCGACATTGGCTTAACAGCTTGCTAGTAGAGTCAATTGGTTGTTGGGAAGACCTGGAAGCCGCATTCCTCGACAATTTCCAGGGCACATATGTGCGACCACCAGACGCCGATGACCTAAGTCACATAATTCAGCAGCCAGAGGAATCGGCCAGACAATTTTGGACACGGTTCCTAACCAAGAAAAAATCAAATCGCCGACCGTCCGGATGCAGAGGCCCTTGCAGCCTTCAAACACAACATCCGCGACGAGTGGCTTGCCCGGCACCTAGGACAGAAAAGCCGAAATCCATGGCAGCCCTCACAACACTCATGACCCGCTTTTGCGTAGGAGAGGACAATCGGCTAGCTTCATTAGTAACAACATGACCAAGAGCCCTGGTAATTCGGATACCAAGGACAGCAATGGCAGGTCATGTTGCAACAAGCACAAGTGCCGCATTAACGGCGATAATGCTGAGGATACGGCAGTCAATGCCGGATTCAGAGGCTCTAAACCCAGTCAGTGGAAAAAGCCATTTAAAAGAAATACTCCGGGCCCGTCCAATTTGGACCGAATACTCGATTGCTCGTGCCAGATACACGGCACCCCTGAAAAACCAGCCAACCACACCAACAGGGATTGTTGCGTGTTCAAGCAGGCAGACAAGTTAAATGCCGAAAACAATGACAAGGGGCTGCATAGCGATGACGAGGAGGAGCCCCGCCACGAACAATAGAGGATGTAAGGGCTTCCCCCACAAGTGCGGACGGTGAACATGATATACGCAACCCACATACCCAAAAGGGAGCGGAAGCGTGCACTAAGGGACGATACGCTGGCGATGGAGCCAGTCACCCCAAAGTTCAACCCGTGGTCTTCCTACCCGATCACTTTTGATCGAAGGGACCACCCCACTAGCATCCGCCATGGCAGATTCGCCGCATTGGTTCTAGACCCAATCATTGACGGATTTCACCTCACTAGAGTCCTAATGGACGGCGGTAGCAGCCTGAACCTTCTTTATCAGGATACAGTGCACAAAATGGGCATAGACCCATCAAGGATTAAACCCACGAAGATGACCTTTAAAGGCGTCATATCAGGTGTAGAGGCCAACTATACAGGCTCAGTTACACTTGAAGTGGTCTTCGGATCCCCGGATAACTTCCGAAGCAAGGAGTTAATCTTCGACATAGTCCCGTTCGGCAACGGCTATCACGCACTGCTCGCACGAACCACATCTGCAAAGTTCAATGCGGTTCCGCACTATGCATATCTCAAGCTCAAGATGCCAGGTCCTCAAGGAGTCATTACGGTCAATGGAAACACCGAACGCTCTCTCCGGACGGAGGAGCATACGGTGGCCCTCGCAGTGAAAGTACAAAGCAGCCTCTTAAGGCAATTCTCGAGTCTGACTATTAAACGTCCGGACACCGTCAAGCGCGCCCGGAGTAACCTGCAACAAGACCGCTCGGCATCGCCCGAGCACGCATAGCAATGCGGCCCAAACCCCAGCCCTCCGAAATTGCGAAACCAAGATTACGCGTACATAATTACGCCCGAAATACCATGGGCATAGGGGAGTGGCACAACCACGGCATGCCCGTAATGCGGCTCAACCGCACTGTGGGCCCCGATTGTGTCATTCTTTTCTTTTCTTCTTTATTTTTACTTTCGTGACTCCGTTCTTATGAAGCCCCTGTCCGTAGTAGAATCGCCGAACACACGATGCAACAGCCGTGGTAGCGTAGCTACATCGAGTGTCTAGGTGGTCTCTATTACGAGCAGTATACCTGTTTTACATACCATCCCGCAGCTTACCCCTAGAGGGGGACATGTTAAAAAGTCTCGTCCCTTGCTTAGCGCACTATTTGTATCGTTCTGCTCTTACTGCACCCCTTTCGAATAAACAATACATAGCTTCTGCCTATTATTGAATTCCTTTTTTCTATTATATATGTTCAGTTATGACATTGTGCAACCGTACACTTTGGTACGGGCAATACACCAGGGGCTTAAGTACCCCACAATATGGTGTGATAAGTCCGAACACTTTCACAAGTGCGGCACCCCGAACTTATAGCATTATATGCATCGGCTCTGAATCACGTCTTGGGTCAATAGTTGGGTTTGCCCGGCTCCCATGTTTTGGTACCTTATGTTTCGTTATATCGGCTAAGGTAGCGCTGGGAGAACCACTGTGATTGTGCCCCGGTTGAGCTGGGTTAAGCACCTCAGTGGAGAAAGCTAAAACTGGCCGTCATGATAGGGCGAGAGCCGGTCGCTGTTTGAGAGGTTTTTGAGTCCCTAAAGACTTATGCCGCTTAGAGCGAGGAGTCGGCATTGTCCGGCCTAGGCGTGGATAGCGCCCCGAACTCGGTCTTCCGAATACCAGGGGCTTCACCAAATTTAAAATTATAGAATTCTATGGCTAAGTGAGAGTGTTCAAGCATTATAGTCTGGTTGCCTTGTTCGCTATGCTGAGTGCCTCCCTCGAAGGACCCAAGAATGGGAACAAGAGCGCTCAAGTTTATCCCAACACCCCAAAGACTCGTGGCATGGGGGCTGACGCCGACGACTCGCCATCTCTCAAATTTAATAAACGGCCGCATAGAAGGTAATATTTTAAATTCAGAAGTGTTGCTTAACGCATATGAACAAGTTTTCAGCATACGGGATAACAAATGCGACTCTACTAAAAAATTACATCTTTAGAGCATTCACCCGCTATAAGGCGGGCACCCTTCAGGACGCCCTCATAATACATTTCAGGCTTGCGATGCTCCTTGCCTGGTGGTGGTCCGTCCGTCACAAGCTTCTCAGCGTCCATCTTGCCACAGTGCACCTTAGCACGGGCAAGGGCCCTACGGGCACCTTCGATGCAGACGGAGCGCTTGACGACTTCAACCCATGGACAAAGGCGTCCACCAGCCGCCTCACCAGCCCAAGTAGCTCCTGTGCATGGCTTCCTTAGGCCACAAATTAACTATGAGGCCCTTCATGGCCTGTTCGCCACCTTATGGAGCTTCGACCAGCTGCTTCAACTGGTCGCTAGGGCACTGGGTGTCCGCCTCGATATCTTGAGACCGTAACACCTTCTCCTTCGAGCTTCCCTCCTCGGCTCGGTAGAATGCGGCAAGATCGGACACACCGCAGACAGATCTACGAATGCTCCCCCGGAGAGCTCCGGATTCGGGTAAGTAATGTATAATTCACTTTCACATGCTTGCTTTGCATATAGAATGCCTTACCCGCCGCTATCTTCTTCATCGCCTCAATTTCTGGAGGGCTTTTTGGGCTTCGGCCTTAGCGGCTTTGGTGCTCTCAAGGGCCGAGGCGAGCTCGACTCGAGTCTTTGAGTCACGCTCCAAACTCTCGTGTTTTTCCACGAGAGCCTCGAGCTCTTGCCGCACCTCCGCCACCCGCGCCTCATGCTTCTCTCGCTCGGTGCGCTCCAGCGCATCGCTTTCGGCCTTGGACACCGCTTCCTTCAGGGTCGCCACCTTGTTCGTAGCCCCTGCAATATTCACGTTATTCCTGTCATTTTTTGCAACCACATCTTTTAAATACTCCCATAAGGTATTACTTACCTTCCTTGTCCTCGAGCTGCTTTTTGGCAAGGCCGAGCTCATTCTCGGACCGCTCGAGGCTCGCTTCAATGCATCAACCTCCGCAGTCAAGGTCTGGCAGAGGTCAACAGCTACCGTGCATTCCCATATTGACATACTTATGTTAGACTCCTGCAGATATCTTTTTAGATCCTCGCCGGCTTTTTCTTTTCAACACCAAACCGAGCATCGAGGGCTACTGTCTATGCGGTAATATTTTTACATATCTTAAATACATACCTCAAAGCCTGTTAGAAGATCGGCATAGCTTGATCAGCCCGCTCTTGGCGGACTGAACTTTCAGGACCACCACACTTATAACAGTGCGGTGCTCCTTGTCGATGGAAGCGCCGTTAAGCGCCTCCATCAAATCATCCGGTGCCTCCGGTTGGACGGAGGTCACCGGCGTTGCAGTCTTGCCCTTCTTACGAAGGGGTCGCCTGCCGGACTCCGGAACCACTGAAGGTTCCGTACGGAGTCCGCACAGGCCGACTTAAAGCCCTTTGGGGTTTTATCCCCTTTGCGCCGAGTCCGGAGGTCGCCTTGCGGCTCCTCCAGGCCACCTCCTCTGGCTGGGCCCCTTTTGGGACTCCACCCGGCGTCATCCAAGGGCGGGAGGAGACGAGGCGGTCGGAAGTGAGGTGCTATTCACATCCGACGAATCCAGAGAGCCGCTCGACGAAGCGTCGAGCCCGTCCTTGGGCGGGCTGCATGGTTATATTCAGCGTTAGAAGATGATGTGCGACAAATGGAACGCCATGAGTTATTCTGGTGTCCGAACACTTACGATTTCGCCAGGGGCTTGATCCGTGGTGGCCACTCCTCTCCGCTGTTGTCGGCGTTGGTGGTGTAGTCCGGAGGGAGGGTCCTTCCCTTCTTGGACCCTCCGGCCTCCCCAGTTGGGGTGGCCTTCCTTTTCTTCTCTCCCCCCGCCGGGGGAGAGGCCACTTTTTCTTCCTCCTCGTATTCGCGGGAGGAGTCCGCCTCGGAGTCATCGGATGATGAGTCCGACAACACCTGGCGCCGGGAACTCCTTCGAGTTCCCGTGGCCTTCTTCTTGGCCTTCTTCTCCGGCACCACGTAAGGTGCCGGAACCAGCAGCCCGTCTGCGGGCGTCCGCTGTGTCTTCTGGAAAGGGAGCCGGACAAATAACCTGTCCGGACGTCTTCTTCCGATCTGTCAAAGGTGAAGGAGTTTTAGATCCCACATAGAGTCAAACTATGAAAAAAGAGTCCCGTAAAGGGTAAAATAGCTTACCTCGCTGGCTTGATGCCGCGAGCTGAATCCGCGATCTTCGATAGCGGATGCGGGAGCCTCGGCGCCCTTGAACAGCACCTTCCAGGCATCTTTGTACGTAGTATCGAAGAGCCAGCTCAAGGTTCGGTGCTGTGCCGGATCAAACTCCCACAAGTTGAACGCCCGTTGCTGGCACGGGAGGATCCGGCGGATAAGCATAACCTGGACTACGTTGACAAGCTTGAGCTTCTTGTCCACCAGGTTTCGGACGCAGGTTTGGAGTCCGGTCAGCTCTTCCGAATTACGCCATGTCAGGTCCGTCTCTTTCCATGAGGTGAGCCGTGAAGGGAAGCCAGATCGGAATTCGGGGGCCGCTGCCCATTTGGAGTCACGCGGCTCGGTGATGTAGAACCACCCCGATCGCCACCCCTTTATGGTCTCCATGAAGAGCCCTCGAGCCATAGGACGTTGGCCATCTTGCCCACCATGGCACCTCCGCACTCCGCTTGGTGGCCGCCCACTACCTTCGGCTTGACATTGAAGGTCTTCAGCCATAAGCCGAAGTGGGGCTGGATGCAGAGGAAGGCCTCGCATACGACGATGAACGCCGAGATGTTGAGGATGAAATTCGGGGCCAGATCATGGAAATCTAGGCCGTAGTAGAACATGAGCCCCCGGACAAATGGGTGAAGTGGAAACCCTAGTCCACAGAGGAAGTGGGGAAGGAACATCACCCTCTCATGGGGCCTGGGGCTGGGGATGAGCTGCCCCTTGTCGGGGAGCCGATGTGCGATGTCGTCGGACAAGTATCCGACCTTTCGCAGCTTTTTGATGTGCCCCTCCGTGACGGAGGAGGCCATCCACTTGCCTCCCGCTCCGGACATAGTTGGAGAAGGTTGAGGTGGGATGTGCGGACTTGGGCGCTAGAGCTCAGTCTTGTGGAAATGGATGAGCAAAGGAGGAAGAAGGCATGTGTGAAAAAGTGGATCCTTATCCCCTTATATGGACGGACAAAGCTATGCATCCCCACCGGCCTGATAAAACTCGCTTATCTCCCAAGCGCCGCAATCAATGGCGCGGTTGGGTTGCCCACGCCCATATTGATGAGAATCCCGGAATAAGGGGACACGATCACTGCTTTGACAAGACGTGCCAAGGAAATCGCCTCGCTAAACGCACTGAGGTGGGACAGTAAAAACAATTCGAATAAAGGCTTGGCCGTAGTGTGATGTCACGCTGTGCAATACGTCAGCAGATTGAACTTGTGTAAATATTATTCTCTCTACGGTGGTATGTGGAACTTATTTTGCAGAGCCGGACTCTATGCTTGTGTTCAAAATCTTCTACGAAGTATTCGGAGGAGGAACCCGCCTTGCAATGTTGAAGACAATATTCGCGCCGGACTCGTTGTCATTGAAACCTGGTTCAGGGGCTACTGAGGGAGTCCTGGATTAGGGGGTGTCCGGATAGCCGGACTATAGCCTTTGGCCGGACTCCTGGACTATGAAGATACAAGATTGAAGACTTCGTCCCGTGTCCGGATGGGTTTTTCCTTGGTGTGTAAGGCAAGCTTGGCAATACAGATATGTAGATTTCCTACCATTGTAACCGACTCTGTGTAACCCTAACCCTCTTCGGTGCCTATATAAACCGGAGGGTTTTAGTCCGTAGGACAAACAACAATCATACCATAGGCTAGCTTCTAGGGTTTAGCCTCTTTGATATCGTGGTAGATCTACTCTTGTACTACCCATATCATCAATATTAATCAAGCGGGAGTAGGGTTTTACCTCCATCGAGAGGGCCCAACCTGGGTAAAAACATCGTGTCCCTTGTCTCCTGTTACCATCCGCCTAGACGCACAGTTCGGGACCCCCTACCCGAGATCCGCCGGTTTTGACACCGACACCACCTATTCTGCACAACTCCAAATGAGCTGAAACTTCACGGAGATTTTTTATGGATTATTTAAGAAATATTGGAGCCAATAAACACCAGAGGGGGGCCACCAGGCCGACACAACCCACCTGGGCGCGCCAGGGCCACCAGGCGCGCCCTGGTGGGTTGTGGCCTCCTCGGCCCACCTCCGGATCCCATCTTCTGGTATATAAGTCATTTTGACCCAGAAAAAATAAGGAGGATACTTTCGGGACGGAGCGCCACCTTCTCGAGGTGGAACTTGGGTAGGAGCACTTTTGCCCTCCAGCGGAGCGATTCTGCTGGGGGAACTTCCCTCACGGAGGGGGAAATCATTGTCATCATCATCACCAACAACTCTCCCATCTTGGGGAGGGCAACCTCCATCAACATCTTCAACATCACCATCTCCTCTCAAACCCTAGTTCATCTCTTTTATTCAATCTTGTTACCGGAACTATAGATTGGTGCTTGTGGGTGACTAGTAGTGTTGATTACATCTTGTAGTTGATTACTATATGGTTTATTTGGTGGAAGATTATATGTTCAGATCCATCATGCTATTTAATACTCCTCTGATCATGAACATGTTTATCATTTGTGAGTAGTTACTTTTGTTCTTGATGTCACGGGAGAAATCATGTTGCACGTAATCATATGAACTTAATATGTGTTCGATATTTTGATAGTATGTATGTCGTTGTTCCCTTAGTGGTGTCATGTGAACATCGACTACATGGCACTTCACCATATTTGGGCCTAAGGGAATGCATTGTGGAGTAGCAATTAGATGGTGGGTTGCGAGAGTGACAGAAGCTTAAACCTAGTTTATGCTCTATTTCGTAAGGGACCGATTGGATCCAAAAGTTTAATGCTATGGTTAGAAATTATTCTTAATACTTTTCTCGTAGTTTCGGATGCTTACGGGAGGGTTAATCATAAGTAGGAGGTTTTTTCAAGTAAGAACAGCACCTCAGCACCTGTCCACCCACATATCAAATTATCAATGTAGCGAACACAAATCAAACCAACATGATGAAAGTGACTAGATGAAATTCCAGTGTACCCTCAAGAACGCTTTGCTTATCATAAGAGACCGTTTTGGCCTGTCCTTTGCCTCAAAATGATTGGGCTACCTTGCTGCACTTTTTTTACTATTATCGTTACTTGCTTGTTACAAATTATCTCGCTATCAAACTACTCCGCTACTTACAATTTCAGCACTTGCAGACATTACCTTACTGAAAACTACTTATCATTTCCTTCTGCTCCTCGTTGGGTTCGACACTCTTACTTATCAAAAACAGCTACAATTGATCCCTTATACTTGGGTCATCAAGGCTATTTTCTGGTGCCGTTGCCGGGGATTGAAGCGCCTTTGGTAAGTGGAATTTGGTAAGGAATCATTTATATAGTATGCTGAAATTTATTGTCACTTGTTACTATGGAAAACAATCCTTTGAGGGGTTTGTTAGGGGTATCTTCACCTCGTTCAGAACCACAATTAGCTACCCGTCAACCTACTGCACCTACTGAAAATATTGAATATGAAATTCCTTCGGGTATGATAGAACAACTGCTAGCTAATCCTTATGCAGGAGATGGAACTGAACATCCTGATATGCACTTGATATATGTGGAACAAATTTGTGGATTGTTTAAGCTTGCAGGTTTACCCAGGGATGAAGTAATGAAAAAGGTTTTCCCTTTATCTTTGAAGGGAAAAGCATTGGCATCGTATAGGCTATGTGATGATATTGGATCATGGAATTGGAATCGTTTGAAATTGGAGTTCCACCAAAAAAATATCGTATGCATCTAGTTCATCGTGATCGGAATTATATATATAATTTTTTGGCCTCGTGAAAGGTAAAGTATCGCTCTAGCTTGGGGGAGGCTTAAGTCAATGTTATATTCATGACCCAATCATGAGCTCTCAAAAGAATTTATGATCCTGAATTTTTATGCTCGGCTTTCTCGTAATGATCAAAACATGCTTGATACTTCTTGTGTTGGTTCATTTATGAAGAAGACTATCGAATTCCGGTGGGATCTTTTGGAAAGAATTAAACGCAACTCTGAAGATTGGGAACTCGGTGAAGGTAAAGAGTCAGGTATTAAACTTAAGTATGATTGTGTTAAATCTTTTATGGATACTGATGCTTTTCAAAAGTTTAGCACTAAATATGGACTTGACTCTGAGATAGTAGCCGCCTTTTGTGAATCATTTGCTACTCGTGTTGAACTCCCTAAGGAGAAGTGGTTTAAATATCACCCACCTATTAAAGAAGAAATTAAAGAACTAGTACCAATTAAACAAGAAACTATACTTTATAATGTTGATCCGGTTGTTCCTTCTGCTTATATTGAGAAACCACCTTTCCCTGTTAGGATAAAGGAACATGCTAAAGTTTCAACTGTGGTTAACAAAAGCTATATTAGAACACCTAAATCTGATGAACAAATTAAAGTATAACCTAGTATTGCTATGGTTAAAGATCTCTTGGAAGAAGATATGGATGTGCATGTTATTTACTTCTGTGAAGAAGCTGCTAGAATTGCTAAACATGATAAAAGAGATAAACATAGACCTATTGTTGGCATGCCTGTTATTTCAGTTAAAATAGGAGATCATTGTTATCATGGTTTATGTGACATGGGTGCTAGTGTGAGTGCTATTCCTTACACTTTATATGAAGAAATCATGAAAGACATAGCACTTGTTGAGATAAAAGAAATAGATGTTACTATTAAACTTGCTAATAGAGACACCATATCACCATTTGGGATTATTAGAGATGTTGAAGTCTTGTGTGGGAAAATTAAATACCCTACTGATTTTCTTGTTCTCGGTTCCCCACAAGATGACTTTTGTCCCATTATCTTTGGTAGACCTTTCTTGAAGACAGTTAATGCTAAGATAGATTGTAGGAAACAAATCGTTGGTGTTATCTTTGGTGATGAGTCTCATGAGTTTAATTTTTCCAAGTTTAGTAGAAATCATCATGAACAAGAATTGCCTAGTAAGGATGAATTAGTTGGTCTTGCTTCTATTGTTGTTCCACCTACTGATCCTTTAGAACAATACTTTCTAGACCATGAAAATGATTTACATATGCATGAAAGAAATGAAATAGATAAGGTTTTCTTTGAACAACGTCCTCTGCTTAAACACAATTTGCCTATTGAAACTCTAGGAGGTCCTCCTCCACCTAAAGGTGATCCTGTGTTTGAATTAAAACACAGACACTTTGAAATATGCTTATCTTGATGAAAAGAAAATATATCCTGCTTTTATTAGTGCTAACCTTTTAGAACATGAAGAAGAAAGATTATTGAAAGTTCTAAGGAAGCACCGGGCTGCTATTGGATATACTCTTGATGATTTAAAGGGCATTAGTCTCACTCTATGTCAGCACAAAATTAATATGGAACCTGATGCTGAACCCGTTGTTGATCACCAACATCGGTTGAATCCAAAAATGAAGGAAGTGGTAAAAATGGAAATCTTAAAACTTCTGGAAGCAGGTATAATCTATCCTATAGCTGACAGTAGATGGGTAAGTCATGTTCATTGTGTCCCTAAGAAAGGAGGTATCACGGTTGTTCCTAATGATAAGAATGAACTTATTACACAAAGAATTGTTACAGGCTATAGGTAATTGATTAGACAAAATTAAACAAAGAAACTAGAAAAGAGCATTACCTTTTGCCTTTTATTGATCAGATGCTTGAAAGATTATCTAAGCACACACACTTTTGCTTCCTAGATGGATACTCTGGCTTTTCACAAATACCTTTTTCTCAACCTGATCAAGAAAAGACTACTTTTACTTGTCCCTTTGGAACTTATGCTTATAGACGTATGCCTTTTGGTTTATGTAATGCACCTGCTACTTTTCAAAGATGGATGACTGCTATATTCTCTGACTTCTGTGAAAAGATTGTTGAGATTTTCATGGATGACTTTTCTGTTTATGGGAAGTCTTTTGATGATTGTTTAAGCAATCTTGAGCGAGTTTTGCAGAGATGTGAACAAACAAATCTTGTATTGAATTGGGACAAGTGCCACTTTATGGTTAATGAAGGCATTGTCTTGGGTCATAAATTTCTGAAAGAGGTATTGAAGTGGACCAAGCTAAGGTTGATGCAATTAATAAAATGCCATGTCCTAAGGACATCAAAGGTATTCGTAGTTTCCTAGGTCATGCTGGTTTCCATACGAGATTTATCAAAGACTTCTCTAAATTTTCTAGGCCTCTTACAAATCTTTTGCAAAAGGATACTCCTTTTGTTTTTTATGATGATTGTCTTGAAGCCTTTGAAACACTCAAGAAAGCCTTAATATATGCACATATTGTTCAACCACCTGATTGGAACTTCCCTTTTGAAATTATGTGTGATGCTAGTGATTATGTTGTTGGTGGTTTTCTAGGACAAAGAGTTGATAAGAAATTGAACGTTATTCATTATGCTAGTAAAACTCTAGACAGTGCTCAAAGAAATTATGCTACTACTGAAAAAGAATTCTTAGCAGTGGTGTTTGCTTGTGATAAATTTAGATCTTAAAATGTTGATTCCAAAGTAACTGTTCACACAGACTATGCTGCTATTAATTATCTTATGGAAAATAAAGATGCTAAACCTAGGCTTATTCGTTGGGTTTTCTTGTTACAAGAATTTGATTTACATATCATTGATAGAAAAGGAGCTGAGAACCCCGTAGCTGATAACTTGTCTAGGCTTGAAAATGTGCTTGATGACCCATTACCTATTGATGATAGTTTTCTTGATGAGTAGTTAGCTGCAATAAATGTTTCTCATAGTACTCCTTGGTATGCTGACTATGTTAATTACATTGTTGCTAAATATTTACCACCTAGCTTTACATACCAGCAAAAGAAAAAATTCTTCTATGATTATAGACATTAGTTTTGGGATGACCCACATCTTTATAAAGAAGGAGTAGATGGTATTATTAGACGTTGTGTACCTAAGTATGAACAGGGACAAATCCTACGGAAATGTCACTCCGAGGCTTATGGAGGGCATCATGCTGGAGATAGAACTGCTCACAAGGTATTCCAATCTGGATTTTATTGGCCTACTCTCTTCAAGGATGCCCGTAAGTTTGTCTCTTCTTGTGATGAATGTCAAAGAATAGGTAATATCGGTAAGTGTCAAGAGATGCCTATGAATTATTCACTTGCTGTTGAACCATTTGATGTTTGGGGATTTGATTACATGGAACCTTTTACTTCCTCTAATGGGTATACACATATCTTGGTTGTTGTTGATTATGTTACTAAATGGGTAGAAGTTATTCCAACTAGTAGTGCTGATCACAACACCTCTATTAAAATGCTTAAGGAAGTTATTTTCCCAAGGTCTGGAGTCCCTAGATATTTAATGACTGATGGTTGTTCACACTTTATTCATGGTGCTTTCCGTAAGATGCTTGCTAAGTATGATGTTAACCATAGAATTGCATCACCCTATCATCCTCAATCTAGTGGTCAAGTTGAACTTAGCAACAGAGAAATAAATTTAATTTTGCAAAAGACTGTTAATAGGTTCAAGAAGAATTGGTCTAAGAAATTAGATGATGCACCTTGGGCTTATAGAACAGCATATAAAAATCCTATGGGTATGTCTCCTTATAAAATGGTTTATGGAAAAGCTTGTCATTTGCCTCTTGAGTTAGAACATAAAGCATATTGGGAAGTTAAAGAACTCAACTATGATTTCAAACTTGTCTTTGGTGAAAAGAGGTTATTTGATATAAGTTCCTTAGATGAATGGAGAAAACAAGCTTATGAAAATGCAGAGTTATGTAAAGAAAAGCCAAAAGATGGCATGACAAAAGAATTCAAAAGCGTGAGTTTAAAGTTGGAGAATATGTTCTTCTGTACAACTCTTGTTTTAGATTTTTTGCAGGAAAGCTCCTCTCGAAATGGGAAGGCCCATACATCATCGAGGAGGTTTACCGATCGGGAGCCATCAAAATAAATAACTCCGAAGGTACTAACCCGAAGGTTGTCAATGGGCAACGAATAAAGCATTATATCTCAGGTACGCCTATCAATGTTGAAAGTAATATTATGCAAACTTTTACACTGGAAGAACATATAAAAGAGTCCTTCCGGAACACTCCAGAATCGTGAAAATAAAGAGGTACATGATAGGGTAAGTAAACGGACTCCGAAAAATCTGCAAAAATACTTTTTATCAATTTTAGAATATTTTAAAATTTTGGAAATAAAGAAACTTCCAGGAAGCGTCCCCTGGTGGGCACAAGACAACAGGGCGCGCCAGGCAAGATTGGCGCGCCCAGGTGGGTTGTGCCCACCTGGGACACCTTCCGTACTCCGTTTTTCTTCCATATGCTTGTCCTCCAAGATAAAAAATCTATATATACTTCCCGAACCTGTTAACCACCGTATCACGGAGAAATCCTCTGTCCTCTTTTTCCCTTGCTGTTTTCTGTCAGATCCCATCTACCATGGCCTCTTCAAGCTCCTCCAAGGACAAGTTCTTCAAGAACGTCATCAACCCTTATCTGCGGGAGGTGGTGCAGCACCCTCAAACCATCCAGATGCAGGAGGGGGTGATGTACATCCGCGATGAGCAAGGAAGTTCCCAAGGGCACGAGAACTGTGGAGGCTAGGCTTGAAGCCATGGAGCAGGAAGTCTTCCGGTGCAAGGGGATGGTGAAGTGTGGGCTCAATGATAATCACCTTATGATCGCGGACCTTTCCTGTGATCTCAAGGTGGATGGCAAGCCCATGAAGGACATCGTCTTCACCTTCAACGAGCAAATCAACTTCCTCCAAAGCCAGATCTTTGACCTCCAAAACCAAGTATATGAATATGAGACAAGGTTCAAAGGTATGAGTTTGGCTGCTAGTTGCAAGACCCGTGAGACTCACTCCTCCTCTTATGATGGTGGACCACTGCCATGGAAGTTCAAGGACAAGATCTCTTCTTCACCACCAAATGAGAATTGAGTATCGGGTATGGGCACTCCCCTTGGCTCCCACCAAGCTTGGGGGAGGTGCCCCAGTATCGTGTCATCCCACTATATTTTTGCTTATACTTATCCTAGTTCGATCATTTGCTTTTAGATGAAATCAAGTTTAGTTCGATCCTTTCTTCTTTGAGAGTTTGCTTAGTGATATATCCTTGTAATCGTCTGCAAGTTATATAATAACGTTAGTTTGAGTTTTTTCTTTCTTTACTCTCATGTTGCAAATAAAGAAAAGAAATAAAGAAAGCAAAAGAGAAAGGAAATAAATATAAGAAAGGAAATAAATCAATAATATTATATACTAATCCTATGGTAGGTGATGGCACCACATAAGGAAAAGTATAAGTAGAAAATTTTATTAGAGATTGACAAACATAGAATTAGTCAATGATGCAACTCATGAAAGAATTAATAAGGAAGAGAAGATTCACATATAAATATACTATCCTAGAAATCTTTTGTGATTGTGAGCCCTCGTCAAAATATTATATGCCAAAATTGTTGACGTTGGACAAGGAAGACAACTTGATGGTTTATGTTTGTTTATATTCACATAGAAGTCATATTCATAGATCCTTTAACATGTGGTGCTTGCCCCCTATCTTTGCTAGCCAAAAATTCTGCACTAAGTAGAGATACTACTTGTGCATCAAAAACCCTTAAACCTAAATCTTTTTCGAGTGTCCACCATACCTACCTAGGGATTGAGCAAGATCCCTCAAGTAAGTTGTCAACGGTGAAAAAAGGCAATAAAAATTGCTTCTAAAAGTGTGAGATCATTTAGTGTAAGAGAAAATTGAGCGTTGTACGAACTTGGATGACCAAGAATAGAAGCGACAGACTGCATAATAAAGGTTGTCATCTTAAGGGGCAATAAAACATGATGTTCTCTTGCACTAAGGGATTGAGCATACAAACAAATAAGCGCATGGAAACCTCTGCATCCCTCTGTGAAGGGCCCTTCCTTTATTTTTATGCACTTACTTTTATGCAAAGAGTCAAAGTTTCCTTCTATTCCTTTTATTTATCTCCTTTGGCAAGCATCATGTGGTGAGGAAAGATCTAGGCACATATGTCCAGTTGAATATAGAATCATGAGTTATTATTGTTGACATCACCCTTGAAGTGAGTAGGTTGGGACGCGAAACTATAGGCCCCTATCTTTCTATGTGTCTGGTTGAAACGTTTTGCTCATGGGTAGGAGGTGAGTGTTATAAATCATAGAAGACTATATGATGGTTGAGTATGTGGACTTGCCTAAAGGCTCGGATACGTGACCCTTCCTGAAAAGATGATCAATTGCAGTTGCAAAGTTGACTGAGAACATAGTTTGTCGGTTTCTAATAGAGTTTTTGCTTTATAGTTCGATTGTGTGATGAACTATTACTTATTCATGAGAAGTATATGATAAAAGTTATATGATAAAATTCATATGTTTAATTTTGTTGTTGTTATAATAATCAACATGATGCTTCTATATCCGTATTTTGTTTTTATCGACACCTCTCTCTCAAAGCATGTGGACATGTTTTTCGATTTCGATTTTCGCTTGAGGACAAGCGAGGTCTAAGCTTGGGGGAGTTGATACGTCCATTTTGCATCATGTTTTCTTACGATTATTTATAATGTTTTTATCCATAATAATGCTTTTTGGAGTAATTCTAATGCCTTTTCTCCCATAATTTGCAAGGAACACACCAAGAGGGAGAATTCCGCTTTTTGGAGTAATTCTAATTCCTTTTCTCCCATAATTTGCAAGGAACACACCAAGAGGGAGAATTCCGGCGGATGGAAATCTGGACCTGGAAAAGCTATGTCAGGCCACCTATTCTGCACAACTCCAAATGAGCTGAAACTTCACGGAGATTTTTTATGGATTATTTAAGAAATATTGGAGCCAATAAACACCAGAGGAAGGCCACTAGGTGGGCCCAACCCACCTGTGCGCGCCAGGGGCCCTAGGCATGCCCTGGTGGGTTGTGGCCTCCTCACCCCACCTCTGGTGCCCATCTTCTGGTATGTAAGCCATTTTGACCTAGAAAAAAAATAAGGAGGAGACTTTCAGGACGGAGCGCCGCCGTTTCGAAGCGGAACTTGGGTAGGAGCACTTTTTCCCTCCGGCGGAGAGATTCCGCCGAGGGAACTTCCCTCTCGGAGGGGGAAATCATCGTGATCATCATCACCAACAACTCTCCCATCTTGGGGAGGGCAATCTCCATCAACATCTTCAACATCACCATCTCCTCTCAAACCCTAGTTCATCTCTTGTATTTAATCTTGTTACCGGAACTTTAGATTGGTGCTTGTGGGTGACTAGTAGTGTTGATTACATCTTGTAGTTGATTACTATATGGTTTATTTGGTGGAAGACTATATATTCAGATCCATCTTGCTATTTAATACTCCTCTGATCATGAACATATTTATCATTTGTGAGTATTTACTTTTGTTCTTGAGGTCACGGGAGAAATCATGTTGCAAGTAATTATGTGAACTTGATATGTGTTTGATATTTTGATAGTATGTATGTTGTTATCCCCTTAGTGGTGTCATGTGAACGTCAACTACATGAAACTTCACCATATTTGGGCCTAAGGGAGTGCATTGTGGAGTAGCAATTAGATGGTGGGTTGCGAGAGTGACAGAAGCTTAAACCCCAGTTTATGCGCTATTTCCTAAGGGATCGATTGTCGGTGTTCTGGGAACGGGGGTCGCTAGACTTGCCTGCCTGCGGCCCACGGCGTGGCTCTATGCGTGGGCCAGTACGGCCCATCTTCATCAACAAGGCGTTCAAGACCCTCGTGAGGGGCCAAGCCTAGCGAGGCAGACGACACAAGACCTCCTCAGGAGCGGCCTCACCAAGTTGGCTCGCGAGGAGCGGAGAGATCAAGGCAGGGCAAACCTTGCGAGTTTCTCATGACGTGAGCCATGACGATCAAGATCAGGCGAGCGCTAGGCGGGCGCCAGCATGCGTAGTGTCCTTATTTCCCCTTTGGTGCTAAGGAAGCAAGCGCGGGTGCGGAGTACCGAGGCATCAAGCAAAGGTTTCCATATCAGTGCAACGAGACTAAGACCAGCAGGACGGAAAGACGGAGGTCACCATGGAGCCCAAGGCGGCATCACTACCAGAGCCTTTTGCAGGCAAAGACTACTTCTGTCAGGATAAGCTGTACTAGTTGTCCCCTTTAAAATCGGCCGTTGTTGGCTCCCTTCCCGCTCAATATTTGGGGAGAGGACCACGGCCTCTATAAATAGAACTAGCCACCACAGTAGAAGGCAACTCGATCTGATCTTTAGCTGATCCTTAGCCACACACCAAGCACAAGAACACCTCAACCTCAGGAGGCTATTCTTCCCCTTGTACTATTCATCATCAGCCCAAGAGGCAATCCACCACCACCACACTGGAGTAGGGTATTACACCACAACGGTGGCCCGGACCAGTATAAATCTTGTGTCTCTTGTGTTGTGAGTTCGTTGAGTTCGTCCGCGAGATCTTAGCAAACTAGAGCGTGGATCGGTAGGGGGGAAAGAACTTCGCACGCACACCAGAGTTCGAACCTTAAGTGTTTTGCAGGAACCCGTGATCCGACATTTGGCGCGCCAGGTAGGGGCGCGCCGTAGCCTTCCCTCCGCCAATCTATGCTCCGCCATCATGGCAGGCGCCCACTGAACTCGACGGTCGGCGCCGACGACGGGCGGGGCTCAAGCCTGGCCCCGCCGTCTGATAGGTGCGATGTACCCAAGTTCAAGCCGGAGATGCCACCGCGCTACGACGGCGCGGCGGACCCGACAGCTTTCCTGCTAGCATACGAGGAGGCCATCCTCGAGGCCGTGGGAGAGGTTTCCCGTGGCCCGCACCGGTGCGCCGTGCGCCTGGCTGCTCAACCTCCCCGGATCCACGGTAGCATCTTGGGAGGAGCTGCTTGACCTCTTCACTACACGCTACAGGGCACCGGTGCACCATGCGGTCGCGGCCCTGCTAGGCGGCTCTCAAGCGCTGCCTTCAGATCGCCATATCAAGCCATTCCTGTTTCAGATCGGTGCCGCCTCCAAGCGCTCGGGGGCTCCACCGGGCTGGGCTGCACTCGAAGCCGACCTCACCTTCGACTCAGAAGACCACCCCGTTACCACTGCCGGCTCGGGTATGCTCCCGATGCTCTGCACGCCCACCATCTGCAACGTGGCCATCACCAAGACCCTCATCGACGGCGCGCCGGCCTCAACGTGCTCTCTATGGAGGCCTTCAGCCTACTTCATGTGCCGCTCGAGCGGCTCAGCCTCAGCAAGCCTTTCTCAGGAGTTGGCGGCGGCACTGCCCGCTCCCTAGGGCAGATCCGCCTCCCCATCACCTTCGGCATGCGCGACAACTACCGCATCGAACTGGTCGACTTTGACATCGCCCGCATCAGCCTCCCGTACAACGCCATCCTTGGGTACCAGCACTGGCCCAATTCATGGCAGCAACGCATCCGGCCTACAACCTCATGAAGATGCCTGGAAGCAAGGGCATCCTCACCATCAAGGGGGATGCCAAGGAGGCCCTGGCAGCGGTCAAGCTTGCCCTCAAGACCGCCGCAGCGGCGCAGCCTGTCGACGCGAGCGCCTCCGAGCCTGAGGGAGCCGCACCAACCAAGAAGAAGCAGCTGTTCACCCAAGACAAGGCGGAAACCAAGCAGGTGCTAGTCAACGAGGATGGGTCCTCAGGAGCCACCTTTACCATAGGTGCCGGCGTCGACCCAAGCCAAGAGGAAGCATTGGTGAAGTTCTTGCACGCAAACAAGGATATATTCGCATGGGAGCCCAGTCAGCTGGTGGGGGTCCCGAGAGAGGTGATTCGGCATCACTTAAGGGTATGCCCCAATGTGTGCCCTGTGAAGCAGCGGGCGAGACGGCAGTCCACAGAGAAGCAGGCCTTCATCGCCCAAGAGACCCGCAAGTTGGAGGCAGCGGGTGCCATTCGTGAGGTCCGGTACCCCGAATGGTTGGCGAACCCCGTCGTAGTACCGAAGAAAGGCGGGAAGGAGCGAATGTGCATCGACTTCACCAACCTCAACAAGGCCTTCCCCCAAGATCCATTCCCGCTCCCATGCATCGACCAGATCGTTGATCCACCGCCGAGTGCGACCTGCTGTGCTTCCTGGATGCGTTCTCAGGGTATCACCAAATCAAGATGGCGGTAGAAGATGTAGAGAAGACAGCCTTCCTGACCCCGTGTGGGGTGTATTGCTACACCTGCATGCCCTTCAGACTGCGCAATGTGGGCGCGACCTTCCAGCGGTTGATGCACATCGCCTTAGGGAGGCGGCTTGGGAGAAACACGGAGGCCTACATCGACGGCATTGTGGTGAAGTCTCGAGAGGCAAGGACCTTGATCCAAGATCTGGAGGAGACTTTTGCGAGCTTGCACCAGGTGAACTTGCGACTTAACCTAGAGAAGTGTGTGTTTGGTGTCCCGTTGGGCAAGCTGCTGGGTTTCCTCGTGTCCCACAGAGGGATCGAGGCAAACCTAGAAAAGATCAAGGCCATTGAAGACATGAGCCCACGTGAGACCCTCAAGGAAATGCAGAAGCTGGCTGGTCGGGTGACCGCGTTGGGGTGCTTCATCTCCAAGCTGGGAGAGCGTGCCCTGCCCTTCTTCAAGCTGATGAAGAAGAAGGGCCCGTTCGAGTGGACCCCGGAGGCTGACCGAGATTTTTAAGGCCTCAAGAGCTACCTGACCAGCCCCCCCAATGATGGTGGCACCACGACCTCTCGAGCCCCTAGTACTTTACCTTGCTGCCACTCCGTACTCTGCCCGGTAAGACAGCTGGTTCTTGATCTGGGAAGAGCACCAAGCCAGGTGTGCTGCACCAAGCTACGGCCGAGGTGGCCTTAAGATCAGGAAGGCGCAGCAAGAGCAGTAGCGGCATCAACAGGGGACCAAGCTCAGCAGGACGCCGCTGCCAAGGTCCAGGCAAGCGATCAGGCGCCGGAGGTTCCATCACCTCAGGAGACGCCCCAACTTCCGCAAGACACGAGCCTCACCAACGTTCTAGCCCTCGTCGAGCACCCGGTGTATTTCTTCAGCATGGTATTGCGGGACGCGAGGGCACGATATCCCATGCCTCAGAAGCTCCTGCTCGCGCTCTTGGTGGCCTCGCGCAAGTTGCGGCACTACTTCCAGGGCCACCCCATCAAGGTCGTCTCAGCCTACCCATTGGAGAGAGTGCTCAGGAGCCCCAACTCTGCTGGAAGGGTCGCTGAGTGGAACATCGAGCTGTAGGCATTCCAGTTGGAGTTCAGCACTACCAGGGTCATCGAGCCGCACTAGCTGATTTCGTGGCAGAATGAACGGATGCCCCGATGTTGGAAGTAGGCGAGGAACGGTCCACCTTACCTGGAAGTGAGGTGCCCGACGGCTGGGTCATGTATTTCGATGGGGCCTTCACACACCAGGGCGCGGGGGCTGGAGCAGTACTCGTCTCACCCACTCAAGACAAGCTCTACTACACTGTACAGCTCTGCTTCCAGCAGGGCGAGAAGGTCTCCAACAATGTCGCAGAATACGAAGGCCTAATAGCCGGCCTGAAAGCTGCAGCAGCCCTGAGGGTGAAGCGCCTCAGCGTCAGGGGCGACTCACAGCTTCTCGTCAACTTCTCCAACAAAGTATACGAGCCGAAGGACGAGCACATGGAGGCATACCTCGCAGAAGTGCTCAAGATGGAGAAGTAGTTCCTGGGCCTGGAGTTGCTGCACGTGCCTCGCGGCACCAACAAGGAAGCCGATGACATCGCCAAGAGGGCGTCCAAGCGGCAGCCCCAAGAGCCTGGCGTCTTCGAGGAGCAGCTCTTCAAGCCGTCAGCAACGCCACAACTTTGAAGGACAGCTCAGCCTAGGGAGGAGCTCCCGCAGCCGCCTGCCACAGGAGACCCAGCCTATGGCCCGACTTCAGGAGCGCGCCTACTCTTGGTGCTCGAGCCCCGGGAGGGATGCTAGACCAAGGAATTCAAGGAATACCTGATGCAAGGGACGCTGTCGGAGAAGGAGGAGGACGCGGATCGCATGGCCCGGCAGGCCACGGCATACTGCATCCGGGACGGTGAGTTATACAGGAAGCGGCCAAATGACGTTTCACTGTGTTGCATTTCCAGAGACCAGGGGAAGTAGTTGCTAACTGACATTCACGATGGGGACTGCAGGCACCACTCGTCATCACGGACCCTCGTCGGCAAGGTATTCCGCAGCGGATTCTACTAGCCCATGACACTCAACGATGGAGCCGAGCTGGGAAAGTCCTGTGAAGCCTGCAAGTTCCACGCCAAGCAAATCCATCAGCCAGCTCAGGGCCTCCAGACTATCCCACTCACATGGTCGTTCGCAGTCTGGGGGCTGTGCATCTTGGGCCCATTCCCTCGAGTGCCTGGGGGCTACCGCTACCTCTACGTCGCCACCGACAAGTTCACCAAGTGGGCGGAGGTGGAAGCCGTCCGCACTATCCCAGCTGGCTCCGCAGTCAAGTTCATCAAGCGTCTCGTGAGCCGCTTCAGGGTTCCCAACCGCATCATCACAGACAACGGCTTGCAGTTCACTAGTAACCTCTTCAAAACATATTGTGCTAACCTTGGAACGCAGATCTGCTACGCTTCGGTGGCGCACCCCAAGAGCAATGGTCAGGCCAATCGCACCAACGCAGAGGTCCTGAGGGGCCTCAAGACCAGGACCTTCAAGAGGAAGCTCGAGGCCTGCGGCAGGGGCTGGCACGACGAGCTCCAGTCCATGTTGTGGTCCATCCGCACCACCGCCACCAAGCCAACGGGCAAGACCCCGTTCTTCCTTGTCTACGGAGCCGAAGCGGTCCTCCCCACAAAGTCAAGCATCACTCCGCACGGGTCCTGGCGTTTGATGAAACACAGCAGGACGCCACGCGGGGGATGGACCTCGTGCTGGCGGAGGAACGTCGCCGCGAAGCTGCACTGACGGCGGCAAGGTACTAGCAGGTGCTGCGGCGATAACACTGCCGCAACATCCGCTCCAGGACGCTCGAGGCGAGTGACCTCGTCCCGAGGCGGGTCCTCTCCAAGGAAGGGATGCACAAGCTCTCACCCATGTGGGAGGGCCCGTTCAAGGTCATCCATGTCTCCAGGCCTGGCGTCGGGCGCCCGGAGACGCATGATAGGGTACCCATCTAGAACGCCTGGAACATCCAGCACCTCCGGAAGTTCTACCCATGAAGCAAGGCCCAGTGCCTGTGAAGCAGGCCCGGTGCCTGTGAAGAATCGCCGCCCGTGACACTCTCACATAATAATGAGTGGGGCTGTACACGCCCCGGAGTCTCAGGAGTGCCGCCCTCGGGACTCGGGGGCTCCCTCCCACGTCTTAGTGGCAGCACTTAGCTCCGCGCTGGTGAGAAGACTTGAAGACTAGACTAGGTGTCGGACACGGCTTTTCATTTGCTTTCCGCAGTTGAGTCGCCTCCTTTTAATCAAAAGTTTGCTTCTGGAGTTCCTTGCTGGTTTGGTTCAGTCACCTTTTGCTGTTGTTTCCGGTTACAGTTTAACATGTTTTCTCTCTCTCGCGTACCTCGCGAGGGGGCTAGGCAGGTGCCCTCGCGAGCCTTTTTCCTTTCCTCGCCTTAAATGCATTTCTTCGTGAGGCATTCTCGTTCGAGCCAACAAGCTGGCGCACCTCTCCTGGTCCGTGCCCCTCGGGTATCATGATACGAAGCGCTGGGTCTAGGCTCGGGTGAATGATAAGCCTCTGGGCGACGCTCCTAACAAGTTTTTGCAGTTCCTTAACACCCGCCAAGTCAAGGAAGGCCTCCGCAGGCGCTAGGAAGCGAGTCCCTCGCGAGGAGGGAGCTACCCCAAGCATGCTGAGCTAAGTTACCTCTACACAAAATAACGACACAGCACGGAAAAAACAAACACATCAGAATGATTGGGAAATCATAGTTTGATACACGCCCCCCGGGGCCCATACTGGTTTTTTCTTAATGCAGAAAAGAAAGGAAGAACAAAATAAAGCGGCGCCTGACCCCACGACGGTCCACGGAGGCAGGCTCCTGGCGCTGTCCTGAGCTCAGCCAGACCCCTCCTCGCGCTTCACGGAGACGCGACGACGAGACGACCAACTGCCACCTTCGAAGCGGGCGCGGCGGCGTGGCGGCTGGTCGTAGCCACCGCCGCTGGAGCTGTCGCCAGAAGAAGAGCCACCACAGCTAGACGAGATGCAGTCGGTGCCAAGGGCGGGTTCGCCCTCCTCCTCGTCCCGACCATCGCCAAGGCCGAGCACCTCCTCACCGTCGTTCAGCTCGGGGCAGCACCCGGCGCGGTGACCATCTTCTCCAAACACCCTCACATAGAGTGTCGCATCACCGTCGTAATTGAAATGGAGGGTGCACCGCCTGCCCAGGCCGCGCGCACGGGCGAACGTCTGCCAACCGCGGGCCAGGGCTATGTTGCCCGCGGCGGAGACCTCGACCATGACCCAAGAAGCCCTGCTGCAGCAACCGTCCGCCTGCAGCTGGAGCCCGCCTGGACCAGATGCTGGCAGCTCGTCGACCAAGAAGCGCGGGAGTTAAAGCCAGTTGCCGGTCGGGTTCTCCGACCAGACAATGAACTCTGGCAACACCTCTGCAGAATGGAAGCGCGGCCGGGGAGGCCGCGCGACCATGGCGCGTCTCCCTTCGTCAACAGGGCTCGCACGACTGGAACGACCCCTACCACACGCAGTGGTGCCGCCGCGGGAACGGGGAGCCACGGCGGGGGTCACGGTGTGCTTGTGGGGACGGCCGCGTCCGCGCTTGGGCGCCGGGGAGCCGGGGCCCTCGCGAGGGGCCTTTCCCTTCTCTGCGGCGAAGAACATCTTCGACGGAGCCATTGGAGTCAGTGGTGGAGCAGAGGAGGAAGAAGCAAGCGGAATGGGAAGAGATGGGCAATGGGGGCTCTACCCCCTCCTAATTTATAGCAGGAGAAGGCCAACCAGCGCCCCCCACGATCGCCGGGACTTGTCAAGTCGGGCAGTTGCCGAGGCAGCGTGGGGAAGCGGAGACGCCCACGTCCAATCAACCGCCACGCATCGACCAAGGCCGCAGGCTGTTGGGGCCCGCGATGCTCCGTACTTGACCTTTGGCTTCGCCTCGAAGCCAAGCTCGAGCGCGCCTTGGGCCCGGGGGCTACTGTCGGCGTTCTGGGAACGGGGGTCCCCAGACTTGCCTGCCTGCGGCCCACGGCGTGGCTCTGCGTGTGGGCCTGTACGGCCCATCTTCATCAACAAGGCGTTCAAGACCCTCGCGAGGGGCCAAGCCTCGCGAGGAGCACGACACAATACCTCCTCAGGAGCAGCCTCACCAGGTTGGCTCGTGAGGAGCAGAGAGATCAAGGCAGGGCAAACCTCGTGAGGTTCTCGTGACGTGAGCCATGACGATCAAGATCAGGCGGGCGCCAGGCGGGCGCCAGCATGCGCAGTGTCTTTGTTTCCCCTTTGGTGCTAAGGAAGCAAGCGCAGGCGCGGAGTACCGAGGCATCAACCAAAGGTTTCCATATCAGTGCAACGAGACCAAGACCAGCAGGACGGCAAGACGGAGGTCACCATGGAGACCAAGGCGGCGTCACTACCAGAGCCTTTTGCACGTGAAGACTACTTTTGTCAGGATAAGCTGTACTAGCGGTCCCCTTTCAAATCAGTCGTTGCACCCCCAGAGTTCGAACCTTAAGGGTTTTGCCGTAACCCATGATCTGACACAGATTGTATCCAAAAGTTTAATTCTATGGTTAGAATTTATTCTTAATACTTTTCTCGTAGTTGCGGATGCTTGTGGGAGGGTTAATCATAAGTAGGAGGTTTGTTCAAGTAAGAACAGCACCTAAGCACCGGTCCACCCACATATCAAATTATCAAAGTAGCGAACACAAATCAAACCAACATGATGAAAGTGACTAGATGAAATTCCCGTGTACCCTCAAGAACGTTTGCTTATCATAAGAGACCGTTTTGGCCTGTCCTTTGCCTCAAAAGGTTTGGGCTACCTTGCTGCACTTTTGTTACTATTATCGTTACTTGCTTGTTACAAATTATCTCGTTATCAAACTACTCTGCTACTTACAATTTTGGTACTTGCAGACATTACCTTACTGAAAACTACTTGTCATTCCCTTCTGCTCCTTGTAGGGTTCGACACTCTTATTTATCGAAAAGAGCTACAATTGATCCCCTATACTTGTGGGTCATCACGGTCCCAGCAGCTGATAGTTGGGACCTAGCAACTCGAGCAGTATTTGTTTTTAGTGTAAGCAGAGTTTTTTACGGCGATGTTTACATTGTTCAGAGGAGCAGGGTATCAACTGGGCGGGCTGTGGCCCGTCTAGACCAGGCTATTATTTTACGTTGACCAAATATCCAGCCCAGATATTATTTTTTCAAGGTGAAAATGGCTAGCCCAGCTATACTATTTTTGCGGAATACCCAACCTAGGTCAACTTGTTATTCTCCGCCCCACTGGGCTGTAAATCTTTCCTATTAGTCCTAAAAGAAAATGGGCTTTAAGAAATAATAAATGGGATGTAATTATAAAAACTGGGCTGTAAATATACAAAAACGCACCAAGCAGGTAATTAGTTTCAAAAATATTATTATTTGAATTTGGAAATTTTCATTTCAATACTTATTGCATGCGCAGTAGTTTTATAGATTTTTACCTAATACAAATTCATTTTTAAATTATATTTAATCTGACTCAAAATTTCTAGATAATTTTAACTTCTGTTTTTGGTTGAATTCTGTTTTGAGAGGTTGGTTTAAATTATTAATCGTTGTCCTGGCTAGAAAATGGGTTGTAATTTTAACAGACTTTAATGGGTTGTACACTATTACAAATCGCAAATGGGCTATATGTTCTCTGCCACAGATGTGATGCTCACTTGTGGGCCTACTATTTTGTTGAGAATTATAGTTAGTGACGCGTACAAAAGGCTTGTGGGCCTACTAAGGCATACGGAAGGCTTTGTAAACTTAAAGTCAAGACACGATTCTAGCAGCAGTGGCCGTTGGATGTCCATCCAACGGCTGTAGTGCTTCTTCAACCTTGGATATTCTTGCTTCAGCTGCCCAAACCACTGCGGGCGGTACTGCCTGCTACCGCCTCTCGTGGCCGGTTGTGCTGCCGCGTAGGCTTCACCGTCCCACTCTACTTCCAAACGCTGTCCATGCCATTCATCTACTCACCATCATCTCTTGTTCTTAACCGGCGATGGCAACCTCACACTGCAACCGAACCAGTGAACCCTCGTACTCCCCTTCGCGTGGGCATCCACTATGGTGTCTTTGCCGGCTCCAGGTCGTTCTCTTCGTAATACTCGCCATCGTTCACTGCGTTGGTTCTCTCGGCACGGCGTGGTCAACTTTATCAACAAACGACAGCCATCGGGGACAAAGATCTAGTGCCTTGCCCACAGCAAGGCACGGCGTAACTGGCGGCTAGCCAGCCATTGGATCAGGGGGGCGGCTCAGATGAGGCATGTACGTGGATTGGCAGGCGTTAGGGATGCACATGGCCCATGACCGCACGCAGCAAGTGCCCCCGTATTATGCGAAAACAAATAATTTCTCCCCCTGACAGGTTTGACCCACCAACTACATCTTCGCACGCAAGGAAGTGCTTCCTTTATTACCCGAAAATAAAAAGTTTGCTCCCGTGACAGATGGGGCCCACCAGCTTTATTATGATCCTTTTCATGAAAATATAGATTATACCGAAGATCCTAAATTGTTTACTTTTTATTCTAACTCGAAAAAGAAGAAATAAAAAACCAGAAAACATCTTCGTACGCAAGGAAGTGCCGCCTTATTACGCGCAAAAAACAAATTGATCCCCCTGCTAGCTTGGACCCACCAGATTTGTAGGCTGACTTGTGGGCCTACTAAGTTAACGCGTATGCAGGGCTTTGTCAACTTAGTCAATAAACGATTCTAGCTGCACTGACCGTTCGATGTCAGCTGCGTCTTCAACCTCTAGTCTTGTTGCTCCAGCTGCCTGCTACGTCTCGAGCTTGCGTTGGTTTTCCCCGAAGAGGAGGGGATGATGCAGCACAGTAGCGTAAGTATTTCCCTCGGTTTTTGAGAACCAATGTATGAATCCAGTAGGAGGCCACGCGCAAGTCCCTCGTACCTGCACAAAACGATAACTACTCGCAACCAACGCGATTAGGGGTTGTCAATCCCTTCACGGTCACTTACGAGAGTGAGATCTGATAGAGATAATATTTTTGGTATTTTTGGTATAAAGATGCAAAGTGAAAAGTAAAAGCAAAGCAAGTAAATAAAGTGATGGAGATTGATATGATGAGAATAGACCCGGGGTCCATACGTTTCACTAGTGGCTTCTCTCAAGAGCATAGATATTCTACGGTGGGTGAACAAATTACTGTTGAGCAATTGATGTAATTGAGCATAGTTATGAGGTTATCCAGGCAATGATCATGTATATAGGCATCACGTCCGAGACAAGTAGACCGAAACGATTCTGCATCTACTACTTTACTCCACTCATCGACCGCTATCCAGCATGCATCTAGAGTATTAAGTTAAAAGCAGAGTAATGCCTTAAGCAAGATGACATGATGTGGAGGAATATGATAAATACCCCATCTTGTTATCCTCGATGGCAACAATACAATACGTGCCTTGCAACCCCTTCTGTCACTAGGTAAGGACACCGCAAGATTGAACCCAAAGCTAAGCACTTCTCCCATTGCAAGAACTACCAATCTAGTTGGCCAAACCAAACGGATAATTCGAAGAGACTTGCAAAGATAACTCAATCATAAATAAAAGAATTCAGAGAAGAATCCAATATTTTCCATAGATAAGCTGGATCATAAACCCACAATTCATCGTTCTCAACAAACACACCGCAAAAATAAGATTACATCGAATAGATCTCCACGAGAGAGGGGGAGAACATTGTATTGAGGTCCAAAAAGAGAGAAGAAGCCATCTAGCTACTAACTATGGACCCGAAGGTCTGAAGTAAACTACTCACACTTCATCGGAGGGGCTATGGTGTTAATGTAGAAGCCCTCCGTGGTGGATGCCCCCTCCGGTGGAGCTCCGGAACAGGAAGTTGCGGCGGTGGAATTAGGTTTTTGGCTCCGTATCTGATCTGTTGGGGGTACGTAGGTATATATAGGAGGAAGGAGTACGTCGGTGGAGCGTCAGGGGGGCCACGAGGCAGGGGGCGCGCCCAGGGGGCGCCCTCCACCCTCGTGACCGCCTCTGGCACTTCTTGGAGTAGGGTCCAAGTCTCCTGGATCACGTTCGGTGAGAAGATCACGTTCCCGAAGGTTGCATTCCGTTTGGACTCCGTTTGACATTCTGTTTCTTCAAAACACTGAAATAGGCAAAAAACAGCAATTCTGGGCTGGGTCTCCGGTTAATAGGTTAGTCCCAAAAGTAATATAAAAGTGGAAAATAAAGCCCATTATAGTCCAAAACAATAGATAAAGTAGCATGGAGCAATCAAAAATTATAGATACGTTGGAGATGTATCAGGCATCCCCAAGCTTAATTCCTGCTCGTCCTCGAGTAGGTAAATGATAAAAGGAGAATTTTTGATGCGGAGTGATACTTTGGCATAATTTCAATGTAAATCTTCTTAATCATGGTATGAATATTCAGATCCGAAAGATTCAAGACAAAAGTTCATATTGACATAAAAATAATAATACTTCAAGCATACTAACAAAGCAATTATGTCTTCTCAAAATAACATGGCCAAAGAAAGTTATCCCTACAAAATCATATAGTATGGCTATGCTCCATCTTCCCCACGCAAAGTATTTAAATCATGCACAACCCCAATGACAAGCCAAGCAATTGTTTCATACTTTAACATTTTAAAACTTTTCAATCTTCACGCAATACATGAGCGTGAGCCATGGATATAGCACTATATGGGGAATAGAATGGTGGATGTGGAGAATACAAAAGAAGGGAAGATAGTCTCACATCAACTAGGCGTAACAACGGGCTATGGAGATGCCCATCAATAGATATCAATGTGAGTGAGTAGGGATTGCCATGCAACGGATGCACTAGAGCTATAAGTATATGAAAGCTCAACAAAAGAAACTAAGTGGGTGTGCATCCAACTCGCTTGCTCACGAAGACCTAGGGCATTTTGAGGAAGCCCGTCATTGGAATATACAAGCCAAGTTCTATAATGAAAAATTCCCACTAGTATATGAAAGTGACAAAATGAGAGACTCTCTATCATGAAGATCATGGTGCTACTTTGAAGCACAAGTGTGGTAAAAGGATAGTAACATTGTCCCTTCTCTCTTTTTCTCTCATTTTTTTTGTTTGGGCCTTTTCTCCTTTTTTTATGGCCTCTTTTTTTTGTCATCCAGAGTCTCATTCCGACTTATGGGGGAATCATAGTCTCCATCATCCTTTCCTCACTCGGGACAATGCTCTAATAATGATGATCATCACACTTTTATTTTTCTTACAACTCAACAATTACAACTCGATACTTAGAACAAAATATGACTCTATATGAATGCCTCCGTGATGTACCGGGTTATGCAATGAAACATGAGTGACATGTATGAAAGAATTATAGACGGTGGCTCTGCCACAAATACGATGTCAACTACATGATCATGCTAGCAATATGACAATGATGGAGCGTGTCATAATAAACGGAACGATAGAAAGTTGCATGGCAATATATCTCGGAATGGCTATGGAAATGCCATGATAGGTAGGTATGGTGGCTGTTTTGAGGAAGGTTTATGGTGGGTGTATGATACCGGCAAAAAGTGTGCGGTATTAGAGAGGCTAGCAATGGTGGAAGGATGGGAAAAAGTGCGTATGATCCATGGACTCAACATTAGTCATAAAGAACTCATATACTTATTGCAAAAATCTAGAAGTTATCAAAGCAAAGTATTACGCGCATGCTCCTAGGGGGATAGATTGGTAGGAAAAGACCATCGCTCGTCCCCGACCGCCACTCATAAGGAAGACAATCAATAAATAAATCATGCTCCGAGTTCATCACATAATGGTTCACCAAACATGCATGCTACGGGAATCACAAACTTCAACACAAGTATTCTTAAAATTCACAACTACTCAACTAGCATGACTCTAATATTATCACCTTCATATCTCAAAACAATTATAAAGCATCAAACTTATCTTAGTATTCAACGACTCAAAAGAAAGTTTCACATATCTTGAATACCAAGTATATTAACATTAAGCTTAATTACCATGCTATTAACAACTCTCAAAATAATCTAAGTGAAGCATGAGAGATCAAGTTTCTTTAAAACAATTCCACCACCGTGCTCTAAAAGATCTAAGTGAAGCACTAGAGCAAAAATTATCAAGCTCAAAAAGATATAAGTGAAGCACATAGAGTATTCTAACAAATTCCAAATCATGTATGGCTCTCTCAAAAGGTGTGTACAGAAAGGATGATTGTGGTAGACTAACAAGCAAAGACGCAAATAATACAAGACGCTCCAAGCAAAACACATATCATGTTGGTGAATAAAAATATAGCTCCAAGTAAATTACCGATGGAAGTGGGCCGAAGAGGGGATGCCTTCCGGGGCATCCCCAAGCTTTGTATTTTTTGTGTCCTTGGATTATCTTGGGGGTGCCATGGGCATCCCCAGGCTTAGGCTCTTGCCACTCCTTGTTCCATAATCCATCAAAATAATTCAGCCAAAACTTGAAAACTTCACAACACAAAACTCAATAGAAATCTCGTGAGCTCCGTTAGAGAAAGAAAACAAAAGACTACTTTAAAGTACTGTAATGAACTAATTATTTATTTATATTGGTGTTAAACCTACTGTATTCCAACTTCTCTATGGAATATAAACTATTTTACTAACCATAGATTCATCAAAATAAGCAAACAACACACGCAAAACAGAATCTGTCAAAAACAGAACAGTCTGTAGTAATCTGTAACTAACGCAAACTTCTGGAACCCAAACAATTCTACCAAAATTAGACGACCTGGAAAATTCGTTTATTGATCATAAGCAATTGTAATCAGTATTTTATCACGTTCTGGTGATTTTTAACAATTCGGGCACTGAGCACAAAGATTCTGGAAATTACAGCAAGATCAAATAACTATCATCCAAGAAGATCCAATAGGTTCAACTTGGCACAAACACTAATTAAAAGATAAAAACACATCTAAACAGAGGCTAGATGGATTGTTTATTCCTAAACAGAAGCAAAAACAAAAAACTAAAAATAAAATTGGGTTGCCTCCCAACAAGCGCTATCGTTTAACGCCCCTAGCTAGGCATAAAAACAAGGATAGATCTAGGTATTGCCATCTTTGGTAGGCAATCCATAAGTGGCTCTCATGATAGATTCATATGGTAATTTTATTTTCTTTCTAGGAAAGTGTTCCATGCCTTTATTTAATGGAAATTGGAATCTAATATTTCCTTCCTTCATATCAATAATTGCACCAATCATTCTAAGGAAAGGTCTACCAAGAATAATAGGACATGAAGGATTGCAATCTATATCAAGAACGATAAAATCTACGGGCACATAATTCCTATTTGCAACAATAAGAACATCATTAATTCTTCCCATAGGCTTTTTAATAGTGGAATCCGCAAGATGCAAGTTTAGAGAGCAATCATCAAAATCACGGAAATCTAGCAAATCACACAAAGTTTTGGGAATAGTAGAGACACTAGCACCCAAATCACACAAAGCATAAACTCATAATTTTTAATTTTAATTTTAATAGTAGGTTCCCACTCATCATGGAGTTTCCTAGGGATAGAAATTTTCAACTCAAGCTTTTCTTCATAAGATTGCATCAAGGCATCAACAATGTGTTCGGTAAAAGCCTTATTTTGACTATAAGCATGAGGAGAATTTAGCACGGATTGCAACAAGGAAATACAATCAATTAAAGAGCAGTTTTCATAATTAAATTCCTTGAGATCCAATATAGTGGGTTTAGCAATATCTCGATTTTTATTTCTTTCAATCCCACTTTTGTCAATTTCATCATCAAGATCTAAAAACTCAGAATTCTTAGAACGCCTTCTAGGTAAAGGAAGATCATATTCAGTTTCATCAAGATTCATATTGCAAAACAAAGATTTAATAGGGGACACATCAATAACTTTTAGATCTTCATCTTTATTTTCACAGGGATTAGAACAACACGCTTTAATAAAGGCATCTTTGGAAGCACGCATCCTGGCGGTTCTTTCTTTGCACTCATCAATGGAAATTCTCATAGCCTTGAGAGACTCATTGATATCATGCTTAGGAGGAATAGATCTAAGCTTTAAAGAATCAACATCAAGAGAAATTCTATCAATGTTCCTAGCCAAATCATCAACTTTAAGCAATTTCTCTTCAAGCAAAGCATTAAAATTCTTTTGTGAATTCATAAACTCTTTAACACTATTCTCAAATTCAGAGGGCATCTTATTAAAATTTCCATAAGAGTTGTTGTAGGAATTTCCATAACTATTAGAAGGATTACTAGGATAAGGCCTAGGATTAAAATTCCTCTATCTGGCGTTGTTTCCAAAACTATTCCTACCAAAAAAAATCACATCCATAGATTCATTATTATTCTCAATCAAGGTAGATAAAGGCATATCATTAGGATCAGAAGAAACACTCTTAGTAAATAACTTCATAAGTTCATCCATCTTTCCACTCAAAACATTGATTTCTTCTATAGCATGCACTTTTTTATTAGTAGATCTTTCAGTATTCCATTGAGAGTAATTAACCATAATATTATCTAGGAGTTTAGTAGCATCTCCTAAAGTGATTTCCATAAAAGTGCCTCCCGCGGCCGAATCTAAAAGATTTCTAGAAGCAAAATTCAATCCAGCATAAAATTTTGTATAATCATCCACAAGTTCAAACCATGAGTAGGACAATTACGTATCATTAATTTCATTCTCTCCCAAGCTTGTGCAACATGTTCATGATCAAGTTGCTTAAAATTCATAATATCGTTCCTAAGAGAGATAATCTTTGCACTTGTTCCAAGAATCAATACTATTTTTAGGCAAAGATGAAAACCACGCTTTAGCACGATCTCTAAGCAAAAAAGGAAATAGCTTCAATTTAACTACATCATTATCGACATCTTTTTTATTTTGCATATCACATAAATCAACGAAGCTATTCAGATGAGTAGCGGCCTCTTCACTAGGAAGGCCGGCGAATTGATCTTTCATAACAAGATTCAACAAGGCAGTATTGATTTCACAAGATTCAGTATTGGCAAGAGGAGCAATCGGAGTGCTAAGGAAATCATTATTATTGGTATTCGTGAAGTCACACAATTTGGTAGCATCTTGAGCCATCGCGACAAACAAGCAATCCAACACACGAGCAAACAAAAGGCAAAGGGAAAAGGAGGAGGAGATTGGGAAAGAGAGGGCGAATAAAACGACAAGGGTGAAGTGGGGGAGAGGAAAACGAGAGGCAAATGGCAAATAATGTAATGCGAGAGATAGGGATTGTGATGGGTACTTGGTATGTTGACTTTGCGTAGACCTCCCGACAGCGGCGCCGAAATCCTTATTGCAACTTCTCGAGCTTGCGTTGGTTTTCCCGAAGAGGAGGGATGATGCAGCACAAGATGGCGTAAGTATTTCCCTCGGTTTTGAGAACCAAGGTATCAATCCAAGGAGGCCACGTGCAAGTCCCTCGTACCTGCACAAAGCGATAGCTACTACGCAACCAACGCGATTAGGGGTTGTCAATCCCTTCACGGTCACTTACGAGTGAGATCTGATAGAGATAATATTTTTGGTATTTTTGGTATAAAGATGCAAAGTGAAAAGTAAAAGCAAAGCAAGTAAATAAAGTGATGGATATTGATATGATGAGAATAGACTCGGGGGCCATAGGTTTCACTAGTGGCTTCTCTCGAGAGCATAGATATTCTACGATGGGTGAACAAATTACTGTTGAGCAACTGATAGAATTGAGCATAGTTATGAGGTTATCCAGGCAATGATCATGTATATAGGCATCACGTCCGAGACAAGTAGACCGAAACGATTCTCATCTACTACTATTACTCCACTCATCGACCGCTATCCAAAGATGCATCTAGAGTATTAAGTTAAAAATAGAGTAACGCCTTAAGCAAGATGACATGATGTGGAGGAATAAATTCATGCAATATGATAAATACCCCATCTTGTTATCCTCGATGGCAACAATACAATACGTGCCTTGCAACCCCTTACATCACTAGGTAAGGACACCGCAAGATTGAACCCAAAGCTAAGCACTTCTCCCATTGCAAGAACTACCAATCTAGTTGGCCAAACCAAACGGATAATTCGAAGAGACTTGCAAAGATAACTCAATCATACATAAAAGAATTCAGAGAAAAATCAAATATTTTCCATAGATAAGCTGGATCATAAACCCACAATTCATGGATCTCAACAAACACACCGCAAAAAGAAGATTGCATCGAATAGATCTCCACGAGAGAGGGGGAGAACATTGTATTGAGATCCAAAAAGAGAGAAGAAGCCATCTAGCTACTAACTATGGACCCGAAGGTCTGAAGTAAACTACTCACACTTCATCGGAGGGGCTATGGTGTTGATGTAGAAGCCCTCCATGGTGGATGCCCCCTCCCGTGAGCTCCTAACAGGCCCCAAGATGGAATCTCGTGGATACAGGAAGTTGCGACGGTGGAATTAGGTTTTTGGCTCCGTATTTGATCTGTTGGGGGTACGTAGGTATATATAGGAGGAAGGAGTACGTCGGTGGAGCGTCAGGGGGCCCACGAGGCGGGGCGCCCGGGGAGGCGCGCCCTCCACCTCGTGACCGCCTCAGCACTTCTTGGAGTAGGGTCCAAGTCTCCTGGATCACGTTCGGTGAGAAGATCACGTTCGAAGGTTCCATTCCGTTTGGACTCCGTTTGATATTCCGTTTCTTGAAACACCAAATAGGCAAAAATAGCAATTACAGGCTGGGCCTCCGGTTAATAGGTTAGTCCCAAAAGTAATATAAAAGTGGAAAATAAAGCCCATTATAGTCCAAAACAATAGATAAAGTAGCATGGAGCAATCAAAAATTATAGATACGTTGGAGACGTATCACTGCCCAAACCTGTGCTCGTGTACCGCCTGCTCCAGCCTCCCGTGGTCGGCTGTGCTGCCACGCAGGCCTCATTGCGCGACCCTACTACTACTGGCCATGCCTTCCCTCTACTCATTCACACCCCCTGTTATTCTCCGGAGACAGCAGCCTCAAACCACAGCCGAAGCAGTCAACCCTCGTACTCCCCTCCGTGTGGGCTTCCACTATTGCATATTCCCGGCTCCAAGTCGTTCCCTTCCTAGGTCGCGCCGTCGTCCACCACTTTGGTGCTCTCGGGCGGTACGGCATCGTCAATGCGGTCAAAGAATGACATCCATCAGAAGAGGATTGTAAGTGGAGAGGCTGACAGCTGGGTCCATGGCCGCACGCAAGGAAGTGCCTCCTTATTACACGCAAAATAACGATTCCTCCACCTGACACCTCGGACATACCGGAAGGGCCTCCGTATTTCGTGAAAAAATGTTTCCCCCTGACAGCTGGGACCCACCAGCTTTATCTTCGCATGGAAGGAACTGCCTTCTTACCCCCTGACAGCTGGGACCCACCAGGTTGAAGCGAAGGTAGCGTTATCTGTCCGGCCGCTAATGTGTACATACATAGCGGTCGATCAGTGTCTCTGCAGCGACGTACCGTGGCCGAGTTAGGAGCGGCACGTGTTGAAGTAGAGGCACCGACATAGCATGTCACGCAGTCCCGTCTATATCATGTACACGTACGTACGACCACATTGCAAGATAGTAAATACGGCTATGTACGTACATACGGGCAGGGTCTCTAACGCGTACAGCGACTAATCTTGTTCATCGGAAGCCAACCGGCTGGGTCAGAACGGAGAAACTACGTCGTGTTCATGGGGAGGCAACGGAATGCATCGTGTTCATTGAGAGCCAGCCAGCTTGGACGGAACAGCCGAAACGAGGTCTGGCGTACCGCAGAACGGAGGAAACGGGCCTTCTGTTCGACCGCGTACGGTCGAAACGGGGTCATGTTCATCAGGAAGGGTTTGGCGTACTGCAAAACGGAGGAAATGGACTTGTGTTCGACCGCGTACGATCGAAACGGGGTCCTATTTATCGGGAGGGGTGTGGCGTACCGCAATACAGAGGAAACGGACTAGTGTTGGAGCGCCTATGGCCGAAACAAGGTCCTGTTGATCGGGAGGGGTGTGGAATACCGCAAAACGGGACTCCACAGGCTACTGTTCATCCACCGTCAACTTCCTCCAGCCTCCACCAGCTATTTTTCATCCACCGTCGACTTCCTCCAGCCTCCACCAGCTACTGTTCATCCACGAGGTCCTGTTCATCTATCCTCCTCGGCTACTGTTCACCCAGCCCTCCATGGGGCCTTGTTCATCCTGCCTCCACTGGCTACTGTTCAACCAGCCCTCTACGTGGTCCTGTTCAACCAGCCCTCCACGTATGGGGGTCCCTCCATCGGCTACTATTCATCCACCCCCACGCCTCCTTGATCGGGGTCCTGTTCATCCAGCGGCAACAGCCTCTACTACCACGGGGTCATGTTCATCCACCCCCCACCGGGAAATGTTCATCCAACCCCCCCCCCCCCAACAATGCTCACTATTCATCAAGAGGCAGCATCGATCAGCTTTAGTTAGCAGCAGTAGCGAAGGAATCACACGGATTCAGTTAACAGCAAGGGATCGATCGGGGTTCAGTAACATAGCTAGTGCAATTGCTCGAGTTCAGTTAGAGCCCAACGCCTCGCTCCGGGTTCAATTAGAGCGCAACGCCTTGCACACACGCGCGTACGTGTACGAGAAAGTGCAAACCTCCATGCATCGCTGGGCCCCGACCACCTACCGTAACCGGGAACTCCCCGATATTTTCCTCGCCCTTGCTTCTACGATGGTTTTTTCCGTCATGGATGGCCCAAAGAATGTCATGTAGCTGCGTCTCCGACCCATCCAGGACGAAAAGCCCATTTTCTATCATGATTTTTTGTCATAGAAGTAGGAGCCCACCACATCCGTTTTGTTCCGCCCAAAATGTCACGGATGTGTCTTTTTTGTAGTGTAGTGATAAAACAAGAAACTATTAGATTCAATTGTAAGATATAAAGATATACCTTCAAGCACTCACCTCCCCGGCAACGGATCCAGAAAAGAGCTTGATGTCTACTACGCAACCTTCTTCTTGTAGACTCGTGTTGGGCCTCCAAGCGCAGAGTTTTGTAGGACAGTAGCAAATTTCCCTCAAGTGGATGACCTAAGGTTTATCAATGCGTGGGAGGCGTAGGATGAAGATGGTCTCTCTCAAACAACCCTGCAAGCAAATAACAAAGAGTCTCTTGTGTCACCAACACATCCAATACAATGGTAAATTGTATAGGTGCACTAGTTCGGCGAAAATATGGTGATACAAGTGTAATATGGATGGTAGATAGAGGTTTTTGTAATCTGAAAATATAAAAAAACAAGGTAGCAAGTGGTAAAAGTCAGCGAAAATGGTATTGCAATGCTTGGAAACAAGGCCTAGGTTAATACTTTCACTAGTGCAAGTTCTCTCAACAATGTTAACATAATTAGATCATATAACAATCTCTCAACGCACAACAAAGAGTCACTCCAAAGTCACTAATAGCGGAGAACAAACGAAGAGATTATTGTAGGGTACGAAACCACTTCAAAGTTATTCTTTCTGATCGATCTATTGGGCTATTCCTATAAGTTTAAGAAACAACCCTAGAGTGCATACTAAAATAACACCTTAAGACACACATCAATCAAAACCCTAATGTCACCTAGATACTCCAATGTCACCACAAGTATCCGCGGGTTTGATTATACGATATGCATCACACAATCTCAGATTCATCTATTCAAACCAACACAAAGACCTTCAAAGAGTGCCCCAAAGTTTCTACCGGAGAGTCAAGACGAAAACGTGTGCCAACCCCTATGCATAAGTTCACAAGGTCACAAAACCCGCTAGTTGATCACCAAAACATACATCAAGTGGATCTCGTGAATATCCCATTGTTACCACGGATAAGCACATGCAAGACATACATCAAGTGTTCTCAAATCCTTAAAGACTCAATCCGATAAGATAACTTCAAAGGGAAAACTCAATCCATTACAAGAAGGTAGGGGGGAGAAACATCATAAGATCCAACTATAATAGCAAAGCTCGCGGTACATCAAGATCATGCCAAATCAAGAACACGAGAGAGAGAGAGAGAGAGAGAGAGAGAGAGAGAGAGAGAGAGAGAGAGATCAAACACATAGCTACTGGTGCATACCCTCAGCGCCAAGGGTGAACTACTCCATCCTCGTCATGGAGAGCGCCGGGATGATGAAGATGACCACCGGTGATGATTTCCCCCTCCGGCAGGGTGCCGAAATAGGGTCCCGATTGGTTTTTGGTGGCTACAGAGGATTGCGGTGGCGGAACTCCTGATCTAGGTTATGTTCTGGAGGTTTTGGTATTTATAGGAAGTGTTGGCATCGGGGACAAGTCAAGGGGCCCACGAGGTGACGACAAGGACGGGGGGAGGGGGGGCGCCCTCCACCCTTGTGGTGGACTCGGGACTCTTCTCCGATATCTTTTCGTTCCAGTATTTTTTATATTTTCCAAAAATATTCTCAGTAAAATTTTAGGTCAATTGGACTCCATTTGATATTCCTTTTCTGCAAAACTAAAAAACAAGGGGAAAACAGAAACAGGCACTGGACTCTAGGTTAATAGGTTAGTCCCAATAATCATATAAAATAGCATATAAAACATCCTAGATAGATAATATAATAGCATGGAACAATAAAAAATTATAGATACGTTGGAGACGTATCAATTCCCTTCCCTGTAACCCCAAACAGGCTCCTGATCTGGCCTCCCGATGAAGAACGGGAGGTGGCGGAAGCTCCATATGGTGAAACATGATGAAACTTCCTCTCCTATTTTTTCTCTGAAAATAGGTATTTATGGAGTTGGAGTTAGGGTCAGGGGGGCCATGAGGTGGGCACCACCCACCAAGGCGTGCCTGGAGGGGGTGGCGCACCCTGGTGTATCGTTCTCACCCAGGGCACCCCCTCCAATGGTTCTTGGTCCCAGTCTTTTTTTATTCTGAAATAAATCTCCAAAAAGTTTTGTTCCAATCTAAGAACTTTTATTTCTGCACAAAAACAACACCATGGTAGTTCTGCTGAAAACAGCATCAGTCCGGGTTAGTTTCATTCAAATCATGCAAATTACAATCCAAAACAAGAGCAAAAGCATTAGGAAACATAGATACGACAGCGACGTATCAACTCCCCCAAGCTTAAACATTTGCTTGTCCTCAAGCAATTCAGTTGATAAATTGAAACTGAAAAATTAAAACTTTTACGAACTCTTTTCTTCTTGTTTACATAAATAAGCTTAAGTAGCACGCAAGTTTTCAGCAAATATCGTGACTAACCATGTCAGCAATAACTCTTAGAAATTATATTAACTCATATCAATGGCATAATCAACTAGAGAGCAATAATAAGATATATCAAATGCCAACACTTTTCAAAACAATCATGATATAATATGACAAACAGTGGTATCACGCTAGCCCTTGCTGAGACCGCAAAACATAAATGCAGAGCGCCTCCAAAGTTCAAGCAACGACTAAACATTGTAATTCATAGTAGAAAATATACAGTCATGATGCATCCACCATTAACTATACACAATGCATGAGGATGACAATAGTGCTTTCAGATCTGGCGCTTATTTGAGAAGGTGATGACTCAACATTAAATTAAATAGATAGTCCCTACGCAGAGGGAAGCATGGATTTGCGGAGGTGCCAGAGCTCGAAGTTTTAAAAAACAGAGATAGATATAATTTTGGGAGGTACTCCCTTCCTATCAATGTTACGACCAAGAGTTATCAATATCTTCCATGCTAAACAAATTAGTGGTGGTTCCCAAGCGATAAAAGTAAAGGTTTACTCCCCCTCCACCAACAAACACACTCCACGACTAGTCGAATCCATGGGTACCGTCCATACCAACAACAATCTCGGGGGAGTTTTTTGTTTAATATTTGCAATTTTTGATTTCGGGACTGGGTATCCCTATTACCGCCCCTCTCGTGCAAGGAAGAGTGAATAAACACTCATCATGAGAATAACCCGCTTAGCATGGAAGATACTGACCGTCCCCCATCGCTCCACAAGCGGTCCAGGTACACAAACAGATGCTCATTTGAAATTTTAGAGGATGCACATGCAAGTTTACTTGGAACGACAGGGTAATACTGCATATATGTGGATATGGTGGACTCATCAGGAATAACTTGGGTTTTAGCATTTTGATGCACAAGCAGTATTCCTGCTTAGTACAGGCGAAGGCTAGCAAATAGGTTGAGAAGCGGCCAGCTAGAGAGCGAAAACGGTCATGAACATGTTTTATGCATAGTTAACATTGAATAGTAGCATGAGTAGGATATGAACACCATGAACATAAATATCATAGAGGCTATGTTGATTTTGATTCAACTACATGCATGACCATGTGCCAAGTCAAGCTACTTGAAACATTGAGAGGAGGACACCTGATACGTCTCCGTCGTATCTATAATTTTTTATTGTTCCATGCCAATATTCTACAACTTTGACATACTTTTGGCAACTCTTTATACTATTTTTGGGACCAACATATTGATCCAATGCCCAGTGCTAGTTCCCGTTTGTTGCATGTTTTTTGTTTCGCAGAAAATCCATATCAAACGGAGTCCAAACGGGATAAAAACCGATGGAGATTTTTTTGGAATATATGTGATTTCTTGGGAAGAATCAACGCGAGACGATGCCCGAGGGGGCCACGAGGCAGGGGGCGCGCCCCTGACCCTCGTGGTCACCCCCTAAGGCAGTTGGTGCCCTTATTTTTCCGCAAGAAAGCCAATATCCGGATAAAAATCGTGTCCAAATTTCAGCCCAATCGGAGTTACGGAACTCCTAGAATATAAGAAACAGTGAAAGGGCAGAATCAGGAGCGCAGAAACATAGAGAGATAGAGAGACAGATCCAATCTCGGAGGGGATCTCGCCCCTCCCATGCCATGGAAGCCAAGGACAAGAGGGGAAACCCTTCTCCCATCTAGGGAGAAGGTCAAGAAAGAAGAAGAAGAAGAAGAACAAGAAGAAGAAGAAGAACAAGGGGGGCCCTCTCCCTCTCTCTCTCGGTGGCGCCGGAACGCCGCTGGGGCCATCATCGTGTTACCGCAATCTACACCAACACCTCCGTCATCTTCACCAACATCTTCATCACCTTCCCCCATCTATCTATAGTGGTCCACTCTCCCGCAACCCGCTGTACCCTCTACTTGAACATGGTGCTTTATGCTTCATATTATTATCCAATGATGTGTTGCCATCCTATGATGTCTGAGTAGATTTTCGTTGTCCTATCGGGTAATTGGTGAATTGCTATGATTGGTTTAATTTTCTTGTGGTTATGTTGCTGTCCTTTGGTGCCCATCATATGCGCGCCCGCGTGGATCACACCATAGGGTTAGTTGTATGTTTATAGGGCTATGTATTGGAGGGCAAGAGTGACAGAAGCTTCAACCTAGCATAGAAATTGATGCATACGGGATTGAAGGGGGACCAATATATCTTAATGCTATGGTTGGGTTTTACCTTAATGAACGTTAGTAGTTGCGGATGCTTGCTAATAGTTCCAATCATAAGTGCATATAATTCCAAGTCAGGGATGACATGCTAGCAGTGGCCCCTCGCACATAAAACTTGCTATCGGTCTAGTAAAGTAGTCAATTTCTTAGGGACAATTTCGCAACTCCTACCACCACTTTTCCACATTCGCTATACTAACTTTATTTCTTCTTTACCTAAAACAGCCCCTAGTTTTTATTTACGTGCTCTTTATATTGTTGCAAACCTATCCCGTTACACCTACAAAGTACTTCTAGTTTTATACTTGTTCTAGGTAAAGCGAACGTCAAGCGTGCGTAGAGTTGTATCGGTGGTCGATAAAACTTGAGGGAATATTTGTTCTACCTTTAGCTCCTCGTTGGGTTCAACACTCTTACTTATTGAAAGAGGCTACAATTGATCCCATATACTTGTGGGTTACCAAGACCTTTTTCTGGCACCGTTGCCAGGGAGTTATAGTGTGGGGTGAATATTCTCGTGTGTGCTTGTTTGCTTTATCACTAAGTAATTTTTATTTGCTATTCTAAGTTGTTCTCTACCTTTAGTTATGGATATGGAACACGAAATACCAAAAAAAGTAGGTTTACTTGCTACTCATGGAGAAGGGGAACCTCCTAAAACCCTCGATGCTCATTATGTGAAAGATATTATGTACTACTTTGATAATCCTGAGAAAACATCATTCAACTTTATAATGGGAGTAACGTTGGATCAACGTGAATACTTTAGGGATTATTGCTTGACTCAAAAAGGGAAACTATTATGGGATCAAATTTATATATTGAAGTGGTATGCTCGGGAACTATGCTTGAGATATGATTATACTTGTTGCTCTAGGATGAAGGCTCCACACCTTCCCTTTTCATGCAAATTTAATGATGATGAAACCTTGTCTTCTTATGTTAATGGTATATATGATTACTATGATGTGCAACAAATTGAAGAATTCGTTGCTTTTATGGGTTCTTATGAAATTGAATCTTTGTTTAAAGATTGTGAAAATGTTGATGATGCTGTTTACAGACCTGAAAAATTTGCTATACTTAAATATTGCTACGAGAATTATGAATTCAATTCCGATATTGATGATTTTATTGAGAGAGTCTCCGCTGTCCAAGAAGAGACTAATATTTTGCAGGAGTCTATGGAAGAAGAAATTAATGACATTGTGAGCTCATTGGATGTAAAAGATGAGGAGGAGAGCGAAGAACAAAAGGAGGAAGAGCGGATTGATCACCCGTTCCCACTATCTAATGAGGGTAACTCTTTATCCCATACATTGTTTAATTTCCCTTCGAATTTACCGAAGGATGAATGCTATGATGATTGTTATGATCCCGTTGATTCTTTTGAAATATCCCTTTTTGATGATGCTTGCTATGCTTGTGGCCAAGATGCCAATATGAATTATGCTTATGGAGATGAACTTGCTATAGTTCCTTGTGTTAAACATAAAATTGTTGCTATTGCACCCACGCATGATAGTCCTATTATCTTTTTGAATTCTCCCGACTACACTATATCGAAGAAGTTTGCCCTTATTAAGGATTATATTGATGGGTTGCATTTTACTACTACACATGATGATTTTGATAGATCTAATATGCATGTGCTTGCTGCTCCTACTTCTAATTATTACGAGAGAGGAACTACATCTTTGCCTATCCATGTTTCCAATATGATAAAATTGCAAGAAACTCTTTATACTATGCATTGGCCTTTACTATGTGTGCATGAATTGTTCTTTTATGACATGCCGATGCATAGGAAGAGAGTTGACTTCGTTGTTGCATGATATATGTTACTTTGTGCTCACTACTAAATCACAAATCATTGTTAATTAAAATTGGCTTTGATATAACTTGGGATCCAGATGGATCCAGTACTTGAGCAGAATATGCCTAGCTTAATGGCTTTAAAGAAAGCGCTGCCATGGAGACAACCTGGAAGTTATAGAGAGTCATTTATTTCTTTTGTGTTATTTTATAAATTTTAAAAACAAAAATATGTGCCAAGATTTGCCTTTAGGATGTTTACATTGCTTGTTGGTTTGTACGGTGCAAAACAGAAACTTTGGCTGTAGTGCGCGATTTTACATTTTTTACTGGAACGTCAAACAGATCTTAAACTTTTTGCACTGTCTTTATATACAGATTTTTTATTTTTCCTAATTGTTTCATAATTTTTGGAGTACCAGAAGTATGATGAATGTTCAGATTACTACAGACTGTCCTGTTTAAGACAGATTCTGTTTTTGATGCATAGTTTGCTTGTTTTGATGAAACTATCGATTGCTATCAGTGGATTAAGACATGGAAAAGTTATATTACAGTAGATATAATGCAAAAACAAAATATGAATTGGTTTACAACAGTACTTAGAGTAGTGATTTGTTTTGTTATACTAATGGATCTTACCGAGCTTTCTGTTGAGTTTTGTGTGGATGAAGTGTTCGAAGATTGAGGAGGTCTCAGTGTGAGGAGAAGGAGGAGAAGCAAGAGCTGAATCTTTGGGATGCCCAAGGCACCCCAAGTAAATATTCAAGGAGCGAAGGCCCTGACGAGGGCATCCACGTTGTCTTCCACCCAGTGCGCCAGGTCGTCCCGGACGGCCTGGGGTACTGGGGCGATGGCGGTATCAAAATCGAAGTTGGGGTCCATGTCCCAAGATGGCGTAAGATGCGAGAAAAGGCACGCCCGAGCAGCGCCGCGACTCCTCTCCTCCACCAACCTGTTGGTTTCGCCCGACCGCACCTCCAGCCAAGGCCACCACATCAATGAAGAACTGAAGGTTGCCAGAATAGTTGACTGCGTGAGGCTCGCCAACGGCCGCCTCACAGATGTTACCCAAGGCCGTGTTAGCTCTTTCCCGGAGCGTGCGGAGCATAGGGCCATGCTCGTGCTCGTGATCTGCCGTTGGCACCTCTCTCGTCCTTGTTTCGCCACAAGAACGGCTTCACCAAGGCCCACCCACCGACGCAGAAGCTCCTCGGCCAGCGGAGGAAGTCAGCTCCTCCTGCGCCACACCAAGGGCGGCCCGGGAAGCGTCGGCCCGCTGCGTCACTTCATCCAGCTTGGCCCTCAGGGCGGCAGTCCTGCCTTCAGCTTCGGCCCTGATCAACCCCAGCCTTTCCTCAAACTCGCGCTCGAGGTTCAAGCAGGCCGTCGCCACCCAGCGATCAACCTCTTCCAGGACTCAGGCCTCCCGCGCAGCGACATCATCCTCCGCCTGCGTCACCAAGCGCTCCCTCGTCTCCAACCGCTCAAGATTGTGGGCGCGCTCGGGGGCTTCCAGCGTCAGCGCCTCCTCGCGTCTCCGGAGCTCCGCCTGGTCGATCGAAGCCCCCTTCATCGACGCAAGGGCCGTCTCACGCAGCTCCACCTGCTGCTCCAGGGAATTGCTCCAGGCCTGGAGCTCCCGTGCCCGCTCCTCCGCCGCCTCACGCCGGCGATTAGCCTCTCGGGCCTCCTCGACGGCCCGGGAACGGGCCTCCCGTGAGGCCGCCAGCGACGCCTCGGCTTTCTCATTTTAGAGGTCACTCTGATGGCGCGCGAGGGCAACAGCCACCTTCAGCTTGCGCCCCACTTCAGCTAGGCGCAGGCCCTCAGCTTCAAGGCGCGCGTCTTCGTCAGCGAGCTCTACGCCAAGCTGGCTCACCGCTTTAGCCGCCCTCCGGAGAAACCCTAGGCGAAGGGCACGGCGCTCCCGGGCGCGCCCGAGCACGTCTTCTGCGTCACCATCCGCCCCAAGTAAGCGCGGGGGGCCACGAATCAGCACTCCCCCTCCGGGCAGGGGGCTGGGGGCTGGCGCCCTCGTGATGGCCGGGCAGGCCCCGCCAGAAGCCCGGCCTAGAGCCGGCTCATCCCCGAATGAAGAACGAAGGGACGACCTCAGCCAATCGCCATCCACGACCAGACGAGGAGCCCAAGGCAGGCTGGCTATGCCCCGAGAAGGCTCTCGAAGGACGGTCGCGAGGTGCGCAGAGCCACGATGCGTCACAGGATGGCTCACCTCTCCGACCGGCCTCACCACAAGGGCTCTGCTTGAGCTTGGAGCGTTCGAAGACGGTGGAGAGGGCGAAGCCTGGGGGGATGGCTCCTCAGCCATCTGCGTGAGCTCGACAGGAAGGGCCCTGCAGAGCAAGGATCAGCTGAAGCAACGGGAAAATAAGGAACCAGGAAAGGGGAAGGCTTACTCATCAATGGCGAAATATTTCCCGCGCTTCAACAGGCGGCAAGGGTAATCGTCACCCAAGGCCTCCCTTCTCTTCCGGAGAGCCTCGAAGTCCACGCGGAAGCGGCCCAGGAGTTCAGCGCAGGGGTTAGCCTGCGACGAGGAAGAAGCACCAAGGTGACCAGAGTCAGGGGCGTCGTCCTGGCGCACGCCGCCGGTCGCCTCACCAAGAAGGGTAGTTGGGGCCTCAGGGGCCTCGACCACGGGAGCCGCGGGCCGCGGCTTGACGCCTTCAGCTGCAGTAGTGCGGGCCGCGGCTTGACGCCTTCAGCTGCAGTAGTGCGGGCCTAAGGGGCTGCCACCTCAGGAGTGCCGCCTGGCGGCATCATCCCGGCGGAGGCCCCCTCAGCCTCCGGTGGCCCATGCCTCCCTGCTCCACCACTCGAGGAAGGACCACCGTGGGCGACTGGAAGGGCAGTCACCACCACTGGTTCTCGCGAGGCCCCATGAGGGGCTGCGGGGCACAACCCCCATTCGTCAAGCCGGGCATCCGCTTCACAAAGTCACCCCTGCTCGAGCAAAAGTACAGCAAAGCACCCCCTTGCCGGATGCTGCCGGGGGAAGGGTCCCCAGTCAGGACCATGAGCACCTTCCTCAGTGCTTCAGACGTCAGGTCCTCCTCCTGGAGCCTCATGCGATCCTCACGCCCGCCAAAGGCCCACATCCGGCGGGAGTGACGCTGGAGAGGGGCAATGCGGCATAGGAGGAACTCATTCACCACCTTGGCCGCCGTCACACCGAGCGCCCTCAAGTACGCGAAGCGATGCCAGACGAAGACGAGCCGGGGGCTCGTTAGCGTCTCCTGACCCCAGCCCGAATTGGGGACATCGGGCGATGTTGGCTCCGAAAGTAGGGGTCTGGGCACCCCGACATCCACGTACAGCCACCGCTCGCGGAACCCAGACACGGGCGGAGGAAGGCTGAAATCAATCCCTGAAGCCGTTGTTTCCGATGCGGCAATGAAGCTCACGCACCCCGAGCATTGGGTGGGGTCGATGATGCCCAAAGAGAAGAAGTGACGCAGCAAGGCAACTGAAGGAGGGATGCCCATCATTGCCTCACGCATACAAAAGCGAACGGCAAGAAGAGTAATGGATTCAGGACCCAAATGCATCATATGGATCTGGTAATGGGAAAGCACAGCGTTGAAGAAATTGGAAAAGGGGAACCAGTCCGCCTACGTATGCCGTCGGCAATCCGGACCTCGGTGACTATGCTGTGAATGGAGAAGCGAGACATGGGCCAGGCCGTCTTCCTCCCGCACTCGTTGAAGATAGTGGCAAGAGCAGAGCTGACCTTGTCCAAGCCTTCTCGGTTGAGTATGATCGACCGATCGACAGCAGGAGCCGTCGGCGACGGCGAGCGGGGCGGAGGCGCAGACTTCTTCCCTTTCCCCTTCTTCGTCGGAGCCATGGCGACAAAAAGGGGGAGGATTCAGGATTGGATTGGAAGCGGAGACTGGAGCTCGAGAGGAGGAAGAGCAGGAGACGGTCGAGTGGTGAAAAGAGGGATGACTGTGTGCAACCACGGGTCCGCCTAGCTGGGCGCAAAATAAGGAGGCGTGGGGGAACAGGGACGCCCACATCCAATCAACCGCCACGCGGCGCCCAAGGCCGCAGGCTGTTAGGGCTCAAGGGCGCTCAGACTTTCCCCTTTGCTTCATGCTAAGCCAAGCACAGCGCCGCCTTGGGCCGGGGCTCTGCCGATGTTCGGGAACGGGGTACCAGACTTGCTCGCTCAAGGCCCCTGCGGCGTGGCTCAAGGTGGCCCAAGACGGCCCATCTTCATCAACACAAGCTCAAGACCCTCGCGAGGGGCCAAGCCTCGCGGGGCGGATGATAGGAAGCTTCCTCAGGCATGGCCTCGTCAGGCCGACTCGCGAGGAGGCGGAGAGATCAAGGCGGGGTACCTCACGAGGTGCCCATGACGCAAGCCATGACGACCAAGGGCGCCAGGCAGGCGCCAGCCCGCGCAGTGTCCTCATTTCCTCTTTGGTGCAAAGGGGGCAAGCGCAGGCGAGAGCATCAAGCAAAGGCATCCGTTTCGGTGCAACAAGACAAGGACCGTCGCAACGGCAGGAAGGAGGTCATCGTGGAGACCAAGCCGGCGTCACCACCAGAGCCTTTGACAGGCGAGGACCAACTTTAGTCAGGATAAGTGTACTAGATGTTCCCCTTCAAAATGGCCAATTGTTGGCGCCCTTCCCGCTCAATATTTGGGAAGAGGCCCAGGGCCCCTGCCTATAAGTAGAGCTAGCCACCGCAGTGGAGAGGAGAGAAGGATCCAGACATCTCAACTGAGCTTGATCCAACCCGATCGAGAGCCTAGCCACAAGAACACCTCACCCTCGCGAGGCTGTTCTTCCTTGTATTGTTCATCATCAGCCCAAGAGGCAATCCACCACACCACACACTGGAGTAGGGTGTTACACCACAATGGTGGCCCGAACCAGTATAAACCTTGTGTCTCTTGTGTTGTTCCTTTGGTAGTTTTAGATCCTTGCGAGGCGACGAGGTGCAGGTAGGTAGGGGGTGAGATCTCCGCGTGCACCCCAGAGTTCGAACCTAGAGGGTTTGCCGGAACCCGAAATCCGACATTTGGCGCGCCAGGTAGGGGTGCGCCGGAATCCGCCAGTTACATGCGGCACGCTGGAGTTACGCGCAGCAAATTAGAACTGCCATCAGGGCCTGCCGATATTCCTGGCTGTTCGGCTTCCCCTTTAATTCCCGCTACCATTATAACCTTAGTCTCTTCAACCTTTCGATCGCGCCCCACAACACAACAAGCACACCCACGACGACACATACAGAGGGGATGTCCGGCGGCACTCCAATGGAGTTCGGCGAGCATAGAGTGGAGACCCACGCAAGGGAGACAGATATCTCGGTGGTGTACACCATCGACCCGGCCGTGGTGGATGACTACATCAACAGCGTTGAGTAGTTGCTTGCTGGAGACAAGTACAAGGTGGTCGGCATCAACCTCCAAAGACACCGCCCGGTCGTCCGGCATAGATCGAAGGTTCTTTGTCGCCCAGTTGTGCGTGCGCCATCATGTCCTCATCTACCACTACTGCATGGCCACAGAGCCTTGCGGCCATTTCAACAGGTTTGTCAACAGCACTGACTACAAGTTCGCCACGGTGGATACCACCAACAATCTAAAAGCACTCAGTGTTATGGGCTTGGCCTGCAAGAACCTTGTCCAAATCCGTGATCACTACATGGTCTGGGGTAGCACGAAGAAGGACTCCCTGGTCGAACACGCCTGGGCCATCATCGACCCCTACTATGAAAAGATGAAGCAGGATGCCCAGAGAACAAGTCCCGTATCCTGGCACGGGGCCTGGATGCGGCAACTGGATGAACCTCACCTCAGGTTTGCGGCAAAGAGCGTGTACACATGCTACGAGATGCACAGGCGGATCGTTGACATGAGGAAGTGACTCATTACCCAAATCGACGAGCCCGGATCGAGCCACAAGCAGAGCAAGCGTCACAAGAAGTAGATGATGATCAGATGATCATTTATGCTAGTTAATCATGCATCTAATATATAATTTACTTTATTGGTGAGTGGAAATGCCATGTGTGTAGTAGCCACCTATGTAATTATGCATGTAATAGTTTACTTTGGTGTGTGCAAATGCCATGGTTGTAGTAGCCACTTATGTAAGTGGATGTTTAATTTGGTTATGCAAGCATGTCCTTATAAGTGTGTGTGTGTGTGTCTATATATATATATATATATATTGTTGTTGTTGTTCTGTATGAAATCCCATCGCACAACACACACGTCTTGTTAAGTTGAACCGTTTTTGTTCTCTTGTGTTAACGCAAAGAGTTCATGCGAGTGAACCGCATGCCGTATATCGCACACACCTTCATCTGGCTGACCGTTTATTTTGTGTTGCCTAATCACAAACATTTCATCCGAGTGATCCGTATGTTGTACATCGCACGCACCTCCATCTAGCTGCCCGTTTCTTTTGTTCCTCCTAATCGAAAACGGTTAATTTAACTGAACCGTATGCCCTGAATCACACACGCAACTAAAATCTGAACCGTGTTTGATGCATCCTCCATCACAAACGTTTTGCACCTTTTTTGACGGTTTTTTACACCACTGTTTGCGATTATGGCATCGCACACAGTTTCGTCGAAGGGTCACTAATCGTAGTGTTGCGTTAGCAGCATCCTGCAGTAGTGAATATATCTTAATGCTACGGTTGGGTTTTACCTTAATGAACGTTAGTAGTTGCAGATGCTTGCTAATAGTTCCAATCATAAGTGCATAGAATTCCAAGGCCGGGATGACATGCTAGCAGTGGCCTCTCCCACATAAAACTTGCTATCGGTCTAGTAAGTAGTCAATTGCTTAGGGACAATTTCGCAACTCCTACCACCACTTTTCCCCACTCGCTATACTAACTTCATTGCTTCTTTACCTAAAACAGCCCCTAGTTTTTATTTATGTGCTCTTTATATTCTTGCAAACCTATCCCGTTACACCTACAAAGTACTTCTAGTTTTATACTTGTTCTAGGTAAAGCGAACGTCAAGCGTGCGTAGTGTTGTATTGGTGGTCGATAAAACTTGAGGGAATATTTGTTCTAACTTTAGCTCCTCATTGGGTTCGACGCTCTTACTTCTCGAAAGATGCTACAATTGATCCCATATACTTGTGGGTTATCAAGACCTTTTTCTGGCGCCGTTGCCAGGGAGTTATAGTGTGGGGTGAATATTCTCGTGTGTGCTTGTTTGCTTTATCACTAAGTAATTTTTATTTGCTATTCTAAGTTGTTCTCTATCTTTAGTTATGGATATGGAACACGAAATACCAAACAAAGTAGGTTTACTTTCTACTCATGGAGATGGGGAACCTCCTAAAACCCTCGATGCTCATTATGTGAAAGATATTATGTAGTACTTTGATAATCCTGAGAAAACCCCATTCAACTTTATAATGAGAGTAACGTTGGATCAACGTGAATACTTTAGGGATTATCGCTTGACTCAAAAAGGTAAACTATTATGGGATCAAATTTATATATTGAAGTGGTATGCTCGGGAACTATGCTTGAGATATGATTATACTTGTTTCTCTAGGATGAAGGCTCCACACCTTCCCTTTTCATGCAAATTTAATGATGATGAAACCTTGGCTTCTTATGCTAATGGTATATATTATTACTATGATGTGGAACAAATAGAAGAATTCATTGCTTTTATGGGTTCTTATGAAATTGAAAAAAAGAAATGAATTTCAGAGAAACACACTGAAATATTTTTGAAGTTTTCATTTTTTCTTGAAGAAAGCAAATTAAAGAAGGAAAAGCGAAACCGAGGAAAACTATTTACACGGGAAAGCTCCCAACAAGAATAATAAAGAATTGGGAAATATTTTTGGGTTTTCTTTTGAACATTACAACTAATTAAACTAGAAATAAAAACAAAAAAATAAGCAAGAAATATTTTTGGGTTTACTCAAAGCTTTTCAAACACGCAAGAAGAAAGCAAGAAAATAAATCTAGCATGGATAATACAATGAAAAAGTGTGAACGCTGACAAGTGGAATGAAATGTGTGAACGAGAATGTAATGTCAGTGCAAATACGTACTCCCCCAAGCTCAGGCTTTTGTCCTAGATTGGTAATTACCATCCATAGTAGCCATCAGGTCCCATGTTGAAGTCTTGTGGCGATGGCACTCGAGCGTCCCACTCCCAAGGCTCCTGTTCTGCCGCTGCCTGGTCGTTCCGGTAGGCAATGATGTCATCTAGCATGACCTTGTCTCCGCCCCTGGCAATAGAATCAAACAAAGCAGGTGCAGGTAGCGGGATAACATCACGGATCTCCGTGCTGAACACTAAGTTATAACGAATATTATGATGAGAGTCGGCATTATCAGTAAACTGATGATCTACCATCGCCTGGTGATCTAGATAAAGTTGTGACAACAGATAGTCATGTTGGCGTATTTGAACATTAAAGTGACTCGCTAAATGAGTAGCATAAATGCCACCATGAATCTTGCCCTTAGTTCTATTAAGGTGCAGACGACAAGAAATAATAGCCCCTAGGCTAAAGGTGTGATCGTTATATAGTGCACGGCGTAAAATGGCGAAGTCAGGGGCATTGACTGCACCGACCTTCTCTCTAGCAGTTAAACACTTCGCGATAAATAAAGCAAAGTAGTGCACAGAAGGAAACTGCAAGCTAATGGCGATGACACTCGACACGCCTCTCTCATCCCCCACTGCCAAAGTGCGACAAAAGTCCTCAAACTCTGAAGGTCTAGGATCTCTTAATTCCCCGTCAGAGGGAATCAAACATATGTAACAAAAGTCAATGAGTGATACCTGATGAGGTTCAGCATATAAGTTAAATCGCACTTCAGGTGGGTTGTTCCTACTCATAGAATGAAAGCTTTGCACAAAGGAATTAGTGAGGAGGTTGCGTTGAGCACACTCATTTGCGATGAAGTTGGTTAGCCCGACATTTTCCACGAATTGGGCAAACTCTTGATGGAAGCCGGCCTCCTGCATGAAGGTATTATGAAGCCATTCGCACGACCGCACCTCCGCCATTCCCGGAGTGTGGAGGTCACTGTCCGATGATTCCTCGATGACTCCCTTAGCATTATTTTTGGAGGAAAACTTTCTAAAAATACTCATCTTATTCCTATAAATAAAATTCTGAAAATTTTAGTCCACAAAATTTTTCTCAACCTAACTTCACAAGATTGATAGCAACTACTCATAAGGATGCATAGAGGCCATATTAAGCATTCAAACTACTTACAAGTCTAAGAATTCAACATGCAAGCCCATCTAAAGCAGCACCAAGAGTAGCTAATTATTCAAAATATAAACCACTAAAGCAAAAACTAATTGGAGCAATGGAGGAGTCACATACCAAGTAGCAATCCCCCAAAATAGTTTCGGAAACGGAGCTTTGAGCAAAGAGATTGAAATTCGTGGGTTTGAGAGCAAGAACACGAGAGAGAGAGAGAGAGAGAGAGAGAGAGAGCTATGGTGATTTTTTTATGGAGGTAGGAGATGACACGGGCTAAAGAGATGAGTGAGGGGGCCCAGGTGGGGGCCACAACCCACCAAGGCACGCCTGGGTTGTCAAGGCGCCCTCATCAGACATAGGTCACTGTGGTCACCCCCCAAAGATCTGAAATATTCATAAAGAAATCATGTTAAAATTTCAGGGCATTCTGAACACTTTTATTTTCGACCACTTTTTTATTTCAAGAAAAATCCAGAAAACAGACTAAACATGGCATTTTATTTTATTTCACTAAGAAAAACAAAAAACAAAAGGTGGAAGCAGAAGGTTGTGTCTACTAAATTCATCAACTTCATACCTCTTTCGGTTAGCATGAAACCGAAGAACTTTCATAAAACATTAAGTTACCTCAACGGGGATATGCATGTCCCCAACAATAAGTATATCATATTTCTTTTTGGCAGTAGGTAAAGGTAGTTGAAAACATCCAATAGTGATTGTAGAAGATTTTCAATAACATTAATACCATTCACTTGGAATTGTTTCTTTAGAAAGTGCACCATATGCTTTTATTGCAATCAATAACGTCCCCTGCAGTATTCAAAAAGGGTCTACCAAGGATAATTGACATGTTGTCATCCTCGGGCATCTCAAGTATAACAAAGTCTGTTAAGGTAGTGACATTTGCAACAACAATGGGCACATCCTCACAAATACCGATAGGTATGGCAGTTGATTTATCAACCATTTGCAAATATATTTCAGTAGGTGTGAGTGTATTCAATTCAAGTCTTTTATATAAAGAGAAAGGCATAACACTCACACCAGCTCCTAAATCACTCAAAGCAGTTTTGACATAATTTCTTTTGATGGAGCAAGGTATAGTTGGTATTCCTGGATCTCCAAGTTTCTTAGGTACTCCATCCTTGAAAGAATAGTTAGCAAGAATGGGGGAGGTTTTAGCTTCATGTATCTTTCTTTTATTAGTGATGATGTCTTTCATGTATTTTGCATAAGGGCAATATTTTAAAGATCAGTCAAGCGGGTACGCAAAAAGACTGGCCTGAGCATTTCAGCAAAGTGTTCAAATTCTTCATCATCTTTTTTCTTAGTTGGTTTAGGTGGAAAGGGCATGGGTTTTTGAACACATGGTTCTCTTTCTTTTCCATGTTTTCTAGCAACAAAACACTGGTGCGCGTCGGTCCTAAACAAACGGTTTTTTACCCATTTCCGCGACGACATTTGGAACCATCGCCAAGTGAGTGTGTGCGATAGGGTGTCCTTCCCACACGAGCCAGAAATCATCGGGGATAGGCCGTCATGGGACCCAGGCTGGGGCCGTGTGCGATCGGGCGAGGCATCGAAACCCAATCATTTCCGTAGGTATGTACGTCCCACACGGTAAATCCCAAAAATCATTTCCGTAGGTATGTACATACCACACGGTGAATCCCAGAAATCATTTCCGTAGGTATGTACATCCCACACGGTAATCCAAGAAAATCATTTCCGTAGGTTTGTACATCCCACACGGTGAATCCCAGAAAAACATTTCCGTTCGTATGTATATCACACACAGTCAATCCAAGGAATACGTTTCCATTCTTATGTACATCCCACACAGTTAATCCACGGAAAACCTTTCTGTTCGGACGTAAACCCCACACAGTTTTATGTGTAGGCTCATGTGTGAAAGGTGTATGTAGCGACCCGACCCAAAATCGGTCAAGTCTCTGTGTAGCTGTACCATCCCAAGATCATGCTGGCACACATAGTACTTTGATGAAATATTCAAAGTTCAATCACACCTGAATTTATTACACGATTCTCATATCGAGTCTTTATTACAATAGAATAAATTCAGCCGAAGGCCAACTCATGAGAAATAAACTAAATAAAGCTGCGGAAGTGTAGATTTAATAGCGAGTCCATCCGACTCCATAGGGCAATCGCCAAGCGTGGATCGTAGCCTCACTCGATCGGAAAACTCCTCTCGCAACATAAGATGTTGCAGCCGTAGGTCAAGATTTTGAATATGCCGCAAGTCAAAGAGAGAACAATAATAAAATTACTAACACTATATGCAATTTGGTCATGGGGCTCTAAGTTTCATTGTTTTGCGAAAAAGCCGCTTTTTCCCTACAACAAGGACTTGTTTGCAAATACTACAAAATGTTGGTAGTTATTGAGATGGTTCCGCCAACCAATGTCTCATTCCAAATTATTAAATAAACCCCTCAATTAATTTATTAAGTTCGCTGTTGAGATATCCGAAATACTCCAAGTTCCAGAGGCTCAAACTGTCCGTAACCGGGGACACGGCTAACCGATTAGATCTTCACTGCAGAGGTTTATGACTTTACCCGCAAGAATCAGTCCCTCCTTTAAGTCTTCGCACTTCCTGGTGTTTGAAGATGGGACGAACGAAACAGGGTCTTCCGAAGAATTCCTCTGGGCCACTGCCGGTGCCCATCCAATCCTACCGTTCTTCTACATCTCGTAGCACGTCTGCCAGAGTCACGCCTAGGGTCGACTCAAGCCAGAGCCCATAATGGCTTGCGGCTGCAGGTAAGCTTCCAAATCAATGGGGTATCCATCCGTCTCTTCGTGGCTGGGTGAAGCTTTCCGCAAGATGTCATGGCGCTTCTCCATGCATCCCGCCAGCCATCGGGTTTCTTCAGTGGTGCCCACAACCGTCCTCCACCCAAGAGTGAATTTTGAAGTCCATCTTGAGCTTGAAGTCATGGGGTTGTCATCATCTTGACTCTCACATCTCCCTTATGAATCACTCAACCAACCCCGCTTCACGAGCATAGCAAAATTAAACTACTTCGTCCCGCCATGGTAACAAGGGGAATTGGTTTCATCCTACCTCATGATACTACTCAAGAACATAACTTAAAAATTCTCCTACTGCATGCATGGTGGGGAGGTATAATTCTAATGCAATAAAATCATAGGTATTGTAAAACATGATCAAATGACTTGCCTGGCTGACGGTCTTCGAAAGCTAGGGACTCAGATAGCAAAGCCAGACTCTAAATTCTATCGAATCAAACAATAGCACAAATAAGTATGGCACAATATAACATAACAGCAAGTTGGAAGTAAAACACCCAAGCACTCAAACCAAAATCCAAAGAAAACTCGGAGAAAGCAAATCAAGGTTTTCACCACATCAAGCAACAACTAAGAAATAGTTTTACACAACTAAAACTTTTCTTAACAGAACCTAAGCATGGGTTTTGCTAACTAACAGAAGGGAAAACATCATACAAACTAGGAGCAAAAGAATCACATCAAAAGCTATTATATAACTCCTATTATGCCTATAACAATCCTAGCAAGGAAAATAAAAATAAAATTTTTATTCTCACAGAATAAAAGTTCATCCTCCAGAAGCTACAGAAACTAATCTAAAATAAACTATAACATAGTAAAAATAAAATTATTTACTAAATAAAACAATAGGAAAACAGTAGCTAGTTAAATAAACAAGAAACACATGATTTTGACTAAAACTATTTTTTTATTAAATCTAAAATACCCAACTAAATTCCTACTACTAGGCAAAGTCAAAACAAAGCAGGGACAAAAAGAATCACCAAAATAAAATAATCCTAACTCATTTTATAGCAGAAATACTAATCTGTCTAAAACTAAAATAAAACAATTTCTAATAATTTAAATATGGCTAAACATATTTTCTACAGAAACTACAACAAATTTGCAAACTAAAAAAAAGAATCAATTAAAAATATTAAGTAACCTAAAAGATATGGATTATTCTGTTAAAAACAGAAACAAAAAATATTACTAAAAAGAAAACTAGCTCTAACGGGCCTATCTAACGCTCAGGCGTCAAATAACTAAAGCGTGCCCGCGGCTAACAGGAAATAAACCGATCGGGCCGGTCTAACTAAACCGCTAACTAAACCAAATAAAACCGTAACTTAAACCGGTCTTTTAAAAATAAACACGTACCCCTTCGCTAGTCTAATCTAAACCCTAGATTTTAGATCGGACGGTGGTGGGGGCTCCGGTGGCTTACCGCGGTGGTCGGCGCCGACGGCAGCTCGGGTGTTGGTGGCACGGTGGCTCCGGTGGTCCGGGGCGACGACGGAGACGTCCGGCGGGTGCGGATGAGCGAGGGGAGTCCGGAGGTGGTCTCGGGGGGCGGCGAGGGGGTCGGAGGAGCTCGGTGGGGCGACAATGGCGCGGCGGGCGCTGCTCCGGCGCGAAATGACAAGCGGAGAGGGTCTCGGGGGTCGGGGAGGCGGAACGGGTGAGGGAGGTGAGGTATTTATAGGGGTCGACTTGGAGGAGGGGGCGGATCGGGGAGGCGATCCCGAGATCTCTGGGATTCGGCGGCGGCGGCGGTGGTTCCGGCGTGGGGAGGCGTGGGCGAGGGGAAAGGGACGAGGGCGGGCCCGGGGCGTCAGTGAGAGAGGGAGGAGGGGGTCGGATCGGGCGACCGAGGGGGAGAGATTTCGGGCGAGGGCGCTGGGGCAGGCCGGCTCGGGCGCTTGGCTGGGTCACACTGGTGGCTGCCTCGGCCTGGCCGGGCCGGGTCAAGCTGGCGCTGGGGTTCTTTTCCTTTTTTCTTGAATTAGGGAGAGGGGGAATATATACAATATATATATATATATATTTATATAGGACATATATATATCAAAATGATCAGGGTAATTTACCCTACAACTTGGACATTTTTCCAGGCGCAAAACTCAAACTTAAAAAAAACATTTTCTAGAAATCCCAAATAAAATCAAATTTGAATTCAATCTTTTGACAAAACTTTTCTTCTGACATTTTTGGAGTGTCATGTTTACTCCTCTCATACTTTTTCTCAAGTATTTGTCAGGCATTGTTTTGAAGTAAATTCAACTGCCAATTTGAATTCAAATTCCAAGAAACTCAAAAGCCTCTGAAATAATTCAAATGTCACTCAATTCAAACAATAATGCATAGATGCTTAGCTATAATTGTAAAACATTCCAAATAGGAAATTTGGGATGTTACAGTGTAACTATCACACACGGTCTTCCTTGGTTAACTATTTGCTTTTATCAACTATATCACACACGATTTGATGAAGAAAACTGTGTGGCATTGGGTTATCCATCACAACCGCTTTTACTGCTAGAACCGTTTGCAAAGGTCCATGACACATTTAGCAGGTTTATTAGTTTACAATTAATAATTCCAATATTACGCAAATTCACATTTCATATCGAACAACTGTTTGCCAATTTCATATCGTGCACATAAATATATTATAACATCACAAAGACAAGAGCTACATGAAAACAGCATAGTACAACATATAGCTAGTTCAACTTCATAAGAACAATATATTCATTTCCCTAATCGAGATCATAAGGCTCGTCTTATCCACCTCTGCTTCCAGTTCAGTAAGAACCCGTTTTGCACGGGCCAACTGGGAAAGTGCCTCCTCCTTCGCCAACACCAACTTAGCAAAGTCTTTAAAAAAAATTGAGCTCATTCACCACCTTCAACTTTTTATCCCTCATCTTGAAATATGCTTCATCGTTGATAAGACTTTCTCTAAGCCTAGCTGCGTTCACTTCCTCTTACATGCTCCAGAGCTTCGTTAGGCACATCTTCAAAGACTGTGGCCACTCTTGATCAACCCACTCCAAGTAAGAACACTTCCATTCATCCTATAATATTTTAAACTAGATCAATAACAATTGTAGGGGAAATGGGTTTATAGCAACATAGAAAATCACCAATTCTTATTTTGAAAAACTGAAGAAACATGTTAATTATGGCATATCTTCTCAAAAAGATCAATATGCAAATGAAATAATTGTTACTGAGACAACAACCAAATTCTGGAACATCAGAAGCAATAATTAAATACAATGACGCTACAAGTCCTTACTCATGTACAATAAATAACAAATTGAACATTTTATGAGGAAGGTAAATATAACTGCAACAACATAGTGACAGTGTTTGGATGACAGCAAATTGATACTAACAGGTGTGTACATGCAAAAATTTTGTAACATAGAACTAATAGCACTAAGGCCATCCACTATGTATGCCAAAACTGGTGTAAAGACAACTGTTGCTACATCTCGCACCGGTGCCCTGAACTGGCGAGCCGATGTAGCAGAAAAAAATCAGGGACCGGACTCCGGAGCACGTAGTTGGTCCGAGGCCCAGTTCCTTCGTGCCATAAAGATTTAGTATTTTACTGCTTGGCTGCTCAGATGTGTGGACCAAAGTTGGCTGGACAAACTGCTGAAGCGGTGCCAAATAATTTTCTAATGGCACCACTGATGAGATGGCAACAGTTTAAGATACTAGGTACAAATTGTAACACTGTCTTAGGATGCGTTTGATTGAAGGTGTGGTATGAATAGGTTGGGACCGTGACAGTGTCTGAATCACATCTAACAAATGATTTGTAACAACGGAAGAGGGTCTAACCTCCTCTGCACATGCCAGAAACTTCCTCCCAGTGTCCACAAAATCAAATGCAAGTAGCTTCACGCATGGAGATTGATGGTGACAACGAGCAGATAGATCTTCAGCCACCTCGCTCCATCCGTTGCCACTGATAGTCTTAGGGAGCTACAAGAGGAAGAAACGACTCAAATCAACCTCCGGGTAAAAATCCTTCATTCCAAGTCATAGCCCGAGAGAGAGAAGAGAGGCATACCTGGGTGGTGAAGGAGTAGTCGCTGGAGGAGGAACCGCTGGATATGTCTTTGAAGAAGACCATGGCGACCCCGGCGGTAGGATGCGAGACGGCGAGAGCGAGGAAGCGGCTATAGCTTAGCAAGGAAGGAAGGAAGGAGGAAACAGGGGAAATGTGACTTGTGGTCGGGGAGAAAAGGGGGTGGGGAAGGGGGGAAGGGGGCGGGGTAGATATTTTGGCGGTAGGCCAAAATTTTGGAAATGTGGAGGGAAACTTTGCGCGCGGTGCCGCCGGACCATTCACTTTGAACGATTGTGTGCATCGCAAACGATTCTTCTGCTTTACGCGCATGGGATGAGTTTGATAATTCAAATTTTGGTCTCAAGGCACGGGCACATTCACTTTGAACACGCGCGGTGCCGCCGGACCATTCAAGTTGAACGATTGTGTGCATCGCAAACGATTCTTCTGCTTTACACGCATGGGACGAGTTTGATAATTCAAATTTTGGTGGAAATTTCCCCGGGTACGTCATTGCATAATTTAACATCGCTTGCTAATTTGGGCACACAAAAGGGCGTACAGCAGACAGACCACACTTACTGAATCGAGCAATTTTAGAAATTACACAGAGCCAGTTGACCTAAACATTGCTCTAACAAAAGACCAGCATTAAAAAAAAGCCTAAGTACGCATAATTAAAAATCCACCGCCGCGCCGGCCTATGCATCACCGGTGTGAGATGAGACATCGATGACTTGTCCTGGCGACATGCCGCCGTTGGTGGACTCCGCGTCCCTCCTGCTAAAGCCGACCGCGTCCTCGTCCTCGTCCTTGTCCTCGTCCTCGGTGCCGCCCTAAAGGTTGTAGTACTCGTAGTAGTGGCTGCGCCAGAGCTCGCGTTGGTACTCCACCGCCGATTCCTCGACGGACAGACTCTTCTCTACCTCGACCTCGGCCACGTGCAACTCCTCATCCCGACGTTCCTCGATCTCCGCCGCCTCCTGCATCTCCAACTCCCGCTCGGTGACCTCATGAGGAAGTAGGTGCTCCATGGCCACCGCCGCCTTTTCAGACGTGGGTTGCATGCTGGAGTCCGAGGTGGTCTGGAATATCTTGGCATGTGTGAGGGAGTCCTGGATTAGGGGGTACCCGGAGAGTCGGACTATATCCTCTGGCCAGACTGTTGGACTATGAAGATACCAGATTGAAGACTTCTTCTCGTGTCCGGATGGGACTCTCCTTGGCGTGGAAGGCAAGCTTGGCAATACGGATATGTAAATCTCCTCCCTTGTAACCGACTGCTGTAACCCTAGCCCCTCCAAAGGTGTCTATATAAACCGGAGGGTTTAGTCCGTAGGACAACAACAATCATAGCATAGGCTAGCTTCTAGGGTTTGGCCTCTACGATCTCGTGGTAGATCAACTCTTGTAATACTCATATCATCAAGATCAATCAAGCAGGAAGTAGGGTATTACCTCCATCGAGAGGGCCCGAACCTGGGTAAACATCGTGTCCCCCGCCTCTTGTTACCATCCGCCTTAGATGCATAGTTCGGGACCCCCTACCCGAGATCCGCCGGTTTTGACACCAACATTGGTGCTTTAATTGAGAGTTCCACTATGCCATCACCGCAAGGAAGGATGTCTCGCCTCGTTGTCAAGGATAACGTCACCTCTGGGGAGCCCTGGCTATCAGCCAAACTCTCCGGCTAGGCGGCTTCGTCATGACCGCCCGCTTGGCTGCTGCATCGATGATGACTTCTCGGGTAATCAAAAACAACCTCCACATCGGCTCAGAACTTGCCGAGCAGATGAATCCAATGGAGCTCTCTTCGCTAAACGAGCTCTTGGATCGCATCGCCGCTTTGGGAGTCACTACAGACTATGATCGGATTGGGCTTAAACCCGACCAAAGGGAGATTAGCTCTCCGCCGGTCACCCATCAGATAACGGTGGTGGAGGAACAACGCGGCGATTCTTTCTCTATCTTGAGGACAAACTATGTCCGGATTCCCGAACTTTCCGAGCCGGATAACCGTTTACGAAAGGACATCGCAGAAGCCCTGAACCTAGAATCAGGCAGCGGGCCAGACTTATTAGGCAACATCCCGGAGCCCGAACTTCCTAGATCGGAAACTCCTCTGCCCCTGGGTCTCAGATCGGGTCAGGGTTCGGACTTAAATCCACCCACCCAGCCAGATATAAACAATCTTTCCCACATCAGGCAAGAGCCCCAAGAAACAGTACATCATTATTGGGCCAGATTCCTCCTTGTAATGAACAAGGTCAAGGACTGTCGCGAGGAAGACGCAATCTCATTTTCTGCAATAATTGCACGGACAAGGGAATCCTTAACGCCATAAGTCGCCGTGACATAGCACGCTTCGCTGACTTGGCGGCCATAGAACGGAAGTACTGTGCGATGGAAAGTGCCTGGAAAACCGAAACAAAATTCTGGGATAATCCGGCTCTGACTAAACACCCAGTCCGAATCAAATGGGTGCAATCTCATAAGATGCCCGACTCAATTACAAAGAAGCAAAAGCCCACTACAGGGCATGGAACTATATTGGAGAGATGGTTTAATGGGCCCTGCAAAATTCATAGTACAACGGATACCATACCAACACACAACCTTAGAGCATGTTGGGTACTCTGGCAGGTGGCCAAGAGCAGCGAGGACCTCCTCATTCCAAACACCGCAGAGCACCATCCCGGGGATAACAATACGGTATTGACAGTCTTCGAGACCTTCGCCTCAAATAATAGGCGCAAGCGAGCACTCCGTAGCCTTGCCGAAGTCTGCCACGTGGCAGCAATAAATTCGTGGAGCGACACGGTTATCACCTTCAATGCCAGTGACGAACCAAAATTCCGAAGAGCCCAAGCACCAGCCGCATTGGTCCTTAGTCCAATTGTGGACGACTTTCAGCTTACTAAAGTGCTTATGGACGGTGGCAGCGGATTAAACCTCATTTATGAGGAAACTCTTCAAAAAATGGAAATAGATAGGAACCGCATTGAGCAAAGCAGCATGACCTTTAGAGGAATCATCCCTAGTCGGGAGGCACGCTGCACTGGGAAAATCACACTAGATGTGGTATTCGGCACTTCGGAGAATTATAGGTCCGAAGAAATTACATTCCAAGTGGCCCCGTTCAGTAGTGGATACCATGCCCTTTTAGGGCGGGAGGCATTTACGATCTTCCAAGCCATACCCCATTACGGGTACATGAAGCTCAAAATGCCTGGGCACAATGGAATCATCACTCTAGCTAGTGATCCGTACATAGCGCTCTGCGCCGAGAACAAAACAGCCGCACTGGCCCTCGAGGCATTATCCGAAGCCCTCGCGGCAGAGGAATTAACTGCGCTATGCTCCACAGTGGACAGGGACGACGTGATACTTGACAAAATACCCAAATCCACTTCTTTTAAACCAACGGATGAAATAGTCAAATTCCAAGTCCACCCAACGGACCCTACAAAAACAGCCTCCATTGGAGCACAGTTAAACCCCGCCGTAGACACCGCACTACGGGAGTTCCTGCGCGAGAATTGGGACATATTTGCCTGGCATCCCTCAGATATGCCAGGAATCCCACGCAGGCTGGCTGAGCATAGCCTTAACATTTTAAAGGGATTCAAGCCGGTCAAGGCACTCTTGGCGTTTCTCACGAACCTAAGAGACAAGCCATGGGAGAGGAACTAGCCAAGTTATTGGAGGCCGGATTAATTAGAGAAATAAAACATCCGGACTGGCTAGCAAACCTGGTGATGGTACCAAAGAAGGACAAATCCTGGTGCCTATGTGTCGATTTCAAGGACCTCAACAAGGCTTTCCCAAAGGATCCCTTTCCCCTCCCTCGCATGGATCAAATTATCGACGCTATCGCAGGACACGACTCATTGTGCTTCCTCGACGCATACTCCGGCTACCACCAAATTAAGATGGCGGAGTCCGACCAAGCCACAACAGCATTTATCACGCCATACGGCCCTTTCTGTTTCAACACAATGCCCTTCGGGCTCAAAAACGCCGGCGCAACGTATCAACGCATGATTCAGACATGTCTGGAAAAGCAGATCGGCAAAACAGTGGAGGCATACGTAGATGATGTGGTCGTCAAAACCAGACACGTCGACTCTTTAATAGACGACTTGAGGCTCACGTTCGACAATCTCCGAACATACGACATCAAGCTCAATCCGGAAAAATGCGTTTTCGGCATACCCGCCGGAAAGCTCCTCGGCTTCATCGTCTCCAGTAGAGGAATTGAAGCAAATCTGGCTAAAACCCGAGCCCTGTCACAGTTGGCTATTCCAACGGACCTCAAACAAATCCAGAAATTAACTGGATGTGTGGCGGCCTTAAGCCGCTTTATCTCCCGATTAGGAGAAAAGGCACTACCCCTTTATCGCCTTCTTGGTGCAATCTAACACTTCGAGTGGACGGATGCTGCCACGGCCAGATTGGACGAAATAAAAGCCATACTGGCCACCAACCCAATCCTGGCCGCGCCAAACATCGGCGAACCAATGCTGCTATATATAGCAGCAACTCATCAAGTTGTAAGCGCAGTGCTCGTCGTCGAACGAGAAACGGACGGACATAAATTCCCCCTTCAAAAGCCGGTATATTATGTATCCACTATCCTCACTCCATGCAAATCACGGTACCTGCATTATCAAAAGGTAGCATATGTGGTATTCATGGCATCCCGGAAACTACGACACTACTTTCAAGAGTGTTCAATCACAATGGCCTCGGAAGTGCCACTCAACGATATAATAAACAACCACGACGCCACGGGCCGGATTGCCAAATGGGCCATTGAGATCCTCCTGTTGGACATAACATATAAACCTCGGTGAGCCATTAAGTCGCAAGTATTGGCCGATTTTGTCGCTGAATGGACAGAAGCCGAACTCCCTAAAGAGTACGGTGCGTACTCCAATTGGATCATGCACTTTGACGGCTCTAAAATTCTGGCGGGTCTGGGGGTTGGCGTCGTCCTGACCTCCCCCACCGGAGCCACAGTCCAATATGTACTCCTCCAAATACTGTACACAGACTCCAACAATGCAGCCGAATACGTGGCCTTGTTACATGGTCTTCGGATGGCAGTCTCCATGGGCACTCGACGCCTGGAGGTGCGTGGGGACTCGAACCTCGCAATATCCCAAATAAATGTAGACTTCTATGACAAGGATCCGAAAATGGCGGCTTATGGCAACGTCGTCCTCAAGATGTCATGTCGGTTCGAGGGGCTCGAATTCCACCATGTGGCTCGGGAAAACAATCAGGCAGCAGATATCCTTGCCCGTATCGGCGCTAAGCGCGATGCGGTCCCACCCAACATCTTCTTGGAAAGGCTGTTCAAGCCATCCGTGATATGGGAAGGGGACACCGGTAACAATAGTCCGGACCCAGCCACAACGCCAGATACCGAACACTCTGACATAATCGGAGGCTCTGCCACCGAAATAAGTCCTTCAGCCCACGTAATAATGGCCGTCATCGCCCCATGGACAGAACCATTCCTAGCCTACCTAACCAGGCAGGAACTTCCCGAGGACCAAAATGAGGCACGCTGCATAGTGCAGCGATCTAAAGCCTACAAGGTCCACGAGGGAGAGCTTTATAAGAAAAGCACTACCGGAGTCCTTCAAAGGTGCATCTCCGAAGAGGAAGGGCGGAAGCTTTTGGCAGAAATCCATGATGGACTCGTCGCCCACCACGCCGCAGCCCGGGCCCTGGTAAGAAAGGCCTTCCGTACAGGTTTCTATTGGCCGACGGCCCGGGCAGATGCACAGGACTTGGTCCAACGCTGTGTCGGTTGCCAGCTTTTCGCAAACCAAAGCCATATGCCGCCCACCGCCCTCCAAACAATCCCCATTACCTGGCCCTTTGCGGTCTGGGGGCTTGATATGGTTGGACCCCTTAAAGGGGGAACCCATAAGAAAAAATACTTACTGGTCATGGTGGCTAAATTCACCAAATGGATAGAAGCCAAACCTGTTAAAAAGGCCGAATCCGGACCGGTGATAGTCTTCATATCTGGGGTTGTACACCGTTATGGCGTCCCCCACAGCATCATCACTGACAACGGCACGAACTTTACGACGAGGTAAAACTTTGGTGCAGCAACATGGGCATCAAGCTCGATTATGCTTCTGTCTATCACCTGCAAACTAACGGTCAAGTCGAGCGAGCAAATGGTCTTATCATGAGCGGCATCAAAACCAGATTAGTGCGGTCCTTAAAGGAGTCTAACACTCACTGGGTAGAGGAGCTCGACTCCGTCTTATGGGGGCTGCAGACCACACCGAATTGCTCTACCGGATACACACCATTCTTTATGGTGTATGGCGTAGAGGCGGTTCTGCCCTGTGACCTAATTCATGACTCACCCAGAGTGCGCATGTATGAAGAAAAAGAGGCCGAGCTTGATCGACAGGACAGTTTGGACACCCTAGAGGAGGAGCGCGACGTGGCAAAAGGCCGTTCCGCATTCTATCAGCAACAGGCTCGAAGATACCAAAGCAGAGAAGTACGGGCCAAAGCTTGTAACATTGGCGAACTAGTTCTATGCCCGCCGGAGAAGAAAATGAACAAGCTTAAGCCCAAGTGGGAAGGTCCCTTCATTATTGACCAAGTTCTGACTGGCGGAGCGTACCGTCTGCGGGATGCATCGGACAATCGACTTGAGCCAAACCCATGGAACGCAGCCAAGCTCCGAAGATTCTACGCCTAGTGCCGAACTCTATGTTCGTCTCCTTACCCCTGTCCATTTTTCGCAAATACATCATCTGTCTTGTCTCTCTTTCTTTCTTTTTTTCCTTCTCCTCAAGGCCTTCAAAGACCAACTTGTGTCTTGCTTACACACTATTAACGTGCTAGCCACGCTCATTATACCTAGGGGCTTCTTACACAGAAGCTTAATTATTTTTCTGGGCCTCATGCCATGCACATGTGTTATTCTTCTGCATGTACCTTTTTTCGCCATTATATGCATCGATATGACTTAAGTTTTGGCCAAGCTGGGTTGCCTGGCTCTTGTATTTATGCCCTACGTTCCCGTTAATTCGGCTAGGGCATAAGGGGAGCACCTCAGACTGGGTGAAGCCGAAAGCTAGCGTTCTTAAGGGAATACTCGGTCGGTGAACAAAAGATGACTTTTATTTATTTTGATACATGCCCCCAGATGTTTTTTGCCTGCGTCTCTTCTCGCAGTCCGGACATGCACATTAGGGCATGCGTACCCAGGGAAAGGAACCCTTGATGGAACTATTCTCCCTGGAAGATGTTTCTTACTATCCATGTAATATAACATAACTAGTTGGGTACTTGTCTGTTCAAGCACTTATGACCCCTACGCCTGGTTTCCATGCATACCCTGGTTTTTACATAACTGAGCGGGTATTCGGATACACTCCGGACTATTGGGTCCTGAGGTCGAAGCGAAAAGGTCCGCCATGACAAATGATTTACAATCCGGCTAGGGACATTATACATGTCACTTAAATTACATAGTCACTTAGACTGACTAAATTCTTCTTCTATCCCATCCAACATGTTGTCTAGCCTACAATCCTGTTGGGAATACTTTGCGGCTAATTCTACTTGGTCATACACCAAACTGACGGGGATCTCTTTCCCATCAGGCCCCACAGGTCCGACCTCGGCCATGTGGTTTGGGTCAGCCTTTGTATACCGCGTCTTCACCATGGCCCAGGATTCCCTGGCACCTTGATGGCTGGTTGATATCTTCCATAATCGGAAGCGCCGGCGCGTTCCTTGGAGCTTCTCTGCAAGCTCTCTAATGCCTCCTGGCAGGGAGACGGATGGCCACAAGGCCTGGGCAATACCCTGCATCACCTGCCGAACTTGTTCGTGCAGTTGTAAGAGCTCTGGTAGAAGACCACCCGCTGACCCGGGCATCTCCTCCGCGGGACGACCCGTCAGCATATCTCCAGACATAACTCTATTAGCCGGCTTCCTCGCGAACTCTTTCGAAAGTTCGTTCAAGAACTTACTGAAAATGCCACGTCGAAGCCGCTTATTCTCCTTCATGGAGTCCGTGAGCTGGGCTCGAACATCCTTCAGTTCCACGCTCAGTTGGGTGTTGGCATCTTGGATAACGTTTTTCTCCTGCCTAACTTTCATAAACACGCGCTCGTCAGCCTTTAGCTGCCGTATGGCATGTTGTTCATCCGGATTCACCCCGGAGCCATCTGCAATATTCATTGTCAAATTTGCAGGCCTGGCGCACTCTATATGGTACCTATCATTCTTTGAAACAAGTATTACCAGAGGGGCCCTTCTCGAACTCCTTCAATGCGGCAACTGCGGCCCGTAGCTGGTCCTTGCACTCTTCCTGCTCTTGAGACAATTGGGTATTCTTCTCTGTAAGAACCTTCACAAATAATGATCCTTAAATCAGCTGTGCCAACTGTTTCAAGTCTCAGGGGCTACAGATACATATACTCATCAAATTTTCTTACTCGTATATCCTTTACATACTAGTCCGTGGCTCTGGCAAGACCATTTTGAGCAGCACGATGTACGCGTCTCCTGAGTTGAAGGCATCAAACGCCTCTTGGGAGAAACAAGCGTCAAGGAGTACGGCCCGACGACGCCTGTGATTCATGGCGCTCTCCACTTCGGAATTTGTAGCGGATATTTTATCCGCATGCCCTGCGTTAGCTTCCGCCTCTGTGTCCGCCCTGGAGCCCGACTGGTGGAGGCGTGATCGGCAACCTCTCCGGATATAGTCCGGCGAGCGTTTTTCCTTCTAGGAAATATGGGTGTTATTATGTTTTAAAAGATGACAACCATGGAGTGAGGTTTTGTATCATACCTCTGCGTCGGCGTCTCCGTCCGGACCGCCTTCCTTTTTATCCTGCCCAGCTTCGGCGCCCCTTGTTGGCGAGTCACCGCGGGTTCGGCATGGCGTCCCGAGGACCTTCCCTGTAAAACACCATACAGGTATGGTAGGCGAAGTGCATAAAAGGGGATCCTTCTCGGAAGTCGGGACTCTGGCTTTACTTACCTGCGAGGCGGGGAGTAGCCCAGGATAGTCAGCTATAATGTCCACCATGGCATCATCACAGCTTAATTGATAGAATATCCTGTCGATCAGCTCCACAAATATGTCTGGATCCTCTTCGAGGCCGGGGTCGAGGGCCCATCAGGATCCTCCGGTTGTGGAGGTGGGCTGTTGATCTCCCCTACAGCCTTACGCAGTTCCTGCTATGAAATGGCAAGGTAAATACTTATTACAAAAATGCGGGAAGGATGGGAGTAAAAAGTGGTAGCTCGCCCAGCTTGGAGGGTTGTACATGGAGAATCCAACCCGTCGCTTGATGCGGAGGAACTCCTCTTCCTCTCCCTTGTACAAATCGGACAGAATTCTTGCTAGAGCAGCAACTGAGTCCGGTCCCTTGCGACCGCAGCGAGTGGCATCATCTTCCCCGTTGAAGTGCCACATGGGGTGGCCTCGATATTGAAGTGGTTGCACCCCCCGCATAATGCATATTGACATAACCTCGGTCATTGTCAGTCCTGATTGAGCCAACACCTTTATCTGGCCCATCAGGTAAAGGACGTTCCTGTCATCTTCCTCCCGAGGGCTCCATGGGCGCCAGCTTAGGCATTTCTTAAAAGGGGCATTGTCGAACTCGAGAAGGCCAATCCGAATAGGATCCGGAAGGGGACGTCCTCCATATAAAACCACTTCAAAGGCCAGTCTTCGAACGTCTTCTTCGGGGTACCGGACAGGTATCCGGTCCCGGCGATGCGCCGTACTTCGGCTCCGCCCACTTGATATATTGAGCCCCTCTGTGTATGGGGCACCAGGCAGAATAGCTTCTTCCACAGCGTGAAATGAGCTTCGCAGCCCAGAAACAGCTCACAAAGGGCTACATAACCAGTGATGTGTAATATGGAAGCAGGGGTGAAGTTATGCAACTGGAGGCCGTAAAACTCCAGGAGCCCTCGAAGGAACGGATGGATTGGAAATCTGAGTCCCCTTAATAAATAAGGGACGAGGCATACCCGTTCCCCCTTGGAGGGGTTGGGAAAGCTCTCCGCTTTCTCCCCGCCATTATAGGTGGCGAGCCCGGCACGAACAGGGACCATATACGCTGGAGGGAGGAATCCCTGGGTCTGTAGCTCCACTAATTGACTGCGCGGGACATAACACTTCTTCCAATGTCCGGGCTTAGGGCTACGGGAGCGAGAGGAGGAGCTGCGCTGGCCGGCCAAGTTGGGATGGATTTTTTTGGGGGCGCTCCGATGAATGCTCGCTGAAGGAGGATGGTGTGATTTGGATCTGAGAATCCCCGTCTCTTTAAATAGACAGTTTATTCACATAGCTAGGGTGGCAAATATAAAAACGCCCTGGCTTCTCGCATTCTTCGACACGTGGAAGGTAGCCATTATTGGACGTGGAAGCTAAGAAGCGCAACTTTTATGAGAAGCCAGACAGTATTCAACAGGTATTCAGTATTTGGAGGAGAACCCGCCTTGCAATGCCGAAAACAATCTGCGCGCCGGACTCATCGTCATTGAAGCCTGGTTCGGGGGCTACTGAGGGAGTCCTGGATTAGGGGGTATCCGGATAGCCGGACTATATCATCTGGCCGGACTGTCGGACTATGAAGATACAAGATTGAAGACTTCGTCTCGTGTCCGGATGGGACTCTCCTTGGCGTGGAAGGCAAGCTTGGCAATACGGATATGTAAATCTCCTCCCTTGTAACCGACTCTGTGTAACCCTAGCCCCCTCCGTGTCTATATAAACTGGAGGGTTTAGTCCGTAGGACAACAACAATCATACCATAGGCTAGCTTCTAGGGTTTAGCCTCTACGATCTCATGGTAGATCAACTCTTGTAATACTCATATCATCAAGATCAATCAAGCAGGAGGTAGGGTATTACCTCCATCGAGAGGGCCCGAACCTGGGTAAACATCGTGTCCCCCGTCTCCTGTTACCATCCGCCTTAAACGCACCATCCGGGACCCCCTACCCGAGATCCGCCGGTTTTGACACCGACAGTGTGCATCCTTGATCTTGGCGTGGATGGCCTCGACTCGATCCAGGGCGACATCAGCAGCACGGACGGCAGCTCGAGCGCTCTTGGCGTTTGCAGCCGCCGTCGCAGCAGCAGCTGCAGCCGTCTCGGCTGCTATAGCTGCGTTGTCGGCTGCCGCAGACGCCCTCTCAGCGGAAGCCGCCGCGCTCAGTGCGGATGCTGCGGCACTCTTGGCGTAGGCGGCCGTGCTCTCGGCGCAGGGGCAACGCTCGGGGGGACGCGGCCATCGTACGGGCCTTCACGAAGCGTTTCCACGGCGTCATCTTTGCAAGAAGGGGTTGCTGGAATGGGGATCGGGATTCGTGGATTCGGGGGTTGTCGTCACTAGAGCAGATGAGCCAGCGAAGCTTAAGGAGGGAGACTTAAATAGACCCAGATATTTTCATCGCAAACGGTTCCTAGAAAACAACTGTGTGTGATGTTGTAGATATTTTTTTATTAGCTATGAAAGACGAATTTGGAATAAAGTGCCGATGGATGGTGTTTTAAATGAACGAGAAATTTTGTAGTACTAATACAACTTTCACGTAAAATTTTAGAAAATTTCAGGGGTCATTTAACCTTCTAAGACATTTAAGTGATTTTCTAGCCATTTAATGACCGTAATTGAAATTTGAACTACATGTACATTCAACAGCTAACCATAACGGTTTGAAAAATCATATTTCGTGTACTTGTGTGCGCTTTAATTACATGTGCAGTAAATTGGAAGGAATTTTCAAAGATATTGGTCTAAGGGCTATGACACAATTAAGCATGGAGTGACATGTCATTTTAATTCCAAAAAATTAAAAAAATTCAGAACCACATGAAACCTTGGTTGATGTAATGTCATGCCACCAAGATGATGTGGTAAAAAATTGGCATGTTTGACCAAAGTTTGGACACACACCCCTCACAAACCGGAGCAACTCACTAGAAGGCTCGTGGTTCCGAGAGGGAACAATGCATGTTTGATGACGAACGGGAGATAACTTCCTCTTACGGCCTTCAAATTTTTTTTCCACGTCTAACGTGCACTACTACAACTGTAATGTGAAATTTTGGAAAATTCTAGGGGTCATTTGACCTTTTAAAGACATTTAAGTGATTTTCTAGCCATTTAATGACCGTAATTCAAATTTGAACCACATCTACATGCAACGCATAACCGAAACGGTTTGAAAAATCATATTTGTGTACTTGTGTGCGAGTTAATTCCATGTGCAGTAAATTAGAAGGAATTTTCAAACATATTGGTCTCACGACATGGACACATGGATACGTATGCATGGAGTGACATGGCATTTTAATTCAAAAAATGGAAAAAATGATCAGAAACACATGAAACCTTGGTTGATGTAATTTCATGCCAACAAGATGATGTGGCAAAGAAATTTGCATGTTTGACGAACATTTGGACACGCACCCCTCACAAACCGGAGCAACTCGCTAGAAGGTTCGTGGTTCCGAGAGGGAACAATGCATGTTTGATGACGAACGGGAGATAGCTTCCTCTTACGGCCTTCAAATTTTTTCCTACGTTTAACGTGCACTAATACAACTGTCATGTGAAAAATTTGTAAATTTCAGGGGTCATTTGACCTTTTAAAGACATTTAAGTGATTTTCTAACCATTTAATGACCGTAATTCAAATTTGAACTACATCTACATGCAACACCTAACCCAAACGTTTTGAAAATTCATATATGTATACTTGTGTGCGAGTTAATTCCATGTGCAGTAAATTAGAAGGAATTTGCAAACATATTGGTCTCACGACATGGACACGTGCATAAGTGTGCATGGAGTGACATGGCGCTTTAATTCAAAAAATAGAAAAATGATGAGAAACACATGGAACCTTGGTTGATGTAATGTCATGCCACCAAGATCATGTGGTAAAAAATTTGGCATGTTTGACAAAAGTTTGGACACACACCCCTCACAAATCGGAGCAACTCACTAGAACGCTCGTGGTTCCGAGAGGGAACAATGCATATTTGATGACGAATGGGAGATAAATTCCTCTTACGGCCTTCACTTTTTTTCTACATCTAACATGCACTACTACAACTGTAACGTGAAATTTTTGAAAATTCTAGCGGTCATTTGACATTTTAAAAACATTTAAGTGATTTTATAGCCATATAATGACCGTAATTCAAATTTGAACTACATCTACATGCAACGCGTAACCGAAACAGTTTGAAAAATCATATTTGTGTACTTGTGTGCGAGTTAATTCCATGTGCAGTAAACCAGAAGGAATTTTCAAACATATTTGTATCACGACATGGACACATATGCATGAATACATATGCATGGAGTGGCATGGCATTTAAATTCCAAAAAAAATTTAGAAACACATGAAACCTTGGTTGATGTAATGTCATGCCACCAAGATGATGTGGTAAAGAAATTGGCATGTTTGACGAATGTTTGGACACACACCCCTTACAAACCGGAGCAGCTCACTCGAAGGTTCGTGGTTCCGAGAGGGAACAATGCATGTTTGATGACGAACGGGAGATAGCTTCCTCTTACGGCCTTCAAATTTTTTCAACGTCTAACGTGCACTACTACAACTGTAATGTGAAATATTGGAAAATTCTAGGGGTCATTTGACCTTTTAAAGACATTTAAGTGATTTCCTAACCATTTAATGACCGTAATTCAAATTTGAACTACATCTACATGCAACGCCTAACCAAAACGTTTTGAAAAATCATATATGTGTACTTGTGTGCGAGTTAATTCCATGTGCAGTAAATTAGAAGGAATTTTCAAACATATTGGTCTCACGACATGGACACATGCATACGTATGCATGGAGTGACATGGCATTTTCATTCAAAAAATAGAAAAAATGATCAGAAACACATGAAACCTTGGTTGATGAATGTCATGCCACTAAGATGATGTGGTAAATAAATTGGCATGTTTGACGAACGTTTGGACACGCACCCCTCACAAACCGGAGCAACTCGCTAGAAGGTTCGTGGTTCCGAGAGGGAACAATGCACGTTTGATGACGAACAGGAGATAGCTTCCCCTTACGGCCTTCAATTTGTTTCCTACGTTTAACGTCCACTAATACAACTGTCATGTGAAAAATTGGTTAATTTCAGGGGTCATTTGACCTTTTAAAGACATTTAAGTGATTTTCTAACCATATAATGACCGTAATTCAAATTTGAACTACATCTACATGCAACGCCTAACCATAACGGTTTGAAAAATCATATGTTTGTGTACTTGTGTGCGAGTTAATTCCATGTGCAGTAAATTCGAAGGAATTTTCAAACATATTGGTGTCAAGGAATGGGCACATGCATGGAGTGCATGCCATGGAATTTTAATTCCAAAAAATTTAAAAATTATCAGAAAAACATGAAACCTTGCTTGATTTAATGTAATGCCACCAAGATGATGTGGTAAAGAAATTGACATGTTTGACGAAAGTTTGGACACACACCCCTCACAAACCGGAGAACTCGCTGGAAGGTTCGTGGTTCCGAGAGGGAACAATGCATGTTTGATGACGAATGGGAAATAGCTTCCTATTACGGCCTTGAAATTGGTTTCAACGTCTAACGTGCACTACTACAACTGTAATGTGAAATTCTTGAAAATTCTAGGGGTCATTTGACCTTTGAAAGACATTTAAGTGATTTTCTAACCATTTAATGACCGTAATTCAAATTTGAACTACATCTACATGAACACCTAACCAAAACGGTTTGAAAAATCATATTTTTGTGCACTTGTGTGCGAGTTAAAAAATCATCAGACGATGTAAATATCTGGTGTTCAAAAAAGAAAATGTAAAGATCTGGCAAGACAACCGCCCCCCACACGATTGTCACTCTATCTTGCGGCTTGAGGTTTGGTAGGTTATTGGCGGGGATCATTAATCAGACACGGTTCTGTATTGGAAACCGTCTGCTATTATGTTCTCACACGGATTTGCTGCGGGAATTGTGTGTAATTCAAACAACAGTACTCGTAAATTCTGGCGACCAGCGTGTGTACTGTCCCCATCGATCTAGATTTCGGCCGCCAATAAATACTACCTTGCTCACGTCGTCCCGCCTGCATTCTCATCTACATCCTCCCCTCGCTCACCCTCTCTCTCTCTCAAATATCTGCCATGGCGCCGCCGGTCTGCCCACGCGCCAACGAGGAGTCGCCGCCCCTAAGGACGCTCACTTGATTAGCAGCGACGAGGACCCCTACACGCTACCTAACGAGGTTGTGCCGGACCCCCCAACTTTTGATTGGTTTTGGGGCTAGTACAATCTTTGTCTGTGGAAGTCGCTGTCGCCGGCTGAGAAAGCCAGGCAAGTGGCGTTCAAGAAGGAGATGGCAGAGGAGGAAGCCAGGTACCAGGCGGCCTGTGAAGCCCGTGATGCCGCCTAGAAAAAGGAGGCGGCGAAGCTTTGGGGGCGGGCGCGTCATCGGGCCGAGGAGGTGTACGAAGACGGGTACTTCGGGAGGAAGGTCATAGGCGCTAGGCGCCTCGTCGCTGCATGGAGGTGGGCCGATAAGCTCTAGCGTGCCACCGACGAGGAGCTCCGGTGGGCACCCAACGAAATGGCAAGATCGGTCGCGCGCGTCCGCCAGCAAGAGGCAGATCGGTACATCAAGCGCTGCGAGGCAGAGGAGTCAGAGTACTCCCTCCGCACTGGGAAGACGCCGCGCACCAGGGAACTGCTGGCGAGGGGCTGCCAGAATACTGGCCCGGGAGGGATTATTAGTTTTAGTATTGTTCGTTTTCAATTTTATGCATTGTACCTAGTAGTTAGGTATCATCACGTATATGTGATGATATTTCATATATATATATATATATTATGAATTCCATTGTCTATTTGTTTTTGTATACTAATTTGAATCTAGCTGTTATCATCCACAAATACAGAATGGAAAACGTATATACACACATTGAAACAGAACATATAAGAATGGAAAACAAAGTACACACATTGAAATAGAGCAATAAACAGAGCAATACTATGATTGCTGTGAATACAAAGTTATCCACGTCGAAACAACTTTTCAAAAAAAATGTGTCCATGAGACCATGACCAGCAGCCCTTGCCTAGGGTAGCTCTTAGCTCTACCTGAACTCGTGCAGGCGTTCGTCCAAGCGGTCGACACTCTCGCGGTACATCTGGAGCACGATCTCGAGCTCCAATTTGGCTATTTCATCGGATATCACCAGCTCGAGGATGCGACGGCCATGTTCCTCTACTGCGCTCAGGTGGACACCTGGGCCAAGGAGGCGGTCAAGCCTACTGACTAGTGCGTTGGCATCCACCGGGCCGCGGACGAGGCGAACTGTGGCACCCATGCGAATGGGACGGTGGGAATCCTGTACAAGTACGGCGTGGCCAGTATCTGGTGCAAGTACGGCGCTGAGGGCCTTTGCCCACTCCTGGCGAGAATTGGGGGTACTGACGGCACGTGTACGCACCTGCGGCGCCGTGTCGACAGCAGGCAAGCGCCGATGGATCCGCCCTGCTGTGCGGCATGCCGCGCCTCTCACTCTGCGATGCTCCAACGGTCTCGTCGTGCGGCTAGCCATAGCCTATCAGCGCGGACGCGCCTAGCTTGCTCTGCGGCGCGCCATCGATCATGTTGTGCGGTGAGGTGCAACCTGTCGGCACTGACATGCCTATCTTGATCCGCAGCGCTCAAGCGCCATGCGCCAAAGGTCTGCTCAACCCTGGCGATGACGCATATCACAGCGTCGTCCATCGCGTTGCCAGGGGGCGCCTCGGCCTCGACGGGCCATGGCGTCTGCTCGTTTTTCACGTCGACGAGATTGATGGCAGAGGCGGCCTTTGGTGGGTTGGCATGCTTGGAAAAGGTGGATGTGCTACAGGCTGCGCTTGTCGCCTCCGTGCATCGCACACCCTATGTGCAATATAGCAGGGTGACGGGAAATAGGTAAGGAAATGGCGGGAAACAGTGGCGTGTTCATAAAACGCCATCAATTAATGGAAACTTAGCATCGAGCTAGCACAAGAAGTAGATGATGATCAGATGAACACGGACCACACTAGGGATCCCGTCGGTGATGAATTCATCAATCCCAAACGGTTGAATACTAGCAAGCGTTTGCCCATAACACACACGGCATGTGTAAAAAAATAAAAAATAAATAAAAAACAAGGACCTCGAGGTTAAATTAGCTGAGGGAATGGGGCATTTTGGTCATTTGACCGAAATGACCCATCCCATCACCTAATTTAACATTGATACAACTTCCCATCTAGTCACCCATCCGATGGCTACTCCAGCCTGAGCACACTTAAATTGATAGTTTTCTTACATGAGCTACTTGTGGAACAACTAGTCCTTGCTGATAGGAATGCCTCTTTGCATCCTTATGGCGTATCCGGATGACCGTCCGTCCCACAATGGCCAATAGATGTTGTGTAGACAGAGCATATCACATACGTCTTATTAGAAGCAACCGTCTGCATTATTATCGGTCTTCGCACACATTTCTGATTACATACCTGTTTGTCGCGTATCACACACATCATGTTATATTGAACCGTTTCTGTTCTCTTGCCTAATCACAAACAGTTCATTCGAGTGAACCGTATGTTGTACATCGCACACACCTTGATCGGGCTGTCCATTTCTTTTGTGTTGCCTAATCACAAACAGTTCATCCGAGTGAACCGTATGCTGTGTATCACACACGCCTCCATCTGGCTGCCCGTTCCTTTTGTGTTGCCTCATCGCAAACAGCTCATTGAAATGAACCGTATGCCCTTCATCGCACACGCAACTAAAACCTGAACCGTGTTTGATGCATCCGTCATCACAAATTTTTTACACATTTCTGACGGTTTTCATACAGCACCATTTGCGATTATGGCATCACACACAATTTCTCTAAGGGTCTCTGATCGCAGTGTCGCATTAGCAGCATCCTGCAGTAGTGAAATCGCTTTTATCATATCTTTTATTTTTAGGTTGTGGGTTATCAAGATCAACAACAGGTCCTATCTCAAAATTATTATCTGGTTCTTTATCATTGTCTTGTTGGGGTGTCTTCATCAAAATCATCATTATCTTTTTCATTATCAATAGATGAATGTTCATTACCAGATTGAGTTTCAACATCTGAGATAGAGACATCATTATTATCTTTAGGAGGTTTTTCTATTTCAGGTACACTAGAGGTATGCAAAGTCCTATCATTTTTCTTTTTCTTTTTAGAAGAACTAGGTGCATCAGTGTTAATTCTTTGAGAGTCTTGTTCAATTATTTTAGGGTGTCCCTCAGGATAAAGTGGTTCCTGAGTCATTTTGCCTCCTCTAGTTGCTACTCTAACAGCAAAATCATTTATATTATTATTCATTTCGCTAAGCAATTCTGTTTGAGATTTAGCAACTTGTTCTAACTGAGTTTGAACCATAGAAGCATCTTTTCCTAACATCATTAGTGATTCTAAATAATAAGTCACTCAAGCGAGCAATCATATCGGAGTTGTATTTCAATTGTTTCATAACATTGCATTGAAGTATTCTTGTTTTCTAATGTAGTTATCAACTTCATAAAAGCGTTGATATCAAACTTTCTAAGGATGTTTATGGTAAGGGATGTCACCTTCATCAAACTTTAATAAAGAATTTACCTATACCACCTGTGGAGGTGGTGTATCAAGTCTATGTATTTCTTCAATACGAGGTAAAATTTTAACATCTTCAACTTTAATACCTTTTTATTTCATACATTTCTTTGCCTCTTGCATATCTTCAGGACTGACAAATAAAATACCCTCTTCTCCAGAGTGTGTCGTGGATTTGTCACGGCAGATGTCCTTAGTGTCAGGACTTTAATCGTGAGGCCAACACATGTATGTGGTAGCTTGAGAGGGGTTGAGTGGGACGAGAGACGCGAGGTTTTTTACCCAGGTTCTGCCCCTCACGGTGGAGGTAAAATCCTACATCCTGCTTCGTTGGTATTGATGATCATGATCATGATTACAGGGGTGCTCTATCTCGAGAGCTCTTGACTTGTCTGTCTATATATACTTGTCCAACTTTCCCTCTCGGGGTGCCCCACCCCTCCTTATATAAGTTGAAGGGGCGGGTTACATGACTAGTCCTAGTAGGATTAAGATTACTCTATTACAAGTAGAGTCCTAGTCTTGCATCCTTTATATTCCTTATGCCTTTCATCTTAAGCCGGCCCACCATAACATAAGCCGGTCTTCCATGAACCGCCTTCTAGGCATCCGGGTCTTGTCGTTCCTCTAACCCGCCTATCGGGTCACCAATGAAACATCTGGCTTGGCCGGGTCATCAGTGAGTGGAGAGATTTGGGCGGGTCACTTAGTGAATCGCCTACTCAGGGCGGGTCGCCAGTGAGTCGCCAAGTCCATCCGGGTCATACTTTCGGCTCGGTCATACCGCGGGGTACATCCCTGAAAGTGCAACTATCCCTAGGTGGTTTTGGTAATTCATAGCAACATATAGCTCATTGACCTAATGCTATCCAAGACTATTATTTCAGGAAAGCTCCATGAATGGCATGGCATGGATGATGAAAGTGGATCCCTCAAAATACGAAGGACAAAGGATTGGCTCAAGCTCAAAAGCTCAAGACTCTTCATTTTACATTTTAGTGGTCCAAGATCACATTGAGTCTATAGGAAAAGCCAATACTATCAAGGAGGGATGAGGTGTTGCTTAATGAGCCTCTTGCTTCATCTGCTTAGTGATATGCTCCAAAACCCTCAGCTACTTTCTCACAATCCACAAATGACCTAAACCCTAAGCTAAAATCGGTCACACCAAATCTTCCTACCCGGCGCCACCGATTTCAAATGTCATAGCCACTGCCACAAACCCTAGGCAAGTCGGTCCTACCGATAGGGATCTCGGTCTCACCGAGATGGGATTGTAATTTCTCTGTTTCCCTTCATAACGTTTCGGTCTAACCGAAGTGAGCGATCGGTCCCACCGAGATTGCAATGTAAACTCTCTGTTTCCCTTTTGTAACATTTTGGTCTCACCGAAAAGAGCAAAATCGGTCCCACCGAGTTTACCTGACCAACTCTCTGGAAAGCTAATTACCAAAATCGGTCTCACCGAGTTTGTGTAATCGGTCCTACGGAGATTACGTTATGCCCTAACCCTAACCGAATCGGTCTCACCGAGTTGCATGTCAGTCCCACCGAAAATCACTAACGGTCACTAGGTTTACTAAATCGGTCCGACCGAGTCTGTTGAATCGGTCCCACCGAGTTTGGTAAATTGTGTGTAATGGTTAGATTTTGTGTGGAGGCTATATATACCCCTCCACCCCCTCTTCATTCGGGAAGAGAGCCATCAAACTAAACCTACACTTCCAACTTACCATTTCTGAGAAAGAACTACCTACTCATGTGTTGAGGCCAAGATATTCCATTCCTACCATATGAATCTTGATCTCTAGCCTTCCCCAAGTTGCTTTCCACTCAAATCCTCTTTCCACCAGATCCAAATCCTATGAGAGAGAGTTGAGTGTTGGGGAGACAATCATTTGAAGCACAAGAGCAAGGAGTTCATCATCAACACACCATTTGTTATTTCTTGGAGAGTGGTGTCTCCTAGATTGGCTAGGTGTCACTTGGGAGCCTCCGACAAGATTGTGGAGTTGAACCAAGGAGTTTGTAAGGGCAAGGAGATCGCCTACTTCGTGAAGATCTACCGCTAGTGAGGCAAGTCCTTCGTGGGCGACGGCCATGGTGGGATAGACAAGGTTGCTTCTTTGTGGACCCTTCGTGAGTGGAGCCCTCCGTGGACTCACAGCAACTGCTACTCCTTCGTGGGTTGAAGTCTCCATCCACATGGAGGTACGATAGCACCACCTATCGGAACCACGCCAAAAACATCTGTGTCTCCAATTGCGTTTGAATCCTCCAAACCCTCCCCTTTACTTTCTTGCAAGTTGCATGCTTTAATTTCCGCTGCTCATATACTCTTTGCATGCTTGCTTGAATTGTGTGATGATTACTTGACTTGTCCTAAGATAGCTAAAATCTGTCAAACTCTAAAATTGGGAAAAGGTTAAGTTTTTAATTGGTCAAGTAGTCTAATCACCCCCCTCTAGACATACTTCAAGGTCCTACAAGTGGTATCAGAGCTTTGGTCTCCATTTGCTTTGATCTCCATAGCTTTTGGTGCTCATAGCCTTGGTTTCACAACCTAGGGGAGTATGGAGTCTAGCAAGGGAAATTATCACCGTAGAGGTCCTTACTTTGATGGTACTAACTTTGCTAGTTGGAAGCATAAGATGAAAATGCATATTCTCGGACATAACCCCGCCTGCTTGGGCAATTATTTGTATTGGCTTGCAAGGTGAATTCTTTGATGGGAGAGAGCCGAACCATGAAGCTAATGCGGAAGAATTGAAGATGTTGCAATACAACGCTCAAGCTTGTGATATCATCTTCAATGGATTGTGCCCCAAAGAATTCAACAAAATCAGCCGTCTTGAGAATGCAAAAGAAATTTGGGACTCTTTGATTGATATGCATGAAGGTACCGAATCTGTCAAGGAATCCAAGTTGGATGTGCTCCAAAGTCAGCTTGACAAGTTCAAAATGAAGGATGGTGAAGGTGTCGCTGAAATGTACTCTAGGCTTGCTCTTATTACAAATGAGATTGCCGGCTTAGGGAGTGAAGAGATGACCGATGATTCATCATCAAGAAGATCCTAAGAGCATTGGATGGAAAGTATGATACCGCAGCACATTGATCCAAATGATGCCAAACTACAAAGATCTCAAGCCAACGGAAGTCATTGGAAGAATTGTTGCTCATGAGATGTCACTCAAGGATAAGGAGGAACTTCACAACAAGTCAAGTGGTGCTTACAAAGCCTCAAGTGAAGCCCCCACATCATCAAGTGAGAAACAAACCTTCAATGAAGAATTGAGCTTAATGGTGAAGAACTTCAACAAATTCTACAAGAGTAGAAGCAAAGAAAGAAGCTCCAAGTCAAGGTCTTATCATGACAAAAGATCTTCTAGTCGAGAGCGCAATTGCTACAATTGTGGGAGGCCTGGACACTATTCCAATGAGTGTACGACACCCTACAAAAGAAGAGAAGATTCTCCAAGAAGAAGAAGCAAAAGAGAAGAATCACCACCAAGAGAGAGGAGGAGTAGAGATGATCGCTATGAACGAAGATCCTCACGGAGAAGCAAGGATTCGGAAAGGAAGGACAAGTCATCAAAGAGCTACACCAAACGAAGACATCAAGCTCATGTTGGTGAATGGGTATCCGGCTCCGACTCCGACAAACACTCCGAGAGAAGCTATCACTCCGACTCCGAATATACTCAAGATGAAGGTGTTGCTGGTCTAGCACTTGTGTCAACCAACTCCTACGACATATTTGATTCACAAAATGAAGGAATTGGAAGATGCTTCATGGCCAAAGGTCCAAAGGTAACACATCCAGAGTATGTTGATTTCAATAGTGATGAAGATGACTTGCTTGTGGATGATGATTTACTTGTTGACAACTCTAGTGATGAATACTATGATGAAATGTCAATAAATCATGCTAATCAAGGTGAAACGAATGACAATGATAAGGATAAGGTTGAGCTTCTAACTAAATAACTAAACACTCTTAAGTTGGCTCATGAAACTATCTTCGAAGATCATCGAGAACTTTTAAGGGCTCATGAGAAGTTATGCTTTGAAAAGCTCAATCTTGAGCAAGAGCATGAGTTCTTAAAAGCAATCAATGATGATCTCCGTAAGAAAAGGTCTTCTTACATTGCCAAGCGTTTACTCCTATCTACTTACATGCCTCAAGTCAAGTCTAGTAACAAGTACAACAAAGATAGTTCCTCTAGTAGTAACAATAATAATGTCAAATCCAATATTGTTGCTTCTATTAGTTCTCTTGATTCCACTAATGATTCTCTTAGACAAGTTACACTTGATCAAGAAAATAGCTTATTGAAGGGAATTATAGAGAAAGGTGTTTACAAGAGCCTTGCCGGGAGTAAGCAATTCGAGGAAATTGTACGCAAGCAAGGAAGACACCGGAAGAATCAATGTGTTGGTTTTGAACGAAAGTTCAATGCCAATGGAGTTGAGTGGGAAGAAGATCAATGACCCAAGACAAAGTTTGTTCCTCAACAAGAGAAGTATGATCCTACTTCCTTCAAGGTAACACAAGCTCAAGATGATCTTCCACCACAAGACCACAAGAACAAAGGCAAGGACAAGCTTCAAGAAGAGACTGATGCATTTGAAGAAGCACCTAAGGTCTCGGTCAAGTGGATTCCCAAGACTACGTCAAGTTCTACTTCATCAAGTACAACTACAACTCCAAGGATTCCCATCAAGATGATGTGGATCCCAAGAAGAAGAACTAGAGAGTTCTTGAGGGTGACTCCGCCAACATTCTTCACTCATATCATTATGGCAAGGACAAGTGCAATCAACTTCCACATCTTGCACTAGTTCAAGGAGTCACAAACCCTCATGTTGGTAAGGCAAGGGACAAGGTAACCTAATGATTTCATGGACATCATCTTGTGTGTGCATCACTCTATGTCTATGGATATTCTTGTTTGTTCCTTGTGGGACTAACCCATGTAGGCAAGTTGAAAGTGCAACTCACTCCAAAGGATTGCTCCAATTGATCTACATCAACATTGAGCATCCACATCTTCAACACCTACATGAAGTCATCATCGATTTAAACCCAAGGTTAGTTCATCCCTCTAAGGGGATCTCACATCTAGGGGGAGCTTAACTCTAAGAATTGAGTCAAAGCAACTCTAATGGTGTGAACACATCAATGCATTATGTAAAAGTGGTAACCCCACTTGAGCTTAAACGATGAGTATGACCTATGATCAAATGTTAATCATTTGACTCCTAAGTCAATATACTCATATATAGATGACCTAGTAATCTCCAATTGTTTGATAGATGCTAGAATTGGTTGTGCATGCTTTGCCACATATTTCATTTGCTATCTTATTGTGTGAGCATGTTGGTTGCATATTTACTCATTCGAGGACATCCACTTGTTGTTTTGATTGTTTGGTTCTTTCTTCTTTTGGCCAAGTGGATGGAAAAGAATGCCTAAGAACTTTCTCTAGCTATCTATGCTTTTCTCATCTCAAACTCTATTCATGCTACATCACAAAATTTGATCAAGTCAGATTCGAACCACTACGTGTGAGGAGCACTCGAGTCCCCGATTCGTCATAGACTTAAACTTCCAAAACTTCTTTGTGATTCTCGGTCCGACCGATTCCACCATTTCGCTCCTACCGAGATCACTAAGTCGATCTAGGTTTTCAATCTCGGTGCAACCGATTTGAACTTTCGGTCACACCGAGTTGCTGTAACTGAACAAAGTTATGCATCTCGGTGCCACCGAGTTGTTCCACTCGGTCACACCGACAGGTTCGGGCTATATATAGTCACGGGCAAAATTTGGAAATTTCTCCGAACCCCTTCGCCACAAGCAACAGCTCGCTTCTGCCTCCAAGGTCTCCGGATCGTCTCCTCATCGCCAGCCGCCTCCTGTCGCTGGTCTCCGCCGCCGTCAACGGAATTCAACCCCGCCGTTGCCGCTGTAGCGAGTTCATCGCCGAGCTAGGGTATGGACTTGATCACAGTGCTATCCAGGTCCGATTCCTAGCACATTGTGTTCTTATTGATTCTTGCCACGATTGAAACACTCCTATCCAGTCAATGCAATCCGTAGGTTAGGTTTCCGCCGAAACCATCTCGGACCCACCGAGTTGAAAAACTCGTTCCCACCGATTTGGCTTATGCCATTGCACTAGTAACTCTCGGTCTGACCGAGAATTGCTAATCGGTGCGACCGATTTTAGGACTTTGTGAAACCCTAGCAGTCTCGGTGGCACCGAATCGTGACTCAGTCCAACCGAAGTTCATCGATTTAGGTTCCCAAAACTGCTTCGGTATCACCGAGTTTGAAAATCGGTTGATCCGAAATGCTTTCTGTGGAAAACTAAAACTGAATTTTTGAATCATTCTTTTGCAAATATCTCTGCATTTTGTGATGATCATCCACTCTATCTCATCTATAACTCTTCACAGGGTTAGCAGTCAGTGTTTGCAGCATGTCAGACCAGAGTGATAGTCAGAACAGGTCAGCAGGGCAGATTGACATGAGTGAGGGCACTAGTCCCTCCAGCTCTTCAGATGAAGGCAGTAGAAGCACTCCTAGCAACCTGCCTAAGGCTGCTACCAGGCAATGGAAGAAGAAGAAGAGCTTGCTGCACCAGCACCAAAGGCACCAAAGCTTATGGGTGATGCTATTAGATTAGGGGCTGCAACAACTAAGCCCAAGGAAGCACCCAAAGCTACCCCCAAGGCCAAGTCTGCACCAAAGAGGAATACCAGGAGTATTCCAAATTGAGAAGAACAAGGCCCCAAAGTGCACGAGGTTGCTGAGGAGGAAGATGATGAAGGACAAGTTATGAGGAAGCTCAAGCCCAAGATCCCAGACCACAATGATGCCCATCCTGTGGCTGAGGACATGAACATCAGAAAAGATTCAGGGTTGAGGCTATGGAGGATGGCAGATCCATATGCCACAAGGAGAAGAACTGCTGTTGATTACAGGTTCCATACAAAGGAACAACATGACTTCTATGAGACAATCTTGTTGGACAAGAAGCCCATAGTGTGTGATATGAGGTGGGTCGACTGGACCTACATGAAGGAGAACGCAGAACACTATCCTGGAGTGCAAGACAGTTTTGTTGCTTGTGGAGTTGCTGATTTTGTTGGGCAAAAGCTCACCAACTGGAATGATGAACTTATCATGCAATTCTACTCCACAACACACTTCTATCCAGATGGGAGGATAGTTTGGATGTCTGAAGGTACAAGGTACCAGTCAATCTGTTGAGGAGTGGGCAAAACCGATAAATGCCCCAAAGGAAAATGATGATGACCTGGATGTATATGCCAAGAAGAAAATGGGACACAATACCATGGCACATATGTACAAGGAGATCCCAGACAAAGCCCTAGAGACTTTCTCTTTTGGATCAGTCCACTTTCTTCTGTCAGGGCTGCCTACAATCAATTGGATCCCAAGGCACACTCTATTGCCTAAGTCAGGTGACCACAACTTGATCAGAGGGAATGCAATCAATATGTTGCATATATTTGATGTGCCTCAGAAATTCAAGGTCATGAGCCTTATAGTTGAAACCATTAAGAGGACTGCAGCAGATCATAAGAGGAGTTGTGGATATGCCCCTCAGATTCAGGAGTTGATTAACTCAAAGATGGGCACAGACAAATATCTATTGGATAAGGAACACTTTCCACTTTATCCAGACTTTGAGGACAATCAGGTTGTCATGAATGAGAATGATCCATCATCAGTTCAAGCTCAAGAGAAGAAGGAGAAGGCAAGGAAGGAGAAGGCTGCCAAGATGCCAACTCAAGAGGAGGCATCTGAGTATTTCTTGAAGAACAAGTAGGAGCAGCTTGGTTACTTGATAGCATCATCTCTGAGGATTGAGAAGGGATTGGCCACCCTCACTCAAAATCAGGAGAGCTTGGAAAGAATCATGGAACAAAAATTCTATGATCTAGATGTCAAAGTAACTGAGATTCAGTCAGTTGTGGAGCAGCTGCAGGATGACATGCAGGAGAGGAAGGGCAAGACTACCACTAATGTATTGGCCAGAGGGCCTAGAGCTCAGAGATCAGATGCAGTGCCAATACCAGACCCTAGAGCAACATCATCTGCACCAGCTACAACTCCTACAGCTCCAGTGCAACCAGCTCCAGCACCAACTCCTCCAGCTCCCTCTACATCAACTGAAGTCTTCGTCCAAGGAGTCCTGTCTACACCACCACCTGAAGATCAAGCCTGAGAGTCGATCTAGCACTATGCATTTTCTATGAACTTTTTGGTAACTTGTTGCCAAAGGGGGAGAAAAATGTATAGATCATAGGCTTCGAGAGAGAGAGAGTGTGTGTTGCTTTTGTTCTCTCTTGATTTGGTGGTTTCAAACTTGTTTGCTTTTGATTGCTTGAGATACTATGCTATTCTTGTGAGACATTGATGATCATGTGTTTGATCATAAGCTACACTTATGCATGTTTGATGATATTATCTTATCTATCCTATGTGATCATTCACTTTGCTTGGTGATGAGTGCATATATTCAATCTTTATCATTTTGAGCGCTCCACCAAGATGTATGTGACATGGAAGAGTAACCCATGAGCCTAATTCCTTGTGCATTTGCAGTCCAAAGCATATCTTAAACTATGCACAAATTTAGGGGGAGCTCTTGCTTATTACATACTTCTCAAAGCGATGATGTTTTTCAATCTTATTATCATTTGTCGAAGCTTTGATCTATATGTTGTAATCAATTACCAAAAAGGGGGAGATTGAAAGTGCAACTATCCCTAGGTGGTTTTGGTAATTCATAACAACATATAGCTCATTGAGCTAATGCTATTCCAAGACTATTATTTCAGGAAAGCTCCATGAATGGCATGGCATGGATGATGAAAGTGGATCCCTCAAAATACTAAGGACAAAGGATTGGCTCAAGCTCAAAAGCTCAAGACTCTTCATTTTACATTTTGGTGGTCCAAGATCACATTGAGTCTATAGGAAAAGCCAATACTATCAAGGAGGGATGAGGTGTTGCTTAATGAGCCTCTTGCTTCATGTGCTTAGTGATATGCTCCAAAACCCTCAGCTACTTTCTCACAATCCACAAATGACCTAAACCCTAAGCCAAAATAGGTCACACCAAATCTTCCTACCCGGCGCCACCGATTTCAAATGTCATAGCCACTGCCACAAACCCTAGGCAAGTCGGTCCTACCGATAGGGATCTCGGTCTCACCGAGATGGGATTGTAATCTCTCTATTTCCCTTCGTAACGTTTCGGTCTAACTGAAGTGAGCGATCGGTCCCACCGAGATTGCAATGTAAACTCTTTGTTTGCCTTTTATAACATTTCGATCTCACCGAAAAGAGAAAATTGGTCCCACCGAGTTTACCTGACCAACTCTCTGGAAAGCTTATTACCAAAATCGGTCTCACCGAGTTTGTGTAATCGGTCCTACCGAGATTACGTTATGCCCTAACCCTAACCGAATCGGTCTCACCGAGTTGCATGTCAGTCCCACCGAAAATCACTAACGGTCACTAGGTTTACTAAATCGGTCCAACCTAGTCTGTTGAATCGGTCCCACCGAGTTTGGTAAATTGTGTGTAATGGTTAGATTTTGTGTGGAGGCTATATATACCCCTCCACCCCTCTTGATTCGGGAAGAGAGCCATCAAACTAAACCTACACTTCCAACTTACCATTTTTGAGAAAGAACTACCTACTCATGTGTTGAGGCCAAGATATTCCATTCCTACCATATGAATCTTGATCTCTAGCCTTCCCCAAGTTGCTTTCCACTCAAATCCTCTTTCCACCAGATCCAAATGCTATGAGAGAGAGTTGAGTGTTGGGGAGACTATCATTTGAAGCACAAGAGCAAGGAGTTCATCATCAACACACCATTTGTTACTTCTTGGAGAGTGGTGTCTCCTAGATTGGCTAGGTGTCACTTGGGAGCCTCCGACAAGATTGTGGAGTTGAACCAAGGAGTTTGTAAGGGCAAGGAGATCGCCTACTTCGTGAAGATCTACCGCTAGTGAGGCAAGTCCTTCGTGGGCGACGGCCATGGTGGGATAGACAAGGTTGCTTCTTTGTGGACCCTTCGTGGGTGGAGCCCTCCGTGGACTCAAGGCAATCGTTACCCTTCGTGGGTTGAAGTCTCCATCAACGTGGAGGTACGATAGCACCACCTATCGGAACCACGCCAAAAACATCCGTGTCTCCAATTGCGTTTGAATCCTCCAAACCCTTCCCTTTACTTTCTTGCAAGCTGCATGCTTTAATTTCTGCTGCCCATATACTCTTTGGATGCTTGCTTGAATTGTGTGATGATTACTTGACTTGTCCTAAGATAGCTAAAATCTGTCAAACTCTAAAATTGGGAAAAGGTTAAGTTTTTAATTGGTCAAGTAGTCTAATCACCCCCCTCTAGACATACTTCAAGGTCCTACAATCCCCGACATAGTGGGTTTAGGCGGTGATTCAGGAAGAGTCCAATCATCATAATTCTTCAAAATATTATTCAATAATTCCACTGCTTGTTCAATAGTTCGTTCCTTGAAAACACAACGAGCACAACTATCTAGGAAATCGCTAGAAGCATCGGTTAGTCCATTATAGAAGATATCAAGTATTTCCTTTTTCCTAAGAGGATGATCAGGCAAAGCATTAAGCAATTGGATAAGTCTCCCCCAAGCTTGTGGGAGACTCTCTTCTTAAATTTTCACAAAGTTAAATATTTCCTATAAGGCAGCTTGTTTCTTATGGGAAGGAAAATATTTTTCTGGGAAGTAATAAATCATATCCTGGGGACTACGCACACAACCAGGAGCAAGAGTATTGTACCAAATCTTAGCATCACCCTTTAATGAGAACGGAAATAACTTGAGAATATAATAGTATCGAATTTTCTCATCATGAGCAAAATGGGTGGTTATATCATTCAACTTAGTAAGGTGCGCCACAACAATTTCGTTTTCATAGCCATGGAAAGGATCATATTCAACCGAAGTAATTAAATCTGGGTTGACAGAGAATTCCTAATCCTTATCAGTAACAAAGATAGGTGAAGTAGCGAACTTAGGATCACATTTCGTTCTAGCATTCAAAGATTTTTTCTCTCAGTTTGCATAGTAATTTTCAAGATCATCTCTATCATTGCAAGCAATGAAGTCTCTAGCTATCTCCCCATCCATAACATAACCTTCAGGTATCTTAGGCATTTCATATCTAGGAGAGCTAGGTCTAATAGGTGTTTCAAGAATTTCAGTTTCAGGAGCTTCACCAGTTTCAGTAATTGCATCAGTTTCAGCATTCTCAATATCTTTAGCTCTAGCAAGTTGTTCATCAAGAAATTCACCTAGTGGCACATTATCATCAAGCAAGGTACTACCATCATCATAAGCATCATCCATAGCAGAAGTAGTATCATTAATAACTTGCAACATATCATGATTAATAGCACGTGGTGTGTGGCAAGTTTACTCATAACAGAAGGCGGATCAAGTACAGAACTAGATGGAAGTTCCTTACCTTCCCTCGTCTTAGAGGAAAAAATCTTGGTTCTTGTCTCTTTCAGATTCTTCATAGTGATAAATACGTAATAATCCCAAGTGACTCAACAAATATAGCTATGCTCCCCGGCAATGGTGCCAAAAAAAGGTCTTGATAACTCACAATTATAGGGGATCGCAATAGTTTTCGAGGGTAGAGTATTCAACCCAAATTTATTGATTCAACACAAGGGGAGCGAAACAATATTTGTAAGTATTAGCAGTTGAGTTTTCAATTCAACCACACCTGGAGATTAAATATCTGCAGCAAGGAGATCTGTAGCACAGTAATATGATAGTTTTGATGATAGTGGTAATAGTAGCAATAGTAACGGTAAGATCATTAACAATATTGTAGCAGTTGTAATAGTAGCAATGGCAATAGTAACTTAGCAAGAGCAATATGTGGAAAATTCGTAGAATCTGGATTGGTGCATTCGTTGGATGATATTCATCATATAGTAGTCATAACCTAGGGCGATACAGAACTAGCTCCAGTTCATAAATATAATGTAGGCATGTATTCTGTAAATAGTCATACGTGCTTATGGAAAAGAACTTGCATGGCATCTTTTGTCCTACCCTCCCATGGCAGCGGGGTCCATAAAGAAACTAAGGGATATTAAGGCCTCCTTTTAATAGAGAACTAGAACAAAGCATTGATAACCCACAAGTACAGGTGATAGTTTGTAGCCTTCTTCTATAAACAAGAGTGTTGAACCCAACGAGGAGCTAAAGGTAGAACAATTATTCCCTCAAGTTCTATCGAACACCAATACAACTCTACGCACACTTGACGTTTGGTTTACCTAAAACAAGTATGAAACTATTTTGCAAGAATATACTAGGAATACTTTGCGATAATAAAACTACGAATAAATTATGAGGTAATAAAAGTAGATAGCTTTTGTCAACAAGAAAGTCATTTTTCCCTAGGCAATCGATAACTAGACTGGTAATCCTTGCAATTTTATATGAGGGAGAGGCATGAGCTAACATACTTTCTCTACTTGGATCATATGCACTTATGATTAGAACTCTAGCAAGCATCCACAACTACTAAAGATCATTAAGGTCATAAAGCCCAACCATAGCATTAAGTATCAAGTCCTCTTTACTCCCATACGCGACAACCCACTTATCCGTGTTCAGGCTACTGTCACCCCGGCAACCGCCAATAAGCAAATCATGAACGCATTGGAACACCCTGCAACGGGGTTCCCTCCGTTTGCGTGACACAGAGGGCACTGTAGGACAGAACCATAAATAAAATATACACTCAAACCGACCACGATCATCAATTAGCCCATAGGACAAAACGGATCTACTCAAACATCATAGGATAACCACATATCATTGGGAAATAATATATAGTGTTGAGCACCATGGTTAAGTAGAGATTACATTGGGGAGAAGGGGTGTTACACAGCTACAAAGAGGGGGGGAGAGAGTTGGTGTTGACGGTAGCAAGATTGCTGATGTAGATCACCGTCACGATCCTTGCCCCAGCGGCGTTTCGGCTCCACTGGGAGAGAGGGGGAGAGAGCCCCCCTCCTTCTTCTTCTTCCTTGCCCCCCCTAGATGGGAGGAGATTTCCTCCTCTATTCCATGGCCTCCATGGCGGCGGAGGGGCGGGAGCCCCACCGAGATTGGATCTCCCTCTGTATTCTCTTCTATTTCGCATTCCTGTTTTCTGGCCCTTCATCGTTTCTTAAATTCCCAGAGATCCGTAACTCCGATTGCCCTGAAATTTTTACACGATTTTTCCCATAAATTATCTTTCTTGCACCTGAATAAGGGCCCCAACCGACTTACGGGGATGGCACAAGACATCTTGGCGCGCCGGGGGTGCTCGGCACGCCCTGGTGGGTTGGGGAGGCCGTGGGCCTCCGTTAGTGTTGATTCCACCTCCAAAAAATCATAAACCTTCCAAAATAATTCTCCGTACATTTTTATCGCGTTTGGACATTTGATATGGATATTATGCAAAACAAAAAACATGCAACAAACAGGAACTGGCACTGGGCACTGGATCAATATATTAGTCCAATAAATCATATAAAATGTTGCCAAAAGTATGTGAAAGTTGTATAATATTGGCATGAAACAATCAAAAAATTTAGATATGACGGAGACGTATCAAGCATTAACACATAGTGAATACATGAACTCCTCAAACAGTGGTCATCACCGGAAAGTATCCCAATTATTGTCACCCTGGGGTTTACAGATCATAACACGTAATAGGTGAATATGACTTGCAAGATCGGATCTAGAACATAGATATAATGGTGAAAACATAAGTGGTTCAGATCTGAAATCATGGCACTCGGGCCCTAAGTGACAAGCATTAAGCATGGCAAAGTCATAACAACATCAATCACAGAACATAGCGGATACTAGGAATCAAGTCCTAACAAAACTAAATCGATTACATGATGAATCTCATCCAACTCCTCACCGACCAGCGAGCCTACGAAGGAATTAATCACTTCTGACGGGGAGCATCATGGAATTGGTGATGAAGGAGGGTTGGTGATGACGAAGACCGAAGATTCCCCTCCCAGGAACCCCGAACGGCTCCAGATCTGGCTTCCCGATGAAGAACATGAGGTGGCGGCGGCTCCATATCAGGAAATGTGATGAAACTTCCTCTCCTATTTTTCTCTCCAAAAATAGGTATTTATGGAGTTGGAATTAGGGTCAGGGGGGCACGAGGTGGGCACAACCCACCAGGGCGCGCCTAGAGGGGGTGCCGTGCCCTGGTGTATCGTGCTCACCCAGGGCACCCCCTCCGGTGGTTCTTGGTCCCAATATTTTTTATTTATTCTGAAATAAATCTGCAAAAAGTTCCGTTCCAATCTGAGAACTTTTATTTCTGCACAAAAACAACATCATGGTAGTTCTGCTAAAAACAACGTCAGTCCGGGTTAGTTTCATTTAAATCGTGCAAATTAGAGTCCAAAACAAGAGCAAAAGCATTAGGAAAAGTAGATACGATGGAGACGTATCTGTTGGGATTCAAGGGCTTGTTCGTCATAGCGTTGTTGCTCTTGTCGAACGGCATCACCATCTTGGTTTACTTGGCTATCTTGGCGTATTTGGAGCTTGCTCGTGGTCTATGGCGGCTTGTTCTTGTCGACGTTGTTGTTCGCGCTCTCAAAGGCGGGCCTTGCAAACCATTACCATGGAATGGATTTTGTTGAATGTGGCGATCCTTATGGTGTTGATGACGATGCGAGTGAGGTCTTGAGTAACTTGAATCCGAAGAGTATCGACTTGAGTGTCGCCTTCTTGATGATGAGGACTGATACATCTCCAACGTATCTATATTTTTTTGATTGTTCCAATGTGTTATATTATCATTCCTGGATGTTTTACCTTCCTTTTATACCAACTTTATATCATTTTTTGGGACTAACCTATTGTTCCAACGTATCTATTTTTTGGGACTGGTACAACGAGGTTCTATACAAACCGTTTTAACCCCTTTCCGCAACGACATTTTGAACCGTCGCCAAGTGAGTGTGTGCGATAGGTGGCTCCTTCCCACACGACCCAGAAACCGTCGGGGATAGGGAGCCTTGATGCATACAGTTGTCCCTATAAAACTGTTTCTGATATCTCAAACAACCCAAGCGCTTCATCCTTGCTACTCGTTTGTGCTCGCATTGCCATCGCAGTTGGTATTATGTGGTGCTACGTTTATGATGCGCGAGCCATCTGGTTCACGATTATAGAACGTGTACGATAAGCAGACAATCACACACATTTAATTTTCCTCGACTGTATGTGATTCGATGTAAGAGCGCATACAGTTGTCCCTACAAAACTGTATGCGAAGCTTGAATACATCCCACACGATTCGTCTGCCGCACCCACGTCGGATGAAGACCTATTGCATGCGTTCTTCTATGACCAAAGATTTGCGAATGCGCATGTCGGGGCAGGCTGATCTGGCCCACGAACACCTATGGGACCGGCGGACCGAGCCCCTTTCGGTTCGGCGGGGAGCAGAGGTCGCACAAAGAGCAGATCGAGGCGAAGCACGCGAGAGGTTTTACCCAGCTTCGGAGCTCTCCGGAGAGATAACACTCCTACTGCTGCATGTCTAGCTGTATTGTGTTCTTGCTCAGGAGCGCTGAGTGCTACAAAGATACACGAAGCTGCTAACGAGACTGAGCGTGGGGGAACTGACCGACCTTCTCTACGTTGCGCATGGGCCTCCTTTTATATGCTCAAGGGGTCTCCGACAGGTGGCAACGTAGAGAAGGGTACAAATGGAAAAGTAGTGGTTTGTACACCTACTTATGCGAAGGTATGATGTATCATACCTAACCCTGACGGCAAGGGACAAAGGCATTAAATGCCCTTCTATGTCGCCCTAACAGTGCAAACAGGGACCGTCAGGGGCGCCACCGCTTGCCATGATGGCAATCTTGTCAGCGCCACTTGCCACCTCGCACCGCTGGCTGCACAGCCTCTCGCCACGCGCGCCTGGAAAGGTCCCAGGGCGACACGTTAGTGGATGTGCTGGAGCGTAGGTACAGTGAGGTGGTCTACCGCGGCAAGCGCCTTGCCGCAGTTGTTGTCTTGTCGTGCCCGGAAGCTTGTCGCTCACCGGGCCTTCCCGGCAAGCCCCTCTTGCCGGGGCCTTGTCTTCTAGGTGCCTTGGGTGGCCTTCCCGGCAAGCTCCTCTTGCCGGGGCCTTGTCTCCTTGGCTTGAATACTTTGTTCTTGAACGGCTCCACAGAACCACGGAGGACCTTGGCGGTCACCGGTAAGCCTTGCCGCGGAGGGCTGCAACTGCCCGTGCACAAGTTCGGGATACTAGGGTACCCCTACTCTAGTACACCGACAGGAGCCCCCGGGCCTGGGCCACACACGGTGCCGAGCGCTGTTGGGCCAGGCCCATAACAGGGCACGGGCACGCGCGGCCTGGGTCACACCATAACTCACCCCGGACCCACCACGCCCTCCACGAACGGCACGCATCGAACGTGGCGTCGTGTGAGAGATCGTGGGCGAGATCGTGGGGGTTTCTTTATTCGGAATAACGGAACGTCCGCCCCCTCCCTCTTTATAAGCAGGGGAAACAGGGGCAGGTCGCTCACCTTGCCAGTTGCTGTCCAATCTCGAGAAAACCACCGCTGCTCCCCCCTTCTTCTCAAGGCTGAAGAGAGCGGCGCTCCGCCCCCCATCGCCACCAGCATCATCAACGCCGTCGACCTCCTCCACCGCCTCCGCCATGGGCCCGAAAGCCGATAAGGGGAAGGCCGTGAAGTCGGCCGAGGCGCAGCGGCTTGCGGCGCTGCGGAAGGAGCGGGCCATCTTCCCCCCTCAGCTCGCCGCGAGGGAGCAGAGGGAGAACAACTACCTCTTCCGTCGACGGAGACGCGAGCACATCCGCGCATCGAAGGTACTCCCGCCGCTGCTTGAATTGGCCCCGACTGGGTATCCCTTCTTCGCGCTCTTCTACTATCGCGGCTTTGCCCGCTTTCTCTGAATTCTTCAGGACATCATGAACACCCTACGGTTCCGCCTCCTTGATTTCACCCCAAGCCCGTTCTGACCATGGCAGTTTTCCCACATCTCTGCGAAAACTTTGTCGGAGTCCACCCAAATGTAGCTCTTTTCCGCCACTTCTTTTTACCCCGAGTTGAGAGAGGAGAGCCCCTTGCCGGAGGAATTGCTTGGATCTCGAGGGTCGGCAAGAAGGAAGCCTATCTGGAGGGAGAGCTCCGTAGCAAATGGGAGGAATGGAGGGCAGATTGGTGCTGGATTGTCGAGGAGAACCCGCAGCCATTCACCGCCCAGCGCCAAACCCCAGTAGTGCGCAGCAACAATTGGAGCAATCTGGCCCCGGAAGACGCTAGGCTGAAGATCGCAGTCACCCGAATCCTTCGCCTCGCATTTCTGCCGGACTCACCGTAGGCACTGTTGGCGCAGACTTTCTTTGCCGCCGCATCGCCCCCTTGCAAGAGAGGAGGAGACCTGCCTGGGAATTTCAGAATGCAGCAGATATCATGAGGCTGCGCCCAGGCCTTAACTTCAACTTCACCGTCTTGGAGCTTGACGCGATGCTCTTAGAGCTGTTCAAGCCCGATCCTGATCATCCAGAGATGTTTAGGTTGCCGAGGGGCGTCGTTCCGCTGTGCAACAATTCCGCGCTTGACCGCATCCGCGGTAATGATGCCGTCGTGCGACTCACATGGAATTGTCCCAACTTGGCAAGAGCCGGCAGATGACGTCGTACGGCAGTTCTTCGACAATCTGGTAGAAATGCCGGTCCGCCCCGACGAGCAGAGGGGCCTCACCCGCGACACCACTGATGATGAGATGCGCCGACGCCACTGTGCTAGAAGAGGCGGCAGGCTGCCGCTGGGCGAAGTTTGGCTTCACCGTGGAGGAGGCAGAGGCAGCAGAGGCAGCAAGCCTTGTCGAGCGAAAGGAGTTTGCCGCGAGGAAGAGCTTGCCAAGCCTCAAGCCGAAGTCGAGCGAACCCGCCGAGGGCGCATCCTCCCGCCTCAAGCAGCTTGTCGCGAGCGGAGCCACCAGCTCCACCAAGAAGGTGTCTTCGCAAGGCCGGAGACGAAGCGGGCGGTAGACGGCCTAACAGCCGCAGCACAAGCGACGCTGACGCTTCCATCGGGCAAGCATCAAGCTGCCGCTGGAGCACCTCACGCTGGCCCAGGCAATCGGAGCGGGCCCTCACAGACCACCGGTTCCGCTCCCGCTTAAGCGCCCAAGGGAACCCTCCTCCGCCTCGTCGCATCGAGGCGGGCCAGAATTTGACCTCTCCGCGCTCAGCTCCGACGAGGAAGAAGAAGAGTAAGATTCCTTGCTGTACTTGTAATTCCTCGATTTGTTGCTTTGTCTTGTATCTGATTTGCTTTACTCTGAACCCATTCCTTTTCAGGACGTTGGCCTAGAGAATGTCGAAGAGAGCCAAGACCCCGGTGATTGTCGTCGAGGACGAACCCACTGCGACAGCAGGAGGCGCGTCCGAGACAACCTTGCCGGATGCGGCAACTCTTCTTCAAAGCAGCCCCCAGCGTAAGTATATGGTCTACTTCTTGCTGTTCTGCGTGTATGGGTGCTCTTTCTTTGCTGATATCTGACTGTTGATTTGTGTAGAAGCAGAGCAGCCTCCTTCTGCTTCGACTACACTGCCAAGGGTGGATTCCCCGGCAAGGGAGCGCTCTCCGGCAAGGGAGACTTCTCCGGCAAGGGGCAGTTCTCCGGCAAAGGACGGCACCAGCGATCCCTCGGCGGCGGAGACCATGACCGCAGACCCCGGCACAGGTAATCTTCTTGCCTGAGAACTTTCCTTGTGTTCTTCTTCTTCTGATTTTCTTTTTAAATATTTGCTTGACTTTCTTCATCCATCCGCCACAGCCAATGGAGACCGAGGTCGCCGGCGAGGAGGACGGCGCGGCAAAGACTGGCGAAGCCGCCGCCATGGAAGAAGAAGCCGGTGTCGACGAGCCCGCCAAATGAAGAGGCCGCCAAAGCTGCCGCCGCAGAAGCCGGGCGAGGGGTCCGGCGATCGTGACCGACGGCCCGAGGTCAGCAGGAGCGCCAGGCGCTACACCGACCGCCGATCCCTCCGCCGCTGCTGCAACGTCGGGCTCCGAAAAGCCCCAGCCCGACGCCTATTTGAAGGCCGGCGATGGCATCTTCATCAAGCTCCCATGGGAGTCGAGCTCCAGGGCGCCGGCCGAGGGCGAAACTTTTGATGAAGAGCTGCTCGCCTCCGCTAGACTGACGCTAGTCGATGCGCCGAGCAGCAGCAGCGGCGAGCCTGAGGAGGAGCAGCTGCTGCGGAAGCTGTTGTCGCTCTACCGCGCCCAACAAGCCAAGCTGGAATCCCGGGAGGCGCTTGTCGCGAAGGCAGGAGTAGACATCGAGAAACGCGCAGAGGAGCTCCGGGGCCGCAACTAGGAAGCTCTCCGGTCCCTAGCAGAGGAGCAGGAGCAACTCACCGAGGAGCGCAAGGCCTTCATCCTCGAGAAGGCTGAAGCTGAGGAGGAACAGCGGCTTGCTTGCCGAGAAGCCGTGCGTGGGAAGGCGAGTTGGCGCAGCCGGAAGGTTAACCTTGACAGCCACGAGGAGGATCTTGCTATGCGCGAGCAAACATTTGGCGGGGCTCTCAAGGAAGCAAAGGATGCCGCCGCAGCTGCCGAGGCCGCCAAGAAGGAGCTGGAGACGAAGGTGGCACAATGGAGGCCAGTCTCAAGGGAGCGGCGAGAGCTTGCTGCACTCAAGCACGGCCGAGAAGGACGCCTACACTCTTGGCGAGCTGCAGGCTGCCTCGCCGAGAGGAGCAAGGAGCTCAGCGCCGCCAAGGACTCCAACGCGATCTTGAGTTGAAGCCGACTACCCCGACTCGGCACGGACGACGCCAGGAGCAGGAGGTGGCCTTGAAGGAGAAGATCAAGGCCAACGAGGCGCTGTGGCGCAGTGTTGCCGCCGCCTGTAATGCCTTGAGGGAGAATGTGGAGCACTGGACCGAGGGTCTCGTGGATACTGCTGCAGCCATCAACAGGGAGCTGATGGAGCTGGGGATGGTAGATCTTGGATACTCCTCCGACGAGCACCTCCAACCCAGCGCCAAGCTCAGCTTGTTCTTCAAGGGCGTGGTGACGGCCCTCCAGCGACTCCGTGAAGAGGTCCCAAAACAGCTGGCCGAGGAGTCACGCCAGATCTGTGCGGGAGCCCTCCAAAAGGTGCTGATGAAGGTGGCCTTCCGCAATCCAGGCCTCAACTTCACCAACGTCCTCAAGTCCCCGCCACGGATGTTGATGTGGAGGCGCTCAAGACCCTTGTCGCACCCATTGTGGACAGGGTGAGCAGAATCAAGAGGGTTGAGGGCGATCGCGTAGATTAGGCCGCCCGTTTTCTCTTTTCCTTGCCGCTGCTGGTCATGTTAGGATAACAATCTATTAGCAATGCGACAAGTTATCTTTGTAATATAACTTTATTTTGGGTATCAATTGCTATGTTATTTCCTTTACTTGATTCCTTCCTTTGTATGTTTTGCCCTATGCTTTTAGGGAACTTGTCGGTGCGGGCACCTGAGCCGCGAGCGCTGAGTGCGGGACGTCAGCAGCCTGCTGGCGGTGCCGCTTCCGACAAGCAACCTTGTCGCAAGTAGTCGCAGCTCACTTAAGTTGTTGAGCGGACTCGAAACAAAGTAAGGGCGCAACTAGCTACGAGTTGGTTCCTCTGCGGACAGGTTTTCCATACAAAGTACGGTCGTTCGAGGAAGATAACTTAAAAAATTTAAAACTGATTGCTCAAACTTTGGCAACTTAGCTTTTCTGTCTTTTGCTTCCCGGTAAGGCTAGGCTTCCTTGAGCGACGCTTGGCCCACACCATTATCTTCTCCTTTCCCCCCGGCAAACTTGTGTGCGAGGGAACCTTCCTTTCTTTGAGAAAGAGAAAGAAGAGAAAATAAAGATATGGAGCCTTATGGCTCGTTATTGCTTACCGGGGTAGGTGCTGCACAAAGTGTCAGATAACGCATGCAAAATAGGAGTAAAAAGCATGAAATTGACAAGGTGTGCGAAGCACGTTAGCTTTACTTATGCACGGGGTCTGCGCCCGGCTTTGTACAAAGGATTACATGCAACAGCGGCAAGACTTGTACAAAAGGTGGTTGCCGGAACAGGTTCCGCAACCGCGCTTCTACGGGTAAAACTTACGAAGATGCTCAATGTTCCAGAGTTGCTCACCGAATGCCATCTTCGGTCTCAAGGCGGACAGCGCCAGGCCTAGTGACTCGTTTCACCCGGTAAGGGCCTTCCCACTTCGGCATCAACTTGTTGGAATTCTTGGCGGACTGAACGCGCCGAAGAACCAGGTCGCCTTCCTCGAGATTTCTGGCATTGACTTTGCGGCTATGGTAGCGGCGCAAAGCTTGCTGGTATCAAGCAGCTCGTACAGCAGCCTGAAGATGATCCTCCTCAAGGAGCAGCGCGTCATCTTGTCGCAGCTTCTCTTGCTCAAGCTCATCATAAGCGAGCACTCGAGGTGATCCATATATGAGTTCCGTGGGGAGAACTGCCTCTGCTCCATAGACTAGAGCGAAAGGTGTCTGGCCAGTGGCTCGATTTGGCGTCGTCCTGATCGACCAAAGAACCACCGGCAGCTCCTCAATCCAGTTTCTTCCGCACTTGTGCAGCCTGTCGAAAGTTTTGGTCTTGAGCCCGCGCAGCACTTCAGCATTTGCCCTCTCCGCTTGACCGTTGCTTCTCGAATGAGCAACAGAAGCGAAGCAGATCTTGGACGTACTGCACGAAGGTGCGGCTCGTAAATTGTGTGCCGTTGTCGGTGATGATCATGTTAGGGATTCCGAAACGGCAAACAATCGACCTGAAGAACTTGACTGCTGACTGTGCCGTCACCTTCCTCACTGCTTCCACTTCCGCCACTTTGTGAACTTGTCGATTGCAACGCATAAGTACTCAAAGCCCCGACAGCTCGGGGAAAGGGGCCGAGGATGTCGAGCCCCGCACCGAAAATGGCCAGGATAAAGGGATCGTCTGGAGAGCTTGAGCTGGCCGGTGTATCTGCTGGAATGGAACCGACACGCTTCACACTTGGTTACTTGTGCAGCTTGCATCCGGAGGGCTGTCGGCCAAAAGAAACCTTGCTTAACGCTTTGCGGCAAGTGCTCGCGCCAATGTGGTGACCACATATGCCTCCATGTATCTCTCGCCAACAGCTTTTGTCCGTCTTCCCGGTGAATACACTTCAATTTCACACCGTTGAGTCTTCTTACATGCAGTGTCGTCGACAAACTGGTACATACTTGACTGTCGGGCTACTCTTTCCGCTTTTTCTTGCTCTTCGGGAAGTTCTCCTGTCTGAAGGAAATGGACAATCTGTTGTGCCCATGCTGGAGCTTGCGGCTCGACAACAGTGACCAAAGGCATATCTAATGCTGCGGGAACATCAGCTTCCACGGCGAGAACCTGTGGCTCAGCCGGAGCTCGACATTCCCCGGCAAGCTTGCCGGAGCAAAACTTGTCAGGAGCGCTCGCTTCAACGAACAAACCTCAGGGCTTGTCGGAGCAGACTGCTTCCTCAAGATCGCTGGTGTCGATCTTGGGGACCTTCTTGGCGGCGGCTTCGAAGCTCTGCGGAAAGTAGTCACCAGAGATCAACTTCCTCTTCTTGCTCTGTCCGGTTGATGGCGTTACAGACGGTTGAGTCAGCTTGAGCACAAAATCCCTGGTTCCACAGGTAGCTTAAGTCTGGCGCACTTTGACAAAGCCATCAAGAATGTCGCTCGAGCTCTTGGAATATATTCCATCAGCAGGCCGTCAAAGTGCTCTTCTAGCTTTCTCACTTCATCAACATAAGCTTCCATCAATGGACTCGATAATTCTTGTTCACTTGGCGGATGACAAGCTGTGAGTCACCCGACAATGAGCTTCTTGATCCCAAGGTCTACTGCGATCCTGAGACCGGCAAGCAAACCTTCATACTCTGCAGTATTGTTTGTTGCTTGCTCCTTGGGAAAGTGCATCTGGACTACGTACTTGAGGTGCTCTCTGGTGGGTGCGACAAGTAGCACGCCCGCACCGGCGCCTTGCAGCGAGAAGGCACCATCAAAGTACATCAGCCACTCTTTGCTTGCTTCCTTGACGGGATGCTCAAGCTTCGAATTTCTTCATCTTGTGTTGGCGTCCATTCTGCTATGAACTCCGCCAATGCTCTGCTTTGGATAGTTGAAGTGCTCTCAAACTTGAGGCCAAAGCTTGACAGTTCCAGTGCCCATTCGACAATCCTGCCTATCGCCTCTGCATTTTGCAGTATCCTCTTCAGCGGAAAACGAGTGACGACTGTGATCTCATGTGCCTGAAAGTAATGGCGCAGCTTTCTCGAGGCCATGAGGAGGCCGAAAAGCAATTTTTGCACACCAGAGTACCTTGACCTAGCCCCCTGCAGAAGGGAACTGACAAAGTAAACTGGGCGCTGCACCATTCTTTTCTGCATCTTCTCATGCGTCTGCGCAGATCCGTCCTTGTCGGGACCAGAGCTTGCCGGTGAAGCTCCCTGCTTGTCACTGGATGCATCTGCCATGGTTGCTAGCTCATCATCCGCCTCCCTCTCCGCTACTAACGCAACACTAACCACTTGATTGGTTGCCGCTATATATAGCAGCAACTTCTCTTGTGGCCTAGGTGCGACAAGTGTTGGAGTGGAGGACAGGTATCTCTTCAAGTCCTGCAGCGCAGCCTCCGCTTCCGGAGTCCATTGCATCGGACCTGCCTTTTTCAAAATTTTGAAAAATGGCAAGGCGTGCTCAGCAGACCTAGAGATAAACCTGCTGAGAGCAGCTACGCAACCGGCAAGCCTTCTGTAACGCCCTCGATGCGGCTATATCTCCCACGTGTCGAAGCACGACTTAGAGGCATAACCGCATTGAAAGCAATGTCGCAAGTGAGGTAATCTTCACACAACCCATGTAATTCATAAGGTAAAAGAGATACATAGTTGGCTTACAATCGCCACTTCACAAAATACATGAGTAAAACATTACATCATACAGATACAATCAAGGTCCGACTACGGAACCAAAATAAAAGAAGACTACCCCAAATGCTACACAGATCCCCGATCGTCCCAACTGGGCTCCACTCATCGATCAACTGAAACGAAACAACACAAAGAACAAGATCTTCATCGAGCTCCTCCTTGAGCTCGGGTGCATCACCGCACGGTCTCATCGGCACCGCAAACTGGTTTTGAAGTATCTGTGAGTCACGGGACTCAAAGCAATCTCACACCATGAGATCAAGACTATTTAAGCTTAAAGGTAGGACAAAGTAGTGAGGTGGAGCTGCAGCAAGCGACTAGCATATATGGTGGCTAACATAATGCAAAGAGAGCGAGAAGAGGAGGCAAAGCACGGTCGAACAACTATGATCAAGAAGTGATCCCGAAACTACTTACGCAAGCATAACTCCAACACTGTGTTCACTTCCCGGACTCACGAGAAGAGACCATCACGGTTACACACGCAGTTGGTGTATTTTAATTAAGATCAACTTCGGGTTTTCTACAACCGGACATTAACAAATTCCCATCTGCCACATAACCGCAGAGCACGGCTTTGAAAGTTCAAACCCTGCAGGGTGTCCCAACTTAGCCCATGATAAGCTCTCGCGATCAACGAAGGAATAGACCTTCTCCCTGAAGCCCGATCAGTCTCGGAATCCGGCTACAAGACATTTCACAGCAATAAAACAAGTCCAAAGAAACCGCCCGATGCCGACAATCCCGATAGGAGCTGCACATATCTCGCTCTCGTGGCAACACCGGATGAGACTAGCTACGAGTAAAACCAAACCTCGGGTTGCCTCAAGGTGGCCCCAAGTAGCTCGGTTCGGGCCAAGACTTAGAGAAGCACTTGTCCGGATGGTGGCTAAATAAAGATGACCCTCGAGAGAGCGACTCCCAAGGGAAAAGTAGGTGGTGGTGAGGCAAATGGTAAAACCAATGTTGGGCCTTGCTGGAAAAGTCTTATTCAAAGCGAACTGTCAAGGGGGTCCCATAAATCACCCGACCGCGTTAGGGACGCAAAATTCCGGGAACATAATACCGATATGACGGAAACTAGGGCGGCAAGAGTGGAACAAAACACCAGGCATAAGGCCGAGCCTTCCACCCTTTACCAAGTATATAGATGCATTAATTAAAATAAGATATAATGTGATATCCCAACAAGTAAACACGTTCCAACAAGGAACACCATCTCCAGGTTCCAACAAGGAACAAAACTTCATCTTCACCTGCAACTAACAACGCTATAAGAGGGCTGAGCAAAGCGGTAACATAGCCAAACAACGGTTTGCTAGGAAAGGATGGTTAGGGGCTTGACATGGCAACATGGGAGGCATGATATAGCAAGTGGTAGGCATCGTAGCATAGGCATAGCAAAAGAGCGAGCATCTAGCAAGCAAAGATAGAAGTGATTTCGAGGGTATGGTCATCTTGCCTGAGATCCCACAATGAAGAAGAACGAGTCCATGAAGAAGACAAAAGGACGAAGTCGAACGAATCCTCACAACTCCGGAACGGAACCGGTTAACGAGAGAAGCAAACCGGAAAGAAGCAAACAACATAGTAAACACACAATCATAAACATGGCATGATGCACAAACAAATATGATGCATGTCCATTTAATGAGGCATGGCATGGCAATATGCACAAACAACACTACAGGTTAAGTGGAGCTCAATATGCAACGAGTTGCATATTGACGAAACACCACAACACTTATTTAGTTTGATCTCGGTTAGGTACACAACAATATTAAATGTTGTTAAACATGGCAAGAGGTGAAGCATAATTAAACTAGCTATTTAGGCAAGTTTAAATGAGGCCGGAAATAAGAAACAACAATTCCGGAAAAACCCCATAAGCAATATTTTAGATTCGGTACTGTTCTGCCCTAAACACAATTTTAGAGTTGTTAACCAGCAACATAAAGTGGACCATGATAATCTAGGCATTTTTCCACCCCATTTACATATAAAGAACATTTAATTCCGAGTTACGGTTATTTAGTTATGAAATAAATCATTTTAGCATGGCATATTAGCAAATTAATGCAAACATCAATTTAAACATTTTTAACATAGATGAAAGTGGCATATTATTAATCTACACAATTTTCTGAGCATAATACATATAAGGTTTGATTAAATCAGATGCACGGAAAAATAATTATTACATGCATGAACTTGAGGGGCAATCTATAAATATGCAGTTTCGGATAATTAGCAAAAAATCGCAAGACGGAAAAAAAAATGCAACAGGCGAATCCGCTAGCCCAACAGTGCACAGGGGGCTCGGGAGGCAGCTCACCATGGCCTTGGCCCGGTCGGTGAGGAAGGAGGCCGGAGGGTGGCGGACCGGATCGGGCCGAGGAGGCCCACGCTGGTGCGGGTTGGGCCACGAGGCCCACGTGGCCGGCTGGGCGTCGTTCTCCTCCACGATCCGCAGGGGTCGAGGGAAGCAGGGGCGGCGCGGCCTCTTTGGAGTGGAAGGCGGCGCGCCGGTCGCCAAGGAGGTCGGGCGGCGGGAATCGGCAGATCCGGCCGGGCCGGCGCCGGATCCGCAACGACGACGGGCGGAGCTCCGGGAGGCACGGGTTCACACCCATGGCGACCTGCGAGGCAGAGAGAGACGGAGGGAGAAGTTAGAGAGAGATTCGGGAGAAGGAAAGAGGGTGCGGGGTCGCCGGGAACTCATCTCCGGCGAGGGCGGCGGCAGATGGCTTCGCCAGGGCGGCGGCGAAGCGCCCCGATCCCATCGGGATCGAGCGGGAGGGCGCGAGAGGTGGGAGGAGCGGGCGGCTCGGCTGGCTGCAGTGGCGGCGTTGGCCCGATTCGCCCGGGCGGGCGGATGGGATGGCCGGGCCGCGCGCGGCTGGGCGCGGGAGGACGTGGCGACGCCTTGCTTGGAGGGGAGCGGCGGTGGCGGCGCAGCCACTAGGGGCTTGCCAAGTGGCGAGAGGAGGCTGAGGCGCCGGATTTGAAGGGGAAAGGCGGCGGAGCGGCCCGAGGTGGGAGGAGGCGGCTGCGGGTTGGGTGGCGCGGAAAAGAGGAGGAGGGGGTTAAGGTTGCCCAAAATGGAGATGTGGTGTCCATTTATAGCGAGGATGGCTAGGGTTTGGTTTTTGGGGGTTTTGGAGCCCTCCGATCTCGATCGGGCGGTTCGAGACGCGAGGGGTTAGGTGGGCTGCAGGTTGGGTTGTGACGCGAGGGTCTGGACTGAGGGGAGAAATAGAAATGCAGCCCGGCAACTATTTCCGGAGACCGAAAACGTCCGACGAAGGTACCGGCAATGGTACCGCTATGTTTAACGGTTGGGCTATCAAACGGACTCCGAATGCGACGAAACTTGGCAGGCGGCCTGTCTACACTATAATAAGACCGCATGACAAGTTGCAACCCATTCCGAGAACATTATTATGCCACTTATAAAATAATATTTCGGAGGTGCCGCGGGCGCGCGCGAGTGTATCGGGGCTCGGAACGGACAACGGAGAGAACTGACGGAACACGACCGGATGCAAGTTTTGAAAAACATGCGGATGAAATGCTGATGATGCCATGAGACTAGATGCATAACAAGAACAAAATGCAAAACAACAGACAAAAACCCAACCACGAAGGAAAAAATAAATCACATCTCCGGAAAGGGCAAGAGTCGGAGTTACGAATATGGAAAGTTGTATCCGGGGCGTTACAACACTCCACCACCACGAGAGGATCTCGTCCCGAGATCTAGGATGGCACCGGAGAAAAACGGAAGAGGAAGAGGTAAAACAAAGTTGCTTCTTTGACAAACGAATGAAACCAAAGAACCTTGAGAGGTTGAACAAAATGAAAGAAAGAAAAAAAAGAAGATGAAGAAAGTTGAAAACACTCATTAGAAAAAAAAGGAACAAGGGATACGACGAAAACCAAGAGGTTTAGTGATAAGATAGATAATCAAACCACTCTGGTCAAAACTAGATGAGAGAGGAAGAATTCGGGCAGCACTGATTGAACATGGAAGGAATAGAACATGAACTTTACAAGATGAGAGGATACTTGATGAGATCAACAAGACACTACCTCCAAACTATTGACAGAATTGCACAAGGGGTAAGAAAGATTTCAGACAGCTCTCCGGTTGAGGAAAGAGGCAAAACCTGATAAGATGAGAAAACTTGAATGGATGATACAACACTCCGGTTAAATGGATAATGCAAGAAAAAGAACATGATCTTTACAAAACGAGGTGATTGGTGAAGAGAGCAACATCACAATGCCTCCGGAAACAATGCATGATAGATAGAAAGTTGGAATGAATAGAACGAAGAATGAAACCAACATCTCCCACCATAAATGAATTTGAAAGAGCATCCTTACGAAGTAGGATTGAACGGAGTTGTTTGAAAAACAACAACGGTAAGGATAAGCTTGTAGTGGGCTTATGAAAACATCTCAAAAATTATGAGGTGAGCTTACGCCACCAACGGAAACAATTGATTGGATTGAGAGCAACACGGAGATGAAAACTTCTTTCATTGAGAGGATAGGAGGAAAACTTGGATCATTGATAAGCACCACAAATAGCAACATTCCTTCGGAAAGGCTTTAGGTGAAATCTAAACCAAGATAACACCAACGAATAAATTGTTGGGTTGAAAAGATCTCGTGAACGAAGAAAAATGATGGATTTAAATATCTCATTCCGACAACTTGTGAATCAAGAAACACGAAGGGAAATTGTCAAGAATGACATAACACCATCTCAAGAGATAAGGTAGAAAGAATTGCACTTTTGAATGCAAGATGAAGAATGCTTGAACTCCTCAAAACAAAACATGTGTTGAGCACCATGTTTATTTTGAAGTATGGTTTGACGGATCATAACTTCGAGAGAAATCTTGAAGAACAAATGACGAATGAAAAGAATCCTTGATGAACCATCATGTATAGCCTCCATGAAGAACTCCGGTAAGAAAAGGATGATAAAAGAAAGAGAAGTTGCAAATACAAGGTGAAGCCTTGCAGTGATAAGATGAAGCTTTGAAATGATATAGCCGAGAAGAACTTGGAACTCCGGAAAGAAAAGATGAAGCAAATGAAATCAAGAATTTTGATGAACCTCCAAAATAAGGAATTGAATTTACTCGATGAAACAAGAATAAGAATTACATTATGCTGAACCTTCACCAATTAAATTGATGACAAGCACTGGATTAGGCATACTACTTATTCTCGTAGAAAGTATTAAGATAAATATGGCGCAAACTTGGGAAGGTCTTCAACAAACCACCGGTAGGATTGGAAAGAACGAATGAGTCTATATGATAACGAAGGAAGAGAACTCTTGAACAAACCACCATAAGAATTGAAAATGAAAGTAGCAAAGGCACAATTCACCGGGAAGAATTGGAAAACGAATAAAGATGCTTGACAAAATTTAGATACATTAGAACGAAGAGATCATGAACTGATTAGAGGAAATTTCGACGATGCACCGGTGAGATTTGGAAAACCAGAGTTGAACGCTTGAATGAATAATTCTGAGATGATGGGCTCCGAAGAATCAAACTGAAAAGACTCCTGAAATGCTCCGTGGGTTAAAAGAATTCTCACAATCAAAACAATTATGAGGATGGCACGAAGCTAGAACCATGAATCTTGAAGAGAAAGAAGCGAGATTTAAGAGAAACTCTTCTTCGGTCTTCAAAATTCGAGAATGACGACGAGAAACACCATGAATTATTGAATCACTCCGGAATGAAAATTAGGAAGGTTGAACCAACAATGAAAATAATTTGGAAGATCTTGGAGAAAACCAAGACGGATGATAATTCCTTCTTCGTCAAACTTTGCAAAGAATTTGGGAATAGCTCCAGAAAATAAAAGAGTCGTGTAAGATCACGGAAAAAGACCTGTGGGTTAGGGCCCACTCAAAAGAACCACCGTTGAACAAATATTTGAAATAGATATTGCACCGGTAGAGTTAAATGGCTTGAATGAGATAGCATCCTCAAAAGAACTTGAGTGACTTGAGAATGGAAACTAGAATCTTCCGAGATATCTTCAACACTCCTAACAATTGAATAGCGAGAAGTGGATGATTAAGAGATGCACCGATGTGAGAAAGCATTTGAAATGATGAAAAGAATACGATCAACACCGAAAACTTGGCTTGAGTCCACCGGAGAAGAAAATTAGAATGGAACAATGATAAGGTTAAAGCTTCCTTAGCGTCTTCATGAGAAATCACCGGATAAAACATTAAAGGAAAAGAATGAAGAAACTTCACTCAATAAAATGGATACTTGATTAAGAAATCTGAGTCCTTGAAGAAAAGGGTGGGAGGGCGGGAAATCAAAACAACTTGGGTCGGATGAAACGAACACCGTTGAGAAAAAGCTTAGAATTGATCTTGCGAATGTTGGAATGATCGGATTCACTTGAAGAGAAGCACGCCGGTTGGAAAAGAATTAACATGACAAGCTCAGTGATCAAGAAGGATTAGTATTCCCATAGCAATATGAGAACACCAATTAGGAAAGGTATGGAATCAACACTTGGCATTGAAGCAACATGAATAACACAAAACGGAACAAAAACAAAGGATTTGGCTTGCGAATAAGCGGAACAAACACATGATAGAGATTTACGCCCAAAGTGTTCGTGGTGGGGCCCACACGGACACGACGTATAGCGGACGTCACGAATGACAAACAAGACGTCCCCGAATCAGCATAGCCAAGGATTCTTTAAGACGCCTCGCGACCACAGTAAATCGACCGTGAATGGGCGGACCACTAGACGTTGAACCCCAATCTCAAATCATACATCTGTCGGAAAGATATCCTGTAAGCTACTAGAATTCCCACCTATAAACTCCCGAAATTTTCTGGTTATGCAATCTGGTGTTGGGGATACAGGGACACAAAATATATCACCCAAACTAACAATACCTAGATCCACTGTATCCATCCGTCAACACATAACCAAGAAATCCTCGGAAATCGTGGTACCTCGACCTTCAAAAACATCCGTTATACAAGTCATGGCACATACTCCCTTTTCGCCACAAGCATCGGGCTATCAGGTTATCTCACCAACAACTGCACAAAAGAGATTTCGATGTCGGCAAAACTCAGGTATTCCAGAATCGCAACGATAAAATTGTGACGACAACACCTCGGAGCTCAACTCCCGGGACCGCCACAACCCCTAAATGTCAGGAGGCACCAAGAACAATGTTCTCGCCACAAAACCATCGAACGATTCCAAGATACCCACGTGATCCTAAAATTTTTTAGTGAAATTTGAGGAGAGAAAAGTCAAAACTCTACGTCGGGATACCTCACCAGAGCGATTTAAGGGACTGGGGAGTAAAAAGAATCCTACTCCGATATATATAATCCTAAGACTCAAAACATTTTCCATTCTAGACTCAACAACGCCAAGAAACAATCAAGTAGGGGCTCCTAAGTCGGGAAGGCTCGATTACCAACTTGTAACGCCCTCGATGCGGCTATATCTCCCACGTGTCAAGCACGACTTAGAGGCATAACCGCATTGAAAGCAATGTCGCAAGTGAGGTAATCTTCACACAACCCATTTAATAAATAAGGAAAAGAGATACATAGTTGGCTTACAATCGCCACTTCACACAATACATGAGTAAAACATTACATCATACAGATACAATCAAGGTCCGACTACGGAACCAAAATAAAAGAAGACTACCCCAAATGCTACACAGATCCCCGATCGTCCCAACTGAGCTCCACTACCGATTAACTGAAACGAAACAACACAAAGAACAAGATCTTCATCGAGCTCCTCCTTGAGCTCGGTGCATCACCGCACGGTCTCATCGGCACACCGCAAACTGGTTTTGAAGTATCTGTGAGTCACGGGACTCAGCAATCTCACACCAGCGAGATCAAGACTATTTAAGCTTAAAGGTAGGACAAAGTAGTGAGGTGGAGCTGCAGCAAGCGACTAGCATATATGGTGGCTAACATACGCAAAAGAGAGCGAGAAGAGGAGGCAAAGCACGGTCGAACAACTATGATCAAGAGGTGATCCTGAAACTACTTACGTCAAGCATAACTCCAACATCAGTTCACTTCCCGGACTCCGCCGAGAAGAGACCATCACGGTTACACACGCCGTTGGTGTATTTTAATTAAGATCAACTTCGGGTTTTCTACAACCGACATTAACAAATTCCCATCTGCCACATAACCGCGGGCACGGCTTTCGAAAGTTCAAACCCTGCAGGGTGTCCCAACTTAGCCCATGATAAGCTCTCGCGATCAACGAAGAATAGACCTTCTCCCGGAAGCCCGATCAGTCTCGGAATCCGGCCACAAGACATTTCACAGCAATAAAACAAGTCCAAAGAAACCGCCTGATGCGCCGACAATCCCGATAGGAGCTGCACATATCTCGCTCGTGGCAACACCGGATGAGACTAGCTACGAGTAAAACCAAACCTCGGGTTGCCTCAAGGTGGCCCCAGCAGTAGCTCGGTTCGGGCCAAGACTTAGAGAAGCACCGGTCCGGGGGCTAAATAAAGATGACCCTCGAGAGAGCGACTCCCAAGGGAAAAGTAGGTGGTGGTGAGGCAAATGGTAAAACCAATGTTGGGCCTTGCTGGAAAAGTCTTATTCAAAGCGAACTGTCAAGGGGTCCCATAAATCACCCGACCGCGTTAGGGGACGCAAAATTCGGGAACATAATACCGATATGACGGAAACTAGGGCGGCAAGAGTGGAACAAAACACCGGGCATAAGGCCGAGCCTTCCACCCTTTACCAAGTATATAGATGCATTAATTAAAATAAGATATAATGTGATATCCCAACAAGTAAACACGCTCCAACAAGGAACACCATCTCCAGGTTCCAACAAGGAACAAAACTTCATCTTCACCTGCAACTAACAACGCTATAAGAGGGCTGAGCAAAGCGGTAACATAGCCAAACAACGGTTTGCTAGGAAAGGATGGTTAGGGGCTTGACATGGCAACATGGGAGGCATGATATAGCAAGTGGTAGGCATCGTAGCATAGGCATAGCAAAAGAGCGAGCATCTAGCAAGCAAAGATAGAAGTGATTTCGAGGGTATGGTCATCTTGCCTGAAATCCCGCAAGGAAGAAGAACGAGTCCATGAAGAAGACAAAAGGACGAAGTCGAACGAATCCTCACAACTCCGAACGGAACCGAAGCTAACGAGAGAAGCAAACCGAAAGAAGCAAACAACATAGTAAACACACAATCATAAACATGGCATGATGCACAAACAAATATGATGCATGTCCGGTTTAATGAGGCATGGCATGGCAATATGCACAAACAACACTACAAAGTTAAGTGGAGTTCAATATGCAACGAGTTGCATATTGACGAAACACCACAACACTTATTTAGTTTGATCTCGGTTAGGTACACAACAATATTAAATGTTGTTAAACATGGCAAGAGGTGAAGCATAATTAAACTAGCTATTTAGGCAAGTTTAAATGAGGCCGGAAATAAGAAACAACAATTCGAAAAACCCCATAAGCAATATTTTAGATTCGGTACTGTTCTGCCCTAAACACAATTTTAGAGTTGTTAACCAGCAACATAAAGTGGACCATGATAATCTAGGCATTTTTCCACCCCATTTACATATAAAGAACATTTAATTCGAAGTTACGGTTATTTAGTTATGAAATAAATCATTTTAGCATGGCATATTAGCAAATTAATGCAAACATCAATTTAAACATTTTTAACATAGATGAAAGTGGCATATTATTAATCTACACAATTTTCTGAGCATAATACATATAAGGTTTGTTTAAATCCGATGCACGGTTAATTAATTATTACATGCATGAACTTGAGGGGCAATCAGAAATATGCAGTTTCGGATAATTAGCAAAAATCGCAAGACGGAAAAAAATGCAACAGGCCGAATCCGGCTAGCCCAACAGTGCACAGGGGGCTCGGGGAGGCAGCTCACCATGGCCTTGGCCCGGTCGGTGAGGAAGGAGGCCGGAGGGTGGCGGACCGGACTGGGCCGAGGGAGGCCCACGCGGGTGCGGGGTTGGGCCACGAGGCCCACGTGGCCGGGCTGCGCCGTTCTCCTCCACGATCCGTAGGGGGGTCGAGGGAAGGTGGGCGGCGCGCCTGCTGGAGTGGAAGGCGGCGGCGCCGGTCGCCGGAAGGAGGTCGGGCGGCGGAATCGGCAGATCCGGCCGGTGGCGCCGGATCCGCAACGACGACGGTGGGCGGAGCTCCGGAGGCACGGGTTCACACCCATGGCGACCTCATGAGGCAGAGAGAGAGACGGAGGGAGAAGTTAGAGAGATTCGGGAGAAGGAAAGAGGGTGCGGGGTCGCTGAACTCATCTCCAGGGCGGGCGGCAGATGGCTTCGCCAGAGGGCGGCGGCGAAGCGCCCCGATCCCATCGGGATCGAGCGGGAGGGCGCGAGAGGTGGGAGGAGCGGGCGGCTCGGTCGGCTGCAGGCGGCGTCGGGCCCGGTCGGCCGGGCGGGCTGCGGATGGGCTGGCCGGGCCGCGCGGCGGGGCGCTGGGGAGGACGTGGCGACGCCTGGGCTGGAGGAGCGGCTGGTGGCGGCGCAGCCACTAGGGGCTTGCCAAGTGGCGAGAGGAGGCTGGGGAGGCACCGGATTTGAAGGGGAAAGGCGGCGAACGCTCCCGAGGTGGGAGGAGGCGGCTGCGGGTTGGGTGGCGCGGAAAAAGAGGAGGAGGGGGGTTAAGGTTGCCCAAAATGGAGATGTGGTGTCCATTTATAGCAGGGATGGCTAGGGTTTGGTTTTTGGGGGGTTTTTGGAGCCCTCCGATCTCGATCGGGCGGTTCTCGACGCGAGGGGTTAGGTGGGCTGCAGGTTGGGTTGTGACGAGAGGGTCTGGACCGAGGGGAGAAATAGAAATGCAGCCCGACAATCGCTTCCGGAGACCGAAAACGTCCGACGAAGGTACCGCAATGGTACCGCTTATGTTTAACGGTTGGGCTATCAAACGGACTCGAATGCGATTTAAACTTGGCAGGCGGCCTGTCTACACTATAATAAGACCGCATGACAAGTTGCAACCCATTCCGAGAACATTATTATGCCACTTATAAAATAATATTTCGAGAGGTGCAGCGGCGCCAAAGTGTATCGGGGCTCGGAACGGACAACGGAGAGAACTGACGAACACGACCGGATGCAAGTTTTGAAAAACATGCGGATGAAATGCTGATGATGCCATGAGACTAGATGCATAACAAGAACAAAATGCAAAACAACAGACAAAAACCCAACCACGAAGGAAAAAATAAATCACATCTCCGGAAAGGGCAAGAGTCGGAGTTACGAATATGGAAAGTTGTATCCGGGGCGTTACACCTTCGTAAATCCTTGACGCGCTTTGGTGCTTCAATCTGCTCAATGGCCTTGATCTTGTTGGGATTGGCTTCAATTCCCCGCTGAGACACGAAGAACCCGAGAAGCTTGCCGGAAGGGACTCCAAACACACACTTCTCGGGGTTAAGCTTGAGGTTGATCTTGCGCAGATTTGCCAAGGTTTCGTCTAGATCTTGAATCGTAGTCGCCTTGTCCTTGCTTTTGACCACTATGTCATCCATGTAGGCTTCTACATTTCTGTGCATTTGCGGCTCAAAAGCGCCATGAACTACTCTTGCAAACGTTGAACCAAAGCATTCTTTAACCCGAAGGGCATCCGTACAAAACAGTATGTGCCACATGGGGTGATGAATGCGGCTTCTCCTCATCCTCTTCGCCATGAAGATCTGATGATATCCTGAGTATGCATCTAGAAATGAAAGCAAATCACATCCGGCTGTGGAGTCAACAATCTGGTCGATGCGCGGCAAGGGAAATGGGTCTTTGGGACAAGCTTTATTAACATCGGTAAAGTCGATACAAAGCCTCCATTTCCCGTTAGCCTTGCGTACAACTACAGGATTGGCCAACCACGTAGGATGGAGCACTCCTCTGACAAGGCCTGCTGCTTCCAGTTTCTTGATTTCTTCCGCGATGAACTCTTGGCGCTCCACTGCTTGCTTCCTGACTCAGCCGGAGGCAGAGCTATGGATGCAGAGCATGGAGAATCACTTCGGGAACAATTTGGTTTCAAGGAAGTATGAGGTCCAATACGCTCTTTCAAGATTTCTTTACGTAAAGTGCTGCAACCTGGTGGAGAATGCATCAATCCATACAAGGATTTAAAGGAGCAAGAACTTGGGAGGAATTCAAGAAGACCACGATGAGATCACGTCTTATCCGGAAGCACAATGATACACCAAGAAGTAAACCTTGTGCTCGCAAGATTTATGGAGAAATAGGACAAACCAGTGAGGAACACAAAGATGGATGCCCTCATTGTGAGGAGAAACACCCACCGAGGAATGCCCAACTAGCTGTGTGACTTGCTTCCTGTGTGAAGGAACCACCCACTACCCGGCAGTGTCACATTTACTCCACGGTGCAACAAACTATTCAAGCGGGAAGATGGAATGAAAGAAGCCCTCAAGGAAGATCTAGAAGAACCAAGAATGAATGAAAGTGTTGAAGACACGGAGGGAGAAGGTCTCGACAGATTTTACTCCAATGCCTCGCTATTCATGTGGAGAAGAAGGACATTTTTCACAAGATTGCACCAAGGAAAGAAAAGAGTATCCAGGATATTTCCCGACAGCAGAAGTGAAGTTTGACCCTCCGAGATAGAAACTCGATCATTACAGAGAATTCCAGGAAGAGAAAATAAGGCAACCCGAGAACAACGCAATTTTTGTAGAGAAGGACCTAAGTCATATCACTTGTTACAGGTGCAAGGATTTAGGTCATTACGCTAGTAAATGTCCAGAAAAGAAGCCAAGAATCCAAGGAGCCCACATAGTCACAAAGAAGCCCCGAGACATGTCGGAAGTCATTTGTTTTCGCTGCAAGGAAGCAGTGCATTATGCTATTAAATGTCCCGACAAGATGAAAGCTGGAGTTGAGTAGTTGGAATTTTGATATGGATAATAAGAGTAGTAGAAAGCAATCTCATTTTCATGAGCTCGATGAGTTGAGTTATGTAATAGATTACTCGTAGATTGTAATAGTTCATGACTCAATAAAGTTGTAATGTCACATGTTGAAAAGCTTTAAGGAGTTGTTATATTTTATCTTGGAAATTAATATTCTGGATGAACATGGAAGAAAGTGAGTTGTGATGCATAAACAGGAAATTGGAAATTGAGTTTGAAGTTTTGTTTGGATGATATGAATGTGTGCCCTGTGAGATAAGTACCTGATTCTCGAGCATCATTCCTGTTTCACAACCGCAGATGACAACCCTTTACGAAGTCTTTCCTTAAAGGTCCTGAAATGATCATGACCCCGACAAGTGATCATGATTACCCAAGATCCCAAGGACATGATGAAGCATATTCACCTTGAAGGAGATGCAGTCTACAAAGGCTACCCCTTCATGCAAAAGGGAGTGGAACTTTGGTATGTGGAGGTACACCTCCACCGCTTGAAAGGAGTTTGCCCAAAGAGGATGGGGCATTACTTTTTCATCTCACGTGTGCCACAAGCAACTTTCTTCGATGCTGTTCGTGAAGCAGCCATGGAAGCCATACGCCGATCGGAGAAATACTTGAAGCAAGACTCCGTTATACTCAGGAATACCTACGCCAAGTACGTGCGCAGAGATGATGGTAATGAAGCTCAAGACCACCATGATGAAACAGAAGATTGAAGATTTCAAGGCTCATGTCGCACACTTCCAAAGGGACTGAAGAATCCCGAGGAGGATAAATAAATAAAGTTGGAAGTAATGTCCGACCATACCAAACCATGTGGGTGGCAGCATTTGTAACAAAGTACTTTTTGGAATTTGGATTTACTGAAAATGATTAAGGATGTAATGAAGGATTGATATGAAAATAATGAGATTTTATGGATAAACTTGTGCACTTCTTTTGGTCATAGTACTCTATAAAGCCACATGATCAATGAAGAAAGAAATGTGTTATTCATGACGGTCCATAGAAGGAAGCTGGACAAAATAAGTTGGAGTTTTGCTTTTTGATATGATGGTATGAAGAAACAGAGTACTATTGGATTTAAAGGAGGTGTAAGATGAGAGTTACTCCAAGGATGAGTTAAAGCTGCACTAGTGTTGAAGTGGGCCATAACCCACGTGCCCGTGATTTTGATAAGGAAATGTATGTAACCTTGATAAAGGAATACACTTGGAAGAAGCAGTTGATCAAATCAGCATACGCTCCGTAGGATGTTACGCAAAAACCTAAGAGTGGTGAAGTAACGATAGATGTTTTGTTTGGCTTGCAGAAACCATGGATTTACTCGAAACCAGTTCAGGAACAAGAAAAATTTCTGCAATGCTTGTGAGAATGCCCAAGTGTTAGAATACGTGATTCGATATTTACGTATGTGGTAATGATTCAAGTACGGGATGGATTGGCCCCATACCGAGACTTCTATCATGAACTAACATATGTTGATGGAAAATCAGAGAGCCTCGAAAACCTTAGAAGAGTGTCGACACGATAAGCCATAAAACCAAAAAATGGTAGGACGATGGAACCCCATTACAGGCAACCGTTGCCAAACGTAGGTTATACGGTGAGGTTCGACCCAGACCCGTTTTCTGCAGGAGAAAACCATAAATTGTAGACCACCATGAGTATTTCGATAGCTGTCTAGAATGGACACGGACCTATCAGCTAAGAAGATCCAGTCTCTGACGAACTTCAACTTTGACGAACCGACCCAAGCTTTTGAGGAAAACCCTATGCTTCTGACAGAAGAGCTTTAATGAAGGAGCTATTGTAAGATATGTGAAGAGACATACATTGTCAGCCCTCCAGAGGAAATATCTGAGTTTATTGGAACCATGACCTTGTTTTTAAGTGTGGTAGCACCCGACCTTTCTCGACCAAGACATTTGCTAGAAGACCCCAACCCCTAACCTTTTCTTGTTAGCCTCTTGAATCTCGAGGACTAGATTCATTTTAAGTGTGGTAGGTTTGTAACATCCCAAATTTTGGAATGTTAATATAATTAATTGAATTGTTTGTTTGTTTGCTTGAGTGAATTAAACTTGAGTGAAATTTGAACCTTTTCAAAAACTTTTGAATGAGAGGGAATAAAATGACTTTCCCTTCTCCGTAAATTCAAATTCATCCTATTAAAATCAATGAGAGAAGATGACATGACTTCTTCAACTATAAAGAATTTGAACGGAGTTTTGCAATTTAATTCTTTCAAATATTTGCACTTGCTTCTCTATTTTTCTTCCCGAGAAATACCCCGAAAAATAAATTCTTGCAAGCAAGAAAGAGCGGAGGAAAATGACCCTCCAAAATCAGGGGCATTTTTGAAAATATTTGAGCCAAGAAAAACCAAAGTTTTTATTTAAAATTTATTTGCAAAAAGAAATAAAGCCTTTAGGGATTTTCTGAAAAACATTTTTTTTAGTTTTTATTTTGGCCGTGGAATAATGCTCATCATCTACATTTTATTTTTCTGATAATTTTAGTATATAAAAACTCTTTATTCAATTGATTTGATTTCCTTTTATTGTTTTAGTTTCCTAATTTTAAAAATAGGAATGGAATCGTTTTTATTAGGAAAACCTGCTGGCCCATTAAGCACTTTCCTATTCTAGCCCAACAAGAGATCATCTCCATCCTCCTGCTTCCTCTCACGTTACAGAAGCTTTCCATATCCATGGAGACAGAATCTCCACCTTCCCGATCTCCCTCGTCTTTCCATCCCAGCGCCTCCCGAGACCGCCTATAAAACCCCCTCCTCTCCTCGCTCCATTTTTCCATCACCACGCCTCCCTGCCTGTAGCCTTCTTGCCACCGTCCTCCTTTTCCTACCTAGAACGCTCACCAGAGCTCTCCGAACCTCCCCATCGCCCAGCGCCACCTCCCAAGCGCCGACCCTCCTCCGCCACCCCCACCCTCGCCGGTGACTTAGCCCCTCGCCGGAGCAGCCCTCCACATCGCTGCCTCCTTCCTGCCATCTCTGCCTCACGTCTGTGTAACTCCGTTCTCGTTTTTCAGATTTATTTCCGTAACAGATTTAGTTCCGTTCTTGTTTAGCTTATAAATTTTGATCTAGAAGTCCAATGATGCTGATTCTTTTTGCGTTAGATCACAATTTTCTTGTAGTTTCCAAAATATATTATTTGTCTATGTTTGGATTTATAAAAATTGAGTTAGATCAGATTTGAATTAAAGCTTGTTTTGCTTATTCCGGGAGTTTAAAAATAGGTTTTAATTAATTCTTTTGCTCCTTGTCTCTAGGACCTTTGTTTATCCAGTAGTATTTAGTATTTTATTTTCAGGTTAATTTAAATTAGGTTTTTAGCAAAACAGTACTGTTTTAATATTAGTTCTGTTTTAGCTTTTTATTTATTGTTTTTATTAGTTTTAAATTATTTCTTTTGTCACTTTTGACAATATTAGTTGTGTTTCTGTTAGACAACAGGAGAAAATTTATTTTTATTTTAAAAAAATATATTTTCCTTAGTTTTGTATGAAACCTTCTATAGGTCATAGTTAGAGTTTTATAAAAGCTTTTTATTTGTTTCTTTTTGCAAATAAAATTTTATGGAAAAAATACTTTCTGTTAAATTAGTTATTTTACATTTTATTTTCTGTTAATTTATTAGTTTAGTATTTTAATTGTTGTTAAGTTTTTACTTACGGCAAAACTATATTAGATGTTTGTAGCAAAGTCATAGATCTTCGTTAGTAGTTTTTCTTTGTAGTTTTATTTGAAGTTTCTTTTGATTTTGTTTGAGTTTTATTATCGATTTTCCTTGCGTTTTGATTGTTATTTCGAGTGCTAAAATTGTTTGCTAGGATGTTTGCTTATGTGAATGCTATGTTTGACTATATAGATTTTCAACGGAGTGACGATTAGTTCTACCAAGTCATTTTCTGACAGCGTTGTTATCTTCATCAAGTATTACCAGCAAGTTCACTTTGACCATTGCTTTCATACCTATGTTTTTATTGCATTTAGTGGCATCTTTGCAACCACCCCTCAGGAGTGATATTGAAATTCTTGTAGTTGAGTAGTATGCATGAGGTAGGAACCCATCACCCTGTTACCAAGCCCGGGACGATATTTCATTTTAATGCTACGCTATAGTAGACGGGGTTTGGTATGAGTGTTCGAGAGTGGTGTGAAGAAGGAGGACTCTACGTCAATGACGACAACTCCATGATGGAATCTGCAAGGACTGCATCTTCAAGACCTCAAGACTTCAAGACTCGAGACAAGAATTCAAAACACAATAATGGGTGAATGACGGTTGACGAGCACCCTGGAGAACCAAGTGGTTGGCAGGGATGCATGGAGAATCGCCATGACATCTTGCGGAAAGCTTCACCCAGACTCAAAGAGACGGAAGAATACTTCATGACCGGAAGCTTACCCTGCAACCGCAAGTCATTATGGGCTCTGGCTTGGTTGACCTTAGTAGTGACTCTGGCTGGGACGGTACTAGCAGATGTAGAACTACGGTAGGATGGGATGAGTACCGGACAAGGTCGAGGAACTCTTTGGAAGACCATGTTTCGGTCATCTTGTTCTCAAACACCTCAAGTGCGAGAACGTAAAGAGAGGGATCGAATCTTATGTAAAGTGTACAAACCTCTGCAGAGGGTTTTAAACCTAATCGATTAGCCGTGTCCCCGGTAACGGACAATTTGAGCATCTGGACTTGGATCTATCTCGTAACTCTCAACACCGGATTGATAACTTAATTGTGGGCAACATATGATGAATTTTTTGGCTATGAGACATCGGTTGGCGGAACCATGTCATGATAGAAAACTCCATAGTACAGACTTCATTTATTCCTTTGATGTAGGGAAAATAAAATCAGCTTTTACGCAAACAAAACTCGAATCTGAGCCACAAAGCCAAATTGCATATAGTATAGTTTTACCATCTGTTTAATCATGTTGTGATCTTGCCGTACATTCAATGTAATCGACCTACACGGCTGCAACGTATCATGTTGCGTATATTTCCTCGACGAGTAAGAGTTACGATATATAGGGTTACGGTCTACACTCAACCCGCCGATGGCGTTGATGGGACTCCACACCCGCTTGATTGTTTCACGAGTATTATGAGGTATATATCATTTTACGTTATTTATACATGTGATTGCACTTTGATATATACATTGATGTACGTGTGTGCTAGCATACCGATCCGTGGATGGCATGATACACGTAGGCTTGACCGTCTGAGGTCGGGTCGCTACAAAGATGGTATCGAGCACATGTTGACCGTAGGACGTGACCCTAGAAACCGGAAAAGCCCTTAGGATAGGATATCTCAAAACTTTATTTACAAAAAGACTCTTACTTCTCATCTTTTCTGAATTTATCAAATAGACCCTCTCACCTCAAATAGTTAGAATATACCCTTATCCTTTGATCACCCGGAGGATCAATCAAGACGCCCAAGAAGGATTTGATATCGGAGAACTGATGACCCCTTCAGAGTAAAGAGGATTTCACCATGTATTAGAAGCTACAACAGTTGAAGACTCCAAGATTTGAAGTTCCTAAAGAAATATTTGACCTTTAGAAGACCAAACCCTGTTACACACTTACGTTAGATGCGACGATGTGTGAGCTGTCATTTGTTTGATGTTTTTCCGACAGCCACAAAGTAAAACTTGTTTCATCAAAAACTATTGTTTGTATTGTGTGTATATCCCTCCCCACCTCTCTCTCATCTCACCTTAAAACCCTTGAACCCATAGATGATGAATGAAGTTGGACTGATATTCTCTGGATCAAGACTTCACCGGAGGCGTAGCTATGGATGCGTAACATGGAGAATCACTTCGGGAACAATTTGGTTTCAAGGAAGTATGAGGTCCAATACGCTCTTTCAAGATTTTACGTAAAGTGCTGCAACCTGGTGGAGAATGCATCAATCCATACAAGGATTTAAAGGAGCAAGAACTTGGGAGGAATTCAAGAAGACCACGATGAGATCACGTCTTATCCGGAAGCACAATGATACACCAAGAAGTAAACCTTGTGCCTGCAAGATTTATGGAGAAATAGGACAAACCCAGAGGAACACAAAGATGGATTCCCTCATTGTGAGGAGAAACACCCAAATGAGGAATGCCCAACTAGCTGTGTGACTTGCTTCCTGTGTGAGGAACCACCCACTACCCGGTGCAAAGGTCACATTTACTCCACGGTGCAACAAACTATTCCGAAGCAGGAAGATGGAATGAAAGAAGCCCTCAAGGAAGATCTAGAAGAACCAGTAATGAATGAAAGTGTTGAAGACCTGGAGGGAGAAGGTCTCGACAGATTTTACTCCAATGCCTGCTATTCATGTGGAGAAGAAGGACATTTTCACAAGATTGCACCAAGGAAAGAAAAGAGTATCCGTGATATTTCCCGACAATGAAGTGAAGTTTGACCCTCTGGAGATAGAAACTCTGATCATTACAGAGAATTCCAGGAAGAGAAAAAGAAGGCAACCCGAGAACAACACAATTTTTGTAGAGAAGGACCTAAGTCATATCACTTGTTACAGGTGCAAGGATTTAGGTCATTACGCTAGTAAATGTCCAGAAAAGAAGCCAAGAATCCAAGGAGCCCACATAGTCACAAAGAAGCCCCGAGACATGTCGGAAGTCATTTGTTTTCGCTGCAAGGAAGCAAAGTGCATTATGCTATTAAATGTCCCGACAAGATGAAAGCTGGAGTTGAGTAGTTGGAATTTTGATATGGATAATAAGAGTAGTAGAAAGCAATCTCATTTTCATGAGCTCGATGAGTTGAGTTATGTAATAGATTACTCGAGATTGTAATAGTTCATGACTCAATAAAGTTGTAATGTCACATGTTGAAAAGCTTTAAGGAGTTGTTATATTTTATCTTGGAAATTAATATTCTGGATGAACATGGAAGAAAGTGAGTTGTGATGCATAAACAGGAAATTGGAAATTGAGTTTGAAGTTTTGTTTGGATGATATGAATGTGTGCCCAGGAGATAAGTACTGATTCTCGAGCATCATTCCTGTTTCACAACTGCAGATGACAACCCTTTACGAGTCTTTCCTTAAAGGTCCTGAAATGATCATGACCCTGACAAGTGATCATGATTACCCGAAGATCCTGAAGGACATGATGAAGCATATTCACCTTGAAGGAGATGCAGTCTACAAAGGCTACCCCTTCACGCAAAAGGGAGTGGAACTTTGGTATGTGGAGGTACACCTCCACCGTTTGAAAGGAGTTTGCCCAAAGAGGATGGGGCATTACTTTTTCATCTCACGTGTGCCACAAGCAACTTTCTTCGATGCTGTTCGTGAAGCAGCCATGGAAGCCATACGCCAGATCGGAGAAATACTTGAAGCAAGACTCATATACTCAGAATACCTACTGGCAATGCGTGCAGAGATGATGGTAATGAAGCTCAAGACCACCATGATGAAACAGAAGATTGAAGATTCAAGGCTCATGTCGCACACTTCCTGTGGGATCAAGAATCCCGAGGAGGATAAATAAATAAAGTTGGAAGTAATGTCCACCATACCAAACCATGTGGGTGGCAGCATTTGTAACAAAGTACTTTTTGGAATTTGGATTTACGAAAATGATTAAGGATGTAATGAAGGATTGATATGAAAATAATGAGATTTTATGGATAAACTTTGCACTTCTTTTGGTCATAGTACTCTATAAAGCCACATGATCAATGAAGAAAGAAATGTGTTATTCATGACGGTCCATAGAAGGAAGTCGGACAAAATAAGTTGGAGTTTTGCTTTTGATATGATGGTATGAAGAAACAGAGTACTATTGGATTTAAAGGAGGTGTAAGATGAGAGTTACTCCAAGGATGAGTTAAAGCTGCACTAGTGTTGAAGTGGGCCATAACCCACAGTGCCCGTGGATTTTGATAAGGAACAGATGTAACCTTGATAAAGGAATACACTTGGAAGAAGCAGTGATCAAATCGGCATACGCTCCGTAGGAGGTTACGCAAAACCTAAGAGTGGTGAAGTAACGATAGATGTTTTGTTTGGCTTGCGTAAACCATGGATTTACTCGAAACCAGTTCGGGAACAAGAAAAATTTCTGCAATGCTTGTGAGAATGCCCAAGTGTTAGAATACGTGATTCGATATTTACGTATGTGGTAATGATTCAAGTGCAGGATGGATTGGCCCCATACCGGAGACTTCTATCATGAACTAACATATGTTGATGGAAAATCGAGAGCCTCGAAAACCTTAGAAGAGTGTCGACACGATAAGCCATAAAACCATAAAATGGTAGGACGATGGAACCCCATTACAGCAAACTGCTACAAACGTAGGTTATACGGTGAGGTTCGACCAGACCCGCTTTCTGCAGGAGAAAACCATAAATTGTAGACCACCATGAGTGTTTCGATAGTTGTTTAGAATGGACACGCACTCCATCAGCTAAGAAGATCCAGTCTCGCATTTAACTTCAACTTTGACGAACCGACCCAAGCTTTTGAGGAAAACTCTATGCTTCCGATGTAAGAGCTTTAATGAAGGAGCTATTGTAAGATATGTGAAGAGACATACATTGTCAGCCCTCCAGAGGAAATATCTGAGTTTATTGGAACCATGACCTTGTTTTTAAGTGTGGTAGCACCCCGACCTTTCTCGACCAAGACATTTGCTAGAAGACCCCAACCCCTAACCTTTTCTTGTTAGTTTCTTCAATCTCGAGGACGAGATTCATTTTAAGTGTGGTAGGTTTGTAACATCCCAAATTTTGGAATGTTAATATAATTAATTGAATTGTTTGTTTGTTTGCTTGAGTGAATTAAACTTGAGTGAAATTTGAACCTTTTCAAAACTTTTGAATGAGAGGGAATAAAATGACTTTCCCTTCTCCGTAAATTCAAATTCATCCTATTAAAATCAATGAGAGAAGATGACATGACTTCTTCAACTATAAAGAATTTGTACGGATTTTTACAATTTTATTCTTTCAAATATTTGCTCTTGCTTCTCTTTTTTTCTTCCCAGAGTAATACCCCGAAATATAAATTCTTGCAAGCAAGAAAGAGCGGAGGAAAATGACCCTCCAAAATCAGGGGCATTTTTGAAAATATTTGAGCCAAGAAAAACCAAAGTTTTTATTTAAAATTTATTTGCAAAAAGAAATAAAGCCTTTAGGGATTTTCTGAAAAACATTTTTTTTAGTTTTTATTTTGGCCGTGGAATAATGCTCATCATCTACATTTTATTTTTCTGATAATTTTAGTATATAAAAACTCTTTATTCGAATTGATTTGATTTCCTTTTATTGTTTTAGTTTCCTAATTTTAAAAATAGGAATGGAATCGCTTTTATTAGGAAAAACCTGCTGGCCCATTAAGCACTTTCCTATTCTAGCCCAACAAGAGATCATCTCCATCCTCTGCTTCCTCTCACGTTACGTAAGCTTTCCATATCCATGGAGACAGGAATCTCCACCTTCCCGATCTCCCTCGTCTTTCCATCCCAGCGCCTCCCGAGACCGCCTATAAAACCCCTCCTCTCCTCGCTCCATTTTTTCCATCACCACGCCTCCCTGCCCGTAGCCTTCTTGCCACCGTCCTCCTTTTCCTACCTAGAACGCTCACCAGAGCTCTCCTCGAACCTCCCATCGCCCAGCGCCACCTCCCCAAGCGCCGACCCCTCCTCCGCCACCCCCACCTCGCCGGTGACTTCGCCTCGCCGAGCAGCCTCCACATCGCTGCCTCCTTCCTGCCATCTCTGCCTCACGTCTGTAACTCCGTTCTCGTTTTTCAGATTTATTTCCGTAACAGATTTAGTTCCGTTCTTGTTTAGCTTATAAATTTTGATCTAGAAGTCCAATGATGCTGATTCTTTTTGCGTTAGATCACAATTTTCTTGTAGTTTCCAAAAATATATTATTTGTCTATGTTTGGATTTATAAAAATTGAGTTAGATCAGATTTGAATTAAAGCTTGTTTTGCTTATTCCGGGAGTTTAAAAATAGGTTTTTAATTAATTCTTTTTGCTCCTGGTCTCTAGGACCTTTGTTTATCCAGTAGTATTTAGTATTTTATTTTCAGGTTAATTTAAATTAGGTTTTTAGCAAAACAGTACTGTTTTAATATTAGTTCTGTTTTAGCTTTTTATTTATTGTTTTTATTAGTATTAAAGTATATCTTTTTGTCACTTTTGACAAAATTAGTTGTCTTTCTGTTAGACAACATGAGAAAATTTATTTTTACTATAAAAAAAAAAATTTTCCTTATTTTAGTATGAAACCTTCTATAGGTCATAGTTAGAGTTTTATAAAAGCTTTTTATTTGTTTCTTTTTGCAAATAAAATTCTATGGAAAAAATACTTTCTGTTAAATTAGTTATTTTACATTTTATTTTCTGTTAATTTATTAGTTTAGTATTTTAATTGTTGTTAAGTTTTTACTTACGGCAAAACTATATTAGATGTTTGTAGCAAAGTCATAGATCTTCGTTAGTAGTTTTTCTTTGTAGTTTTATTTGAAGTTTCTTTTGATTTTGTTTGAGTTTTATTATCGATTTTCCTTGCGTTTTGATTGTTATTTCGAAGTGCTAAAATTGTTTGCTAGGATGTTTGCTTATGTGAATGCTATGTTTGACTATATAGATTTTCAACGGAGTGACGATTAGTTCTACCAAGTCATTTTCTCGACAAATTGTTATCTTCATCAAGTATTACCAGGCAAGTTCACTTTGACCATTGCTTTCATACCTATGTTTTTATTGCATTTAGTGGCATCTTTGCAACCACCCCTCAGTAGTGATATTGAAATTCTTGTAGTTGAGTAGTATGCATGAGGTAGGAACCCATCACCTGTTACCAAGCCCGGACGATATTTTATTTTAATGCTACGCTATAGTAGACGGGTTTGGTATGAGTGTTCGAGAGTGGTGTGAAGAAGGAGGACTCTACGTCAATGACGACAACTCCATGATGGAATCTGCAAGGACTGCATCTTCAAGACCTCAAGACTTCAAGACTCGAGACAAGAATTCAATACACACCATCGGGTGAAGGATTTGCTGACGGGCACCTGGAGAACCCAGTGGTTGGCGGGATGCATGGAGAAGCGCCATGACATCTTGCGGAAAGCTTCACCTGCACTCAAAGAGACGAAAGAATACTTCATGACCGGAAGCTTACCTGCAACCGCAAGTCATTATGGGCTCGCTTGGTTGACCTTAGTAGTGACTCTGGCCGGGACGGTACTAGCAGATGTAGAACTACGGTAGGATGGGATGAGTACCGGACGGTGGTCGAGGAACTCTTTGGAAGACCATGTTTCGGTCATCTTGTTCTCAAACACCCTCAAGTGCGAGAACGTAAAGAGAGGGATCGAATCTTGCGGGTAAAGTGTACAAACCTCTGCAGAGGGTTTTAAACCTAATCGATTAGCCGTGTCCCCGATTACGGACAATTTGAGCATCTGGACTTGGATCTATCTCGAACTCTCAACACCGGATTGATAACTTAATTGTGGGCAACATATGATGAATTTTTGGGCTATGAGACATCGGTTGGCGGAACCATGTCATGATAGAAAACTCCATAGTACAGACTTCATTTATTCCTTTGATGTAGGGAAAATAAAATCAGCTTTTACGCAAACAAAACTCAAATACAGAGCCACAAAGCCAAATTGCATATAGTATAGTTTTACCATCTGTTTAATCATGTTGTGATCTTGCCGGTACATTCAATGTAATCGACCTACACGGCTGCAACGTATCATGTTGCAGATATTTCCTCGACGCAGTAAGAGTTACGATACAGTTACGGTCTACACTCAACCCGCCGATGGCGTTGATTGGACTCCACACCCGTTTGATTGTTTCCGCTGAGTATTAAGAGGTATATATCATTTTACGTTATTTATACATGTGATTGCACTTTGATATATACATTGATGTACTGTGTGTGCTAGCATACTGATCCAGGGATGGCACAGATACACAGAGGCTTGACCGTCTGAGGTCGGGTCGCTACATTATACTTGCCGGTGGAGCTCGATGGTGCGTCCTCGGCGGTAGCGCAGCACTCCGAGGAGGTGCGCTTGCCGGAGCGGGCATCAGAGCTCTTGCCGGACTTGGTCTTCTTCTTCCCCCTGGGAGCTTCGGCGGCAAGTGGCTTGCAATCTGTTGCAGCTGCTGCTTCCCGGTAGATCTTGTCGGCGCAGATAATAGCATCCTTCTTGTCACCGGGGACAGAGATGACACTTATCGGGCTGGCATCTTCAAAGATGTTGTATGCATAGTGAGAGGCTGCCATGAATTTGGCAAGTGTCGATTTGCCAAGTATCCCATTGTAAGGCAATGGAAAGTCAAGAACATCAAAAGTGACCCTCTCAGTCCCTGAAGTTCAACTTCGCTGCCAAATGTCACCGGCAACGTGATCTTTCCCTTCGGCTTGCTCCTTCCCGGATTGATTCCTTGGAAAGTGCCGGTCTCTTCGAGCTCGCTATTAGGGATCTGGAGTTTCTGGAGCACCGCGGAGGAGATCAGGTTCAAGCCGGCCCCGCCGTAAACTAGCATCTTGGTGACCTTGAGGTTGCGGATAGTTGGTGAGACCAACATCCGCAAGCACCCGACCGCAGTTACGCGATCAGGGTGATCCTCAATATCAAAGATGATAGGCGTGCTGGACCATTTGAGAGGCCTGCGTGACTCGATGGATGGTTCTGCTACATTGACTTCCCGCATCCACTGCTTGAGTTGGCGGTGTGAAGTATGCAGAGAAGCACCGCCGTCAATGCACAGGACCTCTGTGGCTTTCTGGAACTCCTGCTCATCGGCCTCGTCATCATCCATGTCTTCATCATCGCTGCCGTCTTCATCCTTGTCGCGCCGCTGGGAGGTCTGTCTCCTTGCCGCTGCTTGGCCTTGCCGCGCGTCCTCCTCGCCGGACGTTTCTTGCTAGCTCCTGCAGCACCCTCCTGGGCTTTCTCCTTGTCGCGTCGTTCGTATTCAGCTTTCTGCTGCTCGACAAGCTGCTCGACCTTCTTGCAGCTCTGGAGGTCATGGCCCTTGGTGCGGTGGATCTTGCAGTACTGCTTACCGGAGCCGCCCTGCTTGTCGGCGACCGCCATACCATTGTTGGTGCCAGCGGCAACTTCCTTGTCAGAGCTACCAACTTTGGCTTTCTTGGCGCCACCTCCGTTGCTGGACTGCTCAACAAATAGCACATCTTTGCCTTTCTTCTTCCTGTTGCCCCGCCGCCGGCTCTTCCTTGCCGGAGCGGTCTCCTCGCTATCAGATCCTCTTGCTTCTGTATTCTCTCCGGGGAGTCTCCTCCCTTCCTCAAAGACGCGCACACTTATGCCGCCAGGCATATAGCTCACTGACGTCTCTAATCTTGCACATCGCCATCTCCTCCCGCATCCTGCGGTTCCGCATGTTCTGATGGAACGCGCTGATTACTGCGGCAGGGTGGACATCTGGGATGTTGTCTTTGTCTGTGGCTGAATCTCTGAATGTACTTTTGCAGGGGCTCTCCTTCCTTCCGGGCGAAGCAGATGAAGGTCGCTTTCTTGGCCATGAGGCTTGTGGTCACCGTAAAGGCGCCGACAAACTGATGGCATAGATCTGCCCAAGAGGATATGGAGTTGTCCGCAAGTGCATGAGCCAGATCGACATTGGGCTTGAGCACCGGTGGGAAGTAGTTGGCAAGGATCTTGTCGTCTCGCCCCGCAGCTTGCACCGCGATGGTGTAGATGCCGAGGAACTCCGACGGATGCGCCTTTGCCGCCGTACTTCTCTCGCACGCCCGCTTGAAATTCTTCTTGAGGCCATCGACTTGCCGCAGCTCACGAGTGAACGCAGGGCAACCTATCGCGTATGGCAAGTCGCCTGGTTCTCCGGGCGCATGCATGTCAACAGAGGGCCCAGCGCGCTTGTCTGATTGACGCTGCGCTTCTCTTCGGCGCTCGATGCAAGTTCGAGCGTCTTCTTGCTGTCGTTCGTGAAGAACTTGGCGCTGATCGCGACGAGCTCGTGGATCCGATGATGCGGTGGAGTCGCTGTCGAGGTGGATCCGGCGAGTCGGCGATCTTGGCCTTCGGGGTGGAGAGTGCATGGTGGTTGCACCCCCGCCGGTCTCGTCGCCACCGGCTCGTGTTTGGCGGTCTTGCCGCGGCAGCGAGGCACTTTCCGCCATGAGCCGCCGTTAGCAAAGCCGATGAGACTACAATGGTGGCCTCCATTCATCAACCTTGTCGGCTGTTGGAGGGTAATCCAGGAGCAGGTGAGCTCTCGCCAAAGCTTCTGCTAGAGTGGTGGGTGGCAGTGGCGAACGGTGCGAGGAGCGGGATATGCTCGGACTTCTAACTATGTTAGAAGGAGCATTATCCCGTCCAAGCGACCGTGCCTCGCCGCGCAAAGCATGTTGGCGCGTATGCCGGGTCTTGAGCATCCCGAGATCCACCAGCCTGATCTTGGTCAAACGAGCGTATGGCATTATGAATGCCATGACGCTGTCGGTCCCGCGCCTCCTGAGACGGGCGCGGTGCATGCACGGACGCCGAGGTCTGCGCAGCCTTGTCCTTGGACTTGGCAGCACTGTGAGCTCCCCTGTCGCCGTCCATTCTTCCGCCAGCGTCTACCCCACCACCCGTTTGCTCCAGTGGCGGTGGGTTCGACGCGGACGGGGCTTCTGCCGTCGAAGCCTTCTTCTTCGGTGGCATGTTGATGAAGATGATGAAGATCTAGCTCGCGTGGACGCCGGATTAGGTTCACACAACCTCGACGCCCCTACCTGGTGCGCCAAAGATGTCGGGCAGGCTGATCCGCCCACGAACACCTATGGGACCGTGACCGAGCCCGCTTTCGGTTCGGGCGGGAGCGGAGGTCGCGAAGAGCAGATCGAGGCGAAGCACGCGAGAGGTTTTATCCAGCTTCGGAGCTCTCCGAGAGATAACACTCCTACCGCTGCATGTCTAGTCAGTATTGTGTTCTTGCTCAGAGTGCTTGAGTGCTACAAGACACACGAGCTGCTAACGAGACTGAGCGTGGGGACCGACCGACCTTCTCTACGCTAAGCATGGGCCTCCTTTTATATGCTCAAGGGTCTCCGGCTGTGGCAACGTAGAGAAGGGTACAAATGGAAAAGTAGTGGTTTGTACACCTACTTGTACAGTGTACAGTGTATCATACCTAACCCTGACGGCAGGGGACAAAGGCATTAAATGCCCGTCTACGTCGCCCTAACAGTGCAAACAGGGACCGTCAGGGGCGCCACCGCTTGCCATGATGGCAATCTTGTCAGCGCCGCTTGCCACCTCTCGCCTGCTGCTGACAGCCTCTCGCCACGCAGCGCTGGAAAGGTCCTGTATGACATGTTAGTGGATGTGCTGGAGCGTAGGTACAGTGAGGTGGTCTGCCGCGGCAAGCGCCTTGCCGCGGTTGTTGTCTTGTCGTGCCCGAAAGCTTGTCGCTCACCGGGCCTTCCCGGCAAGCCCCTCTTGCCGGGGCCTTGTCTTCTAGGTGCCTTGGGTGGCCTTCCCAGCAAGCTCCTCTTGCCGGGGCCTTGTCTCCTTGGCTTGAATACTTTGTTCTTGAACGGCTCCACAGGAACCACGGAGGACCTTGGCGGTCACCCGGTAAGCCTTGCCGCGGAGGGCTGCAACTGCCCGTGCACAAGTTCAGGATACTAGGGTACCCCTACTCTAGTACACCGACAGCGCACAACATCATAAACAGTCTATATTTGCCAAGCGTGTGTGATAAGGTGACTTTCGCACACATTTAATAAGAAGGAACTGTGTGATGTTGTTGTTAATTGCACACGTTTTTTCTTGGCTGACCGTGTGTGTAGTAGAGATTGATCGCACACGTAGTGGATCCGAGAAACGTGTATGATCTCCACGTATACCGCAGACGTTTTGCTTTTCGCAAAACCGTGTGCAGTGTAAAGCCTAATTTATACCTAAGTTATCCCTAATTTAAAAATCACAGATTTTGAATTTGAAAGTAGGCAATCACTTATTTCATATCGAACCATGTTTATTACAAATATAGGTTCAACCACGAATGCATAATTCGATGCACAAGTACATATACTGAAGAACTACAGAAGCACAAAGTAAAGAATGATGAACCACAGTTGTACTAAAGACTATAAAGAGAGAGACGAAAGATATTCTAGTTGCTGGAGAAGGTGAAGCGGAATGCCCATATTGTGCCCTCCTCCATGCGTAATGCACGCACGACTCTAGGTCAAACCCTTGTGATGGCTCCCCATCCATCCTTGACTATCTTCATTAGGACTTCTCGATGCTCATTGTAGTCTGGATGAAATACTTTAACCTTCATTGCGCGTCCACCAATCATGTACTTTGCGAGGTAATCTTGAGTAAACTACTTCGGGAACCACTGTGAACGAAAAAGTTCAGACATTGTTGTATAACAACTCATTATTGGCAGTAAAAAGAGAAGGATGCAGAGTTTGTAGTTACCATCCTACAGCTCACTGTTGTGTTGGATAGAGCGTAAACAAATAATTTGCTTGCCACCGTTCATATCTTGGTCGATTGGTGGAAAAACAAGGACTACAACGACTCGGACCATAGCGCAAAATTGCTTTACGTCGGCCTCGGGTATACGCCGCGTAATCCAGGAAGAAAAAACTGTATCGGAAAGTTTTAATCTCGATCTCTGTGATTTTTCCGGACGGCAGCGGAGAAGCAGACGTAACCCTAATTTTCTCTTTATCTAAAATCTTGTATATCTCGCTTTGACTGATTGTCGATGACGTTATCTTCTACGCCTGGCTCTTTTTCATCTGTCACATCGCGAGCTTCTTGATCCCTGAAGAAATCCCTCCAAGAACTCAACACCACCGGGCGATAGCCCCACGGTTGGCGCCAACTGTCGTGGAATTGCCACGACAGATGTCCTAGTGTGAGGAATTAGTCATGAGGCCAACGCATCTATGCGGTAGCTTGAAGGGGTTGGTCGGAATCGAGAGACGCGAGGAGGATCAACACAAAAGACAAGGATTTAGATAGCTTCGGGCCCCAGGAAACATCATCCGGAAATAGCCCTACATGCTGTTTGTGGCTAGGTCTCATTATACTCATGAAAGAGTCGCCGCATAAGCTGGCTCCCCTTTGTTGTATCTAGCCTTAGAGATTAGTTTTCTCTCCCCCTCTTGGGGTGCCCTGCCCCTCCTTATATATGTTGAAGGGGCGAGTTACATGACTAGTCCTAGTATGATTAGGATTACTCTGTTACATGTGGAGTCCTAGTCTTGCTTCCTTTGTAGGAGAATATTCCTTATGCTTTCTCTTAAGCCGGCCCACCATAACATGAGCCGGTCGTCTGGGCCTTGGGCGTTGTCGTTCGTCTGACCCGCCCGCCGGGTCACCAGTGAGTCGCAATATTAGGCGGGTTGTCCGTAAACCGCCAGGTCCGGTTGGGTCGCCAGTGAGACGCCAATCTCCGGGCGGCTTACAAATGAAACGCCAAGTCCGGCCGAGTTACACTGCGGGGTATATCCCCGACAAAAACATTCCTAATAGCATTTTTTCTCCGTTTTGGAATATTTTAGAAAATAGGAAAATAAGAAGTAGTCCGGGAAGCACACGAGGCATCCACGAGGGTGGAGGGCGCGCCCCTGCCTCGTGGGCACCTCGTGTGCCCTCCGGACTCCGTTTTCTTGCACGATACTTCTTTTGGCCAGTAAAAATTCATTATATAATCTCCCGAAGGATTTGACAACCGCACCACGTAAATATCCTCTGATTTTGTTTCGAGCTATTTTTCTGACATATCTAAATCACCATGACGTCTTCAACTGCCCCCAAGGACAAATTTTCAAGAAGGTCATCAACCCCTACCTCGCGGAGGTGCTGCAACACCCTCAAACCATTGAGATGCGTGAGGGGGTGCTGCACATCCGCGATGTTGAGGGACCAAGGAGGACCGGAAGCGTGGAGACAAGACTCGAAGCAATGGAGCAACAAGTTTCCAAGTGCCAGGGGATGGTGGAACGCGGACTCAACACCAACCACATGATGATTGCAGAGTTCACCAACAACCACAAGCTCGATGCCAAGAACATTGGGGAGACCATCTTCAAGATTCATGAGAAAATCGAGCACCTCCAAGCCAAGATCTATGACATGCAAAACCAGAACTGTGAGTATGAATATAGATTCAAGAGGATGAGTTTGGCTGCAGATTCGAGGATCCCGGAGACTCGATCATCCTTCTATGATGGGGAGACTATGCCTTGGAAGATTGACGACAAGCCCAGATCATCAACAACTCCATCATCACCACCGTCGAGGAAAGAGACATAAATACATGGGTATGGGCACTCCCCTTGGCAACTTCCAAGCTTGGGGGAGGTGCCCCGGTATCGTATCACCATCACACTTCTATCTTTACCGTTTTTCTTAGTTTGATCCTTTTGGTTATATCTTGATCTAGTAGAATAAAGTTTAGCATGATCTAGCTTTGAGTTTTTGTGTTGATCCCTATCTATGTAATCGAGTCCATGAGCTATATATAATAAAGATTAGTCTTGAGTCGAGGGCTTGGTTATCTTGCTATGATATTGAGGGAATAAAAGAAAGAATAAAAAGAAATAAACATATCATATTGATCTTATGGAGAGTAATGACTTCACATATAAAGAGTATGATGAATAAAAGTTGTTGAGAGTTGACAAACATAGTTTTGGTCATCGTTGCAATTAATAGGAAGTAATAAAGAAAGCGAGGTTTTCACATATAAATATACTATCTTGGATATCTTTTATGATAGTGAGCACTCATTAAAATATGACGTGCTAAAAAGTTGATGTTGGACAAGGAAGACAACGTAATGGGTTATGTTTTCTTATACCTGAAATAAAGTATATTGTCATGGATCATCCAACATGTTGAGCTCGCCTTTCCCCCTCATGCTATTTAAATTCTCTGCACCAAGTAGAGATACAACTTGTGCTTCCAAATATCCTTAAACCCAGTTTTGCCATGAGTGTCCACCATACCTACCTATGGATTGAGTAAGATCCTTCAAGTAAGTTGTCACTGTTGCATGCAATAAAAATTGCTCTCTAAATATGTATGATCTATTAGTGTGGAGAAAATAAGCTTTATACGATCTTGCGATATGGAAGAAATAAAAGCAACAGACTGCATAATAGAGGTCCCTATCACAAGTGGTAATATAAAGTGACATTCTTTTGCATTAAGATTTTGTGCATCCAACCATAAAAGCACATGACAACCTCTGCATCCCTCTGCATCCCTCTAGAGGTTTCACCTTTCCTTTTTACACTTTATCCTTTGGCAAGCACATTATGTTGGTCCTGATATATATACAATTGCATGTAAGTTATCATAAATTATTATTGTTGACATTACTCTTGAGGTAAAAGGTTGGGTGGCAACACTATAAGCCCCTATTTTTCTCTGTGTCCGATTAAAACTCCATACCCATAAATATTGCGCGAGTGTTAGCAACTGTGAAAGACTAAATGATAGTTGAGTATGTGGACTTGCTGAAAAGCTCTTATATTGACTCTTTCCGATGTTATGATAAATTGCAATTGTTTCAATGACTGAGATTATAGTTTGTTAGTTTTCAATGAAGTTTCTGATTCATGCTTTACATTGTGAATAGATTTTTACTTTAGCATAAGAAATCATATGACAATATATATATATATATATATATATATATATATTGCTGTTATAAAATGATCATGATGCCCTCATGTCCGTATTTTATTTTATCGACACCTCTATCTCTAAACATGTGGACATATTTTTCGTTATCGGCTTTCGCTTGAGGACAAGCGAGGTCTAAGCTTGGGGGAGTTGATACGTCCATTTTGCATCATGCTTTTATATCGATATTTATTGCATTATGGGCTATTATTACACATTATGTCACAATACTTATGCCTATTCTCTCTCATTTTACAAAGTTTACACGAAGAGGGAGAATGCCGGCAGCTGGAATTCTGGGCTGGAAAATGAGCAAATATTAGAGACCTATTCTACACAACTCCAAAGGTCCTAAAACTCCACAAAAGTCAGTTTTGGAATATATTAAAAATATTGGGTGAAGAAAGCACCAAAGGGGGGCCACACCATATCCACGAGGGTGGGGGCTCGCCCTACCCCCCAGGGTGCGCCCCCTACCTCATGGGCCCCCTGGCAGGCCTCTGGTGCCCATTTTTTTGCTATATGAACTCTTGAGGCGGAACCTGGCGAAACCAATCTAGGGCTCCAGCGGAGCTGTTCTGCCAGGGAAACATCCCTCTGGGAGGGGGAAATCATCACCATCGTCATCACCATCGATCCTATCATCGGGAGGGGATCAATCTCCATCAACATCTTCACCAGCACCATCTCATCTCAAACCCTATTTCATCTCTTGTATCCGATCTTTGTCTCAAAACCTCAGATTTGTACCCGTGGGTTGCTAGTAGTGTTGATTACTCCTTGTAGTTGATGCTAGTTGGTTTATTTGGTGGAAGATCATATGTTCAGATCCTTTATGAATATTAATACCCCTCTGATTATGAACATGAATATGATTTGTGAGTAGTTACGTTTTTTCCTGAGGACATGGGAGAAGTCTTGCTATAAGTAGTCATGTGAATTTCGTATTTGTTCGATATTTTGATGAGATGTATGTTGTCTTTCCTCTAGTGGTGTTATGTGAACATTGACTACATGACACTTCACCATTGTTTGGGCCTAGGGGAAGGCATTGGGAAGTAATAAGTAGATGATGGGTTGCTAGAGTGACAGAAGCTTAAACCCTAGTTTATGCGTTGCTTCATAAGGGGCTGATTTGGATCCACATGTTTCATGCTATGGTTAGGTTTACCTTAATACTTCTTTTGTAGTTGCGGATGCTTGCAAGAGGGGTTAATCATAAGTGGGATGCTTGTCCAAGGAAGGGTAGTACCCAAGCACCGGTCCACCCACATATCAAATTATCAAACTAATGAACGCGAATCATATGAGCATGATGAAAACTAGCTTGATGATAATTCCCATGTGTCCTCGGGAGCGTTTTCCTTTATATAAGAGTTTGTCCAGGCTTGTCCTTTGCTACAAAAAGGATAGGGCCACCTTGATGCACCTTGTTTACTTTTGTTATTTGTTACCCGTTACAAATTACCTTATGACAAAACTATCTATTACCGATAATTTCAGTGCTTGCAGAGAATACCTTACTGAAAACCACTTGTCATTTCCTTCTGCTCCTCATTGGGTTCGACACTCTTACTTATCGAAAGGACTACGATAGATCCCCTATACTTGTGGGTCATCAAGACTCTTTTCTGGCGCCGTTGCCGGGGAGTGAAGCGCCTTTGGTAAGTGGAATTTATATAGTGTGCTGAAATTTACGGTCACTTTTTACTATGGAAAGTAATCCTTTGAGGGGCTTGTTCGGGGTATGTTCACCCCGACCAGTAGAGCAAAGAGTTGGTCCTCAAACTACTGAACCTACTGAAAATGTTTACTTTGAAATTCCTTCGGGTATGATAGAGAAACTGCTAGGTAATCCTTTTACAGGAGATGGAACATTACATCCCGATATGCACCTAATCTATGTGGATGAAGTTTGTGGATTATTTAAGCTTGCAGGTATGCCCGAGGATGTTATCAAGAAGAAGGTCTTCCCTTTATCTTTGAAGGGAAAGAAATTGACATGGTTTAGGCTATGTGATTATATTGGATCATGGAACTACAACCGATTGAAATTGGAATTTCATCAGAAGTTTTATCCTATGCATCTTGTTGATCGTGATCATAATTATATATATAATTTATGGCCTCATGAAGGAGAAAGTATTGCTCAAGCTTGGGGGAGGCTTAAGTCAATGTTATATTCATGCCCCAATCATGAGCTCTCAAGAGAAATTATTATTCAAAAAATTTATGCTCGGCTTTCTCTCATTAATCCCTCCATGCTCGATACTTCTTGTACTGGTTCCTTTATGCTGAAGACTATTGAATTCAGATGGGATTTATTGGAAATAATTAAACGCAACTCTAAAGATTGGGAACTCGACGAAGGTAAAGAGTCAGGTCTAACACCTAAGTTTGATTGTGTTAAATATTTTATGGATACCGATGTTTTTCATGAATTTAACACTAAATATGGACTTGAGTCTGAGATAGTAGCTTCTTTCTGTGAATCCTTTGCTACTCATGTTGATCTCCCTAAGGAGAAGTGGTTTAAATATCATCCTCCCATTGAAGTAAAGGTAGTTGAACCTATTAAAGTTGAAGAAAATACTATCACTTATAATGTTGACCCTATTGTTCGTACCGCTTATATTGAGAAACCACCTTTCCCTGCTAGAATAAAGGATCATGCTAAAGCTTCAACTGTGGTTCGTAAGAGTAATACTAGAACATCTACACCCCCTAAGCAAATTAAAGTCGAACCTAGTATTGCTATGGTTAAAGATCTCTTGGTCGATAATATTGATGGGCATGTTATTTACTTTTGTGATGAAGCTGCTAGAATTGCTAGACCCGATACTAAAAATAAGCATAGACCTGTTGTAGGCACTGTTATTTCTGTTAAAATAGGAGATCATTGTTATCATGGCTTATGTGATATGGGTGCTAGTGCGAGTGCAATACCTCATTCTTTATATGAAGAAATTATGCATGATATTGCACCTGCTGAGTTAGAAGGTATTGATGTTACAATTAAGCTTACCAATAGAGATACTATTTCACCAATTGGGATTGTTAGAGATGTTGAAGTCTTGTGTGGGAAAGTTAAATATCCTACTGATTTTCTTGTTCTTGGTTCCCCACAAGATAACTTTTGTCCCATTATATTTGGTAGACCCTTCTTGAATACTGCTAATTGTAAGATAGCTTGCAAAAAGGATGTTGTTACTATTGGTTTAGGGGATATGTCTCATGATTTTAATTTTGCTAAATTTCGTAGACAACCCCATGATAAAGAATTGCCTAGTAAAGATGAAATTATTGGTCTTGCTTCTATTGTCGTGCCTCCTGACGATCCTTTAGAACAATATTTGCTAGACCATTAAAATGATATGTTTATGAATGAAAGAAGGGAAATAGATGAAGTATTCTTTAAACAGGGACCTATTTTGAAACACAACTTGCCTGTTGAAATTCTAGGGGATCCTCCTCCACCCAAGGGTGATCCCGTGTTTGAGCTTAAACCATTACCCGATACTCTTAAATATGCTTATCTTGATGAAAAGAAGATATATCATGTTATTATTAGTGCTAACCTTTCAGAAAGGTGAAGAAGAGAAATTATTTAAAACTCAAGAAGCATCATGTCGCTATTGGATATACTCTTGATGATCTTAAGGGCATTAGTCCCACTCTATGCCAGCACAAAATAAAATTGGAGAAAGACGCTAAACCGGTTGTTGATCACCAACGACGGTTAAATCCTAAGATGAAAGAAGTGGTAAGGAAAGAAATACTAAAGCTTCTGGATGCAGGTATAATTTATCATGTCGCTGATAGTCAGTGGGTAAGTCTTGTCCATTGTGTCCCTAAGAAGGGAGGTGTTACTGTTGTTCCTAATGATAAAGATGGATTGATCCCACAAAGAATTGTTACAGGTTATAGAATGGTAATTGATTTCCGCAAACTAAATAAAGCTACTAAAAAGGATCATTTCCCTTTACCTTGTATTGATCAAATGCTAGAAAGATTATCCAAACATACACATTTTTGCTTTCTAGATGGTTATTCTGGTTTCTCTCAAATACCTGTGTCAAAAGAGGATCAAGAAAAGACCACTTTTACTTGCCTTTTGGTACCTTTGCTTATAGACGTATGCCTTTTGGTTTATGCAATGCACCTGCTACCTTTCAAAGATGTATGACTGCTATATTCTCTGACTTTTGTGAAAATATTGTTGAGGTTTTCATGGATTATTTCTCCGTGTATGGAACTTCTTTTGATGATTGCTTAAGCAACCTTGATCGAGTTTTGTAGAGATGTGAAGAAACTAATCTTATCTTGAATTGGGAGAAGTGCCACTTTATCGTTAATGAAGGTATTGTCTTGGGGCATAAAATTTCTGAAAGAGGTATTGAAGTTCATAAAGCTAACGTTGATGCTATTGAAAAGATGCCTTGTCCTAAGGACATCAAAGGTATAAGAAGTTTCCTTCGTCATGCCGATTTTTATAGTAGGTTCATTAAGGACTTCTCAAAAATGTCTAGGCCTCTGACTAATCTCTTACAAAAAGATGTTTCTCTTGTCTTTGATGATGATTGTGTAGAAGCATTTGAAATACTTAAGAAAGCCTTGATTTCTGCACCTATTATTCAGCCACCTAATTTGAATTTACCCTTTGAAATTATGTGTGATGCTAGTGATTGTGCTGTAGGCGCTGTTCTAGGACAAAGAGTTGATAAGAAATTAAATGTTATCCAATATGCTAGTAAAACACTAGAAAGTGCCCAGAGAAATTATGCTACTACTGAAAAGGAATTTTTATCAATTGTATTTGCTTGTGATAAGTTCAGACCTTATATTGTTGATTATAAAGTAACTGTTCACACTAATCATGTTGCTTTAAATATCTTATGGAAAGGAAGATGCTTCACCTAGACTTATTAGATGGGTTCTCCTACTACAAGAATTTGATTTGCATATTATAGATAGAAAGGGTGCTGAGAACCCCGTTGTAGACAACTTATCTAGGTTAGAGAATGTTCTTGATGACCCACTACCTATTGATGATAGCTTTCTTGATGAACAATTAGCTGTCATAAATGCTTCTCGTACTGCTCCATGGTATGCTGATTATGCTAATTACATTGTTGCTAAATTTATACCACCTAGTTTCACATACCAAAGAAAAGAAAAGTTTTTTCTATGATTTAAGACATTACTTCCGGGATGACCCACACCTTTATAAACAAGGAGTAGATGGTGTTATTAGACATTGTGTACTTGATCATGAACAGGAACAGATCCTACGCAAGTGTCACTCTGAGGCTTATGGAGGACACCACCCTGGAGATAGAACTGCACATAAGGTATTGCAATCCGGTTTTTATTGGCCTACTCTTTTCAAGGACGCCCGTAAGTTTGTCTCGTCTTGTGATGAATGTCAAAGAATTGGTAATATTAGTAGACATCAAGAAATGCCTACGAACTATTCATTTGTTATTGAACCATTTGATGTTTGGGGCTTTGATTATATGGGACTGTTTCCTTCCTCTAATGGGTATACACATATTTTAGTTGTTGTTGATTACATTACTAAGTGGGTAGAAGCTATTCCAACTAGTAGTGTTGATCATAACACCTCTATTAAGATGCTTAAATAAGTTATTTTGTCGAGGTTTGGAGTCCCTAGATACTTAATGACTGATGGTGGCTCACATTTTATTCATGGTGCTTTTCGTAAAATGCTTGCTAAGTATGATATTAATCATAGAATTGCATCTCCATACCACCCACGGTCTAGTGGTCAAGTAGAATTGAGTAATAGAGAGATCAAATTAATTTTGCAAAAAACTGTTAATAAATCTAGAAAGAATTGGTCCAGGAAACTTGATGATGCATTATGGGCCTATAGAACTGCATATATAAATCCTATGGGTATGTCTCCATATAAAATGGTTTATGGAAAAGCATGTCACTTACCTCTCGAACTAGAACATAAGGCATATTGGCCCATTAAAGAGCTCATTTATGATTTCAAACTTGTCGGCGAGAAGAGACTATTTGACATTAGCTCACTTCATGAGTGGAGAACCCAAGCCTATGAGAATGCCAAACTGTTTAAAGAAAAAGTTAAAATATGGTATGACAAAAGAATATAAAAGCGCGAGTTTAATGTAGGTGATTATGTTTTGCTATACAACTCCCGTTTAAGATTTTTTGCAGGAAAACTCCTCTCTTAATGGGAAGGTCCTTACGTTATCGAGGAGGTTTAACGTTCCGGTGCCATAAAAATCAACAACTTCGAAGGCACGAATCCAAAGGTGGTGAGCGGTCAAAGAATGAGACATTATATCTCAGGTAATCCCTTAAATGTTGAAACCAATGTTTTTGATACCGTAACCCCGGAGGAGTACATAAGGGACACTTTCCAGAACGTTTCAGACTCCGAAAAGGAATAAGTATGTGGTACGGTAAGTAAACCGACTCCAAAACAGTCCTAATAGCAATTTTTCTCCGTTTTGGAATGTTTAAGAAAATAGGAAAATAAGAAGTAGTCCCGTGATGTCTACTACACAACAATCTTCTTGTAGACGTTGTTGGGCCTCCAAGTGCAGAGGTTTGTAGGATAGTGGCAAATTTCCCTCAAGTGGATGACCTAAGGTTTATCAATCCGTGGGAGGCGTAGGATGAAGATGGTCTCTCTAAAACAACCCTGCAACCAAATAACAAAGAGTCTCTTGTGTCCCCAACACACCTAATACGATGGTAAATTGAATAGGTGCACTTGTTCGGCGAAGAGATGGTGATACAAGTGCAATATGGATAGTATATATAGGTTTTTTGTAATCTGAAATTATAAAAACAGCAAGGTAACAAGCGATAAAAGTGAGCGTAAACGCTATTGCAATGCTAGGAAACAAGGCCTAGGGTCCATACTTTCACTAGTGCAAGTTCTATCAACAAGGATAACATAATTAGATCATATAACTGTCCTCAACATGCAACAAAGAGTCACTCCAAAGTCACTAATAGCAGAGAACAAACGAAGAGATTATTGTAGGGTACAAACCCGCCTCAAAGTTATTCTTTCTGACCGATCTATTCAAGAGTCCGTAGTAAAATAACACGAAGCTATTCTTTCCGTTAGATCTATCCTACAGTTCGGACTAGAATAACACCTTAAGATACAAATCAACCAAAACCCTAATGTCACCTAGATACTCCAATGTCACCTCAAGTATCCATGGGTATGATTATACGATATGCATCACACAATCTCAGATTCATCTATTCAACCAACACAAAGAACTTCAAAGAGTGCCCCAAAGTTTCTACCGGAGAGTCAAGACGAAAACGTGTGCCAACCCCTACGCATAAGTTCACAAGGTCACTAAACCCGCAAGTTGATCACTAAAACATACATCAAGTAGATCACGTGAATATCCCATTGTCACCACAGATAAGAACATGCAAGACATACATCAAGTGTTCTCAAATCCTTAAAGACTCAATCCGATAAGATAACTTCAAGGGAAAACTCAATCCATTACAAGAGAGTAGAGGGGGAGAAACATCATAAGATCCAAGTATAATAGCAAAGCTCGCGATGCATCAAGATCGTGCCAAATCAAGAACACGAGAGAGAGAGAGAGAGAGAGAGAGAGAGAGAGAGATCAAACACATAGCTACTGGTACATACCCTCAGCCCCAAGGGTGAACTACTCCCTCCTCGTCATGGAGAGCGCCGGGATGATGAAGATGTCCACCGGTGAGGGATCCCCCCTCCAGCAGGGTGCCGGAACAGGGTCCCGATTAGTTTTTTGTGGCTATAGAGGCTTGCGGCGGCGGAACTCCCGATCTAGGTTATGTTCTGGAGGTTTCTGTATTTATATGATTTTTTGGCGTCGGTCTCACGTCAGGGGGGTCTCCGAGTCGTCCACGAGATAGGGTCCCACGCCCAGGGGGGTAGGGCGCGCCCTCCACCCTCGTGGACGGCTCAGGACTCTTCTTGCCCAACTCTTTTACTCCAGGGGCTTCTTTTGGTCCATAGAAAATCCACAAAAATTGCAGGTCAAATGGACTCCGTTTGGTATTCCTTTTCTGTAAAACTCAAAAACAAGGAAAAAGCAGAAACTGGCACTGGGCTCTAGGTTAATAGGTTAGTCCCAAAAATCTTATAGAATAGTGTAAAAATGCATATAAGACATCCTAGATGGATAATATAATAGCATAGAACAATCAAAAATTATAGATGCGTTGGAAACGTATCAAGCATCCCCAAGCTTAATTCCTGCCTTTCCTCGAGTGGGTAAATGATAAAAAAAGAATTTTTGATGTGGAATGCTACCTAGCATAATTTTCAATGTAATTTTGTTTATTGTGGTATGAATGTTTAGATCCATAAGATTCAAGACAAAAGTTTAATATTGACACTAAAATAAAAATACTTCAAGCATACTAACGAAGCAATTATGTATTCTCAAAATAACATAGCCAAAGAAAGCTCATCCCTACAAAATCATATAGTTTGACCATGCTTCATTTTCGTCACACAAAATGCTCTCATCATGCACAACCCCGATGACAAGCCAAGCAATTGTTTCATACTTTAGTATTCTCAAACTTTTTTCAACTTTCACGCAATACATGAGCGTGAGCCATGGACATAGAACTATGGGTGGAATAGAATATAATGATGGGGGTTGTGTGGAGAAGACAAAAAAGGAGAAAGTCTCACACTGACGCGGCTAATCAATGGGCTATGGAGATGCCCATCAATTGATGTCAATGCGAGGAGTAGGGATTGCCATGCAACGTATGCACTAGAGCTATAAATATACGAAAGATCAACAAAAGAAACTAAGTGGGTGTGCATCCAACTTGCTTGCTCACGAAGACCTAGAGCATTTGAGGAAGCCCATTGTTGGAATATACAAGCCAAGTTCTATAATGAAAAATTCCCACTAGTATATGAAAGTAACAATATAAGAGACTATCTATCATGAAGATCATGGTGCTACTTTGAAGCACAAGTGTGGAAAAAGGATAGTAGCATTGTCCCTTTTATTTCTCTTTTTTTGGCCTTTCTTTTTTCTTTTCTTTTTTGGCCTTTTTTCGGGACAGTGCTCTATTAATGATGATCATCACACTTCTATTTATTTACAACTCAAAGATTACAACTCGATACTAGAACAAAGTATGACTCTATATGAATGCCTCTGGCGGTGTACCGGGATGGGAAATGAAACAAGAGTGACATGTATGAAAATGTGCATGGTGGATTTGCCACAAATACGATGTCAACTACATGATCATGCAAGGCAATATGGCAATGATGAAGCCTGTCATGATAAACGGAACGGTGGAAAGTTGCATGGCAATATATCTCGGAATGGCTATGGAAATGCCATAATAGGTAGGTATGGTGGCTATTTTGAGGAAGATATAAGGAGGTTTATGTGTGATAGAGCGTATCGTATCACGGGGGTTGGATGCACCGCTAAGTTTGCACCAACTCTCAAAGGCGAGAAATGGCAATGCACTGCATCAAGAGGCTAGCAATGATGGAAAGGTGAGAGTGCGATAATCCATGGACTCAACATTAGTCATAAAGAACTCACATACTTATTGCAGAAATCTACAAGTCATCAAAAACCAAGCACTATGTGCATGCTCCTAGGGGATAGATTGGTGAAAAAGACCATCGCTCATTCCCCGATTGCCACCCATAAGGAGGACAATCTAAGAAACACCTCATGCTTCAATTTTTTCACACAATGTTTGCCATAGATGCATGCTACGGGACTTGCAAACTCAACATAAATATTTCTCAATTCCACAATTACTTGACTAGCACGACTCTAATATTACCATCTTCATATCTCAAAACAATCATCAAGTATCAAACTTCTCATAGTATTCAATGCACTCTATATGAAAGTTTTAATTATACCCATCTTGGATTCCCATCATATTAGGACTAAATTCATAAACAAAGCAAATTACCGTGCTGTTCTAAAGACTCTCAAAATAATATAAGTGAAGCATGAGAGTTCATCTATTTCTTCAAAATAAAATTACCGTCGTGCTCTAAAAAGATATAATTGAAGCACTAGAGCAAACGACAAACTACTCTGAAAGATATAAGTGAAGATCAATGAGTAGTTGAATAATTATGCAACTATGTGAACACTCTCTAACATTTAAGAATTTTAGATCTTGGTACCTTATTCAAATATCAAGCAAAACAAAAGAAAATAAAATGAAGCTCCAAGCAAAACACATATCATGTGGTGAATAAAAATATAGCTCCAAGTAAAGTTACCGATGAACGAAGACGAAAGAAGGGATGCCATCTGGGGCATCCCCAAGCTTAGGATCTTGGTTGTCCTTGAATATTACCTTGGGGTGCCTTGGGCATCCCCAAACTTAGGCTCTTGCCACTCCTTATTAAATAGTCCATCGAATCTTTACCCAAAACTTGAAAACTTCACAACACAAAACTCAACAGAAAACTCGTAAGCTCTGTTAGTATAAGAAAATAAAACCACCACTTAGGTACTGTTGTGAACTCATTCTAAATTCATATTGGTGTAATATCTACTGTATTCCAACTTCTCTATGGTTCATACCCTCCGATACTACTCATAGATTCATCAAAATAAGCAAACAACACATAGAAAACAGAATCTGTCAAAAAGAGAATAGTCTGTAGTAATCTGTATCAAACGTATACATCTGGAACTCCAAAAATTCTAAAATAAATTGGTGAACCTGAGGAATTTTTGTATTAATCATCTGCAGAAAGAATCAACCTAAAAGCACTCTCCAGTAAACAATGGCAGCTAATCTCGTGAGCGCTAAAGTTTAGTTTTTTACAGCAAGATCACAAAGACTTCACCCAAGTCTTCCCAAAGGTTTTGCTTGGCAAAAACACTAATTAAAACATAAAACCACATCTAAAAATAGGTTAGATGAATTATTTATTACTAAACAGGATCAAAACGAGAAACATAAAGAGAGCATCATGAAGAATATGACTAGCATATTTAAGTCTAACCCACTTCCTATGCATAGGGATTTTGTGAGCAAACAACTTATGGGAACAATAATCAACTAGCATAGGAAGGCAAAACAAGCATAACTTCAAGATTTCAAGCACATAGATAGGAAACTTGATATTATTGCAATTCCTACAAGCATATATTCCTCCCTCGTAATAATTTTCAGTAGCATCATGAATGAATTCAACAATATAACCATCACATAAAGCATTCTTTTCATGATCTACAAGCATAGAAATTTTATTACCACATAAGCAAAATTCTTCTCATTCGGAATAGTTGGAGTATCATAAGAAACTCGAATACTATAAATTGTTTCCATATTAAAAGTGTAATGTTCATAAAAAGGGTAATCATAATCATGACAAGTTTTATAAATATAATCATCACTACTTTTTATAGCATAAGTGTCATCACAATAATCATCATAAGTAGCAACTTTGTTCTCATCATAATTAATTGAAACCTCTTCCAAGATAGTGGAATCATTACTAAATAAATTCATGACCTCTCCAAATCCACTTTCATAATTATCACAATAAGATTCAACATCCTCCAAAATAGTGGGATCATTACTTCCTAAAGTTGACACTCTTCCAAACCCACTTTCATAAATATAATCATCATCAATAGGAGGCATGCTATCATCATAATAAATTTGCTCATCAAAACTTGGGGGACAAAACATATCATCTTCATCAAACATAGCATCCCCAAGCTTGTGGCTTTGCATATCATTAGCATCATGGGTATTCAAAGAATTCATACTAACAACATTGCAATCATGCTCATCATTCACATATTTTATGCCAAGCATTCTATGTAATTATTCTTCTAGTACTTGAGCACAATTTTACTTCCCATCATTTTCATGAAAGACATGAAAAAGATGAAGCATAAGTGGCACCCTTAATTCCTTTTTTTCATAGTTTTATTTTATAGACTAAACTAGTGATAAAACAAGAAACTAAAAGATTCGATAGCAAGATCTAAAGATATACCTTCAAGCACTAACCTCCCCAAAGAACGGGCGCTGTAAACTTCTTGATGTATACTACACAACCTTCTTCTTGTAGATGTTGTTGGGCCTCCAAGTGCAGAGGTTTGTAGGACAATGGCAAATTTCTCTCAAGTGTATGACCTAAGGTTTATCAATCCATGGGAGGCATAGGATGAAGATGGTCTCTCTCAAACAACCCTGCAACCAAATAACAAAGAGTCTCTTGTGTCCCCAACACACCTAATACGATGGTAAATTGAATAGTTGCACTTGTTCGGCGAAGAGATGGTGATACAAGTGCAATATGGATAGTAGATATAGGTTTTTTGTAATCTGAAATTATAAAAACAGCAAGGTAACAAGCGATAAAAGTGAGCGTAAACGCTATTGCAACGCTAGGAAACAAGGCCTAGGGTTCATACTTTCACTAGTGCAAGTTCTATCAACAAGGATAACATAACTAGATCATATAACTGTGCCTCCACATGCAACAAAGAGTCACTCCAAAGTCACTAATAGCAGAGAACAAACGAAGAGATTATTGTAGGGTACAAAACCGCCTCAAAGTTATTCTTTCTGACCGATCTATTCAAGAGTCTGTAGTAAAATAACACGAAGCTATTATTTCCGTTCGATCTATCCTAGAGTTTGTACTAGAATAACATCTTAAGATACAAATCAACCAAAACCCTAATGTCACCTAGATACTCCAATGTCACCTCAAGTATCCATGGGTATGATTATACGATATGCATCACACAATCTCAGATTCATCTATTCAACCAACACAAAGAACTTCAAAGAGTGCCCCAAAGTTTCTACCGGAGAGTCAAGACGAAAACGTGTGCCAACCCCTACGCATAAGTTCACAAGGTCACTGAACCCGCAAGTTGATCACTAAAACATACATCAAGTAGATCACGTGAATATCCCATTGTCACCACAGATAAGCACATGCAAGACATACATCAAGTGTTCTCAAATCCTTAAAGACTCAATCCGATAAGATAACTTTGAAGGGAAAACTCAATCCATTACAAGAGAGTAGAGGGGGAGAAACATCATAAGATCCAACTATAATAGCAAAGCTCGCGGTGCATCAAGATCGTGCCAAATCAAGAACACGAGAGAGAGAGAGAGAGAGAGAGAGAGAGATCAAACACATAGCTACTGGTACGTACCCTCAGCCCCGAGGGTGAACTACTCCCTCCTCGTCATGGAGAGCGCCGGGATGATGAAGATGTCCACCGTTGAGGGATCCCCTCCAACAGGTGCCTAACAGGTCCCGATTAGTTTTTGTGGCTATAGAGGCTTGCGGCGGAACTCCCGATCTAGGTTATGTTCTGGAGGTTTCTATATTTATAGGAATTTTTGGCGTCGGTCTCACGTCAGGGGGGTCTCCGAGTCGTCCACGAGATAGGGGCCCACGCCCAGGGGGGTAGGGCGCACCCTCCACCCTCGTGGAAGGCTCGGGACTCTTCTTGCCCAACTCTTTTACTCCAGGGGCTTCTTTTGGTCCATAAAAAATCCACAAAAAATGCAGGTCAAATGGACTCCGTTTGGTATTCCTTTTCTGTAAACTCAAAAACAAGGAAAAAACAGAAACTGGCACTGGGCTCTAGGTTAATAGGTTAGTCCCAAAAATCTTATAGAATAGCGTAAAAATGCATATAAGACATCCTAGATGGATAATATAATAGCATAGAACAATCAAAAATTATAGATGCGTTGGAAACGTATCAAGCATCCCCAAGCTTAATTCCTGCCTTTCCTCGAGTGGGTAAATGATAAAAAAAGAATTTTTGATGTGGAATGCTACCTAGCATAATTTTCAATGTAATTTTGTTTATTGTGGTATGAATGTTTAGATCCATAAGATTCAAGACAAAAGTTTAATATTGACACTAAAATAAAAATACTTCAAGCATACTAACGAAGCAATTATGTATTCTCAAAATAACATAGCCAAAGAAAGCTCATCCCTACAAAATCATATAGTTTGACCATGCTTCATTTTCGTCACACAAAATGCTCTCATCATGCACAACCCCGATGACAAGCCAAGCAATTGTTTCATACTTTAGTATTCTCAAACTTTTTTCAACTTTCACGCAATACATGAGCGTGAGCCATGGACATAGAACTATGGGTGGAATAGAATATGATGATGGGTTGTGTGGAGAAGACAAAAAAGGAGAAAGTCTCACACTGACGCGGCTAATCAATGGGCTATGGAGATGCCCATCAATTGATGTCAATGCGAGGAGTAGGGATTGCCATGCAACGGATGCACTAGAGCTATAAATATACGAAAGCTCAACAAAAGAAACTAAGTGGGTGTGCATCCAACTTGCTTGCTCACGAAGACCTAGAGCATTTGAGGAAGCCCATTGTTGGAATATACAAGCCAAGTTCTATAATGAAAAATTCCCACTAGTATATGAAAGTAACAATATAAGAGACTATCTATCATGAAGATCATGGTGCTACTTTGAAGCACAAGTGTGGAAAAAGGATAGTAGCATTGTCCCTTTTATTTCTCTTTTTTTGGCCTTTCTTTTTTCTTTTCTTTTTTGGCCTTTTTCGACAAGTGCTCTATTAATGATGATCATCACACTTCTATTTATTTACAACTCAAAGATTACAACTCGATACTAGAACAAAGTATGACTCTATATGAATGCCTCTGGCGGTGTACCGGGATGGGAAATGAAACAAGAGTGACATGTATGAAAATGTGCATGGTGGATTTGCCACAAATACGATGTCAACTACATGATCATGCAAGGCAATATGGCAATGATGAAGCCTGTCATGATAAACGGAACGGTGGAAAGTTGCATGGCAATATATCTCGGAATGGCTATGGAAATGCCATAATAGGTAGGTATGGTGGCTATTTTGAGGAAGATATAAGGAGGTTTATGTGTGATAGAGCGTATCGTATCATGGGGGTTGGATGCGCCGGCGAAGTTTGCACCAACTCTCAAGGCGAGAAAGGGCAATGCACGGTACCGAAGAGGCTAGCAATGATGGAAAGGTGAGAGTGCGTATAATCCATGGACTCAACATTAGTCATAAAGAACTCACATACTTATTGCAGAAATCTACAAGTCATCAAAAACCAAGCACTATGTGCATGCTCCTAGGGGGATAGATTGGTAGAAAAAGACCATCGCTCGTCCCCGATTGCCACCCATAAGGAGGACAATCTAAGAAACACCTCATGCTTCAAATTTTTCACACAATGTTTGCCATAGATGCATGCTACGGGACTTGCAAACTCAACATAAGTATTTCTCAATTCCACAATTACTCGACTAGCACGACTCTAATATTACCATCTTCATATCTCAAAACAATCATCAAGTATCAAACTTCTCATAGTATTCAATGCACTCTATATGAAAGTTTTAATTATACCCATCTTGGATTCCCATCATATTAGGACTAAATTCATAAACAAAGCAAATTACCGTGCTGTTCTAAAGACTCTCAAAATAATATAAGTGAAGCATGAGAGTTCATCTATTTCTTCAAAATAAAACTACCGTCGTGCTCTAAAAAGATATAATTGAAGCACTAGAGCAAACGACAAACTACTCGAAAAGATATAAGTGAAGATCAATGAGTAGTTGAATAATTATGCAACTATGTGAACACTCTCTAACATTTAAGAATTTTAGATCTTGGTATCTTATTCAAATATCAAGCAAAACAAAAGAAAATAAAATGAAGCTCCAAGCAAAACACATATCATGTGGTGAATAAAAATATAGCTCCAAGTAAAGTTACCGATTCACGAAGACGAAAGAAGGGATGCCATCTGGGGCATCCCCAAGCTTAGGATCTTGGTTGTCCTTGAATATTACCTTGGGGTGCCTTGGGCATCCCCAAACTTAGGCTCTTGCCACTCCTTATTAAATAGTCCATCGAATCTTTACCCAAAACATGAAAACTTCACAACACAAAACTCAACAGAAAACTCGTAAGCTCCGTTAGTATAAGAAAATAAAACCACCACTTAGGTACTGTTGTGAACTCATTCTAAATTCATATTGGTGTAATATCTACTGTATTCCAACTTCTCTATGGTTCATACCCTCCGATACTACTCATAGATTCATCAACATAAGCAAACAACACATAGAAAACAGAATCTGTCAAAAACAGAATAGTCTGTAGTAATCTGTATCAAACGTATACATCTGGAACTCCAAAAATTATAAAATAAATTGGTGAACCTGAGGAATTTTTGTATTAATCATCTGCAAAAAGAATCAACCTAAAAGCACTCTCCAGTAAACAATGGCAGCTAATCTCGTGAGCGCTAAAGTTTCTGTTTTTTACAGCAAGATCACAAAGACTTCACCCAAGTCTTCCCAAAGGTTTTGCTTGGCAAAAACACTAATTAAAACATAAAACCACATCTAAAAAGAGGTTAGATGAATTATTTATTACTAAGCAGGATCAAAACGAGAAACATAAAGAGAGCATCATGAAGAATATGACTAGCATATTTAAGTCTAACCCACTTCCTATGCATAGGGATTTTGTGAGCAAACAACTTATGGGAACAATAATCAACTAGCATAGGAAGGCAAAACAAGCATAACTTCAAGATTTCAAGCACATAGATAGGAAACTTGATATTATTGCAATTCCTACAAGCATATATTCCTCCCTCGTAATAATTTTCAGTAGCATCATGAATTAATTCAACAATATAACCATCACATAAAGCATTCTTTTCATGATCTACAAGCATAGAAATTTTATTACCACATAAGCAAAATTGTTCTCATTCGGAATAGTGGGAGTATCATAAGAAACTTGAATACTATAAATTGTTTCCATATTAAAAGAGTAATGTTCACAAAAAGGGTAATCATAATCATGACAAGTTTTATAAATATAATCATCACTACTTTTTATAGCATAAGTGTCATCACAATAATCATCATAAGTAGCAACTTTGTTCTCATCATAATTAATTGAAACCTCTTCCAAGATAGTGGAATCATTACTAAATAAATTCATGACCTCTCCAAATCCACTTTCATAATTATCACAATAAGATTCAACATCCTCCAAAATAGTGGGATCATTACTTCCTAAAGTTGACACTCTTCCAAACCCACTTTCATAAATATAATCATCATCAATAGGAGGCATGCTATCATCATAATAAATTTGCTCATCAAAACTTGGGGGACAAAACATATCATCTTCATCAGACATAGCATCCCCAAGCTTGTGTGTGACGCCCCCGATTCGATCGTACACTAATCATGTACGCAAATGTGTACGATCAAGATCAGGGACTCACGGGAAGATATCACGACACAACTCTACAAATAAAATAAGTCATACAAGCATCATAATACAAGCCAGGGGCCTCAAGGGCTCGAATACAAGTACTCGATCATAGACGAGTCAGCGGAAGCAACAATATCTGAGTACAGACATAAGTTAAACAAGTTTGCCTTAAGAAGGCTTGCACAAACTGGGATACAGATCGAAAGAGGCGCGTGCCTCCTGCCTGGGATCCTCCTAAACTACTCCTGGTCGTCGTCAACGGGCTGCACGTAGTAGTAGGCACCTCCGGGGTAGTAGTCGTCATCGACGGTGACGTCTGGCTCCTGGGCTCCATCGTCTGGTTGTAGCAATCGGGTAGAGAAAGGGGAAAAAGGGGGGAACAAGGCAACCGTGAGTACTCATCCAAAGTACTCGCAAGCAAGGAGCTACACTACATATGCATGGATATATGTGTAAAAGGCCATATCAAGGACTGAATCGCAGAATGCCGTAATAAGAGGGGATAGCTAGTCTTATCGAAGACTACACTTCTGGTCACCTTCGCCTTGCAACAAGTAGAAGAGGGTAGGTTGAAGTCCCCAAGTAACATCACATAGCAATAATCCTACCCGCGATCCCTCCTCGTATCCCCGAGAGAGAGCGACCACCGTTGTATCCGCACTTGGAAGGGTGTGTTTTATTAAGTATCCGGTTCTAGTTGTCATAAGGTCAAGGTACAACTCCAAGTCGCCCCTGTTATCAAGATCACGGCTATTCAATAGATTAACTTCACTGCAGGGTGCACCAACTTACCCAACACGTTTGATCCCATTTGGCGGACACACTTTCCGGGTCATGCCCGGCCGGAAGATCAACACGCCGCAGCCCCACCTAGGCACAACAGAGAGGCCAAGACGCCGGTCTAAACCTAAGCGCCAGGGTCCGGGCCCATCGCCCATAGCACACCAAGACGCTATGGCGAGGGCCGGAAGCGCACCTAGCCTAGCAGGCGTTCCAATTAATCCGCGCCGCCCGTCAGCCGACGTCCGGCGTTTCTACCGATACCACGACGCCGAAAGTGCCCATATCTTTCCCACGTAGTTGGTTAGTGCGTATAAGCTCAGAGCCAACCCAGATCAAATACCAAGATCTCGTTAAGCGTGTTAAGTATCCGCGAACGCCGAGCAGGCCAGGCCCACCTCTCTCCTAGGCGGTCTCAACTCGCCTGCCGCCTCCGCCACAAAGATCCATCCAGAGGGCCGTCGGGACAAAGGTCCTTTCAGCCCCAAATCCGTGAATCACTCGTGGGTGCTCCACAAGCCGACCCGACTTTAGTCTCCACATGTATCATGTATAAAGTATATAGTATATACCCGAGATCACCTCCCGAGTGATCTCGGCCCGATAGTATAGCACAGCAGACGGACAAGAATGTAGGGCCACAGATGGAATACTAGCATCCTATACTAAGCATGTAGGATTGCAGGTAAAGGTAACAACAGTAGTAACAAGGACTGGCTATGCATCGGGATAGGTATAACAAAGCGAGAACATGCTACACTACTCTAATGCAAGCAGTATAGAGAAGAGTAGGCGATATCCGGTGATCAAAGGGGGCTTGCCTGGTTGCTCGGCAAGAGAGAGGGGTCGCCAACTCCGTAGTCGAACCGGGCAAAGATCGCCGGTCTCGTAGTCTACCGGAGAGAAGAGGGGAAGAAACAATGAATACCTTGTAAACAGATGCATATCGATGCATGACAAGACAAGTAACGATGCTAGGCGTGCCCTAACGTGGTATGAGGTGGTACGGTTAAGGGGAAACATCCGGAAAATATCCCGGTTTCGTGGTTTTCGAGCAGGAGCCGAGGGGGAAAGTTGCGGGTTCGATAGGTTAGGGGTGTGTGGCGGACGAACGGACTGCGTATCCGGATTTGTATCGTTGTTCTGAGCAACTTTCATGTTGAAAATATTTTAATCCGAGTTACGGATTAAAAGATATGATTTTCTAAAGATTTTATTAATTTCTGGAATTTAGTTAATTATTAATTCAACATTATCCAGAATAGTAAATGCTGACGTCAGCATGACGTATGTGTGATGTCAGCAGGCAACAGCGGTCGCGGTTGACACTGGTCAATCGACATGTGGGTCCTGTGGGACCCACATCACTCTACACTGTTAGGTTGATTAGGGTTTAGGTTAATATAAATACAGTTCAATTAAACTAACAGGTTAATTAGTTTAGTTAATTGATCAGGTTAATTAAACTCAATTAATTAAGTTAATTAATTAAGTTAATTAATTAAGTTAATTAATTAATTAATATTTTTATTATTATTATTTTCTCTTTTTTTTTGTTGCAGTGGGGCCCCTTTGTCGATGGGCAAAGGCCTTAGCGGATCAGCAGGCGGGCGTGGGCATAGCCCGAGCAGACGCATCGAGCGCCAGCCTCTTGAGCCGCCCAGGCGATTCTGGCCGAGCACGGCCAGCGTGGCCCGCCGGCGAAAGTCGAGGGTGGCGAAGGCCACGGCGGGCGCGGGTGGGCGGCGGCGGCGCCAGCTGTCGGCCACCGCAGCAGACCAACACGAGGGCAGGGCCGGGCGCCGCAGCGAGGGCAGGCGCGTGGGGTCGTGGTGGCCGCGAAAGCAGCTGGCGCGCGCCGGGCGTGGAGTTGCGGGACGCGGCCGGTCGCGGTGAGCGCGTCGTGGGGGAAAAGAGGAGAGGAAGCGGGGCTCACGGCGGGTCGTAGGGACTAGGCAGCGGGCGTGAGGAGGGCGACGGGGACGAGGCGTCGACGGAGAGGACGACGGGTCGACGCGAAGCAGGCAGCGGTGAGGCGGACGGCGACGAGGTCGGAGAGGGGCAGCCAATGAGGAGGGGCAGCCGAGGTCGCCCGTCTTGGCGAGGGCTGCGGCGACGCTGGGGCTGGCCAAGGCGACGGCGGGGGCCCCTTCCGGTCCAGGAAAGGGGAGGGGGTGAGGACGACGGCGAGCGACGAGCGGGGCGGCGCCGGTGATGCGTCGGGGAGGCGGCGATGGGTTCGGGCCCGATCCCGACTGGATCGGGGGGAAGGGAGTGGGGCGAGAGGAGAGGTGGGGATCGTGGGGGTGGGGTGGTGCGTGGGCGCCGATGGGATCGGGGTTGCCCGATCTAGATCGAGGAAGGACGAGGGAGGAGTGGGGACGAGGGAGGAGTGGGTGCGAGTGGGGGCGAGGGGAGGGACCGCTAGGGTTCGGTCGGGGGGTTAATGGGGGAGTGGGCGTCCGGCTGGGCCTGGGGGTTGGCCCAGTTGGGCCACGGCCCAGAGGGGGGGTTCTCTTTTCCCTTTTTTTTGTTAGTTTTCTTTTCTGTTTTTGCGTTTTTTTTCTTTTTGTTTTTTTCCTTTAGTTTTTATTTTACTTTCTTTTAAGTTTACTTTTTACTTAATATTAAAATGATCCCTAAATTAGTAATACCAAGAAACCCACTGCCACAAAAGGTCTTATCCCAAAACAATTTATTTTAGTATTTTATTTATTTATAAAAGCATTTAAATTTCGGTTTTGCTACTGTTTTATTCATTTTAGATTATTTAAACATTTTATAAAAGTGTGGTTCCTCCACCATAATTACCTAAGCATTAATTGGCACACTCGAACATTTTAGTTTTAATGTTTGAAAACTTTTATTGTTTGCCTCGGTTTTAAATTTGAAATTCGAACTAGGTTCCGAACTAACGCGAGTTTATCCACAGTAACCGTCGTGACGTGGCATCATTAGCGGGGATCACTGTAGCTTAATTACCCGGGCGTTACATTGTGGCTTTGCATATCATTAGCATCATGGGTATTCAAAGAATTCATACTAACAACATTCCAATCATGCTCATCATTCACATATTTTATGCCAAGCATTCTATGTAATTCTTCTTCTAGTACTTGAGCACAATTTTACTTCCATCATTTTCATGAAAGACATGAAAAAGATGAAGCATAAGTGGCACCCTTAATTCCTTTTTTTATAGTTTTATTTTATAGACTAAACTAGTGATAAAACAAGAAACTAAAAGATTCGATAGCAAGATCTAAAGATATACCTTCAAGCACTAACCTCCCCGGCAACGGCGCCAGAAACTTCTTGATGTATACTACACAACCTTCTTCTTGTAGATGTTGTTGGGCCTCCAAGTGCAGAGGTTTGTAGGACAATGGCAAATTTCTGTCAAGTGTATGACCTAAGGTTTATAAATCCATGGGAGGCGCAGGATGAAGATGGTCTCTCTCAAACAACCCTACAACCAAATAACAAAGAGTCTCTTGTGTCCCCAACACACCTAATACAATGGTAAATTGTATAGGTGCACTAGTTCGGCAATGTATGGTGATACAAGTGCAACATGGATGGTAGATATAGGTTTTTGTAATCTGAAATTATAAAACAGCAAGGTAACAAGCGATAAAAGTGAGCGTAAACGGTATTGCAATGCTAGGAAACAAGGCCTAGGGTTCATACTTTCACTAGTGCAGGTTCTCTCAACAAGGATAACATAATTAGATCATATAACTATCCCTCAACATGCAACAAAGAGTTGCTCCAAAGTCACTAATAGCGGAGAACAAACGAAGAGATTATTGTAGGGTACGAAACCACCTCAAAGTTATTCTTTCTGATCGATCTATTCAAGTGTCTGTAGTAAAATAACGTGAAGCTATTCTTTCCGTTCGATCTATCCTAGAGTTCGTACTAGAATAACACCTTAAGATACAAATCAACCAAAACCCTTATGTCACCTATATACTCCAATGTCACCTGAAGTATTCGTGGGTATGATTATACGATATGCATCACACAATCTCAGATTCATCTATTCAACCAACACAAAGAACTTCAAAGAGTGCCCCAAAGTTTCTACCGGAGAGTCAAGACGAAAACGCAGCCAACCACTATGCATAAGTTCACAAGGTCACTGAACCCGCAAGTTGATCACCAAAACATACATCAAGTAGATCACGTGAATATCCAATTGTCACCACAAATAAGCACATGCAAGACATACATCAACTTTTCTCAAATCCTTAAAGACTCAATCTGATAATATAACTTCGAAGGGAAAACTCAATACATTACAAGAGAGTAGAGGGGGAGAAACATCATAAGATCCAACTATAATAGCAAAGCTCGTGGTAGATCAAGATCGTGTCAAATCAAGAACACGGCGAGAGAGAGAGAGAGATCAAACACATAGCTCCTGGTACATACCCTCAGCCCCGAGGGTGAACTACTCCCTCCTCATCATGGAGAGCGCCGGGATGATGAAGATGGCCACCGGTGAGGGATCCCCCTCCGGCAGGGTGCCGGAACAGGGTCCCGATTGGTTTTTGGTGGCTACAGAGGCTTGCGGCGGCGGAACTCCCGATCTAGGTTATGTTCTGGAGGTTTCTGTATTTATAGGAATTTTTGGCGTCGGTCTCACGTCAGGGGGGTCTCCGAGTCGTCCACGAGATAGGGGCCCACGCCCAGGGGGTAGGGCGCGCCCTCCACCCTCGTGGACGGCTCGGGACTCTTCTGGCCCAACTCTTTTACTCTGGGGGCTTCTTTTGGTCCATAAATTCCACAAAAATTGCAGGTCAATGGGACTCCATTTGGTATTCCTTTTGTGTAAAACTCAAAGACAAGGAAAAAAACATAAACTGACACTGGGCTCTAGGTTAATAGGTTAGTCCCAAAAAATCATATAAAATAGTGTAAAAATGCATATAGACATCCTAGATGGATAATATAATAGCATGGAACAATCAAAAATTATAGATACTTGAGTAAGATCCTTCAAGTAAGTTGTCACTGTTGCATGCAATAAAAATTGCTCTCTAAATATGTATGATCTATTAGTGTGGAGAAAATAAGCTTATACGTTCTTTTGATATGGAAGAAAAAAAGCGACGGACTGCATAATAAAGGTCCCTATCACAAGTGGCAATTTAAAGTGACGTTCTTTTGCATTAAGATTTTGTGCATCCAACCATAAAAGCACATGACAACCTGTGCTTCCCTCTGCGAAGGGCCTATCTTTTATTTTTGTCTTATGTCTTATGCAAGAGTCACGGTGATCTTCACCTTTCCTTTTTACACTTTATCCTTTGGCAAGCACATTGTGTTGGAAAGATCCTGATATATATATATATATATATATATATATATATATATATATATATATATATATATATATATATCCAATTGGATGTAAGTTATCATAAACTTGTATTGTTGACATTACCCTTGAGGTAAAAGGTTGGGAGGCAACACTATAAGCCCCTATCTTTCCCTGTGTCCGATTAAAACTCCATACCCATAAGTATTGCGTGAGTGTTAGCAATTGTGAAAGACTAAATGATAGTTCAGTATGTGGACTTGCTGAAAAGCTCTTATATTGACTCTTTCTGATGTTATGATAAATTGCAATTGCTTCAATGACTGAGATTACAGTTTGTTAGTTTTCAATGAAGTTTCTGATTCATGCTTTACATTGTGAATAGATTGTTACTTTAGCATAAGAAATCATATGACAATACACACACACACACACACACACACACACACACACACACATATATATATATATATATATATATATATATATATATAGAGAGAGAGAGAGAGAGAGAGAGTAGCACTATTATGATCCCAGGATCAGAATAGTTATTTGAATCTAACGCCTATATAGGGGCGATTCGATGTTCCTGAGATCCGAGATAACCACCGCATCGATACAGAAAAAGCCCACCCAGCCCATCAGTTGACTCGATCCCCGCCTCTGACCTCCCCCGACCCCCTCCCCCGAACGCCGCCACCACCCTCTGGATCACATCGCCGCCGACACCCTCCCTGGATCTCCTCGCCGCTGCAACCGCCACCCTCCCTGGATCTCGCTACCGCCGCTACCGCGGGCCTTCTTCCTCAACGCCGGCGTGCCTCTTCCACCACGACCGGCGGGCCTCCTCCCCCACGACCGGCGGGCCTCCTCGCCCACGACCGGCGTTCTTCCTCCCCAACGGGCACCGCCCTCCGCCCCAACCACCTCCCCACCACCAGGTGCGTCACCGCTAGGTTCCCGCTTCCCAGCGCCGAGGCCCGGATCCGGCTACCACCATGCGGCGCTGCGACCACCTGCCTCCACCACAGTCTCCCTAGGCTCCCTGCGCCACCATGTGCCCCCCACGCCCCTGTAGCCACTGCCGGCGTCGCCCCTTCCGCACAAGGCAGCACTTCTCCGAAATCCGCCCCAAGGTCGTGGCGTGCACTGCTCCCTTTCCTCAGTCGCCCTTGTAGTCAGCGGAGGCCGCTGCCTCGATTTCTCCGATGAAACAACCCGAGTCTTGCAGCTCTCCTCTGCAGCCATCGCTGGTTGCCCCCAATCGCCGGGGTGATTGAATTTCAGTGCACGGGATAATCGAACCGCCGACGAGGCTCATGTCAATCCTCCCAGCGACCTCTGCCCACACCTGCTGCTGCTACACCGACCTGCTCCCTCTTCAACCCTGAACTGTTTGATTTTTTTGTGATGCTAGCTCTTTTATGAACAAGTTCAGTGAGCTAGTCACATGCATTCTTTTGATTTGGGGCTAATTACTGGATGTTGCAAAAAAACAAAAGTGCAGAACATGTGTTGTTAGTTCAGAAGACAGTCGTGTTGTCTCATTAAATTGTTTCATGGTGAAGTGGATGAGATCCTGCTCGAGTATATATCATATGCCCATTCCTGTCTTCATGCGTCTGCCATGGTTCGAGGAGGAAACAAGTTTCTTCTCCCGTTCAACACCGTCAGTGGCTTATTCTGCCACTGAAGCCAACACTAGTGACTCTCTTTCAAAGGATAAAAACTCTATGCTAAATTTTCTTGTATGCGAGCTGCCTCTTATCTACATCAGATGGCATGAGTGGATCATCTTTTGTGTTCAGAGACCCCATCTTGTGCTCTGTATCTTTGGCAAAAATATGTGATGAATCGTTGTTGCTCCCTGTGTATTTTTGATTCCGAACATCCTGGCCTACTTAGCAAAAATATGTATATGCCCAAGCTCTAATGTTTTACAACTTAAAAAGTTGAGGGAAAAAAGAACCGTGGAAGTATAATGTGTAAGGGTTTTATAAAACCAATAAGAAAATAAAACCAAGAAGGTCGAATTGAAATAATAGAGCAGTTCAATTTTTTTATATAAAAATAGTTTTTCTCCATTTCTAGCAAGACCCCAAGAAGTTCAAAAATATAACTAGAAGTTCAAATTTAAATAACAGCGCGATTCAATGTTTATTACTACATTATGATTTTTCCCGTTAATAAAGAATAACCCAAGAAGACCAAATAAAAAAAACAGAGCAACATTCCGATTATAATCTTAGCTTCTCGATCTGCTATTGTGGCTTTTCATGTTTATGAGAAAGTAAAAGATAACCTCGTCAAGAAAAAAGGAAAACAATATAATGAAAATACTACAAAGTTTGGTCAGGAACACCAACACAAGTTCAAAAGGAAAAAATTCAGAAGTTCGGATAGAACAAGAGCACAAGTTCATATAGAGTGCAAGTTCTTTCTAAAGTGCACATTCCGATTCCATTCTTCCCATCCCCAAATTTTTCTCATAAATTTGTGTTCTACGTATAATCCAATAAATTTTATGTACGAGCGAAAAAACAAGAAAAAACAATAAAACAATGAAGTCCATATTAAAAAAGGTGGAGAAGTTCGATTATTATAGAAAACTCAGATTTTCCTTGTAATTAAAGAATGGAAACAAGAAGTTCAAAAATAAAAAACAAGAAGTTCAACTTTTAATAATAGATCACTTCAAACTTTCATAAAAATGATTTAAGAAATAAAACCAGGAAGTCCATATTAAAAAGGTGGAGAAGTTCGATGATTATAGAAAACTCAGATTTTCCTCATAATTAAAGAATGGAAACAAGAAGTTCAAAAATTTAAAAAAACAAGAAGTTCAACTTTTAAAAATAGCGCGCTTCAAAATTTCACAAAAGAGATTAAGAAATAAAACTAGGAAGTCCATATTAAAAAGATGGAGAAGATCGATGATTATATAAAACTCAGATTTTCCTCGTTATCAAAGAATGGAAACAAAAAGTTCAAAAATTAAATAACAAGAAGTTCAACTTTTAAAAATAGAGTGCTTAAAAATTCATAGAAAAGGATTAAGAAATTCAGATTAAAATTCACAAAAAATTCAGATATTTTCACGTAATCGAGAAAAGTTCAGATTGATAACTACCAGAAGTTCACGTACTACATGGTTTGCGTTTTGTATTAAAAAAAAGAATGAAAAAAGAAAACGCTGAAATTTTTGTTGCTAGAAGTTCAAGTGCTCAGCCCGAGAAAATTAAAAAATTCTTGTGTGGGAGAGGTTGAACAAAAAGACGTGACAGAAGTTCAAGGTGAAAACAATGAGAAGTTCAACTACTGCAAGGAATGCATTTAAAATGAGAATAAAAGTATAGAAAATTAAAATCTTAAAAGGTTTGTTGAAAGAAGTTCAAGTGCTTTGTCCGGTGAATTTCAAAAATTCTTACGAGAGAGGCTCATCTTGTATTTCCATGTTCGATTTTTTCCGTATAAAAATCGAATACAATTCTTTACTCAAAATATAAAAAGGTGAAGTTCAAATTGAAATAACACAGAAGTTCGGAGTTTATTAAAACCTAGGATTTACCTTTTCAAAAAATAAAAAGCACAACGCCATTTTTTGCACTTTTGAAAACAATCTCATAAACGTAAAAATGGTTGCTAGAAGTTCAAGTGCTCGGCGAGGGAAAGTTCAAAAATTCTTGTGAGAGAGGTTCACCGTGTATTTAGATGTCCAAAATACATAAAAAAATATGTTGTTTTTTGTGTTTTAGAATAATTCTCTCAAACCAGAGAGAAGTTCAAAGTGACGGGAAGTTCACATACTACATGGTGTGTATTTCATATAAAAATACAATAAAGTGAAACAAAGTGAAGTTCAGACATACATGCCCGAGAAGTTCAACTACTTCATGCAATGCATTTCCATTCACGATGAAGGCAGAAATCATGATCTCGTCATTTTCGAATTTACTTCAAAATGGCAGGAATATCATTTGTGTAAGTTCAAGTCCTCGGTCGGAGAAAGTTAAAAGAATATTGTGAAAGAGGTTTGTACAAAAAGAATACCATTTGTGTAACACTGACAAAAATGGATGAAAAAATTACAAACAAAAATAAGTCACAAAAGTCCAACGTGAAAACAGCAGGAAGTTCAACTACTACACTGAATGAATTTCACAAGAAAACTTTTAAAAGCGTCGCGAGTATGAAAAAATGATCAACACGGAAAAGTTGCGTGTTTATAGCAGTTTTCCATCGGTATATCACTTGATTAATTCCGGTGAGTGAATGAAGAGCTATGAGCAAAAAAAGCACGTGAAAAACAGAGTGAAGTTTAGGCAGAACTGCCACAGAAGTTCAAGTACTTCACACAATGCATTTTCGACGAATCTGTTTCGCGATAAAGGCAGAACGAGTGATCCCGCCGTTTTTGAAATTACTTGAAAATGGCTAGGATTCAGAGAAAACCATCAACATGAAAAAGTTTCGAATTTTTTGTAGCTTTTCAACAGTATATTATTTGCCGCGTTCCGATGAAGTTTGTAGAAATTATGGCGAAAATACGTTTTTAGCCATTTTCAAAATCAACGTAAAACCGTAACGAATTTGGAGAAACAATATATACCAAAAAGTTTCGCATTTGTTCAGGCTTTCCAACGCCATATCATTTGCTATGTTCGGACGTGTGATTAAAAAATATACCGAAAATACAAACTTGGTAGAACTTGTACCATTTTCTAAATTACTCTTAAACCATTCAAAATTAGAAAAACTTTCAACATGAGAAAAAAAAATCCATTTTCATAAGCTTTCCAACGCCATATCATTTGTCTTAATTGGATTAGGCGTGTAGAAATGGCAACGAAAATACGAACTCGGTTGTTCGGTTTGTGAAATTTTATGATTTTCCACATTACTCTTTAACCATAGGGAATTAGAAAAAACTTTCATCATGTGGGAGGAGCGGTTTTACAGCAGCTTTCCAACGCCATATAATTTGCCTCATTCCGATAAACGGTTTAGAAATGCGATCGAAAATACGAGTCACATTTTTTGTATGAAGAAAAAACAGTTTCCAAAACTGCTCTTAAACCACTTACATTTTGCCAAAATTTTAAGTTAAGTCATGATACTGATGTCCACAGCTTTCCAACGGTATATCGCAAGCCCCATTTGGGCAATGTTGACGGAAGTTCAACCTAGCACTAGGGGAAGTTCAGGTCAAACAAATCATGCAGTAAAATTGCAAAAAACGCAATTTCATCATGATCCGAGAGCAAAATCCACCAGCGAGCGAGATTTCTACTTAAAACCGGTGTTTTGTTGTAAAAAACCTTTCTAGATTACACTAACATCATATAGAACACTACAACCAGAATAATTCGCGGGGAAGCCACGGTCGCAAAGATAGCCCGAAGGTCGGGTTCGTACAGAGGGAAGTTCAGGCGCGTGTACAAACAAAAATACGTCACATAAGTTCAACATGAAAACACCAGGAAGTTCAACTACTACGCTGAATGAATTTCAGATGAAAAACTTTTAAAATCGTTGCGAGTATGAAAAAATGATCAACACGGGAAAGTTGTGTGTTTACAGCAGCTTTCCATCGGTATATCACTTGCTCAATTCCGGTGAGTGGATGGAGAACTAGGAGCAGTGGATAGAGATATACGAGAAAAAAAAGCACGTGAAAAACAGAGTGAAGTTCAAGGTTTCAAACCGAGAAGTTCAAGTACTTCACGTGATGCATTTTTGGCGAATCTGTTTCGCGCTAAAGGCAGAACGAATGATCTCACCGTTTTTGAAATTACTTGAAAACGGCTAGGAATCAGAGAAAACTGTCAACATGAATTTTTTTTGCATTGTCCATAGCTTTTCAGCGGTATATTATTTGCGCCATGCCGATAAAGTTTGTGGAAATTACAGCGAAAATACGTTTTTAGCCATTTTAAAAAATGACATAAAATAGTAAGGAATTGGGAGAAATAATATATAACAAAAAGTTTCGAATTTGTTCAAGCTTTCCAACGCCAGATCATTTGTTACATTCGAACATAGGGTTAAAAAATTAGCTCGAAAATACGAACTCGGTAGGACTTGTACCGTTTTCTAAATCAGTTTTAAACCGTTCAAAATTAGAAAAAACTTTCTACATGAAAAAGTAGCGCATTTTCATAAGCTTTCCAACTCCATATCATGTGCCTCAATTGGTTTAGCGTTTTAGAAATGACATCGAAAATACTAACTCGGCTGTTCGGTTTGTGAAATTTTATGATTTTTTAAATTACTCTTTAACCGTAGGGAATTAGAGAAAACTTTGAACATGTGGAAGGAGCGGTTTTGCAGCACCTTTCCAAAGCCATATTCTTGCCTCATTCCGATAAACTGTTTAGAAATGCGATCGAAATTACGATTCACGTTTTTTGTGTGAAGAAAAAACGGTTTTCAAAACTGCTCTTAAACCGCTGACATTTTGCCAAAATCTAACTTGGATCATGATATTGGTGTCCATAGCTTTCCAACGGTATATCGCAAGCCCCATTTGGACACTTTTTAGCTGAAGTTCAACCCAGTACAGAGGGAAGTTCGGGCCGCGTTACTCGAGGCGATTCAGGTTGTGATCAGAATATTATTCTGATCCCGTGATCAGAATAGTGTTTATATATATATATATATATATATATATATATATGTGTGTGTGTGTGTGTGTGTGTGTGTGTGTGTGTGTGTGTGTGTGTGTGTGTGTGTGTGTGTTGTTATACGAATGATCATGATGCCCTCATGTCCATATTTTATTTTATCGACATCTCTATCTCTAAACATGTGGACATATTTTTCGTTATCGGCTTCCGCTTGAGGACAAGCGAGGTCTAAGCTTGGGCGAGTTGATACGTCCATTTTGCATCATGCTTTTATATCGATATTTATTGCATTACGGGCTGTTATTACACATTATGTCACAATACTTATGCCTATTCTCTTTTATTTTACAAAGTTTACACGAAGAGGGAGAATGCCCGGTGGAATTACGAAATTTGGAAAAGGAGCAAATATTAGAGACATATTCTGCACAACTCCAAAAGTCCTGAAACTCCACGAAAGTCAGTTTTAGAATATATTAAAAATATTGGGTGAAGAAAGCACGGGGAACACCATGTCCATGAGGGTGGGGGTGCGCCCCTTGCCTCGTGGGCCCCCTGGTAGGCCTCTGGTGCCCATCTTTTGCTATATGAAGTATTTCTCCCTGGAAAAAATAAGAAGGAAGATTTCGGGACGAAGCGCCGCCGTGTCGAGGCTGAACCTGGCGAAACCAATCTAGGGCTCCAGCGGAGCACTTCTGCCGGGGAAACATCCCTCCGGGAGGGGGAAATCATCACCATCGATCCTCTCATCGGGAGGGGGCCAATCTCCATCAACATCTTCACCAGCACCATCTCATCTCAAACCCTAGTTCATCTCTTGTATCTGATCTTTGTCTCAAAACCTCAGATTGGTACATGGGTTGCTAGTAGTGTTGATTACTCCTTGTAGTTGATGCTAGTTGGTTTATTTCTTTGGAAGATCATATGTTCAGATCCTTTATGCATATTAATACCCCTCTGATTATGAATATGAATATGATTTGTGAGTAGTTATGTTTGTTCCTGAGGACATGGTAGAAGTCTTGCTATAAGTAGTCATGTGAATTTGGTATTTGTCCGATATTTTGATGAGATGTATGTTGTCTTTCCTCTAGTGGTGTTATGTGAACATCGACTACATGACACTTCACCATTTTTTGGGCCTAGGGGAAGGCATTGGGAAGTAATAAGTAGATGATGGGTTGCTATAGTGACAGAAGCTTAAACCCTAGTTTATGCGTTGCTTCGTAAGGGGCTGATTTGGATCCACATGTTTCATGCTATGGTTAGGTTTACCTTAATAATTCTTTTGTAGTTGTGGATGCTTGCAAGAGGGGTTAATCATAAGTGGGATGCTTGTTCAAGGATGGGAAGTACCCAAGCACCGGTCCACCCACATATCAAATTATCAAAGTAACAAACGCGAATCATATGAGCATGATGAAAACTAGCTTGATGATAATTCCCATGTGTCCTCGGGAGCGTTTTCCTTTATATAAGAGTTTTTCCAGGATTATCCTTTGCTACAAAAAGGATTGGGCCACATAGCTGCACCTTCTTTACTTTTGTTACTTGTTACCCGTTACAAATTACCTTATCACAAAACTAACTATTACCGATAATTTCAGTGCATGCAGAGAATACCTTACTGAAAACCACTTGTCATTTCCTTCTGCTCCTCGTTGGGTTCGAGACTCTTACTTATTGAAAGGACTACGATAGATCCCTATACTTGTGGGTCATCAAGACTCTTTTCTGGCGCCGTTGCCGGGGAGTGAAGCGCCTTTGGTAAGTGGAATTTGGTAAGGAAAAAATTATATAGTGTGCTGAAATTTACTGTCACTTGTTACTATGGAAAGTAATCCTTTGAGGGGCTTGTTCGGGGTATCTTCACCCCGACCAGTAGAGCAAAGAGTTGCTCCTCAACCTACTGAACCTACTGAAAATGTTTACTTTGAAACTCCTTCGGGTATGATAGAGAAACTGCTAGCTAATTCTTTTACAGAAGATGGAACATTACATCCGGATATGCATCTAATCTATGTGGATTAAGTTTGTGGATTATTTAAGCTTGCAGGTATGCCCGAGGATGTTATCAAGAAGAAGGTCTTCCCTTTATATTTGAAGGGAAAGGCATTGACATGGTTTAGGCTATGTGATGATATTGGATCATGGAACTACAACCGATTGAAATTGGAATTTCATCAGAAGTTTTATCCTATGCATCTGGTTCATCGTGATCGTAATTATATATATGATTTTTGGCCTCACTAAGGAGAAAGTATCTCTCAAGCTTGGGGGAGGCTTAATTCAATGTTATATTCATGCCCCAATCATGAGCTCTCAAGAGAAATTATTATTCAAAAAAAATTATGCTCGGCTTTCTCTCAATAATCGCTCCATGCTCGATACTTCTTGTACTAGTTCCTTTATGATGAAGACTATTGAATTCAGATGGGATTTATTGGAAAGAACTAAACGCAACTCTGAAGATTGGGAACTCGAGAAGGTAAGGAGTCAGGTATAACACGTAAGTTTGATTGTGTTAAATCTTTTGTGGATACCGATGTTTTTCGTGGATTTAGCACTAAATATGGACTTGACTCTGAGATAGTAGCTTATTTTTTTTAATCCTTTGCTACTCATGTTGATCTCCCTAAGGAGAAGTGGTTTAAATATCATCCTTCCATTGAAGTAAAGGTAGTTTAACCTATTTAAAGTTTAAGAAAAGACTATCACTTACAATGTTGATCCTATTGTTCCTACCGCTTATATTCAGAAACCACCTTTCCCTGCTAGAATAAAGGATCATGCTAAAGCTTCAACTGTGGTTCGTAAGAGTAATACTAGAACATATACACCCGCTGAGCAAATTAAAGTTGAACCTAGTGTTGCTATGGTTAAAGATCTCTTGGTCGATAATATTGATGGGCATGTTATTTACTTTTGTGATGAAGCTGCGAGAATTGCTAGACCCGATACTAAAAATAAGCATAGACCTGTTGTAGGCATGCCTGTTATTTCTGTTAAAATAGGAGATCATTGTTATCATGGCTTATGTGATATGGGTGCTAGTGCGAGTGCAATACCTCATTCTTTATACGAAGAAATTATGCATGATATTGCACCTGCTGAGTTAAAAGGTATGGATGTTACAATTAAGCTTGCCAATAGAGATACTATTTCACCCGTTGGGATTGTTAGAGATGTTGAAGTCTTGTGTGGGAAAGTTAAATATCCTACTGATTTTCTTGTTCTTGGTTCCCCACAAGATGACTTTTGTCCCATTATATTTGGTAGACCCTTCTTGAATACTGATAATGCTAAGATAGATTGCAAAAAGGATGTTGTTACTATTGGTTTAGGGGATATGTCTCATGATTTTAATTTTGCTAAATTTCGTAGACAACCCCATGATAATGAATTGCCTAGTAAAGATGAAATTATTGGTCTTGCTTCTAATGCCGTGCCTCCTAACGACCCTTTAGACAATATTTGCTAGACCATGAAAATGATATGTTTATGAATGAAAGAAGGGAAATAGATGAAGTATTCTTTAAACAGGACCTATTTTGAAACACAACTTGCCTGTTGAAATTCTAGGGGATCCTCCTCCACCCAAGGGTGATCCCGTGTTTGAGCTTAAACCATTACCTGATACTCTTAAATATGCTTATCTTGATGAAAAAAAATATCCTGTTATTATTAGTGCTAACCTTTCAGAGCAGGAAGAAGAGAAATTATTTAAAACTCTGAAGAAGCATCGTGCTGCTATTGGATATACTCTTGATGATCTTAAGGGCATTAGTCCCACTCTATGCCAGCACAAAATAAAATTGGACAAAGACGCTAAACCGGTTGTTGATCACCAATGACGGTTAAATCCTAAGATGAAAGAAGTGGTAAGGAAAGAAATACTAAAGCTTCTGGATGCAGGTATAATTTATCCTATCACTGATAGTCAGTGGGTAAGTCCTATCCATTGTGTCCCTAAGAAGGGAGGTATTACTATTGTTCCTAATGATAAAGATGAATTGGTCCCACAAAGAATTGTTACAGGATATAGAATGGTAATTGATTTCCGCAAACTAAATAAAGCTACTAAAAGAGATCATTACCCTTTACCTTTTATTGATCAAATGCTAGAAAGATTATCCAAACATATACATTTTTTGCTTTCTAGACGGTTATTCTAGTTTCTCTCAAATACTTGTGTCAAAAGAGGATCAAGAAAAGACCACTTTTACTTGCCCTTTCGGTACCTTTTCTTATAGACGCATGCCTTTTGGTTTATGCAATGCACCTGCAACCTTTCAAAGATGTATGACTTCTATATTCTCTGACTTTTGTGAAAAGATTGTTGAGGTTTTCATGGATGATTTCTCCGTGTATGGAACTTGTTTTGATGATTGCTTAATTAACCTTGATCGAGTTTTGCAGAGATGTGAAGAAACTAATCTTGTCTTGAATTGGGAGAAGTGCCACTTTATGGTTAATGACGGTATTGTCTTGGGGCATAAAATTTCTGAAAGAGGTATTGAAGTTGATAAAGCTAACGTTGATGCTATTGAAAAGATGCCTTGTCCTAAGGACATTAAAGGTATAAGAAGTTTCCTTGGTCATGCCGGTTTTTATAGGAGGTTCATTAAGGACTTCTAAAAAATGTCTAGGCCTCTAACTAATCTCTTACAAAAAGATGTTACTCTTGTCTTTGATGATGATTGTGTCATTTGAAATACTTAAGAAAGCCTTGATTTCGGCACCTATTGTTCAGCCACCTGATTGGAATTTACCCTTTGAAATTATGTGTGATGCTAGTGATTATGCTGTAGGCGTTGTTCTAGGACAAAGAGTTGATAAGAAATTAAATGTTATCCAATATGCTAGTAAAACTCTAGATAGTGCCCAGAGAAATTATGCTACTACTGAAAAGGAATTTTTAGCAGTTGTATTTGCTTGTGATAAGTTCAGACCTTCTATTGTTGGTTCTAAAGTAACTATTCACACTAATCATGTTGCCTTAAATATCTTATGGAAAAGAAAGATGCTAAACCTAGACTTATTAGATGGGTTCTGCTACTACAAGAATTTGATTTGCATATTATGTATAGAAAGGGAGCTGAGAACCCCGTTGCAGACAACTTATCTATGTTAGAGAATGTTCTTGACGACCCACTACCTATTGATGATAGCTTTCCCGATGAACAATTAGCTATCATAAATGCTTCTCGTACTGCTCCATGGTATGCTGATTATGCTAATTACATTGTTGCTAAATTTATACCACCTAGTTTCACATACCAGCAAAAGGAAAAGTTTTTCTATGATTTAAGACATTACTTCTGGGATGACCCGCACCTTTATAAAGAAGGAGTAGATGGTGTTATTAGACGTTGTGTACCTGAGCATGAACAGGAACAGATCCTACGCAAGTGTCACTCTGAGGCTTATGGAGGACACCACGCTGGAGATAGAACTGCACATAAGGTATTGCAATCCGATTTTTATTGGCCTACTCTTTTCAAGGACGCCCGTCAGTTTGTCTCGTCTTGTGATGAATGTCAAAGAATTGGTAATATTAGTAGACGTCAAGAAATGCCTATGAACTATTCACTTGCTATTGAACCATTTGATGTTTGGGGCTTCGATTATATGGGACCGTTTCCTTCCTCTAATGGGTATACAAATATTTTAGTTGTCGTTGATTACGTTACTAAGTGGGTAGAAGATATTCCAACTTGTAGTGCTGATCATAACACCTCTATTAAGATGCTTAAATAAGTTATTTTTCCGAGGTTTCGAGTCCCTAGATACTTAATGACTGATGGTGGCTCACATTTTATTCATGGTGCTTTCCATAAAATGCTTGCTAAGTATGATCTTAATCATATAATTGCATCTCCATACCACCCACATTCTAGTGGTCAAGTAGAATTGGGTAATAGAGAGATGAAATTAATTTTACAAAAGACTGTTAATAGATCTAGAAAGAATTGGTCCAAGAAACTTGATGATGCATTATGGGCATATAGAACTGCATATAAAAATCCTATGGGTATGTCTCCATATAAAAAGGTTTATGGAAAAGCATGTCACTTACCTCTCGAACTAGAACATAAGGCATATTGGGCCATTAAAGAGCTCAATTATGATTTCAAACTTGCCGGTGAGAAGAGACTATTTGACATTAGCTGACTTGATGAGTAGAGAACCCAAGCCTATGAGAATGCCAAACTGTTTAAAGAAAAACTTAAAAGATGGCATGACAAAAGGATACAGAAGCGCGAGTTTAATGTAGGTGATTATGTTTTGCTATACAACTCTCGTTTATGATTTTTTGCAGGAAAACTCCTCTCTAGATGGGAAGGTCCTTACGTTATCGAGGAGGTTTATTGTTCGAGTGCCATAAAAATCAACAACTTCAAAGGCACGAATCCGAAGGTGGTGAACGGTCAAAGAATCAAACATTATATCTCAGGTAATCCCATAAATGTTGAAACCAATGTTATTGATACCGTAACCCCGGAGGAGTGCATAAGGGACACTTTCCGAGCGTTTGACTCGAAAAGGAATAAGTATGTGGTACGGTAAGTAAACCGACTCCAAAATAGTCCTAATAGCAATTTTTCTCCGTTTTGGAATATTTAAGAAAATAGGAATATAAGAAGTAGTCCCGTAAGGACACGAGGCATCCACGAGGGTGGAGGGCGCGCCCTACCCCCCTGGGCGCGCCCCCTGCCTCGTGGGCACCTCGTGTGCCCTCTGGACTCCGTTTGCTTGCACGATACTTCTTTTGGTCGGTAAAATTCATTATATAATCTCCCGAAGGTTTTGACCTCCGCACCACGCAAATATCCTCTACTTTCGTCTCGAACTGTTTTTCTGACATATCTAAATCACCATGACATCTTCAAGTGCCCCCAAGGACAAATTTTTCGGGAAGGTCATCAGCCCCTTCCTCATGGAGGTGCTGCAACACCCTCAAACCATTGAGATGCATGAGGGGGTGCTGCACATCCGCGATGTTGAGGGACCAAGGAGGACCGGAAGCGTGGAGACAAGACTTGAAGCAATGGAGCAACAAGGGGATGGTGGAACGCGAACTCAATGCCAACCACATGATGATCGCGGAGTTCACCAACAACCACAAGCTCGATGCCAAGAACATTGGGGAGACCATCTTCAAGCTTCACGAGAAAATCGAGCACCTCCAAGCCGAGATCTATGACCTGCAAAACCAAAACTGTGAGTATGAATAAGATTCAAGAGGATGAGTTTGGCTGCAGATTTGAGGATCCCGGGGACTCGATCATCCTTCTATGATGGGGAGACTATGCCTTGGAAGATGGACGACAAGCCCAGAGCATCAACAACTCCATCATCACCACCGCCGAGGAAATAAACATAAATAAATGGGTATGGGCACTCCCCTTGGCAACTTCCAAGCTTGGGGAAGGTGTCCCGATATCGTATCACAATCACACTTCTATCTTTACCGTTTTTCTTAGTTCGATCCTTTTGGTTATATCTTGATCTAGTAGAATAAAGTTTAGCATGATCTAGCTTTGAGTTTTTGTGTTGATCCCTATCTATGTAATCGAGTCCGTGAGCTATATATAATAAAGATTAGTCTTGAGTCGAGGGCTTGGTTATCTTGCTATGATCTTGAGGGAATAAAAGAAAGAATAAAAAGAAATAAACAGATCATATTGATCTTATGGAGAGTAATGACTTCACATATAAAGAGTATGATGAATAAAAGTTGTTGAGAGTTGACAAAGATAGTTTTGGTCATCGTTGCAATTAATAGGAAATAATAAAGCAAGAGAGGTTTTCACATATAAATATACTATCTTGGACATCTTTTATGATTGTGAGCACTCATTAAAATATGACATGCTAAAAGGTAGATGCTGGACAAGGAAGACAACGTAATGGGTTATGTTTTCTTATATCCGAAATAAAGTATATTGTCATGGATCATCCAACATGTTGAGCTTGCCTTTCCCCCTCATGCTAGCCAAATTCTCTGCACCAAGTAGAGATACTACTTGTGCTTCCGAATATCCTTAAACCCACTTTTGCCATGAGTGTCCACCATACCTACCTATGGATTGAGTAAGATCCTTCAAGTAAGTTGTCACTGTTGCATGCAATAAAAATTACTCTCTAAATAAGTATGATCTATTAGTGTGGAGAAAATAAGCTTATACGTTCTTTTGATATGGAAGAAATAAAAGCGACGAACTGCATAATAAAGGTCCCTATCACAAGTGGCAATTTAAAGTGACGTTCTTTTGCATTAAGATTTTGTGCATCCAACCATAAAAGCACATGACAACCTGTGCTTCCCTCTGCGAAGGGCCTATCTTTTATTTTTGTCTTATGTCTTATGCAAGAGTCACGGTGATCTTCACCTTTCCTTTTTACACTTTATCCTTTGGCAAGCACATTGTGTTGGAAAGATCCCTGATATATATATATATATATATATATATATATATATATATATATATATATATATATATATATATATCCAATTGGATGTAAGTTATCATAAACTTGTATTGTTGACATTACCCTTGAGGTAAAAGGTTGGGAGGCAACACTATAAGCCCCTATCTTTCCCTGTGTCCGATTAAAACTCCATACCCATAAGTATTGCGTGAGTGTTAGCAATTGTGAAAGACTAAATAATAGTTGAGTATGTGGACTTGCTGAAAAGCTCTTATATTGACTCTTTCCGATGTTATGATAAATTGCAATTGCTTCAATGACTGAGATTATAGTTTGTTAGTTTTCAATGAAGTTTTGATTCATGCTTTACATTGTGAATAGATTGTTACTTTAGCATAAGAAATCATATGACAATATATATATATATATATATATGTTGCTGTTATAAGAATGATCATGATGCCCTCATGTCCGTATTTTATTTTATCGACACCTCTATCTCTAAACAAGTGGATATATTTTTCGTTATCGGCTTCCGCTTGAGGACAAGCGAGGTCTAAGTTTGGGGGAGTTGATACGTCCTTTTTTCATCATGCTTTTATATCGATATTTATTGCATTATGGGCTGTTATTACACATTATGTCACAATACTTATGCATATTCTTTCTTATTTTACAAGGTTTACACGAAGAGGAAGAACGTCGGCAGCTGGAAATCTGGGCTGGAAAAGGAGCAAATATTAGAGACCTATTCTGCACAACTCCAAAAGTCCTGAAACTCCACGAAAGTCAGTTTTGGAATATATTAAAAATATTGGGCGAAGAAAGCACCAGAGGGGGGCCACACCCTGTCCACGAGGGTGAGGCGCACCCTACCCCCAAGCGCGCCCGCCTTTATGGGCCCCCTGGCAGCCTCCGGTGCCCATCTTTTGCTATATGAAGTCTTTTGCCCTGGAAAAATAAGAAGGAAGCTTTGAGATGACGCCCGCCGTCTCGAGGCGGAACCTGGCGAAACCAATCTAGGGCTCCGACGGAGCTGTTCTGCCGGGGAAACATCCCTCTAAGAGGGGGAAATCATCACCATCGATCCTCTCATCGGGAGGGGGTCAATCTCCATCAACTTCTTCACGAGCACCATCTCATCTCAAACCCTAGTTCATCTCTTGTATCCGATCTTTGTCTCAAAACCTCAGATTAGTACCTGTGGGTTGCTAGTAGTGTTGATTACTCCTTGTAGTTGATGCTAGTTGGTTTATTTGGTGGAAGATCATATGTTCAGATCCTTTATGCATATTAATACCCCTCGATTATGAACATGAAGATGATGTGTGAGTAGTTACGTTTGTTCCTTAGGACATGGGAGAAGTCTTGCTATAAGTAGTCATGTGAATTTGGTATTCGTTCGATATTTTGATGAGATGTATGTTGTCTTTCCTCTAGTGGTGTTATGTGAACGTCGACTACATGACACTTCACCATTGTTTGGGCCTAGGGGAAGGCATTGGGAACTAATAAGTAGATGATGGGTTGCTAGAGTGACAGAAGCTTAAACCCTAGTGAAAGTGCGTTATATCGACTAGACGGGGGGTGAATAGGCAATTTTTATAATTCTTCACTCGGGAACTTGCAGGTGACGAAATTCCGAAGCGAAGAACTACTTGTAGCGGAATAAGTACTTAGATATAAACATAACGGAGCACAAGCATGGTCATCATGATGAAATGAAGACAAGCACAGAGTACAGAAAGCGTAAACACAGGATAACACAGGATGAAGACAAACAGACTGAAGAAATTGAACTGAGGAAATTGAGAAAGTCTTCAGTCAAAGTCTTCGAACAGATATGAACAGGCACACAACACAGTAATGAGGAAATGAAAGAGTTGAGGAAATAGAACCAGTAAGCTTGGTGAAGACAATGATTTGGTAGACCAGTTCCAACGTCTGGTTGGAGCGGCTAGGTATTTAAACCTGAGGACACATAGTCCTAGACACACAGTCCTCACCATATTCGCCTTGAGCTAAGGTCACACAGACCTTGCCCAATCACTCGTGGTAAGTCTTCAGGTAACTTCCAAACCTTCACAAACTCGGTCACTCGGCGATCCACAATTTCCTCTTGGATGCTCAGACCATGACGCCTAACCGTCTGGAAGAAGCACAGTCTTCAAAGGTAACAAGCATCGGATCCACGCAGGATCAATCTCTTGATGATGCTCAATCACTTTGGGTTTGTAGGTGTTTGGGTTTGGGTTTTCCTCACTTGATGATTTTCGCTCAAAGTCCTCGGAGGATGGGATGCTCTCAAATGACAAGTGTCAGTTTCTCTCGGAGAAGCCAACTAGCTAGTGGTTGTAGGGGGCAGCTATTTATAGCCTAGTGAGCAGCCCGACATGATAAGACATAAATGCCCTTCAATGATATGACCGTTACGTGGGTAGATATTTTGGGACAGATGGCGCGTAGCACAACAACGGTCGGAAATTTGAGTATCAAATTCCTTAGGGCTATCATGTTCCTCACTATGTAGGTAATCCACACTGGCGAATTCCTAACTCCTCGGTCAGAACAAATTCCTGAGAGACTAGAAGAACTTCGTCTCTGTCACTGAAGAAATTGACTGAACTGTATGAGATTTCCAATGGCTTCACTCAAAGGGATTGGTAGGTGTAGGATTTTGAGTTGAGCATCACATGGAAATTTTTCCTTAGTATTTCCTCGACCCCCTTTAACGATGCAGTGTTTCCTATGACTCAAGAAAGAGAAAATGAAACTACGAAAACAAAAGTCTTCACGCTTCATGTTCCTTGAATGAATGCCAAGTCTTCAAGGTCACACCAATTTCTTCACTTTCAAAGTCTTCAGGAAGTCTTCAGAAAACCAAAATCTTCAGCCGAAGATATTCTTTTTAGGGGTCGACTTTCTCTGTAAATATCAAACTCCTCATAGACTTATAGACATGTGTACACTCACAAACTCATTAGTCCCTTAACCTATAAGTCTTCAGTACACCAAAATCACTAAGGGGCACTAGATGCACTTACACCTGGTTTATGCGTTGCTTCGTAAGGGGCTGATTTGGATCCACATGTTTTGTGCTATGGTTAGGTTTACCTTAATACTTCTTTTGTAGTTGCGGATGCTTGCAAGAGGGGTTAATAACAAGTGGGATGCTTGTCCAAGGAAGGGCAGTACCCAAGCACAGGTCCACCCACATATCAAATTATCAAAGTAACGAACGCGAATCATATGAGCATGATGAAAACTAGCTTGATGATAATTCCCATGTGTCCTCGGGAGCGTTTTACTTTATATAAGAGTTTGACCAGGCTTGTCCTTTGCTACAAAAAGGATTGGGCCACCTTGCTGCACCTTGTTTACTTTTGTTACTTGTTAACCATTACAAATTACCTTATCACAAAACTATCTGTTACCGATAATTTCAGTGCTTGCAGAGAATACCTTACTGAAAACTGCTTGTCATTTCCATCTACTCCCTCGTTGGGTTCGACACTCTTACTTATCAAAAGGACTATTGCCCCATACAAAAAAGGGTCGATGCATGGATCTTTGCCAAGGGCATATGTATCTAAAAGCAACAAGTCAATATTAGAAGCTAACAAGTGTCCAGGCCTGGATCTATATGCATTACATTATGGAACAACGGGGGGAGTACAAGCCGAGGGATGAAACTAACAGTGGCGGAAAATGCTAGCCACTCCCGTATAAGCATTAATTTAATGTGCATAATTCAAATTATTGCACCAAAATGGCAAAAAAATCATACATGTGTCCTTGGATCCATTTTTAGGTCCCATTGAGAATCTCGGTTTTTAGGTCCCATTGAGAATGAGAATGAATTACAACTGTCTCGGCGTCTGGCTCGGCCTCGGACATTGAGAATCTCAGTTTTAAATCCCCGTAAATCCAAAACTCACCCGTAAATCGTGAAACTTGGCATGGTGTCACGACATGGCACATATATGTCGAGGAAAAAATTTGTCCATTTCGGGGCAAGTTTTATTACAAGCCTCTTACAAAACGGAGCTTCTCTCAAGAAACCTCATGGTTATGATAGGGAAACGTGTCCCCCTTGTGGGAGAAACGATAATCATTGCCTCTTTTCGCCTTGTATTTTCTTCTATAGGCAACATGGAACGACAGGATATCCGTGCTGAAATTTAAAATTATTCAAGGTTCGTTTGGCCTTTTTAATCAGTAATTGAGTTTCCTAGGCATTTAATGTCCATAATTCAAATATGAACTACAAGTACATGCTCCAGTTCACCAAAATGGCTAGAAGAATCATACATGTGTCCTTGGGTGCATGTTTAGGTCCCATGCAAGGAATGGGAATGAATTACAATCGTACCGGCGTCTTGGCTCGTCCTCAAACATTTGGAATCTTGGTTTTCAAATCCCCGTAAATCCAAAACTCACCAAAAAGTCATGAAAGTTGGCATGGTGTCAAGTCATGGAACATATATGTCGTGGTAAAAACAATGTACAATTTGTGCCAAGCTTTATTACAAACCTCTTACAAACCAGAGCCTCTCGCAAGAACCCTCGTGGTTTCGATGGGGAAACATGTCCCCTTGTGGGTGAAACGATAATCGCTCCCTCTTCTAGCCTTGTATTTTATTCTACACGCAACATGGAACAACGGGAGATTTGTGCTAAACTTTGAAATTATTTAGGGTTCGTTTGACCTTTTTTATTCATTAGTTGAGTTTTCTAGGCATTTAATGTCCATAATTCAAATCCGAACTACAAATACATGCTCCAGTGCACCAAAATGGTTAGAAAAACCATACATGTGTCCTTGGGGTGCATGTTTAGGTCCCATTGAAGGAATGGGAATGAATTCAACCGTCTCGTCGTCCTGGCTCGGCCTCAAACATTGCGAATATCGGTTTTTAAATCTCCGTTAATCCAAAAATCACCAGAAAATCACGAAACTTGGCATGGTGTCACGACATGGCACATATATGTCATGGTAAAAAATATTTTCCAATTTGGGAAGCTATATTTCAATCCTCTTACAAACCGAAGCTTCTTACAACCCTCGTGTTCCGGTAGGGTAACATGCCCCTCTTGTGGGCTATAGATAATCGTTGCCTCTTCTCGCCTTGAATTTTGTTTTTTTACAGGCAACATAGAATACTAGGAGTGTCGTGCTGAAATTTGAAATTTCCAGGGTTTGTTTGGCCATTTCATATATTAATTGAGTTTTCTAGGCATTTAACATAGTCCATAATTCAAATTTGAACTACAATCACATGCTCTAGTGAAGCAAAATGGGTGGAAAATCATACATGTGTCATTGGGTGCATGTTTAGGTCTCATTGAAGGAATGTGAATGAATTACAAATGTCTCTTCGTCCTGAAACATTGAGAAATATCGGTTTTTAAATCCCAGTAAATCAAAAACTCACCCAATAAACACGAAACTTGGCATGGTTTCATGTCATGGCACACATATGTCGTGTTAAAAAAACCGTCCAGTTTGAGACAAGGTGCACACATATAGTCGCCAAAGAAGTCCTTTTGAAACAAATAGCTGACACGTTAATATTACAAACTATTGTATTATATGAACCGTGTGTGTTCCAGTAACCATATATGTGCGGCCACGCATCCCTCTTTTCTTATGGGATAGTACTACCTCCGTCCTCGTTCATTAGCCATATTTGTATTTTGTGCCAAAATTTAACCATACTCGATGGCGTGTGTGCCGCTGTTTGATTAGATGGGACGAGTGCGAGAAGTTCGTTGTGCAGGCTCGACGGGACGCGTGCGAGCAGTCCGCCGCGCAGGCTCGACGGGACGCGTGCATCCTGTCCACCTCGCTGGCTCGACAGGACATGTGCGAGAAGCAAGGCCGCCCATGCTCATCGAGAAGCGAGTTCTTTGACCTCCATCCACCAGCCGCCCGCCTCGCTCACAACTTCTCCATTAATGGCGGCCGAGCTGCTGTTTAACACACGGTTAATTAAAGCACCTGGACGGAGGGTGTTTGCTTGTGATCCCAAGGCCCCGCTCAACGTCAGCATTTGCTTTGTTCGTGTTTTCAACTCGTATTCCGGATAATTTAGAATGCCACATAGGGCAACGGATAATACGACGACAAATAAAATGGCAACGGATAATACGACGACAAATTCACAATGCCGCAGATAATAATTGTCTTACATATTCCAAATAATTTAAAATGCCACATGCGTCAAAGCTCGGAAGACACGGGGGCAACAGAAGAAGGAAATCATAGACAATGATCTGGGTCGCTACTGTCTCTACTCCTTGATGGATTGCCGGGCGACGACATCCTCCCGCTCCTTCTTGAATTCCTCATGACTTTGCTTGACAGCAGCCACGGATTCCTCCATCTCCTGTTTTCACTCGATCCAGAGGTTCCTCAAGTCACCCATCAGCTCCTCGGCGACCGCTTTCAGCATCATCCCCTAGGCACTGCTTTGCTCATGCAGCTTCTTCCAGTCGGCTGCCTCCTCCTCCATCTCGGCGAGCGCCTTGAGGAGTTTCGCATTGTCACCCATCAGTTGCTCGATGAGGCCGGCAACGTTCTCAATCGAGGCATCGCTAATCTCGAGCAGCTTCATCAAGCCATCGACCAGCTCTTGCTGCTTAATGAGGTCAGAGATAATGTCGTCATCGTTGGCAAGGACTTCAGCAACGCCAGCTCGTCGCGATCGGCGACGCGGCGAATGCACTTATGAGAGCCCTCGCGTGCTGGTGAGAGCTCGTTCGAGGGCTCCACGGTGCACTGGGACATCTCTGCTGCGGCTGCTGCGTAGCGGTGGGACCTCTCTAGTGCTTCCACGGTCTTGATCTTTGCTCCCTAGTTATATGTCCACTCAAAACTCCTCCTACCGGTCATGGCGGAATGACTTGACACGAAAGACCTATTTTTGTGGGTGATGTGGAGAGGAACTATGAAGTAATTTTCGAGTGGTTAGTTTTTATAGCCTGGTGCTAAGTGTGAACACATTTAGATTTGATCGGTGTAAACAAATTTGCAATTACTTATTGCATTGTAATCTAGAATGTGACGATAAACTAGGTCAAAACTTATTGATGGTTCTGGGCTCGAAGCCCGTTTCTGTTGTTCTCTCTCATAGCAAACGATTCTTATGGATCAACCGTATGCCACGCATCGGAAGCCCGAAACGGTGCCCGGATGGCGCACATGGGCCCGCGTTCTCGGATGTACGTGTACATGTCTGCCCACTATCACACATGGTCAAGATATCACCATCGTGTCCGATGGATGCGCCGTCGCGCCTCCGACAGGGTGTCAGAAGCTTGACCATAATTGCAATATGCAGGTGTGGTTGCTCGTTGTTGAGGCGGCCGTGTATTGCTCGCCATTGAGGCGGCCGCGGCGTGCTCCCCTCTTGTAGGATCGAAAGTATGTCTAGAGGGGGTGATTAGACTACTTGACCAAATAAAAATCTAGCCTTTCCACAATTTCAAGTCTTGCCAGATTTTAGCATCTTATCACAAATCTAACCTTATCTTGTTTAGCATGATTAATAGCAAGTTCATCATAGTTTTCATCACTAGAGTTGTCAACAAGTAAATCATCATCACCTAGCAAATCATCTTCATCACTATTGAAATCGACATACTCAGGGTGTGATACCTTTGGGCCTTTAGGCATGAAGCATCTTCCAATTCCTTCATTTGGTGAGTCAAATATGTCATAGGAGTTGGTTGACACAAGTGCTAGACCGGCAACACTTTCATCTTGATAATATTCTGAGTCGGAGTGATAACTTCTCTCGGAGTGGTGGTCGGAATCGGAGTCGGATACCCATTCACCAACATGAGCTTGATATCTTCGTTTTGTGTAGCTCCTTGATGACTTGTCCTTTCTTTCTGAATCCTTGCTTATGTGAGTGGTTCTTCGTTCATAATGATCATCTCTACTCCTTCTCTCCCTTGGAGGCGATTCTTCTCTTTTGCTTCTCCTTTTAGGTGATTCTTCTCTTCTTTTTTAGGGAGTCGTACACTCATTGGAATAGTGTCCGGGTCTTCCACAATTGTAGCAATTACTCTCACGACTAGAAGATCTTTTGTCATTGTAGGACCTTGACTTAGAACTTCCTTCTTTGCTTCTACTCTTGTAGAACTTGTTGAAGTTCTTCACCATTAGGCTCAATTCTTCATTGAAGGCTTGTTTCTCACTTGATGATGTAGGAGCATCACATGAGGCTTCGTAAGCACCACTAGACTTGTTGTGAAGCTCTTCCTTATCCTTGAGTGACATCTCATGAGCAAAAATTCTACCAATGACTTCGGTTGGCTTGAGATCTATGTAATTGGGCATCATTTGGATCAAAGTGCACACGGTATCATATTTTCCATCCAAGGCTCTTAGGATCTTCTTGATGATAGATCTGACGGTCATCTCTTCACTTCCTAAGCCAGCAATCTCATTTGTGATGAGAGCAAGCCTAGAGTACATTTCAGCGACAACTTCACCATCCTTCATTTTGAATTTGTCAAGCTGACTTTTAAGCACATCCAATTTGGATTCCTTGACGGAGTTGGTACCTTCGTGCATATCAACCAAAGTATCCCAAATTTCCTTAGCTTTCTCAAGATGGCTGATTTTGTTGAATTCTTCAGGGCACAATCCATTGAAGAGGATATCGCAAGCTTGAGCACCGTATTGCAACATCTTCAATTCTTCCACAGTTGCTTCATGATTAGGTTCTCTCCCATCAAATAATTCACATTGCAAGCCAATACACAGAATAGCCCAAACGGCGGGGTTATTTCCAAGAATGTGCATTTTCATCTTATGCTTCCAACTAGCGAAATTAGTACCATCAAAGTAAGGACCTCTATGGTGGTAATTTCCCTCGCTAGACGCCATACTCTCCTAGGTTATGAAACCAAGGCTATGATCACCAAAGCTATGGAAATCAAGGCAAATGGAGACCAAAGCTATGATACCACTTGGAGGATCGAAATTATGTCTAGAGGGGGGATGATTAGACTACTTGACCAAATAAAAATCTAGCCTTTTCCCAATTTTAAGTCTTGACAGATTTTAGCAACTTATCACAAATCAAGCAATCAACCTACACATACAGTTCTAAGAGTATAGCAACGGAACGTAAATCATTCCATATCAAGGTAAGGGGGAGGAGTTTGGAGGGAGCAAACGCGATGTAGGCACGGAGATTTTTGGTGTGGTTCCGATAGGTGGTGCTATCGTACATCCATGTTGATGGAGACTTCAACCCACGAAGGGTAACGGTTGCGCGAGTCCACGAAGGGCTCCACCCACGAAGAGTCCACAAAGAAGCAACCTTGTCTATCGCACCATGGCCATCGCCCTCGAAGGACTTGCCTCACTTGGGTAGATCTTCACAAAGTAGGCGATCTTCTTGCCCTTACAAACACCTTGGTTCAACTCCACATTCTTGACCCAAGTGTCACCTAACCAAACTAGGATACACCATTCTCCAAAAGGTAATAGATGGTGTGTTGATGATGAACTCCTTGCTCTTGTGCTTCAAATGATAGTCTCCCCAACACTCAACTCTCTCTCACAGATTTGGATTTGGTGGAAAGATGATTTGAGTGGAAAGCAACTTGGGGAAGGCTATCAAGATTCTTGTGGTTGGATTGGAATATCTCGGTCTCAACACATGAGTAGGTGGTTCTCTCTCAGAAAATGAATGCCGAAAGTGTAGGCACCGAATAGTGAAACTCGGTCAGACCGATTTACTTCAAAATGTGAACTTTCGGTTTTTGGGTGGGACCGACATGATCAACTCGGTGGGACCGATATGCTAGGGTTAGGGCATAACTTGATCTCGGTGAGACCGATCACATGAACTCGGTGAAACCGATTTCAGTAACAGGCAAACAAAGGGTTGGTCATGCAAACTCGGTGGGACCGATTGCTCATTTTGGTGAGATCAAAACGTTACAAAAAGGAAACAGAGAGTTTGCATTGTGAACTCGATGGGACCGATCGCTCATTACGGTTAGACCAAATCGTTACGAAGGGAAACAGAGAGTTTGCAATCCCATCTCGGTGAGACCGAGATCCCTATCGGTGAGACCGAACTGATTAGGGTTTCTGGCTATGGCTATGTCAAGTGAACTCGGTGGCGCCGGATAGATCAAATCGGTGGGCCGAGTTTGACTTTAGGTTTAGGACATATGTGGAAATGAGAAAGTGGTTGAGGGTTTTGGAGCATATCACTAAGCATTTTGAGCAAGCAAGCCATTAAGCAACACCTCATCCCCTTTTAATAGTATTGGCTTTTCCTATGGACTCAATGTGTCTTGGATCACTAAAAATGAAAAAGTAGACTCTTGTGCTTTTGCCAATATGTGTCCTTAGCATTTTTAGGGGTCCACATCTCTACTCCATGCCATGCTAATCATTGAACTTTCTGAAATGATCATCTTGAAAGAGTAGTAGTTCAATGAGCTATATGTTGCTAAGAATTACCAAAACCACCCAGGATTAGTTGCACTTTCAGCTCTGGCATCCCTGCGCGCGCTCTGCTCGCTGTTGAGGCAAATTTACAATGGCAACGGTTAATAATTGTCTTACATATTTAGGATAATTTAAAATGCCACATGCGGCAACGCCCAAAACACTCACGACCTACATATGCATACAATTATAGTAAAATATAGGCTAAAAGGCAGAGTTGGCGGCCTTTCGACGACATTCTTCTCGAACTCCATGATCAGCATAGCACCCTTGCGGCTGTTCATTCCAAGTGTCCCGACCCGCCTCCGCCTACGGAGCTGCTGGCACTAGGAGGATCTTGGGGCTGTTGGGCCTCTTCTAGAAGAGCTTGACAGGGTGCAATCGCATGCATGACATCTCCGCAGAACCGCTCCATTTCCATGTCTCTAGCCTGGCAGCAAATTTCGTCCATCACCTGCATCCTCAAGATACCATGTTGGCGATGTTCTAATTTGTCGGGGATGTCAACTCCGCCAAGGATGCACTCGAGCCTGGCCACCACATCGTCGGGGTCGAGGTTGACACGGCCGCCGTTGGCAATGATGAAGCCGCGGGCTAGCTGTGTCTTGACTGAATCGCAAAGGTCCTCTGCCCATTCCTTGCGGGGCATTAGGCTCTCGATGAGCATTCGTGATGGCGGCTCTTCGGGTGGGTCATCGATCATGCTTGCACGGTGGATGGCAAACTGTCATCACACTTCCTCTACAATATGTCGATTGTGCGCCCAAGGACTGTCACGTCGATATCGCTGCCGATGGGCCATGGTGCCTGCACCGGCCGATGAAGCTCTTGCTCCCCGACCTGCTCTAGCTCGTTCTCGTTGCGGAAGATGTAACGCAAGTAGGGGTCGACGTCAAAGCTTTGGTCGTTGCCTGGCATGCTTGGAATAACTAATTGTAGATTGGTGAGGACTAGATCTATGCACAGTGTCGCGACGGTGCACTGCCGCCTGGGTTATATGCAGCAAGCCATTAGCTGGTGGCGGGAAACCGATGAGGGAAGAGGCGGGGATTTTACAATTCACCCATCTGGACCGCGAGAAGCATTCGCTGGAGCGCGGAAAGACTAAGTGGAGCACACAACCCGAATATTGTATGTGGTGCAACATGTTATCTATCACACATGTGTTAACATAAGGAAACATATGTGTAACTTACTAATCATCGCACACGAGTACCCACAGATGCATCGTGCGCGATACTCCTAGCCACCGCAAGCAACTAGTTTGCATTTTTCAAAGTTTTTTGTACACATAGAGTTGCACACGAATTAAGTATAGTAACCGTCTGTGTTATAATTTCTCATCAGAAACAGTTCATCTGAGTGGGCTGTTTGCCGCATATCACACACATCTTGTTTACATGAATCGTTTGTGTTCTTTCGGCTCATTGCAAATAGTTCATCTATCTGAACTGTATGCCACATATCACACAAATGTTGTTAAGTTGATCCGGTTCTGTTGTGTTCCCTTATTGAAAACAGTTCGTCCGAGAGAACCGTATGATGTGTATAACACACACCTAGATCTGGCTAACCGTTTCTGTTGCATTCCCTAATAGCAAATAGTTCATCGGAGCGAACTGTATGCCATATATCGCACACACCTTGATATGGCTGCCCGTTTTTGTTGTTCCGTCTCATCGCAAACAGTTCATATGAATCAACCGTAGGCCCTGCATCGCACACGCAACTAAAATCTAAACTGTGTTGTATGTCTCCACCATCGCAAATGTTTTGCACCTCTTTTGACGGTTTTTTACATCCCCGTTTGCGATTAATGCATCGCACACAGTTTAGTTAAAGGGTCGCTGATCGTAGTGCCGCGTTAGCAGCATCCTGCAATAGTGTAGTGCCAAGTGCCAGTTGATATTTTTGCTTGTTTTTTTACTTCATAGAATATCCATATCAAACGGAGTCCAAACGCAGCGAAACTTTTTGGAGATTTTTTTGGACCAGAAGACAACTTGGGAGCCAAGGAAGCACCAAACGGAAGGCCCATGTGGCCCACCACCCACCTGGGCATGCTAGAGGCCCCTAGCGCGCCCTGATGGGTGGTGAGGCCCTTGGAGGTCTCCTCCACCGTCTCTCAGCTCTATAAATACCCAAATATGCCAGAAACCCCAGGGGAGCGATCGAAACACAATTCCAGCCATCGCAAGTTCCAGAACCACGAGATCCAATCTAGAGGCCCTTTTTGGCACTCTGCCATAGGGGAACACGATCACGGAGGGGTCCATCATCCTCATTGGTGCTCCTCCGATGATGCGTGAGTAGTTCACCATAGACCTACGGGTCTGTAGGCAGTAGCTAGATGGCTTCTTCTCTCTTTTTGATTCTCAATACAATGTTCTGCTCGATGTTCTTGGAGATCTATTTGATGTAATGACTTTTTGCGGTGTGTTTGTTGGAATCTGATGACGTGCGAGTTTATGATTAGATCTATCCATGAATATTATTTGAGTTTTCTTTGATCTCTTATATGCATGATTGTTATAGCCTAGTATTTCTTCTCTGAATCTTTGGTTTAGTTAGGCCAACTAGATCGTTTTTTCTTGCAATGGGAAGAGGTGCTTTATGATTGGTTCGATCTTGCGGTGTCCTCTCACCCAGTGATAGAAGGGGTAGCGAGGCACACATGTATTATTGCTATTAAGGATAAAAAGATGGGGAATATTCCTACATGAATAGATATTGTCTACATCATGTCATCTTTCTTATTGCATTACTCCGTTTCTCCATGAACTTAATACACCAGATGCATGTTGGATAGCGATCGATGTGTGGAGTAATAGTCGTAGATGCAGGCAGGAGTCGGTCTACTAATCTTGGACGTGATGCCTATATACATGATCATTTCCTTGGATATCATCATAATTATTTGCTCTTTTATCACTTGCCCAACAGTAATTTCTTTAGCCACCGTATGCTATTTTCTCGAGAGAAGCCACTAGTGAAATCTATGGCCCCCGGATCTATCTTTTATCATATTGTTTTCAGATCTATTATTCCAAAAACCCAAAAATACCTTGCTGCACTTTTTGTTTACTTATTTTATTTGTGTTCTTGCTAGATCTATTTATCCAATCTCATATAATTCAATCTATCTTTTTACCGTAGAGGGAATGACAACCCCTTTTGCGCGTAGGGTTGCAAGTATTTGTTCTTTCTGTGCAGGTATCATTTACATAGCGTTTCTTGGTTCTCCTACTTGATTGATAACCTTGGTTTCATAACTGAGGGAAATAATTACCGTAGTTGTGCTGCATCATCCCTTCCTCTTTGGGGAAATACCGACGCAAACTAAGCCACGTCAAGGACATTATAGATGAGCGGGTGGCCATCATGGCGCGAATATCATCCTTGAGGGTTGCCATTGAGGTGTTGAAGTAGTTTATTTTTCATTCTTAGGATTGTCACATGCAAGTGGCGATTTGGTCGATAAGGTCACCGAATGCTTTATTCGCTTGATGCAAAGTTCTATGCACACCAAACAATTGATTCTTGGTGACGTAGTTGTTGTGCTCCTATTCTTGCTCGATGAAGAGTGGGTTGGTAGAAGTACTTGGCCTATCCATCATCTCAAGCAAATATGTGAGTGGAAGAAAGGAAAGAACTAGACCAAATGTACCTTCTCCGATGTTGAAGATGGATCAAAGATCACCCAATGTAGTATTATGGAAGTAGTACAATTGGTACCGGATCTTGTCGACTCTCACACCTACATACGTAAATATTTTTGAGTAGCTTGGTGAGGATGGTGGCACAAAATATATGCAATTGTTAGCAAGATTCAATAATGTTGAAAAATATTCTCAAATTCACAAGTGTAACAAGTAGACAAATAGCAATATGTGGCACACAGAGAGACACACACACACAGAGATAGATAAATGGGGTCGTGCAACCAAGGAATGAGGTAAAAATGTGGAATCCACAGAAAATTATCTTGTTGCACAATACTAGAGAGGCACTAGCACGATTTCTCAATAGGCGGATATGAGACTTGTGCACTACCTATAAGAGACAAACGTATCGACTTTCTATCCCAAGTATGCTATGTATGTATGGCTCCCAATGATTCTCTCACGATGATCCAAGATAATCAAATATGGCAATATGATATGCGATGGGATGATGCTATGGCTCTTTCTTACAAGCTTCTTTGTTTTTTTGCTTAAAAGCTTTTCTGTCTTGCTCTTTTGATATCTCTCTTTGGCCACTTTTGCAAAATGCTCTAACCAAGATAACAATTGCGTATATGCGGGAACAATGTATGACACAATAGATGATACGATATGCATGCAATGGATGTTGCGGATCGATGATCACTAAAGTTGACAAGTAACATGGCCGGACAATACTCAAATGGCTAGTCTCGATAGGAAAGTGACACAAAATGGGCTCGGGGTTAACAATGCAATGGCAAGGGAGAATATACGAGGGTGTCAACTAGATTACCGCCCTTGCTTACGGTTGATGGTGTGAAAATGGTGAAGTTGTCGATGTCGGTGTCAAGTCCGTGGCGAAGATGAGTTGCGATGATGTCGGTGTTGAACCATCCCTAAGTAGGCGAAACATGTTAGAAATGGAAATGGCAACTAAAATTCTCGAAACAAATGTTAAATGGTGGTAGCGGAAAGCGGTGGTATGACAAATGATGTCAAAGTGGGTGCGGAAGTGGAATGGTGGTGGTTGGAGTTGGGTATGTGAAAAGATGGCGGTGGCTAAAATTTTCGTCAAAAAATGCAGTTTTGACTGAGGTAGCTGGATGATTCAAATGGAGGTCTGGCTGATCCGGGCTGGTCCGGATCGTCCGGGCAGGTCAACAACTCGGGCTAGGGCTCGGGATGAACTCGAAAATCATGGGGGAAAAGAAAATTTGGGAGGTCTCGAGTGGATTTCGCTGTGGAGATGGTGGGGAATAGGTAGATCCACTTGCAACACAACGAAGCCACGAATCAAATTCAACAAAACATCATCAAACCAACAAATCACAAATTATTTTGGTGAGCATATTTTTGTGGGATTTTCTTGAAATTGGACGAAAACACACCAAATTAGGCTAGAAAACGGTGGGGAAGACTCCAAATTCGTGATCAACCATGGATCATGATACCAAGGTGATGTAGGGTGGAACCCTAATGGCCGATCTGTCACGATTTGGAGGGGAATTCCCAAAGAACATGATGAACACAAAGAGAGGAAACACTCAAATCAATGAGATCTATTCACACATGCGCTAAATTCACATACACAAAGGGGACCACAAGATCCAAAGTCAACAAGGGAGGATACATGGTAGCTAGTTCATCCCAATCCATGAGGAAAGAGGTCTTGAATCCACTAAGGGGATCTTCTCCGTGAGGTGGTCTTGAATCCACTAAGGGGATCTTCTCCGTGAGGTGGTCTTGAATCCACTCGAGGATCTTCTCCTTGAGGAGGCCTTGGTCTCCAAAGGAGTAGAGGATAAGTGGATGAGAAAAGCTCTATCTCCAAAATGAGCTATCACAATGATAACCCTAAAACGTAGGTGGAGGGGGAGTATATATAGTCTAGGGGTGGAGAGAGTTAATGGGCTTCGGTTCAATTCATGCACGCACGCACTGTCCGGATGATCCAGGTGTTGGTCCGGATGATCCAGGCTTCGGTGGTCCGGATGATCCGGGTCGGCATTCAGATGGCCCGGGCGTGTCGTGGAGGTTGCGGGAGGTCCAACTATCCAGGTCCTGTTGTGGACGTCCGGGTTCATCTGGATGATCCGGGCCATGGTCTGGATGATCCAGCTTCAGCGAGTTGGCTTCGGGTGTCTTTGGGCGCACTACCCAGATCGTCCGAGCGGGGGTCCGGGTCATCTGGCTGGGGGTCCGGATGATCCAAGCAAGTCCAGTCTTGCTCCATTTCTTCTCTGTCTTCGCGTTTGCTTCCCTCGTTTGATCGTACTTGCTCCTTAGCTTCTTCATGGCGAGTTCCTTGGTACCTGACTATGGAAAGTGTCTCCGCTTGAGGTAGTAGCCATGTCTCGTTTGATTTGAAAGGGAGTTGCAAGAGGAGTGATGTCACCTCGGTCCTAACAGCTCTTGCACGTGCATGTGTCATCGGTCCACTTGGCACTTGGGGAGACGAAAGGTAGGTCCATGGGGATTGTCGGTGTCAAAACCGGCGGATCTCAAGTAGGGGGTCCCGATCTGTGTGTCTAGGCTGATTGTAACAGGAAGCAAGGGACACAGATGTTTACCCAGGTTCGGGCCCTCTCGATGGAGGTAAAACCCTACTTCCTGCTTGATTAATATTGAAGATATGGGTAGTACAAGAGTAGATCTACCACGAGATCGTAGAGGCTAAACCCTAGAAGCTAGCCAATGATGGTATGATTGTAATTGTGATCAGCCTTCTAAGGACCAACCTCTCCGGTTTATATAGGCACCGGAGAGGGCTAGGGCTTATATGGAGTTGGTTACAAGGAAGGAAATATAATATCTGGATCGCCAAGCTTGCCTTCCACACCAAGGAAAGTCCTATCTGGACACGGGTCGAAGTCTTGAGTCTTGTATCTTCATGCTTCAATAGTCCGGACAATGTATATAGTCCGGCTGTCCGGATACCCCCTAATCCAGGACTCCCTCAGTAGCCCCTGAACCAGGCTTCAATGACGATGAGTCCGGCGCGCACTCTTGTCTTCGGCTTTGCAGGGCGGGTTCCTTCTCCGAGTACTCCAAAGTAGTTATCGAACACTTGAACCGTGTCCGGATCCATAAAATGATCTTCACATGCCACCGTAGAGAGAATGGTATTTCACAAATGCAATCTGCTGACAACTTTTTAGGCAACGTGACGTGTCATTACGGTCGGGTCATTATTCGAACCGTTTTCCCACAACTAGCCACAGCGCATATTGCGAGGTGGTTTCCTTGACACGTCTTGTCAAAGCAGAGATCGTGTCCCCTTATCACGGGATTCTCCATTAATGAGGGTGTGCGTAGGCCGACGACGGCCGTTGGTATGACTCCGTGTGCCGTAAGGTAAACTTCAAGCTGTCACCCTAAGGACTCTTGATATTCACCCCCTTTATAAAAGGGGCCGAGGCCTATGCCTCTTTTCCACCTCCCTCGCGCCTTTCTGCACCTCGAGTTCTAACACCCGAGATCTAAGCTCCAACACCCCAGGTCCTTCAATATGTCCGGATCCGACCCTCAAGGCCGGTGGGTGGCCTCCTCGATTCAAGCGGAGGACATTGCGAAGCTTAGGGAGGTCGGATATCTGACCGCCGACATCCAGCACAGGCTTCCTGCTCCAGGGCAGGTCATCCCTACGCCGGAGCCCAATGAGTGCGTCGTGTTCGTTCCTCACTTCCTCCGTGGCTTGGGCCTTACCCTCGATCCTTTTGTGAGGGGGCTCATGTTCTATTATGGGTTGGATTTTCATGATCTAGCTCCGGACGCTATCCTCCATATCTCGTCGTTCATTATAGTGTGTGAGGCCTTCTTCCATGTCACCCCACACTTCGGCTTATGGCTCATGACCTTCAATGTGAATCCGAAGATGATCGAGGGGCGACACGCAGAGTGCGGAGGTTCCGTAATAAGAAGGAACGCCGATGCCCCAGTTCCAGAGGGTTCTTTCCTAGAAGTATCCGATGTATGGCAATGGAGGTGGTTTTATGTCACGGCTCCCAGAGGCACAAAGTGGGTGGCCGCCCCCGAGTTCCGCTCGGGCCCTCCGTCACAACTAGCGTCTTGGACCGACGTAGGACGGAATTGGGGGCCCGCTGGTGATGTTCCAGTACTGTAGAACCGCATCCGAGAGCTTCTTGAGAGGGACATTAACCTTGTCAGCATAATGCAAGTGATGTTAGGATGTTGCCGTGCCAACGCCGGCCTCTCCGGATGTGGGAATTCAATCCAGAGGGTCCGCGGACTGTCAAGCACTTCTTCGGCCTGAAGCTCGAAGGGATGTGCAAATTATTCTTCGGACCAAAAGTAAAGTGTCCGGACACCACCGAGGATGCGGGCCTAAGCTGCAATCGCCTAGATACCCAAGTAAGTAAACTTGATACCGGACACCCTATTTTGTATTTGTCATAATTGTTTATTCTGAAAATCATCCGTGGCCAGGAATGGCTCAGCAAGGCGGAGAGAATCAGGTGTCTGGCGCCACTTCTCGAAGGCTCGCGTGGTCCCACCATGTCCAAGATGCTTGACTGAGTACTCAGCAAAATGCCCTCAGGGAAAGACAAGGGGAAGAACGAAGAAACCGAACTTAATACGCTACGCATCCGAACCGGGGGAATTGTTGCCTCCCCTAAGGAGGATAGTCGGGAAGGGGAGGCTAAGGCCTCCTCCCCGCGCGGGAAGAAGAGGGCTCCCTCCGAAGAGTCGGAGACGGAGATGCCCAAACTAGGGAAAAAGATAACACCTGGGGGCTCTGCCCCGACGAGCACCCTCACTGCGTCGTGCCCACCAACGGGCCAGCCCTCCACCGAGCTGTAAGTTAATTTTTAATCCGAAGGTACTGCGTTCCTCCTAGATCAATAACCAGGATTCGTCTTTCGCAGTCCGGCTAGCAGCCCTTCTCAACAGAGTTCGTCTTCGGGGGATCTTCCTCCGGAGATGATGGAGAGCGAGACCCCACCCACCTCTCCGGCTCATGAAGCGGGCGACACCGAGGTGTCGCCATGGCGGAGTCCGGATCTTCCGGCCGGAAGCCGATCGTCGGCCGCCCCACGAGCCGGGCGTTTGGCTCCCACGAGGCGATGGGAAGGTCCGACAGTTTGATGTCTGTCGGACGTCTTGTGAGCCCTCTTTGGAGCGAAGCTGCGCTCGGAGGAGCACCACTCATTAATGAGCACGGTGCTCAAGAAGATTTCATCCGCTTCTAAGCGGTTTGAATGAGGCATTTACAAGTCCGCTCGAGGCTTTGAGGTAAGTGGTGAAGAATACACTGTTTTTGGCTGTGAGGCACGCGTTAGGTGTGCTCCATATAGATAGTAGCCCCTGAGACTCTGGTTGCCCGCCCTAGGCGGCAAACGGGGGATCATAAATCAATGATTGCGCTGTAAATACGTGCAGGTACCTGTGAGTCCGGTCGCCGACTAGTCCATTGAAGTTGCCGAACTGACCAGGCAGATTCGATCGATTGATGCCGATATCACGCTGGTGAACGAGCGGCTGGACAAATCACAAGGTATGTGCTCTGTCTTCCTTTGTATAGGAAAATATGGAGGCGGCATGATATTAATGAAATATGTTCGGACTGCAGATGGTGCTGCTGCCATGGAGGCCCTGAGGGCAGAACTTGTCCAGGACAAGGAACAAGCTCGGGTTAGCAATGCGGCTGCCCTAAAGGCGGCCGAAGAATTGAGAGCCGAACAGGCTGCTCATCGCCGAAGCAAGGAAAAGATAGCCGAAATGGCTGTTGAGTTAAAAGATGCCGCTGACCGGTATGAGCTCCTTAAAAAGCAGCATAAGGATAGTTCGGTCGAGCTGGACAAGGCACTTAATGCCACCAAGGAAATATGGACCGCGCTCAGGGGTGCGCGGGAGGAACTTCAAAAGGCCGGTAAAATCGCGGCTGGAGGCTCCTACTTGCTGCGGACGAAGTTTTTCGATCCGAAGTACGCTCCCTTGGATGGACGCTGGAGTCCTGCGAACTCGTATGCGGATTTGGCGAAGAGTACAACTGACGCTGCCAAGTTCTTCGAGGATCAGGGGGATAAGGAAGTGGAGAAGCTTTTCTGGTCGCAATTCAATGCTCCCACTCGCCCGCTGTCGTTAAGTGACAAGATGGCTGCTGTAGCGGAGCTTCACAGGCTGTCCGGGCTTGCAATGTGGGCTCTGATAGACCGTCTTTGGCCGAAGGGGCCTAAGCCGGATAGTTATTTTGGCTTGGTGCAGCAATTCCACGGGGCCGTGCCTCGAATCGACGCCATGAGGAAGTCGGCGTGCATAGAGGGTGCACGAATGGCTCTTGCCCGTGTTAAAGCTTATTGGACGGATATGGAGGCCACCATTATAGCGACCCAGGATCCGGCGGGGGGCCAATATCCGGCCGAGCACTAATTGGCGCAGGTCACAGAAGGTGCCCGCCTAATAGAGGCGCAGTGCTCGAAGAATGCCTTGTTTGAGTGATGAATCGAATCATTGTAAAAAAACAATGTTTATTTTGGTTATGAAACAATATTTATTGTACCGTTTGCCTGAAAATATGATTGTGTCCCCTATGCGTATATATATATATATATATATATATATATATATATATATATATATATATATATATATATATATATATATATATATGAATATGTAATCCAAAGTTAGCAGTCGTTGGCTTCAGCCCCCTGCAGATAATGCGGGGGTGTTCGCGAATATGCTTAATCACACTTGATCCAACATCTTGGTCCATTAAGGAGGTGATGGCACGTCGAACTAGGCAACCGGACTATATAGTTGTAACACTTCCGCTTAGCCATGGGAGTCTAACATTGGGGCTACTATGTAACCCCTGGTACCTTCGCGTGCATCCGAATACGGGCGCGTGTGTACATGATCGGGAAATGGCCCTTCGTTAATGCGGAGGGATCCTAAAGATTCTGATAGGTCTTCGAGTGGTTGAACAGTTTCTCGCTGTATCATGACAGTCAGTTTTCAGCTTTCTCTACTGAGGTGCTCGTCCGGAATAACCAGGGCACAATCATAGTAGTTCTCCTTTGGCCACCTTAGCCGATAATAACGGAACGTAAGGCGGCAAACCCAGGAGCCGGGCAAACCCAACATTTGACCAAACACATGATTCGGAGCTGCTGCATATAAGGCCAAACTCGTGACGCCGAAAACTCCCGAAGGTATTCGGACTATATAACAGACGATGGGCTCAAGAATGCCCATTCATTATAAACCATGTGTTTCCAGGTACGTGCGTTAATTTGTCGTGGCGAAATGCAAAAAAACGGCAGTATCCTCTGTGGGTATGGAACCCATGGGATGGTTAAACAACAAGAGAATAGAAAAGGTTTACACAGGGGCTTAATCTAAAAACAAACCTGTTGAACGGGGCCCTGCTGGACGTCTGCGCCTTTGTCTCCGTTGTGTCGTATCCTGGAAGGGTATCGCGCGAACATTGTCTGTGGAAAAAGGAAAACTCGTAGAAGAGTACAACGTAAGTTTGCGATGGATAATAAAAGTGTAATATGTTGGCCTGCCCATAAGGTTGAGCTAAGTGTGGGGTTGTATTAAGTATTTATAGCCCCTGGTGTCCACTATGGGATTACATATACGGTGCCCTGATTCAATTTTATCCGGGCGACCGGACTCGTCTAACCGAGTCTGTGGTCTTTAATGACCAGTCATGCTTTCTGATTTTGAAGGCCGCTTATAGTCCGGCCGCTAGGGCCGTCGCGAGTTCCTCTGCGCGTGAAGAGCGCTCTGTGATTCCGCTAACGGTGATGACACCCCATGGGCCGGGCACCTTGAGTGTAAGGTAGCCATAGTGCGGCAATGCGTTGAAGCGGGCGAAGGCCGTTCTTCCAAGCAATGCATGATAGTCACTTTGGAAGGGTGCGATGAAGAGTAGCTCTTCGCTTCTGGAGTTGCCTGGAGAGCCGAATGTTACCTCCAGTACGACGGAGCACCTGCTGTGGGCTTCAACGCCTGGTATCACCCCTTCAAAGGTGGTGTTGCTTTTGTTAATTCTGGATGGATTTATCCCCATCCTGCGGGCAGTGTCCTCGTATATTAAGTTGAGACTACTGCCGCCGCCCATGAGGACACGGGTGAGACGGTATCCGTCGATTATCGGGTCAAGCACCAAGGCCTTTGATTCTCCGTGCCGAATACTAGTTAGGTCGTCCAAGTGATCGAAGGTGATCGGATAAGGCATCCAGTGGTTAGGTGTGAGTACGATGGGCTCTATATCGAGCGCGTCTCTATGCGCGCGTTCTTGCCTCCTCATGGATGTGTGAGTCGTGTGGATGATGTTTACTGTTTTAACCTCTGGCGGGAATTTTTACATCCCTCGGTGTTAATTGGCGAGGTTCATCCTCATCTTCACTTGGTGTTTCCCTTCCCTTGTGTTCGGCATTTAATTTGCCGGCCTGCTTGAAGACCCATCACTCTCTGTGCGTGTGGTTCGCAGGTTTGTCAGGGGTGCCATGAATTTGGCTAGTCTATCTAGGACTCTATTCACACCGGACGGTCCCTCTTTTCTGCCTTTAAATGGGTTCTTTTCCTGATCATGTCGAGAGCCCCTGAATCCGGCATGAACTGTTGTGTTATCCGGGCTCTCTTCCTTGTTTTGGCGTTTGTGTTTATTACGCCGTGGCTTCCCGTTGCCATCCCTTATTTTGGATGTCTTTGGGGTCATTGGTGCCTTCTGGGCTAGCCAGCTATCCTCACCCGCGCAAAAGCGGGTCATGAGGCTTCTTAAGGCTGCCATTGTCCTTGGCTTTTCTTGGCCAAGGTGTCTGGCGAGCCACTCGTCACGGATGCTATGTTTGAATGCCGCCAAAGCTTCGGCGTCCGGACAATCGACAATTTGGTTTTTCTTAGTGAGGAATCTGTTCCAAAGCTTGCGGGCGGACTCTCCGGATGCTGACATAGGTCCCTTGAAAATTGGCCCTAAAAGCGTCCTCGAGCTCCTCCCAACTCCCAATTGAATTTTCGGGGAGGCTTTTCAACCAGTGTCAGGCTGGTCCCTTCAGTTTGAGGGGAAGGTATTTGATGGCGTGGAGGTCATCCCGACGAGCCATATGTATATGCAGGATAAAATCCTCAATCCGGACACACAGGTGCAATGGTTACTCGTCATATGCCTCTATGTTCACAGGTTTAAAGCCCTGTGGAAATTCATGGTCCAGTACTTCTTTGGTAAAGCACAGGGATGAGCAGCCCCTCTGTATCTGGTCGTGCTGTGGCATGCCGTCGGCTGTTCTTGTGTCCGGTGTTTATTCCGGACTGGTATTCGATTGGCACAATCATTTTGGTGACCATAGTCCCTCGCCGGGGTGTGTACTTTGGATCCATAAATGGACCTGGCCGCGCCAGCTTTCTTATCCAGGTGTTCATGTGGATCGTGCGCGGCGTCGGTAGCCGCTTTGTTGCGGTTATGAAGTGGTACAACCGTCGTATTCTGGCAGTAGCTTGCGTTTTGGATAGCTCTTTGTATGGCGATCATCGCCGTATCTTTCTTCAGTGTCTAGCACTTTATTCCATCTACGGTTGAGCGTTTCCTATGCGGCTTTGAGCCGTTGCTTCTGCTTCTTTAGACTTCTTGCAGTGGCCATAAGCTTTCTGTGGAGGTTATCTTGTTCCACGCATTTTTCCAGGATGATGAATGCATCGTCGTCCGGACTGTTTTCTTGTGCTTGTTCGGTTTGATGACCTCGTCCGTTGGGATCATTGTCCTCGGGCCTCTGCTCCGAACTGTGCTCGGGGTGGCCTGGTTCGCCTTGCTCCATCGCTGGGTCCGTATGATCGTTGTTGCCTTCGGAGTTGACTGTAGTATCGATCCCTCTGGCGCTCTTGTCGCTATATTTACTGTTGCTGGACTTAGAACGGCGTCTGCGCCGTCGCTTTGGCTTTTGCCAGGGGGTTTTATCTTCCGGATTGTCGCCTTTGTCCTCTTTGGGCGTATCCACCATGTATATGTCGTGTGACGAGGAAGAAGTCCAGCACCCCATAGATTCCGAATCTTCTCCTGCATCTCGTCCATACCGTCGATGCCTTTGGAGTCGAAATCAGGCACGTCGGTTAAATCATCGACCGTGGCTATGAAGTGGGTGGTGGGTGGGCAACGAATTTCTTCATCGCCTGCTTCCCACTCGAGCCGGACATAGTTTGGCCCAGAATTTTCTGTCAAAGAGAGACTTTTTAACGAGTTCAGCATGTCGCCAAAGGGCGAGTGCTGAAAGATGTCCGCAGCGGTGAACTCCATTACCGGAGCCCAACCTGGCTCGACTGGCTCGGGAGTGCACGGACCAGAACCAACATCCGGATACAAATCCGGGGGTCTGGAGTCACAGGCCACCACAGAGGTAGGGCCCGTGTTCGGCTCCACGGCCGATAAGTGTGCAGCCTGTGTGGCGGGGTCCAGCCCTCCGTCCTTAGGCAACGCGGCCTGCTCCGGATTTAGGTCCGAGGCTACTGCGGGGGTGATACCCCGAGCTTTGTCGACAAATGAGTCTATGCCGTGCTCGTCGTGACTGTCCGGTGCTCCTGGCATAGGCACGAATCCGTCGGCGATCCAGTCTCCGCGGATATCCGCCGTATAATTCAGGTTTCTGATCCTGATCTGGTGACCAGGGGCATAGCTATCAATCTACTCCAGATGGCCAAGCGAATTGGCCCGCAGGACGAAGCCGCTGAACACGAAGATCTGTCCGGGGAGAAAGGTCTCACCCGGGACCGTGTTGTTGACGATGGTTAAAGGAGCCATCGAGCCCCGTAGCGACGACACAGAGGAACTCTCAATGAACGCACCAATGTTGGTGTCAAAACCGGCGGATCTCGGGTAGGGGGTCCCGATCTGTGCATCTAGGCTGATGGTAACAGGAAGCAAGGGATACAGATGTTTACCCAGGTTCGGGCCCTCTCGATGGAGGTAAAACCCTACTTCCTGCTTGATTAATATTGAAGATATGGGTAGTACAAGAGTAGATCTACCACGAGATCGTAGAGGCTAAACCCTAGAAGCTAGCCTATGATGGTATGATTGTAATTGTGATCGGCCTTCTAAGGACCAACCTCTCCGGTTTATATAGGCACCGGAGAGGGCTAGGGTTACATGGAGTCGGTTACAAGGAAGGAAATATAATATCCGGATCGCTAAGCTTGCCTTCCACGCCAAGGAAAGTCCTATCCGGACACGGGTCGAAGTCTTGAGTCTTGTATCTTCATGCTTCAATAGTCCGGACGATGTATATAGTCCGGCTGTTCGGATACCCCCTAATCCAGGACTCCCTCAGGGATGACATTGGGATCATCTACATCAATATGTCTCACACTATATGACGAGGTCTCACAAACAACAAAAGAAAACTAAGATAAAGAGTTCACAAGCATAAAACACGAGAAAATAGGCAAGCTTGTGACTCGGCAACTCCCCTAAGAAAGCAAAAGAAAATCCCCGGTCCTAACCACTCCCCTCCTTTGGCATCGAGACACCAAAAGGGAAAAGGGTGACTATCGTCCTGAGGTAGTAGGCTACTCCAAGTCCCTATCCATGGACTCATTCTTAGACTCATGATCTTGCTCACATTCGTCCTTAGCAATCTCCTCATCAACACCTCTAGAACCAACACGATGAGCATACGTGGCTCCAGTGGAATCATCTGAATGGGTCCACCTGCTGGGCTTGGAGATCCACTCCTCCTCAGTGTCAATCTTCTTCTTAGACCCACTGTTAACAAAAATATGCAGCTGCCTCATCATCTGGATCTGGCGCCAACGAGCAATCTTCTCATCCACGTGAGCCTGGTACATCATGTGTTGCACATCTGTCTGGAGGCAAAAGAGCTTCTTCACCTTCTTCTTGAGCTTGGTAGCCCAAGATGGTTGCTCAGTAGGTGGAACAAAATCATAATTACGCTTAGCCTCATCATCAGAATCGATGGGGGCTATCTCAATCTCAGGTGTAGTGGGTGCAGTTCCCCAATTCTCCTTCTAACGCAACTTAATCATCCCATGAGATACCATATCCCTAGTCTCAAGACGCTCCCCTGGGAATTGAGCGGCGCAAGTGTCCTCAATCAGCTGGAAGATATAGGCCCCATAGATGGGCACCTTCCGGTCGAGCACAGTAGAAAGGAGCTCACGCCACATAATATGGGACACATCCAACACAGAACTCCTGCTCCTCTCCTTCATGCACAAAGGAAGCAAGTCCACCAAATAAGAGTGTCCCTGTTCCAGGTTCCCAATGCGAGGAAAAAGAGTGTTCCTGAAGATATGATGCATGATGTCCAGGAAAGGTATCAGCTTGGTGACTTCACCCCTGGTGGTCTGCCTCTTCCGCTCGTAGCGAATCTGTTGGAAATATGCCCTATAGGCAATTATATTGTGTTATTTCCATATTCATAATTAAGTGTTTATATTTCATGCTATAACTGCTATGATCCTGGAATATGCAATTCAGTGGAAAACTCATATACACGTGTGGAATAATAAATGACAAACTAAAGGTTCTAGTCTCGCCTCTAATACTAGCTCAAGTGTTGTTGGTGATCATGTTTTCCGGATCTTAGGATATCATTAAGTGTAACGGTAGTCCTAAAACAACATTGAGCTTATGACACTGGAAGAATGGTCATATTGAATCGACCCAATTTTGTATGTTATGAATTGAGTTAATATCGTCTGTAATCACCTGTAATAACACGGAATGTTAATCTGTGATTTTGCTCCTTAAATCATGATAGTATTGTGGTCACTTCTTACCGTATGATGGGCTTTGGGGTTGCTCAAACGTCACCTATTACATGTGATCATAACGACAAATTATAGGTTCATCGGAAAGTTTGACAAGTGACCGGATAGCTCGAGAGTGGGATTTTCTCCTTGGTGATGGAGAGATATTCTTAGGGCCCTCTTGGTGTGAGGGCATCCATCACCGTCTATCCAGACATAGGTGACTATGTCACGGGGATACCGAAACACAATAATGAGAAAGAAGAACAAAACCGGTAACGAGGATTTTGGTATAGTGAGCATAGTGATGACTCTGGAGGATACCGATGCATCCCAGGTTTTGTGCAGTATCATGAAGCAAAGGGAACATCATGTAATAACCAAAGGTTCACTCAAATATCATTCGTGTGCTCATAGGGACCAATATGGACGTCCACGGTTCCGCTACCGGTCATGGAACGAAGGGGTTTCATTAATGTCTATGAGTTACCGAACCAACGGGGTCACAAGCTTAAGGAAATCACAATCTGCTGAGTGTTAGTAGGATGGGAGTGATGAGAGGATCGGGAAGAGTTTCGGGGTCACCGGAAGGGTTTTGATCCATATCGGGTAATACCGGGTATTACAGGTGGAAAATGTTTCTCGGGATGTTAAGTTATATATAAAATGGCCTGGAAGTATTTGGAACTATTTTATATTTAATTAAATATCAATGGGCCTTAAAAGGCCAAGAGGTGGAAGACAACTTGGGCCACAAAGGCCCAAGTGGGGAGGCGCCTCCCTTCACTAACGAAGGATGGTGAATTGGAGTGGGGGAAGAGTCCAACTCCTCCTCCCTTGGCCGTCCAAAGGGGAGGGGCTTTACCTCCCCTTGTGGCGCCCGTCCTCTCCCCTCAAACCTATATATATACTAGAGGATTTATACCCTTTTGAGACACAAAGTTTTGGAGCCTCCTCTAGTTCTTCTAGTTCTAGTTCTAACTAGTCCTAGTTTTACTAATTAGAGCTAGGCTAATCCTCTTGTCCTCATAATTAGAAGTCCCATGTGGTTCTAATATAGCTCTAATTCTTCGGTGATGATTAGCTCTGGATGCCGGATCGTGAAGGTTGCACTCTTGCAACCAAGTAGAGAGGCCGTGCTCTCAATCCTCGGTTCGAGGGATTGTTCGTGGGTGGTTCACAGGATCGTTCATCAATGGTTTGAGGGAATCCAAGTACAGTCTACACTGACGCGTTCTTCTTCTGTTGTAACTCAGTGACGGTAACGATCGTGATCTCAACCCGTTATGCATCTTCATATTGATCTTGGGTGTGCGTAGGCGCGAAATTTTTGTTTTCTACTATGTTTCCCAACATAATCAACTTGGACTTGTGTGGGGCATCAGTCTCCTTGTGAGGCCAAAGACCAAGAGGGTTATCCAGCCCCTCATCAGCATATCCCAGATTGTTCATGAACGGCTTCCACTTGGATTCCATCCTCCTCCCACGAGTCAACCAGGTGAGAGTCTGATCATTATCTATAACGAAGTGTACCGTGGGATATAATTTGGCCACAAGCTTTGTGTCAAAGTCCCTTGTTGAACGAGATGATCTTGACAAGACCAAACTGGGTACATAATGCTAGAGCCTATCCGAAGTAGGCGAGATCCGTCTCCATATGAGCAATATCAATGGACTTGACATAAACAAAGAAGTTCTTCGCCTTGAGAATGTCCACATAGATTAGGGATTGCTCCTTGTTCCAGAAGGGACGACTGACAAGAGATGCGTCTTGAGGACGGCCATACGGGTTGTGCTGACGGAAAGCTATGAACTCCTTGCTAGTCATCTCATTGGGTGGCTTGCTCTTCTCCTTCTTCTTCTTGGCCACAGACTTGGTGTTCTACCTCTGATCGGCCTGAGCACTAGAAACTTCTACTTCCTCATTGGTACAACCACGCTTGGAGGGGTGGTGCTCTGGATTCTTGCGACGAGCTTTATGCGGACCGAAGTCACCACCACCTGAACCAAACACAAGCAAAGGGGAAAAGCAGGTGTAAATATATTGCATAAGCCAAAAGAGATAAAAGCGAGAGATAGGAACTTCATTGCAAAATTTCAGAAATTCAGGTCACAAGCGGTAGTAACAGACCACTAGCGGTAGTACCGCCGGGAGGTCCAGCGGTAGTACCAGAGAACACGAGCGGTAGTACCTCTTATATGCGGTAGTGCCGGTTGGTTCCGGCGGTAGTATTGCTCGCACTACGGGAGTACATCTGCGGCATGGATCCGGAAGTAACAGTCACCCTGAATTTCAAAAATTCTACAAGGAAATCCTATCCTCCTATCTAGCAGTCATTCCACGTCCTACTCAAGCCACGACTTAGGCAAAAATCAAAGAAAACCACATGCATTACCCTAACTCCAAGATTAAAAAACTAGAACCGATGGAGAGAAAAACGGGGGCAATACCAGGTTCCATAGCGAGAGGAGGTGGTGGGGATTGATCCCACCGTTCAGAAACATGGAAGACGACGCGGAAATGGAAAGCCAGGGCCGACCTCCACAACAGTTCTTGGTTGCCTGAGAGAGGGAGTTTGAGAGAGAGGGGAGTGAATGGGCACAAGGGAGTTAAAACTCCCCGTGCCCACCACTTAACCCGTCAGTGAACCCCCAAAGCGGAAGTACCGCTGGTGGGAGAGGTAGTACCGTTTGTACGGTAGTACAGGTCACCACACAATGGCAGTACCGCTGGTGGGAGCAGTTGTACTGGTCACCACACAACGGTAGTACCGCTCCAGTGCTACACATAGCCGGAGGCTGGTAGAACTGCTCCAGCGGTAGTACTGCTTGCAACACAGGAAACTGCAAAGATCAAGCACTACTAGGGAAAATCCTATAGGTACATGCTTATCAGAAGCGTGGGTTCAACACCCGCGCTACTGTTAACTAGCAGCAGTGTGGGGCTAGACGAGCGCTATAGCTACATCTTAGTAGCAATGTGTATCTAGCTAACCGGCGCTACTACTAAGTGCTCCCCAGGGCACCCTCGGGGTAGGCCACAGTAGGAGTAACAGGTATGCTACCAGCGCTACTACTAACTCGGTAGAAAAAGTGTGGCGTATCATAACCGCGCTGCCAGTATGGTTGCACGGGCCAGCTGGAGGGCCCCACTTAACAACAACGTGGGGGGTATCATGCCACCGCTACAGGTATTGGGCTTTGTAGTAGCGCGGGCCTAGTGCCCCGCGATACTACTAATCTCACCTTATCCCCTACCCGGTCGTCTGTTTCCTCATCTTATCAGTCTGCTCTCCTCACTCTCTCGTGCGCTCTCCTCTCCACGCCGCTGCCGTCGCTGGTTGTCATCTCTAGCCGCCGTCACCCTCCGCCGCCGACGCTCCCGCTACTCGTCCACTGAGGTAGCTTTCCCTCCTCCCTCAATCCCTCCTCTCTCTCTCCCTTCCTCCCTCCTCCCTTTGTTCTTCCACTGAATTGGTAGGATGGTAGATAGGTAGAATGGTAGTAGGCAGTAGTGTAGCAGATAGGTGGAATGGTAGAATTTGTTTGTAGAATGTAAGTTTTTTGAATTGAATAGAAAGTATATGTTTACTGAATAGAATGCAGGTATTTGAATAGAATAGAAAATATAGGTAGAATGTAGGTTTTCTAATAGAATAGATAGGTAGAATGGTAGTAGGGAGTAGTGTGGATTTGCTTGTAGAATGTAGAATGGTAGAATTTTGTTGTAGAATGTAGATAGGTAGAATGGTCTTTCAATGTTTTAGGTATCGAATAAAATATTTTTGTAGGTATTTACATTAATCAAATACCTTTAAATATTTTAGGTATCAAATAAAATATAAAAATGTTGTTGCCAATTATATTGCAAACTATTTTTATGTCATTCTCGCTTTGTCGTGAAAGAATGATATATGAGATTTGATGATCTAAATTTATCACTCGGTGAAATATGCATACTTTTTAGTGTCGCGTCTCCCTGGATTGATCGTCATCAGAGCTTACTCTACTTTCTCCAGGCCGAGTCGGTGAGCTAAAAGTCGACCTCCCCCTTCTCTTCTCTTCTTTTCGGATATGTGTATGATGATATCTGGACATGTATTGGTTGTCTCTTTGGACATGTGTATGATTTTGCGGGGAACACCTTTGAGTGGCCTATGTTTTGCCGGAATGTTGATTCATTTCCGTTTCGGCAAATTTCAGGCGCTCGATATGTCCTATTTTAGCAAAGGTCATGCCAAATTTTTTCGTGGATTTCAGCATGACTTGTGCTATAAAGTAGGAAATATCGAGTGCCTGTGATTTTCCAGAACGGGAATTAAACGACATTCCGGCAAAACATTGGCCATTTTTTATGTCATTACTCGATATATGTAACGGGTTGACTTTAAGTCTGTTGGGGCTCCTTGTGTGACTTTCAGTGAAGGAGTTTTCCACCATATACAGTTGATATATGAGAGAGGAAGTGTTGGGGGTATGACCCTCGGGTAGTCCCGAGACGGTGAGCTGAGCGGGCTGCTTGCCTACCCCGGCCAGCTGCTCCGACCAGCCAGCTGCCCAAAGTTAACCATGACGTCACATCTGACCTGCGCGTACAAGACGACCATACCCTGGCCATTGTTGATGAATAAGCGTGATGAGGACATCACTAACAAAGTTACACCCACAACCCGTACTACTACATATACTGGACCAATTACTAGAGCTCGTGCACGCCAATTAAATTACTAGGTACTTTCGTTTCTTTGTAATGATTCTAATGTTCATGAGAATATGGTGCTGCCTAATTTGGATACATTTGTTTTGCTTATAAATGAAGGGCCAAGCATGGACAAGAACGATGAACATTGGAGCATGATCAAGCATGGAGAAGATGGCGCGCGCAAGGGGAGCAAGAACATAGTTCTTGGTGGAGTTTTCAACACTTTGGAGCCACCATGATGAAGTACAAGGACATGGACGAAATATACAAGAAGGATTTTCATGAATTTTGTCCATAAGCTTAATATAGGTGTTGCGCCACCTTAGTTTTGGGCCGGGCCCATGCAATTTCGAAATGCTACTTATAGGCTACTTTTTAGGACTCAGGAGGTGTTTTAGTCCCACCTTACCAAGGGGGGACAAAATCCCCTATCTTCCCCCCTACAAATACAGCCCTTAAGGCACCATCTAGACTTTGGGTTTTGTTTAGATTAAAGTTTGCCATAGCTGCAACTCCCTTACTTCGTTTGTGTTCAGTGAACAGACAAAGACGTTACAGAACCCCACTTCGATCAATAAAGCTTTCCGCTTAAATTCGTAATATCTAGATTGCAATATTAGTTTCTTGCTTGTTCTTCATTTGCCTGCAGGAAATAGGCCCTCATGGTCAGGTTGATCGTGCTCCGGCATGGTCAATAACATCTCAAAGTTGGTTTAGTGATTGCTAAGGCGCGACGTCTTCGCACGTTCGTAGTCCGATCGTTAAAGTCGACTTCCTCCAAAAAAATAGCTACCATCTCATCAAAAGACGGGACACCTTTGCCTCTATCAAGTGGTATCAGATTTCCAGGTTGCTCGGTGATATTTTCCTATTTTTCATAGTTTATATTGCATTTGTTCTTCATAGCTACAGTCCACGAAAAAGCCACAAACAATTAGGATTAGTTCATAGTATCCAAACCATATGTGCCATTGCAGAATCTTTAATGTGTTTGCTTTGTTGAATCTGTGGTTGCATTGTTGTGTCAAGTTGTTGGTCTAGTGTCTAGTCCTTCAGAGGTTGGTGTTCTGTTCACAAGTTGTCATGCCGCCGTTGCACCATTGTCATCGCCGCTGCCATATACCACCACCGCACCATCTTCATCACCGCTGCCATATACCACCGCCAATCCGAATCCACCTCCCATGCATATCCGCCACCATCCCGCCAATCCGAGTCCACCTCCATCACAGATTCACCATCAGTCTGTGTTCCATCGCCCCTACGTATATCTGCCACTAGTCCAACTTCCACCAGATTCATCTCTGCCACCAGTCCGAGTCCAGTATTTGCTTTTACATTTGTCGATTTCAGATCATGTACTAGTACAAGTCGTGACCAAGTCGGACTCCCCAACTTTTGTGCCACCCGCAGTAGAAAAATAGTTCCAGTTTCAAAAGAAAAACAAGTCTGGAAAATTCTAGCTAGGCTGTTTTTAGACCATTTCTTGACTATTTTCAAAAAAAAAATTGTTGCGGAGCAAAAAAAAGAGATTCATAGCGTCCTCCTCACTTGTTTACTTGCAGCGCCATGATTTTGTTAGTGTTCTAGGCTCGCGTCTCTAGCATGGTCTAGCCTAGGATTATCAAAGTACCATCGTTGAATGTTTATTCAACTTCACATCTCTGAATTGTTTATTGCTGGCATTTTTGCTACCATATCATAAGCCTTCCCAGCCCCACATACATCTACATCATGCGTTTGACACCACCTGGCAATCACTCTATCAAAGCTTTGAGAGGTTTGACTACAAAGGTTGTTGATCACCATCTGCTGCTTGGTAAGAACTCATAAGAATTTGAGATTCGCTTGATCGTTTTTTGATTCACCACCACCACTTCCTAGTAGTCTGTAGGACCATATTTCTGTGTGTTTCTATTGCTGCTAACCATGACAAGATCACAAGCCGATGAGAGTGACTGGGAGAACATGACGAACAAGGTGTTACAATGTAAATTCCAGCAAATGTTGGGTGAACAGGTGCAAGATGTGATGAGCAGTTTTGGCAAGGCACTAGAGAGGATAAATGACATTGAGAAGACAATTGGCACCAAGTTGGATGCCAAGTTTGCTAAAGTGCTCGCACATCTACCGCCACCTGCTGCCTCTGTTGCACCCTTGCAACAACAACAACAAAAATAACAACAACCACTTCCACATTGCGATCCAGTACTCCACGGAGCGAAGCGTGTTCCTGTTGAGGAAGGAGAAAATTCTGGTTTTGCTGCTACAGTTGTTTCTCCTGCTGCTTCTGTGGCTCCAGCTGCTACTGCCGAGGAGGAGGACAATGATTACGAGGGTGATTATGAGGATCAGAACTATGTGCAACCACCAGCACCACCACCAGGTCGTCCACATTCATATAATTGAAAATGGTAGGGCTGCACCACCACCTCAGGTATGAGATCATGACCACATCCCTAAACTAAAGTTGAATATTTTGCCATTTGAGGGTAGATACATTCTGATGTTTATCTTACTTGGGAGTTAGAAACTGAACAACGTTTTACATGCTTACAGTATACCGAGGATAGACGTGTTGTTGCTACTGCTGTTGTTTGTGAATTCACTAGTTTTGCATATGTTTGGTGGTCTAAACATTGTAGATTATATCATGATAATATTCCTACTACTTGGGCTGCTTTGAAAATTGCTATGCATACTCGTTGTATTCCACCATATTATCAACGTGAATTAATCCAAAAAATTGCAGTATTTAAGACAAGGAAAAAATTCTATAGAGGAATATTATCAGGAATTGCAAACTGGCAAGATTAGATGTGGTATTGTTGAGGATAATGAAGCTATGCTTGCATGTTTTATGGGTGGATTAAATAGAGAGATTCAGACCATTTTAGATTATAAGGAGTATAATAATATCACTCATTTATTCCATCTTGCTTGCAAAGCTGAACGTGAAGTACAGGTTGCCAGACATTAGGGCAAACTAATTTTTCTGCAGGGCGATCTTCATCATGGACGCCACATACATCTTCTACTTCCACACATCCTGCTGCAGCACTGCCTACTTCATCCGACAACTCCAACCAAGATACAAGAAAACAGGCACCAGCACCACCATCCACCAGAGCACTCCTTCTGGTCCCGCACAGAGCTCTTCTTCATCCATGGCGTCAACAGGGCAAACACATGTTATATGCCGTCATTGCAAGGGTGGAGGTCACTATGCGAGAAAATTCCCATCTCCGCGTGTGATGATTGTTACTAAGGATGGTGGGTATGAGTCTGCTAGTGACTATGATGAGGAGACTTTGACTCTTATTCCTAGTGAAGAGCATGGTGTACATGACTCTGAATAAGAGACACAATACATGGCTACTGAAGATGCTGAAAGGTATGAATTTTTAGTTGCTCAACATGTTTTGAGTGTGCAGGTACAATAAGCTAAGAAAAATCAGAGGCACAATTTGTTCCATACAAAGGGAGTTGTGAAGGAACATTTTTTCCCACATCATCATAGATGGAGGGAGTTGCAACAACTTGGCTATCGTGGAGATGGTGGAGAAGCTATCTCTCACCACCAAACCACATCCTCATCCTTACTACATGCAATGGTTCAACAACGGCGACAAGGTTAAGGTAACTCGTACTATTTGTGTGCATTTTAGTATCGCTACATATGGTGATTATGTTGATTGTGATATGGTACCCATGCAAGCATGCTCCTTATTACTCCCTCCGTTCCTTTATGTAAGGTGTATTATTTTCGGCATGGTGACCAAGGCACATAATTATAGACAAGTTAGGACGAAATTAGCCTTGGCAAATTTGTTGGTTAGTGGCAAGTAAATCAGTTAGTCCAGGAAAATAAGAGATACATGCAATTGACAGAGAGATATTTTCCTTCTTTTGCTACAAGAAGATATCCAGACAATCGGGAGAGATATTTTTCATTTTCTGTAGGGCTAACAAGGTAATTATGAGGAATTAGAATAAATACACCTTACATTCTGAAATTTCGTCAAAAAACAAATGCACCTTATATAAAGAAACGGAGGGAGTACTTGGTAGGCCATGGCAATTCGATAAAAAAAACTATACACCATGGTAAGTATACTCTTGTTCAAAAGGACAAACATATTACTTTCCTTCCTATGTCTCGTGAACACATTTTGAAAGATGATCTTATAGAGCTAGGAAAGCAAAACAGGAGCAAAACAAGAGTGAAAATCAGATTGTGGCAAAAGAATTCGAGCAACAAATGAAGCCTGATAACAAACCATCATCTCATGTTGCTTCTAAAATTAAATTGAAAAGTGGATGTTTACTTGCTACCAAATCTAATATTGATGATCTATATTTCGCAAATTTGTTTGCTATGCTTTTGTCTTGTAAAGAGGCATTATTTTCATTCAAGGACGTACCTTCCTCTTTGGTTCCTGCTGTCACTAACATTTTGCAGGAGTTTGCTGATGTCTTTCCAAAAGACGTGCCACTGGGATTACCACCTATTCGAGGGATTGAGCATCAGATTGACTTAATTCCCGGTACATCACAGCCCAACCGTGTGCCTTATCGTACCAATCCAGAGGAGTTGAAGGATATTATGCATTAAGTACATGAGCTGCTCGACAAAGGTTATATATGTGAATCCCTTAGTCCTTGTGATGTTCCTATTATTCTAGTGCAAAAAAAAGGATGGTACATCGCCTAGTGTGTTGATTGTAGATCCATTAATAATATTACTATTCGTTATCGTCATCCTATTCCTAGGCTAGATGATATGCTTGATGAGTTAAGTGGATCTACAATATTCTCCAAAGTTGATTTGCGTAGTGGATACCATCAAATTCGTATAAAATTGGAATGAATGGAAAACTGCATTTAAAACTAAGTTTGGCTTATATGAGTGGTTAGTTGTGCCTTTTGGGTTAACTAATGCACCTAATACTTTCATGGGATTAATGAGCAAAGTTTTATGTGCTTTCATTGGACGATTTGTGGTAGTCTATTTTGATAATATACTAATTTATAGCAGATCTTTGGAGGGACATTTGGAACATTTACGTGTTTTTTTTATTGCTCTACATGATGCACGTTAGTTTGGTAACCTTGGGAAGTGCACCTTTTGCACCGACCGAGTATCTTTTCTTGGCTATGTTGTTACTCCACAGGGAATTGAAGTTGATAAAGCCAAGATTGAAGCTATTGAGAGTTGGCTGCAGCCCAAAACGGTCACATAAGTGAGGAGTTTTCTTGGACTCGCTGGTTTCTATAGGCGTTTTGTGAGAGATTTCAACACCAATGTTGCACCTCTCAATGAGCTTACAAACAAGGATGTGCCTTTTGTTTGGGGTACCGCACAAGAAGAAGCCTTCATGGTATTGAAAGATAAGTTAACACATGCTCCTTTACTCCAACTTCCTAATTTTAGTAAGACTTTTGAGCTTCAATGTGATGACCCACAAGTATAGGGGGTCTATTGTAGTCCTTTCGATAAGTAAGAGTGTAGAACCCAACGAGGAGCAGTAGGAAATGACAAGCGGTTTTCAGCAAGGTATTCTCTGCAAGCACTGAAATTATCGGTAACAGATAGTTGTGTGATTCGTAATGGGTAACAAGTAACAAAAGTAAACAAGGTGCAGCAAGGTGGCCCAATCCTTTTTGTAGCAAAGGACAAGCCTGGACGAACTCTTATATAAATCAAAGCACTCCCGAGGACTCATGGGAATTGTTGCCAAGCTAGTTTTCATCATGCTCATATGATTCGCGTTCGTTACATTGATAATTTGATATGTGGGTGGACCGGTGGTTGGGTGCTGCCCTTCCTTGGACAAGCCTCCCACTTATGATTAACCCCTCTCGCAAGCATCCGCAACTACGAAGGAATAATTAAGATAAATCTAACCATAGCATGAAACATGTGGATCCAAATCAGCCCCTTATGAAGCAACGCATAAATTAGGGTTTAAGCTTATGTCACTCTAGCAACCCATCATCTACTTATTATTTCCCAATGCCTTCCCCTAAGACCAAACAATGGTGAAGTGTCATGTAGTCTACATTCACATAACACCACTAGAGGAGAGACACCATACATCTCATCAAAATATCGAACGAATACCAAATTCACATGATTACTTATAACAAGACTTCTTCCATGTCCTCAGGAACAAACGTAACTACTCACAAAGCATATTCATGTTCATAATCAGAGGAGTATTAATTATCATTAAGGATGTGAACATATGATCTTCCACTGAATAAACCAACTATCATCAACTACAAGGAGTAATCAACACTACTAGCAACTCATAAGTACCAATCTGATGTTTTGAGACAAAGATCGGATACAAGAGATGAACTAGGGTTTGAGAGGAGATGGTTCTGGTGAAGGTGTTGATGGATATTGACCCCCCCCCCCACCCCCTCGATGAGAGGATCGTTGGTGATGACGATGGCTTCGATTTCCCCCTCCCGTAGGGAAGTTTCCCTGGCAGAACAGCTCCGCCGGAGCCCTAAATTGGTTCTGCCCGGGTTCCACCTCGATACGGCGGCGCTTCATCCCGAAAGCTTCCTTCCAATTTTTTCTAGGTCAAAACACATCATATAGCAGAAGATGGGCGTCAGGGGCCTGCCAAAGGGCCCACAAGACCGGAGGGCATGCCCAGGGGGTAGGGCGCGCCCTCCACCCTTGTGGATGGCAGGTGGCCCCCCTCTGGTTCTTTCTTCGCCCAATATTTTTTATATATTCCAAAAATATTCTCCGTGAAGTTTCAGGACTTTTAGAGTTGTGCATAATAGGTCTCTAATTTGCTCCTTTTCCAGTCCAGAATTCCAGCTGCCGGCATTCTACCTCTTCATGTAAACCTTACAAAATAAGAGAGAATAGGCATAAGTATTGTGATATAATGTGTAATAACAACCCATAATGCAATAAATATCAATATAAAAGCATGATGCAAAATGGACGTATCAGAATGATGCTAGTGGAATCGGGTTAGGAGGTGTGTTATTACAAGATGGTAAACCTGTTGCATACTTCTCTGAAAAATTGAGTGGGCCTAGTCTAAATTATTCTACTTATGATAAGGAATTATATGCTCTTGTCCGGACGTTGGAAACATGGCAACATTATTTATGGCCTAAAGAATTTATTATACATTCTGATCATGAATCTTTGAAACATATTGAAAGTCAAGCTAAACTGAACTGTAAACATGCTAATGGGTTCAATTCACTGAGACTTTCCCTTATGTCATTAAACACAAGTAGGGTAAGGATAATGTTATTGCAGGAGGTGCATGGAGGAGGATTAATGGGACATTTTGGCGTGAAAAATATGGAGGACGTGTTTGCGACACATTTCTTTTGGCCAAAGATGAGACGGGATGTTAAGCGTTTTGTTACTCGCTGCACTACATGTCAAAAAGCGAATTCACGACTCAATCCTCATGGTTTATATATGCCTTTGCCTATACCTAGTGTTCCATGGGAGGATATATCTATGGACTTTGTTTCGGGTTTACCTCAAACAAAGATGGGGAGGGATAGCATATTTGTTGTCATGGATAGATTCTCGAAAATGGCACACTTTATACCATGTCCTAAAAGCGATGCTACTAATGTTGTTGATTTCTTCTTTCATGAAATTATTCGCTTGCATGGTGTGCCAAATACAATTGTTTCAGATCGTCATACTAAATTTCTTAGCCATTTTTGGAGATGTTTATGGGCTAAGTTGGGGACTAAATTACTTTTTAGTACTACATGTCACCCCCAAACTGATGGACAAACTGAAGTACTCAGTAGAACATTATCTACTATGATTAGGGTTGTTTTCAAGAATAACCTTAAAATGCCGGAAGAATGCTTGCCTCATATTGAATTTGCTTATAATCATTCGCTGCATTCTACTACTAAGATGTGCCCTTTTGAGATTGTGTATAGTTTCCTACTTCATGCACCCATTGATTTGTTGCCTCTTCCATCTTTGGAGAAGGTTAATTTTGATGCTAAACAACGTGTTGAATTGATCTTAAAAATGCATGTGCTAACTAAGAAAAATATTGAGCGCATGAATGGTAAGTATAAACTTGCTGGAGACAAGGGTAAAAAACATGTTGTCTTTGCACCTGGAGATCTTGTTTGGTTACATTGGCGTAAGGATAGGTTTCCTGATTTGCACAAGTCAAAGCTAATGCCACGTGTTGATGGTCCTTTTAAGGTGTTAGAGAAAATAAATGATAATGCATATAAACTTAAGCTACCTGCATATTTTGGGGTTAGTCCCACATTTAATATTGCAGATTTGAAGCCTTACTTTGGTGAGGAAGATGAGCTTCCGTCAAGGACGACTTCAATTCAAGAAGGGGAGGATGATGAGGACATCACTAACAAAGTTACACCCACAACCCCTACTGGTACATATACTGGACCAATCACTAGAGCTCACGCATGCCAATTAACCCCCAGGTACTTCTGTTTCTTGGTAATGATTCTAATGTTCATGATAATATGATGCTGCCTAAATTGGATACATTTGTTTTGCTTATAAATGAAGGGCCAAGCATGGACAAGAACGATAAAAATTGGAGCATGATCAAGCACGGAGAAGATGGCGCGTGCAGGGGGAGCAAGAATAGAGTTTCTGGTGGAGTTTTCAGCACTTTGGAGCCACCGTGATGAAGTACAAGGAAATGGACGAAATATACAAGAAGCATTTTCATGAATTTTGTCCATAAGATTAATATAGGTGTTGCGCCACCTTAGTTTTGGGCTAGGTCCATGTAATTTCGAAATACTACTTATAGGCTATTTTTAGAGTCTGGATTGTAGGGGAAACAATTCAGAAGGTGTTTTAGTCCCACCTTGGCAAGGGGTGAGGAAATCCCCTATCTTTCCCCTACTGAAAGTGCAATTAATCCCTGGGTGGTTTTGGTAATTCTTAACAACATATAGCTCATTGAACTAATATTCTTTCAAGGTAAGCATTTCGGAAAGTTCAATGATTGGCATGGCATGGACTAAGGGATGTGGACCCCTCAAAATGCTAAGGACACATATTGGCAAAAGCTCAAGACTCTACATTTTCATTTTAGTGATCCAAGATCACATCGAGTCCATAGGAAAATCCAATACTATTAAAAGGGGATGAGGTGTTGCTTAATGGCTTGCTTGCTCAAAATGCTTAGTGATATGCTCCAAAAGCCCTCGACCACTTTCTCATTTCCACATATGTCCTAAACCTAAAGTCAAACTCGGCCCCACCGATTTGATATATCCAGCGCCACCGAGTTCACTTGACATAGCCACTGCCAGAAACCCTAATCAATTCGGTCTCACCGAGATGGGATTGCAAACTCTATGTTTCCCTTTGTAACGTTTCAGTCCAACGGAGATGAGCAATCGGTCCCACAGAGTTGGCAATGCAAACTCTCTATTTCCATTACGTAATATTTCGGTCTCACCGAAATGAGAGATCGGTCCCACCGACTTTGCCTAACCAAGTCTTTGTTTGCCTATTAATGAAATCGGTCTCACCGAGTTCATGTGATCGGTCTCACCAATATGAATTTTTGCCCTAGCCCTAGCACATCGGTCCCACCGAGTTGATCATGTCGGTCCCACTAAAAAGCCTAACGTCCACATTTGAACCATATCGGTCTGACCGAGTTTCACAATTCGGTCCCACCGAGTTTGGTAAATTGTGTGTAACAGTTAGATTTTGTGCGGAGGCTATAAATACCCCTCCACCCCTTTTCCATTCAATAGAGAGCCATCAGAATAGTCCTACACTTCCAGCATTCATTTTCTGAGAGAGAACCACCTACTCATGTGTTGAGACCAAGACATTCCAATCCAACCACAAGAATCTCGATCTCTAGCCTTCCCCAAGTTGCTTTCCACTCAAGTCATCTTTCTACCATAGCCAAATCTGTGAGAGAGAGTTGAGTGTTGGGGAGAGTATCATTTGAAGCACAAGAGCAAGAAGTTCATCATCAACACACCATCTATTACCTTTTGGAGAGTGGTGTCTCCTAGATTGGTTAGGTGTCTCTTGGGAGGCTCCGTCAAGATTGTGGAGTTGAATCAAGGAGTTTGTAAGGGCAAGAAAATCGCCTACTTCGTGAAGATCTACCCAAGTGAGGCAAGTCATTCGTGGGGGATGGCCATGGTGGGATAGACAAGGTTGCTTCTTTGTGGGCCCTTCATGGGTGGATCCCTCCATGGACTCGCGCAACTGTTACCCTTCGTGGGTTGAAGTCTCCATCAACGTGGATGTATGATAGAACCACCTATCGGAACCACGCCAAAAATCTCTGTATCTACATTGCGTTTGCTCCCTCCAAACTCCTCCCCTTTACCTTCATATGCAATTATTTACATTCCGTTGCTATACTCTTAGAATTGCATGTGTAGGTTGATTGCTTGACTTGTGTTAAGTTGCTAAAATCTGCCAAGACTTAAAATTGGGAAATGGCTAGATCTTTATTTGGTCAAGTAGTCTAATCTCCCCCCTCTAGACATACTTTTGATCCTACAACTGGTATCAGAGCTCTGGTCTCCATTTGCCTTGATTCCATAATTTTGGTGATCATAGGCTTGGTTTCACAACCTAGGGGAGTATGGCGTCTAGCGAGGGAAATTACCACCGGAGAGGTCTTTACTTTGATGGTACTAATTTTGCTAGTTGGAAGCATAAGATGAAAATGCATATTCTTGGACATAACCCCGCCGTTTGGGCTATTGTGTGCATTGTCGTGCAAGGTGAATTCTTTGATGGAAGGGAACCGAATTGTGAAGAAACCGCTGAAGAATTGAAGATGTTGCAATACAATCCTCAAGCTTGCGATATCCTCTTCAATGGATTATGCCCCGAAGAATTCAACAAAATCAGCCGTCTTGAGAATGCAAAGGAAATTTGGGATACTTTGATTGATATGCACGAAGGTACCGACTCCGTCAAGGAATCCAAATTGGATGTGCTTCAAACAAGTTCAAAATGAAGGATGGTGAAGGTGTCGCTGAAATGTACTCTAGGCTTGCTCTCATCAGAAATGAGATTGACGGCTTGGGAAGTGAAGAGATGATAGACAGATTCATCATCAAGAAGATCCTAAGAGCTTTGGATGGAAAATATGACACCGTGTGCACATTGATCCAAATGATGCCCAATTACAAAGATCTCAAGCCAACGGAAGTCATTGGTAGAATTGTTGCTCATGAGATGTCACTCAAGGATAAAGAAGAGCTTCACAACAAGTCTAGTGGTGCTTACAAAGCTTCATGTGATGCTCCTACATCATCAAGTGAGAAACAAGTCTTTAATGAGGAATTGAGCTTAATGGTGAAGAACTTCAACAAGTTCTACAAGAGTAGAAGCAAAGAAAGAGGTTCCAAGTCAAGGTCCTACAATGACAAAAGATCTTCTAGTTGTGAACGAAATTGCTACAATTGTGGAAGACCCAGACACTACTCCGATGAGTGTACGGCTCCCTACAAAAGAAGAGAAGAATCACCTCCAAGGGAGAGAAGGACTAGAGATGATCATTATGAATGAAGAACCTTTCACGGAAGTAAGGATTCAGAAAGAAAGGACAAGTCTCAAGGAGCTATACAAAACAAAGACATCAAGCTCATGTTGGTGAATGGGTATCCAATACCCGCTCCGACCACCACTCAGAGAGAAGTTACCTCTCCGACTCCGGATATACTCAAGATGAAGGTGTTGCCGGTCTAGCACTTGTGTCAACCAACTCCTATGACATATTTGACTCACCAAATGAAGGAATTGGAAGATGCTTCATGGCTAAAGGCCCAAAGGTATCACACCCCAAGTATGTGGATTTCAATAGTGATGAAGATGACTTGCTAGGTGATGATGATTTACTTGTTGACAACTCTAGTAATGAAAACTATGATGAAATTTCTATTAATCATGCTAATCAAGATAAAACGAATGACGATGATAATAAGGAGATCGAGCGTCTAACTAAAGAACTAAACACTCTTAGGTTAGCTCATGAAACTACCTTAGAAGATCACCGGGAGCTTTTAAAGACTCATGAGAAGCTACACTTTGAAAAGCTCAATCTAGAGCAAGAGCATGGGTTCTTAAAAGCAATCAATGATGACCTTCGTAAGAAAAGTTCTTCTTCCATTGCCAAGCATTTACTCTTGTCTACTTACATGCCACAAGTAAAATCTAGCAACAAGAGTAAGAAAGATTCTTCTTCTAGTAGTAACAATAGTCATGCTAAATTCAATATTGTTGCTTCTATTAGTTCTCTTGATTCCACTAATGATTCTCTTAGCCAAGTTACACTTGAGCAAGAAAATAGTTTATTGAAGGGAATCATAGAGAAAGGTGTTTACAAGAGGCTTGCTGGAACTAAGCAATTTGAGGAAATTGTACGCAAGCAAGGAAGGCGCCGGAAGAACCAAGGTGTTGGTTTTGAACGCAAGTTCAATACCAATGGAGTTGAGTGGGAAGAAGATCAATACCCCAAGACGAAGTTTGTTCCTCAACAAGAGAAGTATGATCCTACTTCCTTCAAGGGGACACAAGCTCAAGATGATCTTCCACCACAAGACCACAAGCTAAAAGGCAAGGGCAAGCTACAAGAGGAGATTGATGCATTTGAGGAAGCTCCTAAGGCCTTGGTCAAGTGGGTTCCCAAGACTACATCAAGTTCTACTTCATCAAGTACTACTACAACGCCAATGATTCCCATCAAGATGATGTGGATCTCGAAGAAGAAGAACTAGAGAATTCTTGAGTGTGACTCCGCCAACACACTTCACTCATATTCATTTTGGCAAGGACAAGTGCAAATAACTTCCACATCTTGCACTAGTTCAAGGAGTCACAAACCCTCTTGTTGGTAAGTCAGGGGACAAGGTAACCTAATGCTTTCATGGACATCATCTTGTGTGTACTTCATTCTGTGTCTATGGATATCCTTGTTCATTCCTTGTGGGACTAACCCATGTAGGTATTGAAAGTGCAACTCACTCCAATGGATTGCTCCAACTGATCTATATCAACATTGAGCATCCACATCTTCAACATCTACATGAAGTCAACATCGACAAAACCCAAGGTTATTTCATCCCTCTTAGGGGGGATATCACATCTAGGGGGAGCTTTAATCTAAAAATTGAGCTAAAGCAACACTAATTATGTGAACACAACAATGCTTTATGTAAAAGTGGTAACCCCACTTGTGCTTAAACGATGAGTATGACCTACGATCAAATGTTCTCATTTGATTCCTCAGTAAATATACTCATATATAGATGACTTAGTCATTGCCAATTGCTTGATAGATGCTAGAGTGTTTGTGCATGCTTTGCCACATATTTCATTTGCCATTTTTTTGTGTGAGCATGTTGGGTGCATATTTTTCTCATTCAAGGACATCCATTTGTTGCTTTGATTGTTTGGTCTTTTCTTTTGGAAAATGGATGGACAAGAATGCCTAAGAACTCCCTCTAGCTATTTATGCTTTTCTCGTCTCAAACTCTATTCATGCTACATCACAAAGTTTGATCAAGTAAGATTCGAACCCTCTGGGTGAGGAGCACTCGGAGCCACCGATTCGTCATAGACTTCAACTTCCAAAACCTCTCTATGTATTTTGGTCTGACCGATTCATTCTTATCGGTCAAACCGAGTTCATTGAGTTGATCTAGGTTTCAATCTCGGTGCAACCGATTTGAACAATTCGGTCACACTGAGTTACAGTAGCCGCTTGCGATTCTGCATCTCGGCGCCACCGAGTCGTTCCACTCGGTCACACCCACAGGGTTTGAATATATATACCCACGGGTCAAATTTTGGAAATTTCTCTGAAACCCTTCGCATGCGCATATCCAGCTCTGCCGACTCGAGGTCTCCGAATCGTCTCCTCATCGCCAGCGACCCCCTGCCGCTGGTCTCCGCCGCCGTCAATGGAATCTTTGTCGCCATTGTCGCTGTAGCGAGTTCACAATCGAGTTAGGGTATGAACTCGACCCCTATGTGCAATCTTTACCTCTGATTCATGCACTTAGGTCAATGCCATGATTCTTGCCACATATGAGATTATTCTATCCAGCAAAAACTTCCTTTAGATTAGTTTTGATTTGAAAATTTAGGGTTAGCTTTCCGCCGAACTCATCCCGGACCGACCGAGTTGTAGAAATCGGTCTCACCGATTTAGCCTAGGCCATTGCACTTGTGATTTTTGGTCTGACCGAAACTTACGAATCAGTGTAACCGAGTTCGATTCTCAGTGAAACCCTAGCAATCTTGGAGTCACCGAACTGTGTCTCGGTCTGACCGAGTCCACTAGTTTAGACTCTAATATTGCTTCGGTGTCACCGAGTTAACAAATCGGTAGCTCCGAAATGCTTTCTGCAGAAAACTAAAACTAAGTTTTTGACTCAATTGTTTTGCAAAATCTCTGCACTTTGTGATGCTCATCCACTCTATCTCAACTATATTTATTCACATGGTCAGTTTTCAGGTCAGTTTGCAGTTTTAGCCATGTCAGATCAAAGCGACAGCCAGAACAAGTCTGAGGAACAGGTAAACTCGAGTGAGGGCACTAGTCCCTCTAGCAGCTATGATGAGGGTAACAGAAGCACCCCAAGCAACTTGCCCAAGGCAGCAACAAGGACAAGGAGTAAAAGAAATTCAGATTATGAAGATGAAGACTATGTTGCTGTTGAGGAGGAAGTCACCTCCAATAAAGTGCTGAAAAAGGAATATGCTGCTGCTGCAACCAAGCCTGGGTTGCACAAGAAGGCTCCTGCCAAGAGAGTGCCCATGTCCAAAGCCAGAGCATCAACTGAGAAAAAAGCTCAACCAACAAGTGGAGCTGGAAAGGAAGAGAGGAATATGGTGCAAACTTGTTGATCCTATGGCTGAATTTGAGAAGAACTCATCAGATGAAGAAGAGGATGATGAAGAAGCTGCATCACCAAAACCCAAGACTCACAAGTTGATGGGGGATGCCATCAAGTCTGGGGCTGCTCCATCGAAGCCCAAGACTGCCCCCAAGGCTACTGCTCAAGCTTCTAAGCCTACAGCACCAAAGAGATCTACCAGGAACATCCCTGCTGCTGAAAAGAACAAGGCCCAGTGCCTGAAGTGGAAGAAGAAGAAGAAGCCCATGTGCTTAGGAAATTGAAGCCAAAGATTCTTGATCATGATGACAATCATCCAGTAGCTGAGAATATGAAGGAAAGGAAAGATGTAGGTCTCGGATTGTGGAGACAGTCAGACCCCTATGCTGTGAGAAGAAGAATTGTTGTGGACTACAGGTTTCACACTAAGGAACAACAGGACTTCTATGAGATAGTCCTCTTGGATAAGAAGCCCATGGTGTGTGACATGAAATGGGTGGACTGGAAATACATTGATAATAATGAAGATCACTTTCCTGGAGTTCATGAGATCTTCAGACTCAATGGAGTTGACACTTTTGTGGGTCAGAAATTGACCAAATGGAATGATGAGTTGATCATGCAGTTCTACTCCACTACACATTTTTACCCAGATGGAAAGATTGTCCGGATGACTGAGGGTACTACCAATCTACAGTTGCTGAGTGGGCCAAGCTTATCAATGCCCCTGAAGAGCATGTGGATGATACTAATGTTTATGCCAAGCTCAAAAAGATCACAACTCCATGGATAATATGTACAAGGAGATACCTGACAAAGCCTTGGAGACACACAAGCTAGGCTCAGTGTACTATCTGTTGTCTGTATTGGCCACCATGAACACTATATTGAGGCACACATTGTTGCCCAAGTCAGGAGATCACAGGACGATCAGAGGCCACTCCATCAACTTGCTTTAGATGTTTGATGTGCCACAAAAATTTAAGGTGATGAGTTCGATTGTTGAGACCATCAAGAGAACTGCACCAGATCAGAAGAGATCATATGGGTATGCTCCACATCTCCAGATGCTCATAAACTACAAGATGGGCACATGCACATATCTGTTGGATAAAGAGCACCTTCCCTTGAGGCCTGATTTTGAGTATAACACATTTGTGATGGATCCTACTCATCCAACTTCTGTTGAGGCTCAAGAGAAGAGAGAGAAGGCATAGGTTGAAAAAGCTTCAAGGATACCAGATCCTTGTACAGTCAATCTCAAGACCAAGCAAGACCAGCTCAGCTATCTACTTGAGGCCACTGTGATAATAGAGAAAGGACTAGCTACCCTAACTCGAAATCAAGAGAGCCTTGAGAGAATATTTTAGACAAAACTTCATGACTTGGATGTCAAGGTCACAGAGATTCAGACTTTAGTGGAGAAGATACAAGAAGAGCTTGAGATCAGAAGTGACAAGACCACCACTGATGCTTATCAGAGGGAGCCTAGAAGACAGAGGTCTGCAGCACTGCCAGTGACAGACACTAGGGCTACAACTTTAGCTCCTGCAGCCACAGCTTCAGTTACCCCTCCAGTGGCAACTCCTCCAGCTCCACAGACTTCTTCAGATGCATTCGTTGCAGGACTCCTCTCCACGCCACCTTCGCACTCCGGAGCTCCCGGAGATCAAGCTTAGAGAGCCGCATAGCACTATGCATTTCCAAGCTTTTTGGTAACTTGTTGCCAAAGGGGGGGAGTGTATAGATCATAGGCTTCGAGAGAGAGAGAGAGAGAGATTGTTTTGCTCCTTTTTGCCTCCTTGCTGCTTATTTGCTTGCTTGTTTGGTTGATACACTATTTATGTGTGTCTGAGATACTTGTATGGTCATGTTCTTGATCATATCATACTTTAATGTTTGTGCTTGAATGATGATATTCTATGTCTCATGTATGATCATTCACATCTTGTCTTGGTGATGAGTGCATATTTCATATTCTATCATTTTGAGCGCTCCACCAAGATGTATGTGACATGGAAGAGTAACCCATGATCCTAATCGATTGTGCATTTGCATTCAAAAGCAAATTTTAAATAATGCACAAATTTAGGGGGAGCTCTTGCTTATCACATACTTCTCAAAGCGACGATGTATTTCATTCTTAATATTGTCGAAGCTTTGATCTATATGTTGTCATCAATTACCAAAAAAGGGGAGATTGAAAGTGCAACTAATCCCTGGGTGGTTTTGGTAATTCTTAACAACATATAGCTCATTGAACCAATATTATTTCAAGGTAATCATTTCAGAAAGTTCAATGATTGGCATGGCATGGAGTAAGAGATGTGGACCCCTCAAAATGCTAAGAACACATATTGGCAAAAGCATAAGACTCTACAATTTCATTTTAGTGATCCAAGATCACATTGAGTCCATAGGAAAAGCCAATACTATTAAAAGGGGATGAGGTGTTGCTTAATGGCTTGCTTGCTCAAAATGCTTAGTGATATGCTCCAAAAGCCCTCAACAACTTTCCCATTTCCACATATGTCCTAAACCTAAAGTCAAGATCGGCCCCACCGATTTGATATATCCGACGCCACCGAGTTCACTTGACATAGCCACTGCGAGAAACCCTAATCAATTCGATCTCACTGATAGGGATCTCGGTCTCACCGAGATGGGATTGCAAACCTTTTGTTTCCCTTCATAATGTTTCGGTCTAACCGAGATGAGCGATCGGTCCCACCGAGTTGGCAATGCAAACTTTCTATTTCCTTTTCGTAATGTTCCGGTCTCACCGAAATGAACGATCAGTCCCACCGAGTTTGCCTAATCAAGTCTCTGTTTGCCTATTTCTGAAACCAGTCTCACCTAGTTCATGTGATTGGTCTCACCAAGATGAAGTTTTGCCCTAACCCTAGCACATCGGTCCCACCGAGTTGATCATGTCGCTCCTACCGAAAAGCCTAACATTCACATTTTGAACCATATCGGTCTGACCGAGTTTCACTATTTGGTCCCCCCGAGTTTAGTAAATTGTATGTAATAGTTAGATTTTGTGTGGAGGCTATAAATACCCCTCCACTCCCTCTCCATTCAAGAGAGAGCCATCAGAACGTGCCTACACTTCTAGCATTCATTTTATGAGAGAGAACCACCTACTCATGTGTTGGGACCAAGACATCCCAATCCAACCACAAGAATCTTGATCTCTAGCCTTCCCCGAGTTTCTTTCCACTCAAATCATCTTTCCACCATAGCCAAATATGCGAGAGAGAGTTGAGTGTTGGGGAGACTATCATTTGAAGCACAAGAGCAAGGACTTAATCATCAACACACCATCTATTACCTTTTGGAGAGTGGTGTCTCCTAGATTGGTTAGGTGTCACTTGGGAGCCTCCGTCAAGATTGTGGAGTTGAACCAAGGGGTTTGTAAGGACAAGATATCGCCTACTTCGTGAAGATCTACCCAAGTGAGGCAAGTCCTTCATGGGCGATGGTGAAAGCACAAGTGCTCCCTGGGTGGTTTTGGTAATTAATGTCAACATATCTCTTGTTGGACTAATGTTTTCATCTAGTATATTTTAGACAAGTTCAACAGATGGAGTGGCGTGGACAAGAGGATATGGAACCCCTTCAAGTTGCTAAGGATAAAGGATTGGTGTCGGTGTCAAAACCGGCGGATCTTGGGTAGGGGGTCCCGAACTGTGCGTCTAAGGCGGATGGTAACAGGAGGCAAGGGACACGATGTTTACCCAGGGTCGGGCCCTCTCGATGGAGGTAATACCCTACTTCCTGCTTGATTAGTCTTGATGATATGAGTCTTACAAGAGTTTATCTACCACAAGATCGTAGAGGCTAAACCCTAGAAGCTAGCCTATGGTATGATTGTTGTTGTCCTATGGACTAAACCCTCCGGTTTATATAGACACCGGAGGGGGCTAGGGTTACACAGAGTCGGTTACAATGGGAGGAGATCTACATATCCGTATCGCCAAGCTTGCCTTCCACGCCAAGGAGAGTCCCATCCGGACACGAGACGAAGTCTTCAATCTTGTATCTCCATAGTCCAACAGTCCGGCCAAAGGATATAGTCCGGCTGTCCGGATACCCCCTAATCCAGGACTCCTTCAGGAGCCCCTGAACTAGGATTCAATGGCGATGAGTCCGGTGCGCAGATTGTCTTCGGCATTGCAAGGTGGGTTGTTCTCCAAATCCCGAATACTCCATAGAAGATCTTGAACACAAGGATAGTGTCCGGCTCTACAAAACAAGTTCCACATACCACCGTAGAGAGAATAATGTTTCCACCAATCTAATTTGCTGACACACTTGATATTATGACATCATACTACGTCCCGGTCATTATTCGAACCATTTTTCTCAACCAACCTTGGCGCATATCGCGAGGCGGTTTCCTTGGCACGTCTTGTCGAAGCAGAGATTGTGTCCCCTTATTACAGGATTCTCATCAATACAGACGTGGGTAACCCAATCGTGCCCATTGGTATGACTCCTCGATTGTAGGCAAGTCCCAAACGGTCACGAGGAGGACGCTTGGTATTCACCCTCTTTATAAAGAGACCAAGGCCTATCCTTTTTTGACTCCTCGAACTCAATCAATTCCTTCCCCCGCCTCGAGCTCCAACACCCGAAGCTCAGGTCAGGCGCTTCGGACTTTCAACCTTGTCCGGATCAAACCTTCAAGGTCGGTGGATGCCTTCCTCCGTCATGGAAGAAGACGTCAAAAAGTTAAGAGAGGCCGGGTTTCTGACCAGCGAGATCCCGCACCGGCTGCCTGCTCAACGGCAGGTCATTCCCACTCCCAAACCCGGCGAGAGCGTTGTGTTCGTATCTCACTTCCTCCGAGGGCTAGGCCTTGCTCTAGATCCCTTCGTGAGGGGGCTCATGTTTTACTATGGGCTGGATTTCCATGATCTGGCTCCGGATTCTGTCCTCCACATCTCGTCTTTCATTGTCGTGTGTGAAGCTTTCCTCCGTGTTACCCCTCACTTCGGCCTGTGGCTCAAGACCTTCAAGGTGGAGCCGAAGATGATCGAGGGGCGGCACGCAGAATGCGGCGGTGCCGTAATAAGAAAAAGTACCAACGCCCCATGGCCTGAGGGTTTTTTCCAGGAGGTGTCCAGCTTATGGCAACGAGAATGGTTTTATATCACAGCTCCCAGGGGTACCAAGTGGGTGGCTCCTCCTGCTTTTCGCTCCCCTCCGCCACAATTAGCGTCATGGGTCAACAAGGGGCTGGACTAGGGGCCAGTAAAGGATGTGCCAATACTGCAGAGCCGCATCCAAGATCTCCTAGAGAGAGACACCAGTCTAGCCACTGTAATGCAAATCATGTTAATTCGTCGAGTCTTGCCCTGCAAACGTCGTCCCCTCTACATGTGGGAGTTCAACCCGGAGGGACCGCGAGCTATCCATCATTTACTCGGCATGACGCTCGAGGAGATGTACAAATTGTTCTTCAGACCACAAATAATGTGTCCGGACACCATCGAGGATGTGGGTTTGAACTGCAATCATCCAGATACCCAAGTAAGTAGTCCTATAACCGAACATGTTGTATCTTTATTTATCACAACATCATTCTGAAAAGTCGCTCTTTGACCAGGACTGGGTAACAAAGGCGAAGATGATCAGGTGTCCGGCCCCCCTCGCCGAGGTCTCACCGGATCCTGTACTAGCCAGGATGTTGGAGCTCGCGCCTTATCAAGCGCCCTTGGTGCAAGACAAAGGGGGGAAGAAAGAGGCTAGCGCCTCCACGAAGGAGGATAACCGGGGGGAAGAAACTGAAATTCCCCCTTCCCAAGGAAGGAAGAGGACCACCTCTGAAGACCCGGAGACAATGGTCTCCAAACGGGGGAAGAAGTCTTCGCCAGAGGGTCGTGTCCCGGGGGATACCCCGGCCGCGCCATGCCCGCAAGGGGTCAGCCCTCAACCGAGCTGTAAGTAGAAAGGGGACTTTACTAATAAAAACGTCCTGCTTTGCTTCTGAGGAAAATAACCAAAATATTTATCTTATAGTTCGGATCATAGCTCTTCTCGGTAGAGTTCGTCTTCGGGGGATCTTCTTCCGGAGATGATGGAGAGCGAAACGCCTCCCCATGCCCTCCCGCCTTACGAGGCGGGTGACCCCAGGGTGTCATCGCGGAGGGCTTCTCCTGATCCGGCAAGGCCAGAGGTTAGTCCTTTGGCCACCCGAAGTCCTCAGTATCCGGCTTTTGAAGAGAGAAACCGAAAGAGTCCTGCACTGTCTGTTATGCGTTTGGACGCACTGAAGGATCTGCTAGAGCGAGTGGCTATCTCAGAAGCGCACCGTACACTAATGGGTACGGTGGTTGAGAGGATTTCGTCCGCGGAAAGCGGGTTGCATGAAGCCGTTAGGAGTCGGCTGAAAGGTTTGGAGGTACGTGAAATAGTGTGTATTTTTGGCGCATCGCCCATGTTAAGGTGTGTCCTATGCGTATAGTATCCTCGAGACTCGTTGCTGTCGCAAACGGCGGCAAACAGAGAATCATAGTCCCAGGTAACAATCCGGCCGCCCTCATGTGCAGGTGGCGGAAGGTCCGGTGGCTAGCCGGACTGGTGAGTTTGCCGAACTGAAGCGGCAACTTGATGCGGCAGATGCCGACATCGTTCTTGTCAACAAGCGGCTTGACGAGGCACAAGGTACGTGATTTCTCCGGTTATCAGCTGGTAGTAAGAGGGGCATAATGCCAGTATCTTTAATATGTTGTGACTGCAGATGGAGCTGCGGCCGTGGAGACCCTTCGGGCGGAACTTGCTCGAGCCAAAAAGCAAGCCAGGAATAGTGATGCGGCCGCTCTGAAGGCGGCCGAAGAGCTGAGGCCGAACAGGCTGCCCATTGCCAAAGTAAGGAGAAGATGGCCAAGATGGCCGTTGAGTTAAAGGATGCCGCCGACCGGTACCGGCTTCTTGAGAAGGAAAACCAAGCGAAGGCGGCGGAGCTGGAGAAGGCCATGGTAGCAGCCAAGGAAGCCCGCTCGAAGATTAGAGCGTCGAAGGAGGAGCTACGTCAAGCTGGAGATATCACGGCTGGGAAGACCTTCTTGCTGCGGATGAAGTTCGGAGATCCAAAGTATGCCCCTCTTGATCAGCTATGGAGTTCTGCGGACGCCAGATGCGGATCTTTTCAACCAAGGCGGTGATGCAGCCGAGTACTTCAAGGATCAAAAAGATCGTGAAGTGGAAAAGCTATTCTGGTCGCAGTTCAACGGTCCGGTGCGTCCGATGCTGTTAAATGAGCGCATGACCGAGTGGGCCGAGCTCCATAGGTTGTCTGGGCTTGCCATGGGGTCTGTTGTGGATCATCTGTGGCCGACAGGGCCACGGCCGAACAATTATTTTGGTTTGGTGCAGCACTTCCTTGGTCTATGCCGCATACCGATGCTATGAAGAGGTCGGCGTGCATCGACGGTGCACGGATGGCGCTTGACCGTGTCAAGACATACTGGGTGGAGATGGAGGCCACCGCGATTGCAAACCCGAGTTCGGCCGTTAGCCGAGTAGCTGTCGAGCACTACTTTGACGAAGTCCTTGAAGGCACTCGTTCGATAGAGGCTCAGTGCTCGAAGAATATTATGTTTTAGTGACATGTATTCCCATTGAAAAACAATGTTTTACTGAATTGTAAAGGCTATTTTTCTACTTTTGCCTGAAAGTATTATGTTGCCTCCTGTATGCCGCTTATGTATATATATATATATATATATATATATATATATATATATATATATATATATATATATATATATAACTCTGAAAGTTTGCAAATATCGGTTTCAAATTTCACGCATATAATGCGGGGTGTTCACGTAAGACGCGTGTTCACACTTGATCCAATGTCTTGGTCCATTAAGGAGGTGATAGCGCAGCGAACCAGGCAATTAGACTATATTGCTTTAACACTTTCACTTAGCCATAGGAGTTTGACAGTGGGGCTACTATATAGCCCTTGGTGGCTCCGCGCTCGTCGGAATACGGGGTGCGTACATGCCTGGCCGGGAAACGGCCCTTCGTTAATGCGGAGGAATCCCGAAGATTCCGCTAGGTCATCGTGTGGTTGACCAGTCTCGCGCTTTATCATGACAGTCAGTTTTCGGCTTTCTCTACTGAGGTGCTCGTCCGGCCGAACCAGGGCACAATCGCAGTAGTTCTCATGGTGTCGCCTTAGCCGATAGAGCGGAACGTAAGGTAGCAAAACATAGGAGCCAGGCAAACCCAACATTTGACCAAAGACATGATTTGGAGCTGATGCATATAAGGCCTAACTTGCGACGCCGAACACTCCCTAAGGTATTCGGTCTTTGAAATATATACCGGGCTAAATGATGCCCTTGGATAATGAGCCCCTAGTGTCCGGGTACGAGCAATATTCTGACGTGGCCACATGCCAAGAACGCCAGCATCCTTCTCAGTTGTATGGAGAATCTGGAGGATGTGAACAACAAAATAGAGTAAAAAAGGTTGACGCAGGGTCTTAATCTAAAGAGAAACCTTTGAACGGGTCCCTGCTGCACGTCTGCGCCTGTGTCTCTGTTGTGACATATCTTGGACGGGTGTAGAACAATTGTCATCTGCAAAAGAGAGAAACTTAATTGAAAATTGTCGCAAAAAATTGGTAGTATAAATAAACTAATTAAACGTCAAGATGGGTAAGGTTGAGCCGAATTATCGCTAAGAAACCTCTGGTATCGTTTATAAGGGTATAACCATCAACCCAAAATCTATCCAATGATTAGCCGGACTCGTCTAACCGTGTCCGTGGTCCTAACGACCGGTCATCTGATCTAGTGGTGAGGTCGTCTAGTGTCCGGCTGTTAAAGCAGCCGTACGTTCTTCTGCTCGTAAGGAGCGCTCAACGTTTCCATGTACTGTGATGATGCCACGCGGACCGGGCATTTTAAGCTTGAGAAAAGCGTAATGCGGTTTGGCATTAAAACGAGTGAAAGCCTCTCATCCGAGTAGTGCTTGATAGCCACTTCGGAATGGAGCAATGTTGAAGGTTAACCTTTTGCTTCGTAAGTTGTCGGGCGAGCCGAACACAACCTCTAGTCTAGAGAACCCGTGCAGCGGGCCTCTGTGCCTGGTATTACTCCCTTGAAGGTAGTATTACTGTGGCTGATTTTTGTTGGGTTTATCCCCATTTCGCGGATAGTGTCCTGATATGTCAGATTTAGACTACTACCGCCGTCCATAAGGACGCGTGTGAGATGGTATCCATTTATTATTGGGTCCAGCACCAAGGCAGCTGATCCTTCATGCCGGATGCTTGTTAGGTGATCCCTGCAATCAAAAGTGACCGGGCAGGCCGACCAGGGGTAGAACTCAGGGGTAACGGGCTCTATGGCTCGTGTGTTTTGGAGTGCATATTTGCTTCTCCTCTTTGTCACGTGGATCACGTTTACTGTTTTGACATCTGGTGGGAATTTTTTCTGTCCCCAAAGGCCTTTGTCAAGCGAGGCTCATCCTCGTCTTCGCTCAGTGTGCCCTCCCCCTTGTGTTCGGTGTTTAGCTTGCCGGCCTGCTTGAAAACCCTGCATTCTCTGTGGGTATGATTTGCAGGTTTATCAGGGGTGTCGTGGATCTGACATAGTTTGTCTAGAATATTGTTTAGGCTGGTCGGTCCATCTCTATTGCCTTTAAAGGGCTTTTTCCGCTGACCTGGTCGAGAGCCCCTGAATCCGGCATTTACCGTCGTGTTATCCGGGCTGTCCTCTTTACTTCGGCGCTTGTTTTTACTGCGTCGTGGTTTTCCATTGCCATCCCGGACTTTGAATGTACTTGGGTCGCTGGTGCTGCTTCGGGCTAACCAGCTATCCTCGCCCGCGCAAAAGCGGGTCATGAGGCTTGTTAGGGCTGCCATTGTTCTCAGTTTTTCTTGGCCGAGGTGTCTAGCAAGTCATTCGTCTCGGACGCTGTGCTTGAAAGCTGCTAAGGCTTCAGCGTCCGGACAGTCGACAATTTGGTTCTTCTTAGTGAGAAACATGTTCCAAAACTTTCGGGCTGACTCTCCGGGCTGTTGAATTATATGACTCAGATCGTCTGCGTCCGGAGGTCGGACATAAGTCCCTTGGAAATTGGCCCGAAAAGCATCCTCGAGCTCCTCCCAACTTCCAATGAAGTTTTCGGGAAGGCTTTTTAGCCAGTGCCGAGCTGGTCCTTTGAGCTTGAGGGGCAAGTATTTGATGGCATGGAGATCGTCTCCACGAGCCATATGAATATGGAGGATAAAGTCCTCAATCTAGACCCCTGGGTCTGTAGTCCCGTTGTACGCCTCTATGTTCACTGGTTTGAACCCTTCTAGGAATTCGTGGTCCAGTACTTCGTCGATGAAACATAGGGGGTGTGCGGCACCCCTGTATTTAGCTGTACCATAGCGTTCGGACAGTTGTGATATTTGGTTTTGGCTGAGTGCTGGAGCGCGTTTCCTTGATCCGTAGATGGATCTGGTTGCGCCGGCCCTTTGATGCGAGTCATCGCGTGGGTCATGTACTGACTTACGTGCGGCCTCGTTGGCCGCTCTATCGCGGCCACGAGGTCGTTGATCCGACCGGTCGGCGATTTTTTTTGGCTGTGGGGGCTCGAAGGCCTCATCGTCTAATTCGGGCAGCAGCTTTCGCTTCGGGTAGCTCTTCGTGTGGCGACTGCCATCGTACTTTTCTGCCGTATCGAGCACTTTGTTCCATCTACTGTTGAGTGTGTTTTGTGCGGCCTTGAGCCTTTTCTTCTGCTTCTTCAGACTCCTCGCAGTGGCGATAAGCCTTTTATGGAGTTTCTCTTGCTCCAGCTACCTTTCCGGGATGATGTGTTCATCGTCATCCGGACTGTTCTCTTCTCCGTAGACGGGTTGATTAACTTGGCACTCGACGTCGCCGTGTTCGGACAGCGGCTCCGTACTTTGTTTGTCGTCCGTTGGCTCACCCTGCTCTGTCGCTGGGTCTATTTGGTCGCCGTTTCCTCCGGAGTCGTTCGGGGTAATGTTTTTTCTTGCGCTGTTATCGCTGTTTTTGCCGAGGCGGGGTTTGGAGCGGCGCCTACGGCGCCGCCTTGATTGCTTCTCGAGGGAGCTATCCTTCGCTGCATCCTTCAATTCTTCGTCATCATTTTCTTTGGGTGTATCCACCACGTATATGTCATGTGATGAAGTGGCGGTCCAGCGCCCTGTTGGCGGTGGTTCCTGTTCGTCTCCTGCATCGTTGTCCATACCATCGATGTCTTCGGAGTTGAAATCTAGCATGTCGGTTAGATCATCGACAGTGGCTACTAAGTGGGTGGTGGGTGGGGAATGAATTTCTTCTTCATCCGCATCCCATCCTAGCCGGACATAGTTCGGCCAAGGTTCTCCTGATAGGGAGAGGGACCTTAATGAGTTTAGTACATCGCCGAAGGGCGAGGGCGGGAAGATATCCGCGGAGGTGAACTCCATGATCGGCGCCCAGTCGGATTCGATAGGTATGGGCGCAGGCGGCTCGGAGTCCGTGGCTGGAGACGAGTCCATTGATTCGGCATCACGGCTCTCGTGAAGGGTAGGTTCAGTGTTCGACTCTATTGCCGCTGAGTGTGCGGCCTCCGAGGCGGGGTCTATCCGCCCATCCTCGGACGGCACGATCTGTTCCGGATTGAAGGCCGGAATAGTTGCCGGTGTGATCTTCTGAACACTATCTGACGGCAGAGCTATATCATGCTCGTCGCGATCGTGCAGCACACCTGGCATGGGCTCGAGTCCGTCAAAGATCAAGTCTCCGCGGATATCGGCAGGGTAATTCAAGTTTTCGAACCTGACCTGACAGCCAGGGGCGTAGTTCTCGATCTGCTCCAGATGGCCAAACGAGTTGGCCCGCAGTGCGAAGCCGCCGAATACAAAGATCTGTCCGGGGAGGAAGACCTCACCCTGGACCACATCGTTACCGATGATCGAAGGGGCCATCAAGCCTTACGGCGACGGCACAGTGGAACTCTCAATGAAAGCACCAATGTCGGTGTCAGAACCGGCAGATCTCGGGTAGGGGTCCCAAACTGTGCGTCTAAGGCGGATGGTAACAGGAGGCGAGGGACACGATGTTTACCCAGGTTCGGGCCCTCTCGATGGAGGTAATACCCTACTTCCTGCTTGATTTATCTTGATGATATGAGTATTACAAGAGTTGATCTACCACGAGATCGTAGAGGCTAAACCCTAGAAGCTAGCCTATGGTATGATTGTTGTTGTCCTCTGGACTAAACCCTCCGGTTTATATAGACACCGGAGGGGCTAGGGTTACACAGTAGTCGGTTACAATGGGAGGAGATCTTCATATCCAGACGCCAAGCTTGCCTTCCACGCCAAGGAGAGTCCCATCCGGACACGAGACGAAGTCTTCAATCTTGTATCTTCATAGTCCAACAGTCCGGCCAAAGGATATAGTCCGGCTGTCTGGATACCCCCTAATCCAGGACTCCCTCAATTGGCTCAAGCTCAAAAGCTCAAGACTCTACATTTTACTTTTAGTGATCCAAGATCACATTGAGTCCATAGGAAACCAATACTATTAAAAGGGGATGAGGTGTTGCTTAATGGGTTACTTTCTCAAAGTGCTTAGTGATATGCTCCAAAACCCTCAACCACTTTCTCATATCCACATATGTCCCAAACCAAAAGTTAAACTCGGCCCCACCGAGACTGTCTATCCGGCGCCACCAAGTTGACTTGACATAGCCACTTCCACAAACCCTAGTCAATTCGATCTCACCGATGGTATCCCGGTCTCACCGAGATGGGCTTGCAAACTCTCTGGATCCTGTTGCATTAAATTCAGTCTTACCGAGTTTTGTAATCGGTCCCATCGAGTTTGCTTGACCAACTCTCTGGTTAGCCTATTACCAAAATCGGTCACACGGAGTTTGTGTAATCGGTCAAACCGAGATGAGGTTTTACCCTAACCCTGGCACATCGGACCCACCGAGTTGATCATATCGGTCCCACCGAAATGCCTAACGGTCACATTATGAACTAAATCGGTCCGACCGAGTTTTCTTATTCGGTCCCACCGAGTTTGGTGATTTCTGTGTAGCGGTTAGATTTTGTGTGGAGGCTATATATACCCCTCCACCCACTCTTCATTCGTGAGGAGAGCCATCAGAACATGCCTACACTTCCAAAGATACATTTTCTGAGAGAGAACCACCTACTCATGTGTTGAGGTCAAGATTTTCCAATCCAACCACATAAATCTTGATCTCTAGCCTTCTCCAACTTGCTTTCCACTCAAATCATCTTCCCACCAAATCCAAATATGTGAGAGAGAGTTGAGTGTTGGGGAGACTATCATTTGAAGCACAAGAGCAAGGAGTTCATCATCAACACACCATCTATTACCTTTTGGAGAGTGGTGTATCCTAGATTGGTTAGGTGTCACTTGGGAGCCTCCATCAAGATTGTGGAGTTGAACCAAGGAGTTTGTACGGCAAGGAGATCGCCTACTTCGTGAAGATCTACCCTAGTGAGGCAAGTCCTTCGTGGGCGATGGCCATGGTGGGATAGACAAGGTTGCTTCTTCGTGGACCCTTCAAGGGTGGAGCCCTCCGTGGACTCATGGCAACTGCTACTCCTTCGTGGGTTGAAGTCTCCATCAAGGTGGATGTACGATAGCACCACCTATCAGAACCACGCCAAAAATCTCTGTGTCTCCAATTGCGTTTGCACACTCCAATCCCATCCCTTTACATTCTTGCAAATTGCATGCTTTAGTTTCCGCTGCTCATACACTCTTGTCATGCTTGCTTGATATGTATTGTGAATGTTTAAACTTGTGCTAAAACTCTACCTTAACTTGAAGAAAATAAAAAACTACAACTTTTTCTTGTTAAGAGTCTATTCACCCCCCTCTAGACACCTCTTCCCGATCCTTTCAATTGGTATCAAAGCATTGGTTTAAACACCTTTGGAGGAAGATGGATGTGTCTACGTTGGGGAGTCTTAGACATAGAGTGCCTATTCTTGATGGAGAGTACTTTCATGAGTGGAAAAATGAGATGCTTGAGATTTTCAATGAATATCACTTGAACAAGTACATTACCAGTCCTCGCATTCCCCCTAGTGATCCTTTGCATCCCACTCCCGATGAGGATCTTGACATGATTCGCAATCTTAAAACTATCAATCTATCATTAGAGGATTGCCCAAAAATTTGATTGCTAGCTTACCTACTCTTGATTGTGCCTACACTACATGGAGATTTCTTGAGGAACGATTTCCAAACTGTTCCTTGCAAAACCTTGATGAGATTCTCCATAAATCTATTGCAATGAATAGGATGAGTACTAGTGATCCTAAGTTTTATGGTTGCCTGTTTGAGCTTCGTGATCTCATGTGTGCCAAAGGAGATGTTGGAATTATTAGCAATATCATTTCCGAAGTCATTAGAATCCATAGAGATGAACATTGTGACGGTCATACTTCTAATGGATCACCTTCTCTAGGGAATGATCAATTACAAGACGATGTTGAACATGGATACTATGATGAGGGTGATGATAGTGACTTTGATCTCGATGAGTCTATGAGACACTTTGGTCTTATGGCTAATCTTCGCAGCTACATGGCTGGAGGAAAGGAATGGGTCCTTGATAGTGGATGTACTGTTCAGATGACCGGAGATAGGATATGTTTCGTGAGCTTGCTGAAAACGACGGCCCTCGGAAGTATGTCACTTTTGGTGATAACTCAAAGGGTAAGGTGGTTGGCCTTGGTAAGATGGCCATCTCACATGATAGCTCCATACAAAATGTTATGCTCGTTGAATCTCTTGGCTACAATTTACTTTCCGTATCTAGACTTGCTGACTCTGGTTTCAATGTCCTATTCACTGAAGTAGATTGCCAAGTGTTTTGTAGAGATAATCAAAAAATGGTCTTTATCGGTATACGTAGTGGTGATCTTTACATTGTTGACTTCACTAAAAAGTCTCAACCTAGAACTTGTTTAATTGCAAAATCTTCAAAAGGTTGGTCATGGCATAGAAGGTTAGGTCATGTGGGCATGCGAAATCTTGATAAGCTTATTAAAGGTGATCATATCCTTGGAGTAAAAAAATGTTATATTTGACAAGGATAGATTGTGAAGTGCTTGTCAAGCAGGAAAACAAGTAGGAGGAAGTCACCCCGTGAAGAACATCATGACCACGAGAAGACCGCTCGAGCTACTTCATATGGATCTTTTTGCTCCCAATGCCTACAAAAGTCTCGGTGGTAACTCATTTGTTCTAGTCATAGTCGATGATTTTTCAAGATTTACGTGGGTGTTCTTTCTTGATGATAAATCGCAGGTCCAAAAGATCTTCAAGAACTTCACTAGGAAGGCCCAAAATGAATTTGAAGTGAAGATCAAGAAGTTTCGCAGCGACAACGGTACAGAGTTCAAGAACGCAAATGTCGATACCTTTCTTGATGAAGAAGGGATTTCACACGAGTTCTCGGCTACGTACACGCCTCAACAAAATGGAGTTGTTGAGAGGAAGAACCGAACTCTTATCGAAATGGCGAGAACGATGCTTGATGAGTGCAAGACTCCAAAACACTTTTGGGCGGAAGCGGTTGAGACAGCTTGTCATGCAAAAAATCGCTTGTATCTTCACAAGCTACTCGGCAAGACGGCATACGAGCTCCTCACCGGTAACAAACCCCAAGTTGGATACTTTTGAGTATTTGGCTGAAAGTGTTGCATTCTTGATAAGCATCGTCGTTCTAAATTTGCTCCTAAATCTCATGAGGGTTTCCTACCTGGTTATGGCTCAAACTCTCACACTTATCGTGTCTACAACAATTTCACCCGAAAGGTTGAAGAGACGGTAGATGTGAAGTTTGATGAATCTAATGGCTCGCAAGTAGAGCAATTGCTAATTATGTAGGAGACAAAGACCCTTCGGAAGCAATCCAAGACTTGTCTATTGGCAAGATTCGTCCAACAGAGGTGAAGGAGAGTACCTCGTCCGTCCAAGTGGAAGCTTCTACCTCACGACTAAGTGAACCAAGAGTTGACACCGAAGCATCCACAAGTGGGACACATCAAGATGAAGAAAACAAGGAAGTACACCAAGATGAACCTCATCAACCTCCTTCTCCACCACGAAGAGAGAACGACAACGTCAACAATGAAGAAGGCCAAGGAGAAGAACAAGATGATGAAGAAGATGTTCCACCCCGACCCAAGCAAAAGCTCTCACGAGTTCGAGCAAGAGTCTCAAGAGACCATCTCGTCGAACAAATCTTCAATGATATCCAAACCGGGAGAATCACTCGCTCTAAAACTCATTTGGCTAATTTTTGTGAACATTATTCATTCATCTCTAGCATTGAACCTATGAAGGTTGAAGAAGCATTGGAAGATCCGGATTGGATAAATGCTATGCATGAAGAGCTACACAACTTTGAGAGAAATCAAGTGTGGACAATGGTCAAGAAGCCCGACAACAACCACAACATCATCGGTACCAAATGGGTGTTTTGCAACAAGCAAGACGAAGATGGTCAAGTCGTTCGCAACAAAGCACGTCTCGTCACCCAAGGCTACACTCACGTCAAAGGTATAGACTACGGTGAGACATATGCCCCCGTTGCTAGACTTGAGTCCATCCGCATCTTACTTGCCTATGCTAATCACCATGATATCAGCTTGTACCAAATGGATATTAAAAGTGCTTTTCTAAATGGTGAAATTGAGGAGGAAGTTTATTTTAAACAACCTCCCGGCTTTGTCAATCCTAAGAAACCTGATCATGTTTATTAACTTCACAAATCTCTTTATGGTCTTAAACAAGCTCCTAGAGCGTGGTATAAATGCTTGACCAAGTTCCTTATTGAGAAAGGCTTTGAGATTGGAAAAATAGATTCTACTCTTTTTACTAAAAGGGTTAATGGTGAATTATTTGTGTGCCAAATTTATGTTGATGATATCATATTTGGTTCAACTAACCCTCATTTTAGTGAAAAGTTTGGAAAGTTAATGTCTAAGAAGTTCGAGATGTCTATGATGAGTGAACTCAAGTTCTTTCTTGGTTTGCAAATCAAGAAAACTAAGGAAGGCACCTTTGTTTCTCAAACAAAGTACACCAAGGACTTATTCAAGAAGTTCAACATGCAAGAAAGCAAAGGTATGAAAACTCCTATGCCTACTAGTGGACATCTTGACTTGACCAAGGATGGCAAATCAGTTGACCAGAAGGTTTATCGATCTATGATTGGTTCATTGTTATACCTATGTGCCTCCCGTCCCGACATTATGCTAAGTGTGTGCATGTGTGCACGATATCAAGAGGCCCCCAAAGAATGTCATCTTAAGGCTGTGAAAAGGATAGTGAGATACTTAATACATACACCAAATTTTGGCATTTGGTATCCTAAGAGGTCCTCTTTTGATCTTGTTGGCTATTCCGACTCGGACTATGCCGGAGACAAGGTTGATAGAAAATCCACTTTGGGTACTTGTCAATTTCTTGGTAGATCTCCTGTATCTTGGTCCTCCAAGAAACAAAACTCGGTATCCTTATCCACCGCCGAAGCGGAATACATTGCCGCCGGTTCATGTTGTGCTCAATTACTTTGGATGACCCAAACTCTTAAGGATTATGGGATCTATGTGAAAAATGTTCCATTGCTTTGCGACAATGAGAGTGCCATTAAGATTGCTCACAATCCCGTGCAACATTCTCGAACTAAGCATATTGAAGTTCGTCATCATTTCATTCGAGATCATGTTGCTAAAGGGGACATTGATCTTAAGCATGTTCATACCGATAAACAATTGGCGGATATATTCACCAACCCGCTTGATGAGAAAGTATTTTGCCGTTTGAGAGGCGAATTGAACATCATTGATGCTTCAAATTTAGAGTAGGAACTCCTTGTGGATACGTGCAAGGCATGAGCCTACTACTAATCCTTGATGTTTTCTCTTATGATGATAATCATATGTCTTGGATACATTTTTACCCTTGCATGCTCTCTAACCCTTGTAGGTACTTGAATGAATCTAAATCCATGGGATTGCAAATCAATCACATCTTGAGAAATCTCTACATCACCAAGTCTCTACTGTCGTGGATCTAAAACTGACAGTAGAATGGGGGGTAGTTATTAGGGAGGAAAGATCCTAGCTATGGCGAAGTTGTACACACGAGTTTTACGAGTTCAGGCCCTTCACGGAGGAAGTAATAGCCCTACGTCTCGGAGCCTGGAGGCGGTCGACTGAATTATGCGTGTGTGTGTGTGTGTTACAGGGGGTGCAAACCCTTGTGCCAGTGGAGGGGGGTGGCTTATATAGAGTGCGCCAGGACCCCAGCCGGCCCATGTTACAAGGAGTTCAATGTACATAAAGAGGGAGCATCACAGGTAACGTCCATAATAAAGTGATATAAATGATCATTAAGTCTATGAGTAACTCCTGACCATTGCTGTGCAGAGTGACTTTGTACCTTCTGTCTGTCGAGTGGTTTCTGTTACGGTCGAGTGACATAGAACCTTTCGAGTGGAATGCTTCTGGTCGAGTGGATGCTGTTATCCTTGGAATACTTCTGACTTTAAGGTGATGTCATAGGGGAGGGTTTCTAGGTCAGGCCTATGATCCTACCCTAGGTACATAGCTTCATCATTAGCCCCCGAATGGTTCAGGGTTCGAGTGGAGAAGGAGTTGTTAATACTTCCGACTCAGTTTTTGCGCTTTGGGAGTGTCTTGCCTGGTCCAACGAATCAACACGATGACTTTTCAGTCGCCTTGATCCATTCTTGGTTTTGTCGAGTGAACTTTTATCGCTAAGCCTCGAGTGTTGACATGGGAAAAATCTTCCGTCTGACAGGTTGCTCTGCTGCTCGCGGATCTCGCGGGATTCGAATTATGGGAAGCGCGCGGGGCGGAGGAGGCCGCAGTAATCGGGTTGGATTAGGCAGGGCCGCCTCGATTTCTGCGCCACCTTTTTCGCCACGTATCGCGCGTGCGATTGTTGCGGGATTCGATAGGATCGTCTGGGCCACGAGTCAGCCACTCGGGAACGACCTCATATAAGGTGTCGGACTAGGTTTTTTGCATAGTGTGTTCCCATTCTCCCTCTTTCTTCTCCGTTATCTCCACCGCATCCGCTTCTGCTCTCGGTGCCGCTGCCCTGTTCGAGCTCTGCCCGCTCCAATGGGGAAGGAGAAGACGGTGCCCTTGGAGCACGCGAAGAATGCGACGGCGAAGGTGAAGGGGAAGAAGTCTAGCCGAGGCGGATCTTCGTCGAGGTCCGACCTGCCGCACGGCTGGATCCAGGGCGATTGGATCCGGTCGACGATTCGCCAGGACGACATCGACGATCTGGCTGAGGGGGGACTAATCCCCCACGGATCCGCGCGGCTCCCGGAGGGTGAGTGCGTTCTCCTTGCCACCCACGTCAACCACGGATTTTCTCTGCCTCCTCATCCTTTCTTCCGAGCTTGCTTGAACTTCTTTGGTGCACAATTCCACCACTTTTCCCCCAACACCATCGTGTACCTTGCTGCCTTCGTGTCTATGTGCGAGAATTTCTTGGGTTGTCAACCACACTGGGGCCTCTTCAAGCACATTTTCACGTGTCGCTCTTAGTCGGTCAAGAAGGCCAATCCGAGTGATGAAAAGACACAATTGATCCAGATGTGTGGGGGTCTTGGGATTCAGATGAGGGGTAAAAGCTCTTTCCCAGCCATGATCCTTCCCGAATCAGTCCGAGGGTGGCAGTCGACCTGGTTCTACTACAAACACCAGCCGACTCCAGGTCAGTCGACTGGACTTCCCCCCTTTTCCATGGCTCGAGTAGAGAAGCCCTCCGCCTTGAAAGTGACCCCGGAGTAGAAAGCGGAGGTGAAGGTGTTGGTCGAGTGTGTGGTCCAGCTCATCCGTGATGGCATGACCGGCATGGATCTATTAGAGGTCTTCCTCAGACGCCGCATTCAACCGCTTCAAGCTCGTGACCATCCGATGTGGATGTATTCGGGCATTGACGATTCCACTCGGATCCACCGAGAAGAGGTCGACGAGGATACAGTGGAGAAGTGGTTGAGGGGTATCACTGGCAACAAAGATAATCCCAGGGGGTCCAGGAGAGTCCCTCCACTCGACAACTCGTACGAAACATACAAGGTCTAACTCTGAATTGTCGAGTGTTTTCTTGATTTATCATGTAACTGCTTGTTGTCAACCGACTGATTTTTGTTTCACTTGTTGTCTCTCAGGCCCTTACTAAGATGTACTTGATGTCCAACGGAGAGCAGGAGCAGGATCCAGAGGGGGAGGCGAGTGGAGGCGAGAGCAGCGAGTGGCACTCTGACGGAGAGTAGGACAAGGAGAGCGACGACCCGAGTGATGAAGAAGAGGTCGACTCACCTCCCCGTAGGGAAAGGCGATCCAAGCACACTCATGACCTGGCAAGCATCCGCGGAAAAGCGACTCCACAGACCGGGCAGTCATCAAAGCGCCCTCGGATGCCTTCTCCAGCGCCGACTGAGAAGGCATCGAAGCAATTGAAAGTTGCACCGTCAAAACCGTCAAAAGCCTTGCCCAAGATCAAAGTGACCATTCCCACTGTTTCCGGGTAATAGTTGGACTTGAATTCTTTGTTTAGTACGAATTGGGTTTTCGGTCAACTCACGGTTATAGACATGACCGACTGAATCTTGAAATTTGTAGTGCTGCTACCTCCGAGACTTCCGCTTACAAGAATGAAGATGAAGAAATGGAAGATGCAGTCACCTCCAATCCGGGTACGATTCTCGTAATCTTGTCCTCATTTACTCAGTCGTTCCATTGGTCGATTGAATTTCTGGCAATTGATTCTTTTTGCAGCTCCTCCCCATGTCATTGATCTTCCAGATGATGACGAGGATGTGCCACTGAGGTCCCAGGGAGAACAAACAGGAAGGCATCAGCTGGAAAGACACCTCAGTCTGCATCAGCGACCGAAACAGCGATCTAGGAAGGTGGCAATGCCAATTGGACTTCTGTAACTTTCACCGTACCACTGACGAGTGCTCAGCCTTCAGCGTTGACTGCTCAGACTCCAGCCAATCCATCTTCGCTCTTTACTACACATCACGTCCCAGAGGACCAAGTGGGTGCTGCCAAGGAAGCTATACGCCAGGCGGGCATCATGATGGAGCAGATGAAGGTGGTCTGGCAAGCCAGCCCAGCGGCTTACGATGCCATCTCAGCCCTTCGTGAAAGTAACGCCCGTGTTGGTTGATCACCAACTGACTCTTTAGCTTGTCGCTTGTTCTGTTAGGATATGCTACCTGAAAACTTTCTTTGAAGAATCTTTTCATCTGTCTGTGTTTCGCATTCGTACACCCACTGGGTGTTTTTATTTGCCACTGAGAAAACTTGTATCTTGAGTCGACTAGGTTGTGTCGATTGGATCTTTGAACCAGTGGGGGCACGCTGGGTGCACACACTGGTTGTAGTCCCCGAGACCATAGTTGACTGCGGGCAGTCGACTATGGTCTGAGAAGCTAAATTTTCCACTCGGCCTGGACGGATCGTGTCGAGTGGAACCTGAACCAGTGGGGGCACGCTAAGTGCACCCACTGGGTGTAGTCCCCGAGACCGTGGTCGACTGCGGGCAGTCGACTACGGTCTGAGAACAACTTGCCTCTTTTTTTTACACTCGGCCTGGACAGACCACGTCGAGTGGAAACTGGACCAGTGGGGGCACGCTAAGTGCACCCACTGGGTGTAGTCCCCGAGACTACTGTTGGATGTTTGATTCGGCAGTAGTCTTAGAACTTGCTGAATTTATCAGAGCATTGCTCTGAAGTAACCAATCTTTCTATCTGTCGATTGACTGTCTTTTGATTACAGAAATCTTGTGAACTTGGAGCTCGTTTTGCTGACCTGGAGAAGAAGCAGATTCAGCTCAACCTCGATCTAGAGCTGGCCAAGACAAATCTGCAGAAGGCCAAGGATGAAGCCACTGGTAAGAGAAAACTTGTCGACAGATTTGTCTCTGAACCGGATGTTATTTGCTTTTTCTAAACCAAGCGTTATTTCTCTCAGAGAATATGAACCAAGCTCTGGCGAAAAAGGACCAAGACCTTGCAGCCGCACAGAAAATAGCTGATGAGAAAACTGCACTCGCTGAACAGAAGCTAGCTTCAGTCGGCAAACTGGAAGAAGAAAACACCAAGCTGAAACTGCCCTTGATGAAGCCAATAAGGAAGCGACCCGCCTGAAGAAGGACAAGAACAATCTGAACGAGAAGATGGAAGGCATTGCTCGCAAGAGGGACGATCTGGAGAACTATCTGGGAGGTCTTGCAAGAAGTTGTTCGTCATGCTTGAAGGTATTTTCTTCGGCCCGACTGACTTGTTACTGTCGACTCGACATAAAACCACTGACTCATCTTTGAATTGTGCGTGCAGAATTTTTCCAGAACTTCGAGGAAGAGACTGGGCGAGTTGAAACAAGCTTGGACCCCATCCACTCTCCAGTGAAGGACGAAGCTGCCATGAACGTACTCCGATTGGAATCTCGCGTTGCTGGTGTTGTCGACTATCTTGCTCGACTGAAAGTCGCAATGTCGCGGATCGACACAGGACTCTGGCCAAGGGCGACGTTCCAGAATGACCTCGAGTCTCTGATGACTCGACTTAATGAGGTTCCTGGTCAAGTGCAAGAATGGAAGAAGTCTTCTGCTTGGTGCGGCGCTGATGTGGCTCTATCCTTGGTTCGTGTCCACTGCAAGGAAGCGCGAGAAGAGAAGCTGGCGGCGATCAAGGTTGCCAATACCAAGAGGCATGACTTCCAATCTTTCATGGAGACCTTTATTGCTGCTGCCACTCGGATTGCTGACGGAATCGACCTGGACGAGTTCGTCGAGCCTGCTAGCCCTCCTCCTGCGGAGTGAACAAACTTTAATGCCTCACCTTAAATTTGCTTCGGAATGCCGAGTGATTTCGTAACTGTTAAACTCCTTCAGGCTTGATGCCCGAGTACTTTAATCCGTGGTCCGGAACCTTAGGATTTATCTGAACTTGGTTTATCTCTGAATACGCTTGTGTTTGCTTTTGAGTGGAACTCGTCCTTCACTCGGAATAATCTTTGTACTTGAGATGCAGCTCTAAGGAGAAGGTCCTAGTCGACCTGCACCTCGTCGTCCTTGCGGATCGGTATGGAGCGCACATTATACTTGTGGCACAGCTCCGAAGAGAAGGTTGCAGTCGACCTGCACCTCGTCGTCCTTGCGGATCAGGATGGAGCACACGTTATACTTGTGGCGCAGCTCCGAAGAGTAGGTTGCAGTCGACCTGCACCTCGTCGTCCTTGTGGATCGGGACATGTTTCAAACTTAGGCAAGTACTAGACTGCAGCTAAGCCCCCGAGTGAGAGGATTGCTCACCACTCGGTAGGGTTTTTTTGAACTTAGGCGAGTACTGGACTACAGCTAAGCCTCCGAATGAGAGGATTGCTCACCACTCGGTAGGATTTTTTAAACTTAGGCGAGTACTGGACTGGGGCTAAGCCCCCGAGTGAGAGGATTGCTCACCACTCGGTAGGATTTTACGAATTTAGGCGAGTATTGGACTGCAGCTAAGCCCCTGAGTGGGAGGGTTACTCTCCACTCAGTAGGATTTTACAAACTTAGGCGATCTTGAATCGCATCTAATCCTCTGAGTGAGAGGATTGATCACCTCTCTGTAGTATTTTTTTATCTTAGTGGACTGTAGCTAAGCCCCCGAGTGAGAGGCTTGCTCACCACTCGGTAGGATTTTTAAACTTAGGCGAGTACTGGACTACAGCTAAGCCCCTGAGTGAGAGGCTTACTCACCACTCGTTAGGATTTTTAAACTTAGGCGTAGTCTTGGATCTGCAGCTAAGCCCCGAGTGAGAGGATTGCTCACCACTCGGTAGGATTTTTTAAACTTAGGCGAAATGGATTCGCAGCTAAGCCTCCGAGTGAGAGGATTGCTCATCACTCGATAGGATTTTTTAAACTTAAGCGAGTACTGGACTGCAGCTAAGCCCTCGAGTGAGAGGCTTGCTCGTCACTCGGTAGGATTTTTTAAACTTAGGCGAAACGGATTCGCAGCTAAGCCTCCAAGTGAGAGGCTTGCTCTTCACTCGACAGGATTTTTTTCAAAATTAGGCGAAATGGATTTGCATCTAAGGCACCCATTGTGGGATTTGAAACATATAAAAAAGAAACAACAAACATTTAGGAGACTGTAAAACTGTGTCTTTGATAATCAAACTAGAAGGTATTTCTTATTACATCTCAACAGTCTGAATGCTTAAGTGTAAAAGGGGCGGAGCAGCTCCGCATTCCAACCGCGTGGCTCATTTTTCTTGTGCTCGACGTTGTAAAGGTGGTACGCTCCATTGTGGAGCACTCTGGTGACAATGAAGGGGCCTTCCCAAGCAGGAGCAAGCTTCTGTGGTTTCTGCTGATCCACTCGGAGAACCAAGTCTCCCACTTGAAATGCTTGACCCCTCACATTTCTGGTGTGGAATCGACGCAGGTCTTGCTGATAGATGGTCGACCGGATCAGGTCCATCTCTCTTTCCTCTTCCAGGAGATCAACTGCATCCTGCCGTCCCTGTTCTGCTTCATCTTCTGAGAAAAGCTCGACTCGGGGTGCATTGTGAAGCAAGTCACTCGGAAGTACAGCTTCAGCTCCATAGACCAAGAAGAATGGAGTTCGGCCAGTCGACCGATTGGGAGTTGTCCTTAATCCCCAAAGCACTGATGGAAGTTCATCGACCCAGGCGCCTGCTGCGTGCTTGAGATCACGCATCAGTCGGGGTTTCAGTCCTTCGAGAATCAATCCGTTTGCTCTTTCAGCTTGTCCATTCGACTGGGGGTGGGCGACTGAAGCATAGTCGACTCGAGTGCCTTGAGAAGCGCAGAAAGCTCTGAACTCATCAGAATTGAAGTTCGACCCATTTTCAATGATTATGTTGTGCGGAACACCATATGTGAATGTTAACTCTCTAATGAAGCTGATAACAGTACTGGCTTCAAGATTTTTGATAGGCCTGGCTTCAATCCATTTGGTAAACTTGTCGACTGCCACGAGCACATGAGTGAAGCCACTCCTACCGGTCCTCAGAGGTCGAACCATATCCAACCCCCAAACAGCAAAGGGCCATACGAGTGGAATGGTCTTCAGGGCTGATGCAGGCTTGTGAGACATGTTGGAGTAAAACTAGCAACCTTCACATCTATCGACTATTTCTTTCGCCATTTCATTTGCTCGTGGCCAGTAAAATCCCGCTTGGTATGCTTTGGCCACAATGGTCTGAGAGGACGCATGGTGACCACAGGTCCCTGAGTGGATGTCATTGACGATCACTCGACCTTCTTCTGGTGTTATGCATTTCTGGGTGACTCCAGTTACACTTTCTCTGAACAGTTGTCCTCTTATCACATTAAAGGCTTTGGATCGATGGACGATCTGTCGAGCCTCTTCTTCATCCTCCGGGAGCTCCTTCCTCAGAATGTACGCGATGTACGTCACTGTCCAGTTAGGAGTGATGACCAGAACCTCCATGACCAAGTCGACCACGGCTAGGACTTCGACTTCAGTCGGATCAGTGGCACTCTTTGGTTGTGGGGTGTCGGTGTCAAAACCGGCGGATCTCGGGTGGGGGGTCCCGAACTGTGCGTCTAAGGCGGATGGTAACAGGAGGCAGGGGACACGATGTTTACCCAAGTTCGGGCCCTCTCGATGGAGGTAATACCCTACTTCCTGCTTGATTGATCCTGATGATATGAGTAGTACAAGAGTTGATCTACCACGGGATCGTAGAGGCTAAACCCTAGAAGCTAGCCTATGGTATGATTGTTGTTGTCCTATGGACTAAACCCTCCGGTTTATATAGACACCGAGGGGCTAGGGTTACACAGTCGGTTACGAGGGAGGAGATCTACATATCCGTATCGCCAAGCTTGCCTTCCACGCCAAGGAGAGTCCCATCCGGACACGAGACGAAGTCTTCAATCTTGTATCTTCATAGTCCAACAGTCCGGCCAAAGGATACAGTCCGGCTGTCCGGATACCCCCTAATCCAGGAGTCCCTCAGTAGCCCCCGAACCAGGCTTCAATGACGAGGAGTCCGGCGCGCAGATTGTCTTCGGCATTGCAAGACGGGTTCTTCTCCAAATCCCGAATACCTGTTAAATAGTGTACGGTTTCTCATAAATGTTGCGCTTCTTGGCTCCCACGTCCAATAATGGCCATCTTCCATGTGTCAAACGAATGCGAGAGGTCAGGGCGTTTTTACATTTACCACCCCAGCTATGTGAAGAAACTGCTTATTTAAAGAGACCAGGATTCTCAGATCCAAATCACACCATCCTCCCTCAGCGAGCATCCATCGAAGCGCGCCCGGAAAAATCCATTCCAATATGGCCGGTCAGCGCAGCTCCTCATCTTGCTCTCGTAGCCCTAAGCCCGGAGATTGGAAGAAGTGTTCCGTCCCGCACAGTCAATTAGTGGAGCTACAGACCTAGGGATTTCTCCCTCCAGCGTATATGGTCCCCGTTCGATCCGGGCTCGCCACCTACAATGGCGGGGGGCAAGCGGAGAGCTTTCCCAACCCCTCAAAGGGGGACCGGGTATGCCTCGTTCCTTATTTATTAAGGGGACTGCGATTTCCAATCCATCCGTTCCTCCGAGGGCTCCTGGAGTTTTACGGCCTCCAGTTGCATAATCTCACCCCTGCCTCCATATTACACATCACTGGTTATGTGGCCCTTTGCGAGCTGTTTCTGGGCTGCGAAGCTCACTTCGCGTTGTGGAACAAGCTATTCTGCCTTGTGCCCCGTACTCAGAGGGGTTCAATATATCAAGTGGGAGGGGCCGAAATATGGCGCATCGCCGGGACCGGATACCTATCCGGTACCCCGAAGAAGACGTCCGAAGACTGGCCTTTAGAGTGGTTTTATATGGAGGACATCCCCCTTCCGGATCCTATTCGGATTGGCCTTCTTGAATTTGATAATGCCCCTTTGAAGAAGCGCCTAAGTTGGCGACCACGGAGCCCTCAGGAGGAAGATGATAGAGACGTTTCTTACATGATGGGCCGGATAAAGGTGTTGGCTCAATCAGGACTGACCATAACTGAGGTTATGTCAATATGCATTATGCGGGGGGTGCAGCCACTTCAATACCGTGGCCACCCCATGTGGCACTTCAACGGGGAAGATGATGCCACCCGCTGCGGTCGTAAGGGGCCGGACTCAGTTGCCGTTCTAGCAAAAATTCTGTCTGGTTTGTACAAGGGAGAGGAAGAGGAGTTCCTCCCCATCAAGCCACGGGATGGATTCTCCATGTACAACCCTCTGAGCTGGGTAAGCTGCCACTTTTTATACCCATCCTTTCCGTATTTTTGCAATAAATATTTAGCATGCCAGTTCATTGCAGGAGCTGCGTAAGGCTATAAGGGAGATCAACAGCCCACCTCCACAACCAGAGGATCCTGAACGGTTCCTCGATCCCGGCCTTAAAGAGGATCCGGACATATTTGTGAAGCTGATTGACAGGAAATTCTATCAATTAAGCTGCAATGAGGCCATGGTGGCTATTATAGCCGAGTATCCTGGGCTACTCCCTGCCTTGGAGGTAAGTGAGACCAAAGTCCCAACCTTTGAGAAGTATCCCTTTTTATACACTTCACCTACCGTATCTGTACGGTGTTTTGCAGGGAAGGTCCTTGGGACACCATGCTGAGCCCATGGCGAATCGCCAACAAGGGGCGCCGAAGCCGGGCAGGCTGAAAAGGAAGGCGGTCCAGACGGAGACGCCGGCACAGAGGTATTATACAAAGCCGCACTCCATGATCATCACATTTTAAAACGTAATAACACCCATGTTTCGATGAAGGAAAAGCGCTCACCGGACCATATCCGGAGAGGTCACCGATCACGCCTCTACTAGCCGGGCTCCGGGGCCGGACACAGAGGCGGAAGCTAACACAGGGCACCCGCCAGTTGCTCATCCGACAGAGGATGCAGATAAAATATCCGCTACAAATTCCGAAGTGGAGAGCGCCATGAATCACAGGCGTCGCCGGGCCGTACTCCGTGACGCTTGTTTCTCCCAAGAGGCTTTTGATGCCTTCAACTCAGGAGACGCGTACATCCGTGCTGCTCAAAATGGTCTTGCCAGAGCCACGGATCAGTATGTAAAGGATATACGGGTAAGAAAATTTGATGATTATATATATCAGTAGCCCCTGAGACTTGAAACAGTTGGCACAACTGATTTAAGGATCGTTATTTGTGCAGGTACTTACAGAGAAGAATACCCAATTGTCTCAAGAGCTAGAAGAATGCAAAGCCCAACTTCACGCCGCAGTTGCCGCAGGAAAAGAGTCCAAGAAGGCTCCCGCTGGTAACTATTGTTCCCATTGCAAAGAATGGAAGGTACTAGAGAGTATGCGGCATGCATGCAAATCTAACGATAGATGTTGCAGATGACTCCGGAGCAAATCCGGACGTCGTGCCAGGGGATGTGCAACATGCTGATCGACAGCTAAATGCTGGTGAGCGTGTGCTTACGCGCGTTATTCAGGAGAAAAGTAATCTCCAATACGCCAATACCCAGCTGAGCGTGGAACTAAAAGATGTCCGCGCCCAGCTATCGGACTCCGTGAAGGAGAATAAGCGGCTTCGACGCGGCATTTTCAGTAAGTGCTTGAACAAACTCTAAAAGGAGTTCGGCGAAGAAGCCGACTAACAGAGTAGTGTCTGCAGGTATGCTGACGGGTCGTCCCGTGGAGGAGATGCCCGGGTCTGCGGGTGATCTTCTACCAGAGCTCTCACAACTGCATGAACAAGTTCGGCAGGTGATGCAAGGTATTGCCCAGGCCTTGTGGCCATCTGTCTCCTTGCCCGAAGGCATTGGAGGGCTTGCGGAGAAGCTCAAGGGAGCGCGGCGGCGCTTCCGATTATGGAAGACATCGGCGTACCGTCAAGGTGCCAGGGAAGCCTGGGCCATGGTGAAGACGCAGTATACCAAGGCTGACCCAAACCACATGGCCGAGGTCGGACCTATGGGGCCCGATGGGAAAGAGATCCCCGTCAGTTTGGTGTATCACCAAGTAGAATTAGCCGCAAAGTATTCCCAACAGGATTGTAGGCTAGACAGCCTGTTGGATGGTGTAGAAGAAGAATTTAATCAGTCTAAGTGACTATGTAATTTAAATGACATGTAGAATGTCTCTAGCCAGATTGTAAATCATTTGTCATGGCGAACCTTTTCGCTTCGACCGTAGTCCGGAGTGTATCCGAATACCCGCTTAGTTATGTAAAAACCGGGGTATGCGTGGATACCAGGCGTAGGGGTCATAAGTGCTTGAACAGACAAGTACCCAGCTAGTTATGTTATATTACATGGATAGTAAGAAACATCTTCCAGGGAGAATAGTTCCGTTAAGGGTTCCTTTCCCTGGGTACGCATGCCCTAACGTGCATGTCCGAACTGCGAGAAGGGACGCAGGAAAAACATCTGGGGGCAAGTGGAAAAAATTGATAAAAGTCATCTTTTGTTCACCGACCGAATATTCCCTTAAGAAAGCTAGCTTTCGGCTTCACCCAGTCTGAGGTACACATCCGGCTGACCCGGCAGTAACAATCGCAGAGGTGCTCCCCTTATGCCCTAGCCGAATTAACGGGAACGTAGGGCACAAATACAAGAGCCAGCCAACCCAGCTTGGCCAAAACTTAAGTCATATTGATGCATATAGTGGCGAAAAAAGGTACATGCTAAAGAATAACACATGTGCGGGGCATGAAGCCCAGAAAAATAATTAAGCTTCTGTGTAAGAAGCCCCCAGGTATAATGAGCACGGTAGCGCGTCAAGATTGTGTAGACAAGACACAAATTAGCCTTTTAAGGCCGCGAGGAGAAACAAGAAAAAAGAGAGAGGAGACAGATAACGGATATGCAAAAAATGGACAGGGGTAAGGAGACGAACATAGAGTCCGACACTAGGCGTAGAATCTTCGGAGTCTGGCAGCGTTCCATGGGTTTGGCTCAAGTCGATTGTCCGATGCATCCAACAAATGGTACGCTCCGCCGGTCAGAACTTGGTCGATAATGAAGGGACCTTCCCATTTAGGCTTGAGCTTGTTCTTTTTCTTCTCCGGCAGGCATAGAACTAACTCGCCAACGTTATATGTTTTGGCCCGTACTTCTCTGCTTTGGTATCTTTGAGCCTGTTGCTGATAGAATGCGGAACGGGCTTTTGCCACGTCATGCTCCTCCTCGAGGGCGTCCAAACTGTCCTACTGATCGAGCTCGGCCTCTCTTTCTTCATACATGCGCACTCGAGGTGAGTCATGAATTATGTCGCAGGGCAGAACCGCCTCTGCGCTGTAACGGTGTGTATCCGGTAGTGCGATTCGGCATGGTCCGCAGCCCCCAGAGTACAGAGTCGAGCTCCTCTACCCAGTTCGTGTTAGATTCCTTTAAGGACCGCACTAATCTGGGTTTGATGCCGCTCATGATAAGACCATTTGCTCGCTCGACTTGACCGTTAGTTTGTGGGTGATAGACAGAAGCATAATCGAGCTTGATGCCCATGTTGCTGCACCATAGTTTTACCTCGTCGGCAGTGAAGTTCGTGCTATTGTCAGTGATGGTGATGTGGAGGACGCTGTAACGGTGTACAACCCCGGATATGAAGTCTATCACCGGTCCGGATTCGGCCGTTTTAACAGGTTTGGCTTCAATTCGTTTGGTGAATTTATCCACCATGACCAGTAAGTATTTTTTCTTATGGGTTCCCCCTTTAAGGGGTCCAACCATGTCGAGCCCCCAGACCACAAAAGGCCAGCTAATGGGGATTGTTTGTAGGGCGACGGGCGGCACATGGCTTTGGTTTGCAAAAAGCTGGCAACCGACGCAGCGTTGGACCAAGTCCTGTGCATCCGCCCGGGCCGTCGGCCAATGGAATCATGTACGGAAGGCCTTACTTACGAGGGCCCGGGCTGCGGCGTGGTGGCCGCCGAGTCCGGCATGGATTACTGCCAGAAGCTTCCGCCCTTCCTCTTCGGAGATCCACCTTTGAAGGACTCCGGTGGTGCTTTTCTTATAGAGTTCTCCCTCGTGGACCTTGTAGGCTTTAGATCGCCGCACAATGCAGCGTGCCTCATTTTGGTCCTTGGGAAGTTCCTGCCTGGTTAGGTAGGCCAGGAATGGTTCAGTCCATGGCGCGATGATGGCCATTATTACGTGGGCTGAAGGTGTTATTTCGGTGGCGGAGCCTCCGATTATGTCAGAGTGTTCGGTATCTGGCGTTGTGGTCGGGTCCGGACTGTGGTTACCGGTGTCCCCTTCCCATACCACGGATGGCTTAAACAGTCTTTCCAAGAAGATGTTGGGTGGGACCGCATCACGCTTAGCGCCAATACGGGCGAGGATATCCGCCGCCTGATTGTTTTCCGAAGCCACATGGTGGAATTCGAGCCCCTCGAACCGAGCTGACATCTTGAGGACGGCGTTGCGATGAGCCGCCATTTTCGGATATTTGGCATCGAAGTCTCCATTTATTTGGGATATTGCAAGGTTCGAGTCCCCACGCACCTGCAGGCATCGAATGCCCATGGAAACTGCCATCCAGAGGCCATGTAACAGGGCCTCGTATTCGGCTGCATTGTTGGAGTCTGTGTACAGTATTTGGAGTACATATTGGACTGTATCTCCGATAGGGGACGTCAGGATGATGCCAGCCCCCAGACGAGCTAGCATTTTATAGCTGTCGAAGTGCATAATCCAATTGGAGTATGCGCCGTACTCTTTAGGGAGTTCGGCTTCTATCCATTCGGCGATAAAATCGGCCAGTACCTGCGACTTAATGGCTCGCCGAGGTTTATATGTTATGTCGAACGGGAGGAGCTCAATGGCCCATTTGGCAATCCGGCCTGTGGCGTCGCGGTTGTTTATTATATCATTCAATGGCACATCTGAGGCCACTATAATTGAACACTCTTGAAAGTAGTGTCGTAGTTTCCGGGATGCCATGAATACCGCATATGCTATATTTTGATAATGCGGGTACCATGATTTGCATGGAGTGAGGACAGTGGACACATAATATACTGGATTTTGAAGGGGGAATTTGTGTCCATCTGTTTCTCGTTCGACGACGAGCACCGCGCTTACAACTTGATGAGTTGTCGCTATATATAGCAGCATTGGTTCGCCGATGCTTGGCGCGGACAGGATTGGGTTGGTGGCCAGGATGCCCTTTATGTCTTCTAGTCTGGTCGTGGCCGCGTCTGTCCACTCGAAATGTTCGGTGCGCCGAAGGAGGCGATAAAGCGGTAATGCCTTTTCTCCTAAGCGGGAGATAAAGCGGCTTAGGGCCGCCACACATCTAGTTAATTTCTGGATTTGCTTGAGGTCATTTGGGATGGCCAACTGTGACAGTGCTCAGATTTTAGCCAGATTTGCTTCAATTCCTCTATTGGAGACGATAAAACCCAGGGGCTTTCTGGCGGGTACGCCGAAAACGCATTTTTCCGGGTTGAGCTTGATGTCGTATGTTCGGAGATTGTCGAACGTGAGCCTCAAGTTGTTTATTAAAGAGTCGACGTGTCAGGTTTTAACGACCACATCGTCTATGAATGCCTCCACTGTTTTGTCGATTTGCTTTTCCGGACATGTCTGAATCATGCGTTGATACGTTGCACCGATGTTTTTAAGCCCAAATGGCATTGTGTTGAAACAGAAGGGGCCGTATGGCGTGATAAATGCCGTTGCGTCTTGGTCGGACTCCGCCATCTTAATTTGGTGGTAGCCGGAGTATGCATCGAGGAAGCACAACGAGTCGTGTCCTACGATAGCGTCGATAATTTGATCGATGCAGGGGAGGGGGAAGGGATCCTTTGGGCAAGCCTTGTTGAGGTCCTTGAAATCGACGCATAGGCGCCGGGATTTGTCCTTCTTTGGTACCATCACCAGGTTTGCTAGCTAGTCCGGATGTTTTATTTCTCTGATGAATCTAGCCTCCAATAACTTGGCTAGTTCCTCTCCCATAGCTTGTCTCTTAGGTTCAGAGAAACACCGAAGAGTCTGCTTGACCGGCTTGAATCCTTTTAGAATGTTAAGGCTGTGCTCGGCCAATCTGCGTGGGATTCCTGGCATATCTGAGGGATGCCAGGCAAATATGTCCCAATTCTCATGCAGGAACTCCCGTAGTGCGGCGTCCACAGCGGGGTTTAACTATGCCCCGATGGAGGCTGTTTTTGTGGGGTCCGTTGGGTGGACTTGGAATTTGACTATTTCGTCCGCTGGTTTGAAAGAGGTGGACTTGGATCTCTTGTCGAGTATCACGTCATCCCTGTCCACGGTGGAGCGTAGCGCAGTTAACTCCTCTACCGCGAGGGCTTCGGATAATGCCTCGAGGGCCAGTGCGGCTGTTTTGTTTTCTGCGCGGAGTGCTATGTCCGGATCACTAGCTAGAGTGATGATTCCATTGGTCCCGGGCATTTTGAGCTTCATGTATCTATAATGGGGTATGGCTTGGAAGATCGTGAATGCCTCCCGCCCTAAAAGGGCGCGGTATCCGCTACTGAACGGGGCCACTTGGAATGTGATTTCTTCGGACCTATAATTCGTCGGCGTGCCGAATACCACATCTAGTGTGATTTTCCCGGTGCAACGTGCTTCCCGACTGGGGATGATTCCTCTGAAGGTTGTGCTGCTTTGCTCAATGCGGTTCTTGTCTATTTCCATTTTTTGAAGAGTTTCCTCATAAATGAGGTCTAATCCGCTGCCGCCGTCCATGAGTACTTTAGTGAGCCGAAAGCCGTCCACAATTGGACTAAGGACCAATGCGGCTGGTGCTCGGGTTGTTCGAAATTTAGGTTCGTCACTGACATTAAAGGTGATAGTTGTGTCGCTCCATGGATTTATTGCTGCCACCTGGCAGATTTTGGCAAGGCTGCGGAGTGTTCGCTTGCGCCTATTATTTGAGGCGAATGTATCGAAGACTGTTAATACGGTATTGTAATCCACGGGATGATGCTCTGCGGTATTTTGAATGAGTAGATCCTCACCGCTCTTGGCCACCTGCCGGAGTACCCAACATGCTCTAAGGCTGTGTGTTGGTATGGTATCCGCTGTACTGTGAATTTTGCAGGGTCCATTAAGCCATACCTCCAATACAGATCCACGCCTTGTAGTGGGCTTTTGCTTTTTGGTAATTGAATCAGGCGACTTATGAGGATGCACCCTTTTAATTCGGACTGGGTGTTTAGTCAGAGCCGGATTATCCCAAAATTTTGTTTGGGTTTTCCAGGCACTTTCCATCGCACAATACTTCCGTACTATGGCCGCCAAGTCAGCGAAGTGTGCTATGTCACGGCGACTTATGGCGTTAAGGATTCCCTTGTCCGTGCAATTATTGCAGAAGAATGAGATTGCATCTTCCTCGACAGTCCTTGACCTTGTTCATTAAAAGGAGGAATCTGGCCCAATAGTTATGTACTGTTTCCTGGGGCTCTTGCCTAATGTGGGAAAGATCGTCTATATCTGGGTGGGTGGGTGGATTTGAGTCCGAACCCTGACCCGATCTGAGACCCAGGGGCTAGGGAGTTTCGATCTTGGAAGTTTGGGCTCCAAGATGTCGCCCGATAGGTCTGGCCCGCTGCCTGATTCTAGGTTCGAGGCTTGGGTGATGTCCTTCCGTAAAGGGGTATCCGGCTCGGAGAGCTCGGGAATCCGGACATAGTTTGTCCTCAAGATAGAGGAAGAATTGCCGCATTGTTCCTCCACCACTGCTATCTGATGGGTGACCGGCGGAGAATTAATCTCCCTTTGGTTGGGTTTAAGCCCAATCCGATCATAGTCCATAGCGACTCCCAAAGCGGCGATGCGTCCAAGAGCTCGTTTAGGGAAGAGAGGTCCATTGGATCCATCTGCTCAGAAAGTTCTGAGCCGACGGGGAGGCTGTTTTTGATGACCCGAGAAGTCATCGTCGGCACAGCAGCCGAACGGGCAGTCATGACGAAACCGCCTAGCCGGAGAGTTTGGCCGACAGCCAGGGCTCCCCCAGAGGTAATGTTGTCCTTGACAACGAGACGAGGCATCCTTCCTTATGGTGACGGCACAGTGGAACTCTCAATGAAAGCACAAATGTCGTTGTCAAAACCGGCGGATCTCGGGTAGGGGGTCCCGAACTATGCGTCTAAGGCAGATGGTAACAGGAGGCAGGGGACATGATGTTTACCCAGGTTTGGGCCCTCTCGATGGAGGTAATACCCTACTTCCTGCTTGATTGATCCTGATGATATGAGTAGTACAAGAGTTGATCTACCACGAGATCGTAGAGGCTAAACCCTAGAAGCTAGCCTATGGTATGATTGTTGTTGTCCTACGGACTAAACCCTCCGGTTTATATAGACACCGGAGGGGGCTAGGGTTACATAGAGTCGGTTATGAGGGAGGAGATCTACATATCCGTATCTCCAAGCTTGCCATCCACGCCAAGGAGAGTCCCATCCGGACACAAGACAAAGTCTTCAATCTTGTATCTTCATAGTCCAACAGTCCGGCCAAAGGATATAGTCCGTTGTCCGGATACCACCTAATTCAGGACTCCCTCATGGGGGCTCTTCAGTGAAAGGATCTTCTTGAACTGAAGGTGTATGAATATGTTCCAGAAACACATTGCTGGGAATGGCCTCCCTCTTGGAACCTATCTTTGCCAGGTCATCGGCTGCTTGATTTTTCAGTCGGGGTATGTGATGGAGCTCTAACCCCTCAAACTTCTTCTCTAACTTTCTCACTGCATTACAATAGCCAGTCATAGCTGGGCTTCTGACGTCCCACTCCTTCATCACTTGATTAACCACTAAATCCGAGTCGCCGTAGACCATGAGGCGACGGACGTCGAGTGAAATGGCCATATGCAACCCGTACAGAAGTGCTTCATATTCAGCTTTGTTGTTGGAGGAGTCAAAATGAATCTGGAGAACATTGCTCACTTTGTCACCTCAGGGGGATACTAATACTACCCCAGCACCGGAACCATTCAGCATCTTGGATCCATCGAAGAACATGGTCCAATTCTCTGAGTGAATCTGAGTCGGCGATTCTTTGTTAGACCCACTTTCGTGAGGAAATCTGCTATTGCTTGGGACTTGATAGCTTTCTTTGCCTCAAACTTGATATCCAAGGGAAGGAGTTCAATCGCCCACTTTGCCACTCGACCAGTTGCATCTCTGTTGTTTAGGATCTCTAACAATGGTGCGTCGCTAACGACTGTAATGGAGTGACCAGAGAAATAGTGAGAAACCTTCTTCGTGGTCATGTAAATTCCATAAACAAGCTTCTGATAATGTGGATATCTTTGCTTGGATGGAGTCAGAACTTCGGAAACATAGTTTACTGGGCGTTTAACTTTATAGGTTTTTCCTTCTTCTTCCCGCTCGACCGTGAGTACTATACTGACAACTTGTCCAGTGGCTACAATATAAAGCAGTAAAGGCTCTTTGCTAATTTGGGCAGCGAGCACCGGCAGGGTGGGAAGCAGGGCTTTGAGTTCTGCAAACGCTGCATCAGCTTCAGGACTCCACTCGAACTTATCAGATTTCTTCATCAGTCGGTAAAGAGGCAATGCCTTTTCACTGAGGCGAGAAATGAATTGACTCAAGGCAGCCAAACAACTAGTAAGCTTCTGGACATCATGCACACACACAGGGCGTTTCATCCGGAGCATAGCACCAACTTTCTCTGGGTTAGCGTCGATCCCTCATTGGGAAATGAGGAAGCCGAGTAACTTTCTGCCAGGAACTCCGAATGTGCACTTTGATGGACTAAGCTTGATATCATACCTTCTGAGGTTGGAAAAGGTTTCAGCAAGGTCAGCCAGCAGGTCGGAACCCTTACGTGACTTGACCACAATGTCATCCATGTATGCTTCCACATTCCGACTAATTTGAGTGAGCAGACACTTCTGAATCATTCTCATGAATGTGGCTCCGGCGTTCTTCAGGCCGAATGTCATGGTGACATAACAGAAGCATCCGAATGGAGTGATGAAAGCCGTTTTTATCTCATCGGGTCCATACAGTCGGATCTGATGATACTCGGAATAGGCTCCAGAAAAGACAATCGCTCACACCCCGCAGTCGAGTCGACGATTGGGTCGATGCGGGGGAGAGGAAAATGATCTTTCGGGCAGGCCTGATTGATATGCTTGAAGTCAACGCACATGCAAAGTGAGTCGTCCTTCTTGGGGACCATGACAACATTGGCGAGCCACTCGGAGTGGTAAATCTCTCGGATGAACTCAGCTGCCAGGAGCCGAGCCACTTCCTCACCAATTGGTTTTCTCTTCTGTACGGCAGACCGTCGAAGATGTTCCTTGACTGGTTTTACTTTTGGTTCGACTCGCCAACATGCTCAGCTAGTCCCCTGGGTACACCTGGCATGTCAGAAAGCTTCCATGCAAAGATGTCCCAGTTCTCGCGGAGGAACTGGATGAGCGCTTCTTCCTATTTGCTGTCGAGTGATGTTGAGATATGAGTAGGAGCAGCATTAGGATCGGTCGGGTGAATATGAATCGGCTTGGTTTCACCGGACGACTGAAATGCAGAATCAGTGGCAGGCTTCTTAGAGCGCAACAAATCACTCGGATCTGCGTTCCTTTCATTTCGACTGCTGCCATTTGTGCATCGGCGATTTTTGAGCCCATCTGGAAGCACTCTTCTGCCTTCTGCCAATTTCCAGTGATAGTGATCACTCCTCTAGGACCAGGCATTTTCAATTTGAGGTACACGTAACATGGTCAAGCCATGAAACGTGCATAGGCAGGTCTGCCCAGAATAGCATGATAAGCACTCTGGAAATCCACTACTTCAAATGTCAACTTTTCTTTGCGGTAATTCTTGGAATCACCGAAAACCACATCAAGGGCGATCTGGCCGAGTGATTCAGCCTTCTTGCCAGGTATAACGCCATGGAAACTCATATTGCTTTCACTAAGCTTGGACATCGGAATGCCCATTCCCTTCAAGGTTTCAGCATAAAGGATATTCAGGCCACTACCACCATCCATCAGCACTTTAGTCAGTCAAGTGCCTTCAACAACCGGGTCGGCCACCAACGCTTGCCTCCCAGGGGTGGCTATACGTCTTTGGATGGTCGACCGGTGAATGTGATGGCGATGCAGGACCACTTCAAACAACTTGGTGTTGCCGGAGCAACCATGTTCACTTCTCTGTTGATAACTTTCAGTCGACTTTTTCCCTCTTCAGCTTTCTTGGTATGGATGTGGCATGGTAAATCCAACACATCATTTCCGGCTTGATCTTTCACTTTCTTGGGGTTCCAGGGCCCTTTGGGCTTCCCCTTAAACTTTCCTTGAGCCACAACTAAAGCCTCACCAGGAGCAGCTGGCTCGGCCTTGCGCTTCTGTTTCCGATTGGAATTTCCTCCTCCGGTTTCCTGGGCGGCCGTTTTGTGCTTACCACTCCGGAGTCGGTCTTACTCTTCGTTGTTAGCGTATTTGGTGGCAATCTCCATCATCCGAGTCAGGGACATATCCCCTGTCTGACCAAACTTCAGATTCAACTATCGATACTTAACACCTTCTTTGAAGGCACAAACCGCTTGGTGATCTGACACATTCTCCATTGTATGGTGCAACGTGATCCATCTCTGGATATAGTCTATCGGGGTTTCATTCGGCTTCTGCACGCAGTGCTGCAACTCTGTTAACCCTGCCGGCAGTTTGCAAGTACCCTCAAAAGTTCTAACAAACACTCGAGCGAGTTCCTCCCAACTGTATATGTTGCCAGGTGCTAACTGAGTCAACCATGCTCTGGCCGAGCCTTCCAACATCACAGGAAGGTGCTTCATGGCCACTTCATCATTGCCGCCACCAATCTGTACAGCCACTCGGTAATCCTCAAGCCAAGTGTCAGGCTTGGACTCATCAGTGAACTTGCTGACTCTAGTCGCCAACCTGAAGTTGGGAGAAATCAATGCAGCCCTGATGGCTCTGCTGAAGCACTCTGGACCTGAAACATGCACTCTGCTGCCAGTCGGGTGGTCTCTGTCATGACCCTCTCTGTGTGCCCTGTTCCTGTCAACTAGACCTTGAACGAGAATAGATCTCGCATCAAAGCCCGGCTCCCTAGGGTCGACTGGAATTCTTCGTCCGCCACTGTGAGGGCGCATGTCATCGTGCTGCCGGGGCACATATGACCCACTCCTCGGGGGAGGTGTGGGCACTCAACGACGGTCATCATGGTCGAGTCGGTGATCATACAGCTCACGGTTTCTGTACTGATCTTGCCGGTACCCACGTCCCTCACGCCGCGGGGGCAATCTTGGGTTGTGAGCCGACTGAACTGTGTCTGCCATCACAGATCTGCTATGAATTCTATTCCGCGATCGAGATCTTCTTTGTGTTACGCTCTCCTGCTGCACAGGTAAAGCCCGGATCTGCATCAAACCTCTGCCAGCTTCCGACTGGGAAGGCTGAATTGACTCTGCTATTCGGGCGACAGCTGTGAGATTTTGAATCAGAGTTTGGTATACCTGAGTTAGAGGCGGAAAAAGATGTCATCGACTGGACTCAGGAATCCGCTGCCGAGCACGCTTGTCGAGTGCATGTTGCAGGTTTTCCAGTCAAGTGCGCTCAGCCAAGTTGGCCAGGCGCGCCTCCTCCAAGGCCCGGGCCTCGGGGGTTTCTCCAACGATAGGAGTGTGAAGTGCATCCATATTGCGGCGGCGATGCTCTTCCCTCTGCTGCGAAGAAAGGGGCTCGGGGCGGTACTCTTCGTGAACACGCGAGGGATCGCCACCGCCATCACCACCATCATCCCGGGGGAAGCCAGGAGAACTGCAGGGTCCGTTAACCATCAAGACTTCTGCCGCGGGATCGCTGCTATCACACTCGGATGCGGTCTCAACGGAGCCAGTCAACAGGTCGAACAGGCCGTAGAGAGTTTCGTCGGGCTCGATTGCCGCGACTTGTGGGATGGCCAACTGGTGGGCCACCGCTGGAGCCGCGACCGACTGGAACGCTTGCGCCGGCGAACAGCGGGGAGCGAGGAAGCCACAGGAGCCGACCGATACTGAGTCGACGGCTGCCGAAGAAGGACGTCGCGGATGCACGCGCGAAAGAGCGTCGCCCCGCGGACGGGGAGCGCTTCGACTTCGAGTGGAGCCTCTTGAAGCCAGGCGGAGTCGTCGGCAACGAAAATGAGCGCGCTGAGACGGATCTCGCGGCCCTCAGCCATTCCTCCCCCGGAAACCATGACGATGCGAATCGGAAAAATTGCAACTTCACTAACAAGTCGATAAGACACCTGCCCCATGGTGGGCGCCAACTGTCGTGGATCTAAGACTGACAGTAGAATGGGGGTAGGTATTAGGGAGCCAAGATCCTAGCTATGGCGAAGTTGTACACACGAGTTTTACGAGTGCAGGCCCTTCACGGAGGAAGTAATAGCCCTACGTCCCGGAGCCCGGAGGCGGTCGACTGAATTATGCGTGTGTGTGTGTGTGTGTGTGTGTGTGTGTGTGTGTGTTACAGGGGGTGCGAACCCTTGTGCCAGTGTAGGGGGTGGCTTATATAGAATGCGCCAGGACCCCAGCCGGCCCACATTACAAGGATTTCAATGTACATAAAGAGGGAGCGTTACAGGTAACGTCCATAATAAAGTGATATAAATGATCTTTAAGTCTATGAGTAACGCCTGACCGTTGTTGTGCAGAGTGACTTTGTACCTTCTGTTTGTCAAGTGGTTTCTCTTACGGTTGAGTGACATAGAACCTTCCGAGTGGAATGCTTCTGGTCGAGTGGATGTTGTTATCCTTTGAATACTTCTGACTTTAAGGTGATGTCCTAGGGGAGGGTGTCTAGGTCAGGCCTATGACCCTACCCTAGGTACATAGCTTCATCATCTACACCATGGTGGTTGAAGAGAAGGAAGCATGAAACCCTTCAACATATCCTTTGACAAATTCTATATATCAAATTTCATTTGGTATCAAATTTCATGATTGTCATGTTGGATACACAAGTGCTCTTCCTTGCAAGACTAACCCATGTAGGTAGATGAACTCAAACTACAAGTGGTGCTCCCAACCATTGATGCGCTACATCAACCTTGAGCACTCCACACAAGTTCAACTACATGATCAAGTTCAACACCACCACCCAAGGTATGTTATTTCATCTTAGAGAAGCTTCACTCCAAGTCATGGGTCAAAGCAGCTCAACAAGATGCGAATACATCAAAAGCTTAAACGAAAAATGGTAACCCCATTTTGAGCTTAAACGATGAGTATGACTTATGATCAAGTGTTCCCACTTGACTCCTTAGTCAATATACTCTAACATACGTGACTTTGTCACCGCCTAATTCTAGACGAATTTCTCTAGTGTTTCTCTGAGTTCTTGCATTTGTTCCTTGCATTTTTGTTCCCCTTCCCTTTACCAAAAAAAATTCATCTAGATTTTCTTTTCTCTGATTTTGTTCTGCATTTCTTTGCATCCAATTCATTGCAAATCCTTCAGTTAATTCCTTGCAAATATTTGTGAGATCGTATTTGCCTAGTGAGCTGAGGTGACTATAGCTCTTTCTCTATGTTGAACTCGGTCACACCGGTTTGCTACTTTCGGTCCAACCGAATCCTTTCGGTGCAACCGAAGAACACAACTCGGTGCCACCGATTTCACTACAGAGAACACAATTTGCCACTTGTTCCTGTATTTTTGCTCCAGCTCCACTCAATGATTCTTGTCCTCTACCAGCATCACATTTTACATGCTGCTTTGCTCTATGACTCAAGGACCAAACATATTTTGACTCACACTCCAGAAGATCCCTTCTTGGAAATTGATGTCAAAGGGGAGAGAGAGATCACATCAAAGCTTAATCCTTCAAAAGGGGGAGAGTATCTTCAAACAGGGGGAGATAGGTAATCACATTCAAAGGCCCCTGATGCTTGGTGTTCAAGAGGAGAGAAGTCACATGTCTTTAAGAGGGGAAAGACATGTCTTTAAGATGTGGTTTTACCCTAACCCTAGTGCATCGGTCCCACCGAGTTGATCATATCGGTCCCACCGAAATGCCTAACGGTCATATTATGAACTAAATTGGTCCGACCGAGTTTTCTGATTCGGTCCCACCGAGTTTGGTGATTTGTGTAACTGTTAGATTTTGTGTGGAGGCTATATATACCCCTCCACCCACTCTTCATTCGTGAGGAGAGCCATCAGAACATGCCTACACTTCCAGCATACATTTTCTGAGAGAGAACCACCTACTCATGTGTTGAGGTCAAGATATTCCAATCCAACCACATAAATCTTGATCTCTAGCCTTCTCCAACTTGCTTTCCACTCAAATCATCTTTCCACCAAATCCAAATCTGTGAGAGAGAGTTGAATGTTTGGGAGACTATCATTTGAAGCACAAGAGCAAGGAGTTCATCATCAACACACCATCTATTACCTTTTGGAGAGTGGTGTCTCCTAGATTGGTTAGGTGTCACTTGGGAGCCTCCGTCAAGATTGTGGAGTTGAACCAAGGAGTTTGTAAGGGCAAGGAGATCGCCTACGTCGTGAAGATCTACCCTAGTGAGGCACGTCCTTCGTGGGCGATGGCCAGGGTGGGATAGACAAGGTTGCTTCTTCGTGGACCCTTCGTGGGTGGAGCCCTCCGTGGACTCGCGCAAGCATTACCCTTCGTGGGTTGAAGTCTCCATCAACGTGGATGTACGATAGCACCACCTATCGGAACCACGCCAAAAATCTCCGTGTCTCCAATTGTGTTTGCACACTCCAATCCCATCCCTTTACATTCTTGCAAATTGCATGCTTTACTTTCCGCTGCTCATATACTCTTTATATGCTTGCTTGATATGTATTGTGAATGTTTAAACTTGTGCTAAAACTCTACCTTAACTTGAAGAAAATAAAAAACCGTAACTTTTTCTTGTTAAGAGTCTATTCACCGCCCTCTAGAAACTTCTTCTCGATCTTTTAATTTCAGATGGCCATGGTGGGATAGACAATGTTGCTTCTTTGTGGACCCTTCATGGGTGGAGCCCTCCATGGACTCGCGCAACCATTACCCTTCGTGGGTTGAAGTCTCCATCAACGTGGATGTACGATAGCACCACCTAACGGAAACTAGGCCAAAAATCTCTGTGTCTACATTACGTTTGCTTCCTACAAACTCCTCCCCTTTACCTTCATATGAAATGATTCTGATCTGCTGCTATACTATTAGAATTGCATTTGTAGGTTGATTGCTTGAATTGTGTTAAGTTGCTAAAATCTGGCAAGACTTCAAATTGGGAAAAGGCTAGATTTTTATTTGGTCAAGTAGTCTAATCACCCCCCCCCCCCATAGACATACTTTCGATCCTACACCTACAAATACAGACCTTAAGGCACTGTTTAGACTTTGGGTTTTGTATAGATTGAAGTTCACAATAGCTGCAACTCGCGTACTTCGTTTGTGTTCGACGACCAGACAAAGACGTCACAGAACCCCACTTTGATCAATAAAGCTTTCCTCTTAAATTCACAATTTCCGGATTGCAATCTCAGTTTCTTGCTTGTTTTTCGTTTGCCTGCAGGAAACAGACCATCATGGTTAGGTTGATCATCCTCCGGCGTGGTTAATAACCTCTCGAAGTTGGTTTAGAGATTGCTAAGGTGTGATGTCTTCACATGTTCGTAGTCGGATCGTCAAAGTTGACTTCCTCCAAAATGATAGCTACCATCTCATCGAAAGACACGACACCTTTGCCTCTATCAAAGCGGGCACGGCGCGCCTGTCATGTGTCATCATTTAGAGTGCTTATTAAGCTTCGTGGGCCATCCCTTGCTCCCTGGGCACCATTTTATAAGATTCCCCAGGGGGCCTCTTATGATGGCGGGCTTGTAGATGCTCTGCTCCTCCCCTGGAGTATGTCGCCATTGCCGTTGCTGGTAGCTTTGCTTAATGTCGCACCGACCCCAGCTCCTCCATTCCTCCGCCTCCCCCGTAGATCTCTGCACCTTCCCCCATGGGCCAGTGCCCCTCCGCTCCCCGCTATCACCACCACCGCAAGCCCCCTCATCCGCCGATGTCCGCCAGAGCACAGGCAGCGTCACCTTGTTTTTGCAATGCCGCAGCCCCTGAAGACACGGCAGTTGAGGATGACTACACTTCCGACCTCCCCGAGGAGCTCCTCGCCATCGTTTTGAGCCTCCTCGGCTTGGGAGACCGCAAGCGCTACTCCCTGGCGTGCCACTGTTGGCTCGCCACCGAGGCCTCCTCGCGCATGTGCCTCGCCCTCGACACGCGGGCGTCCCTCCTCACCACGGCCCCGGTCATCCTCGCGCGCTTCTCCGTCGTATCCAAGCTCGCGCTCAAATGCGATCGCCGCGTGGAAAGCGTCAGCGATCCTGCGCTCGTGCTCGTCGTGCATCGTCTTGGCCCCGACCTTCGCCACCTCAAGCTCTACTCCGTCCTCTCCGTGGCCCCCTCTGAGGCTTCCTGCGCCTATGCCTCCAACGGTGCCACCCCGCTCCACCTTCCTGCTATGCCCGTTGCCTGCTAGCATGTGCCTCTTTGCGTGCCTGCTTTGCCCCTGCTACCACATCCGCGTACCGCCCCTGCTCACTGCCCCTGCTCACCGCCCCATGCCCGGTCCCCCCACCAGGTGCGCCAACACCTAGAGGGTGCGGGGCATCCGCACGCCTCATCGCCACTCCACTCCGCTTGTGCGTCCTAGTTGCCACACCTCCTCGCCAGCCGCCCCTCCGCCTGCGTGTGCCCCCGTGTCCGCGCATCTCGCCCTCTGTGCATCCCGTCAGCTGCGCGTCTGCGCGCCCGCTGGTCATCACCGGCTCCCGCGCGCCTGTCCGGCTCCTGCCTGCGTCGGGTCGGCTGCACCCCGCGTGCGGTAGCTAGATGCCTTGCCCACGCGCCCGGTCGGCCTCTGCCCCACGCCGGTCTAGCTTGTCCGTGTATCCCCACACCTGTGCTGCCACGAGCCGCCTGCTTTGTGTCTGCGCGCCCGTGTTCGCATCTCCTCGCGCTGTCATGCGCTGGTGGCCCGCACCGCCGCAGTCGTGCCCCACCTGCCGGCTCGCCGCTCCATCCAGCATCCGCGCCACCTCGCGCCGGCTGCCCGCTGCTCCAGCCACCGTCCTCGCCGGTTGTCTGTGCTGGGAAAATCAAAGAAAAAGAAAGCAAACGGTTGGCTGGGCCAGCCGGCCAGGGCCAGGCCCTCTGGGGCACAAGTCGGGGGCCGGCCTGCCATTGTTGTTGTCTAGCTAGTTTGGGCAGACCGGTTGGACCTCCCCCCGACCCCCCGGATGCTCGGGGCACTTGCTGGACGACACCTCCGTCCCGTCAGTAAAACGTGAGTTTCCCTTGGCATCTCTTCGCACCGCAAATATAAACGGATAACCCCAAGTGACCCTCGGGGTCTGTTTCGGCATTTTTTCAGTCGCTTCGTTGTTTGCCTCAGGGCCAGCTAGTCTTGACCCGAGGCTAGCCGGTTGGCCCAAAACATTCTTCGCCGAAGACGGCTTACTAATATGTACAACACTGAAGGCCCACTCTTTTTCTCAGCTACAGACCGCGACCGAACTGTCCGGCTAGCAGGAGCACAGGTGGAGGTCACCCCACATGAAAAACGTCCGAAGAGAAAATGACTTGGGAGACCTGGTCATTTCCCTTGTGAATGGCTGCTCCATTGAATCCTCTCTCCAGAGGCCAAGTAATGTACGCCCCACTCTGTTGCCCACTCTATGCCTCGGCTACACACCGCAACCAGGCTGTCCGGCTAGCAAGAGAAAAAGCCAAAGAGCACCGGGGGGAGCATGAAAACGGCCGAAGGGGGTCGGACAAGATCGAGTCGGCACCCCTTTTTATAAAACCTGCACAGCTAAAGCTACATATTTATCTTATATGCACTCGGCCTATCGGGTTCTAATAGCTAACTCTGTCTTTTGCATGAACATTTCCTTTGGGGAAACTTGTTGAGGCCCTTGACAGCACCATCTACTGCAACCTATAGCTAGGACCCTCCGCCCGACTCTTCGAGTCACCGGGGCTCAGAGGCTACACCTAGTGGGTGCGCTGGCGTGCCCCCACTAGAAGAGAGCTGCATCGGCCGAGGCCTGCGGCTGGCTATCGTCAGCAACCTCTGAGATGCAACAGTGAAGATCCTCTGTCCGACTCTTCAAGTCACCTGGAGGCTACACCCAGTGGGTGCGCTGGCACGCCCCAAATGGAAAGAAGTTACGCCGGCTATAGGCTCACAGCCGGCCGCCACCAAGACCCTTGACGCCACCATCTGCTACAACGGCAGCGAAGACCCTCTGCCCGACTTCGAGTCAACCGGAGGCTCGAATGCTACTGTCGGGGGGATGACCCCCGGGTAGTCCTGAGACGGCTAGCCGGCCAGGCCGCCTGCCTACCCGAGCTGACAGTGTCCTGGACTAAGGGGTGCCAACCGAGTCGGCTTGTAGTCCTCGGGTTGGCCTGTGGGCCTCGCTCTCCACCGAATGGACTCTGGAAGCTGCACACCTGGACGTGATCAAGACTACAACTGCCAAAGACTTGACGTATACTCCAAGACATCTCCTACCCCGCCTCCATGCGACCCCCTAGATACCGACCATGTAACCTAGATGCCCTACTTGGCGTGTATATAAGCCAAAGGGTTAAGCCCGTAAAGGGGACCGAATCACAATTACATTCACCTAGCCCTAGGGTTAGAACACAACTTACGATCTCAAAGTAGAACAAGCTTGTACTTGATACATCTATCAGTATAAACAAGAGCAGGACGTAGGGTTTTACCTCCACCAAGAGGGCCCAAACCTGGGTAAACATCGTCTCCCTTGTTTCTGTTACCACCGATCAGACATCCATAGCTCGAGACCCCCTACCCCGAGGTCTGCCAGTTTTGATACTGACACTAGTGCTTTCATTGAGAGTTCCACCGTGTGATCAACAGAGGGATCGATGGCTCATCTGCAGATTAGTTGTGGCGCCGGCTACGGGAACGTAAACGTCCCACGCCAACTTTTTGTGTTCGGCAGCATGAACTTTGGCGCCGACTCGGCAGGCCATCTGGCCCCCTTCGAGAACTGATACGTCCCAAATGTATCTACTTTTCCAAACACTTTTGCTCTTGTTTTGGACTCTAATTAGAATGATCCGAATGGAACTAACCCAGACTAACGTTGTTTTCAGCAGAATTGCCATGGTGTTGTTTTTGCGCATAAATAAAAGTTCTCAGATCGAGCTGAAAATTTACGAAGAATATTCCCAGAACATATAAAAAATAATAGTGAAGATAAATACTAGAGGGGGGCCACCGAAGTGCCACAAGCCTAGGGGCGTGCCAGGCAGGCTTGTGGGCCCCTGGCAACTCTTGTAACCCTAACTCCAACTCCATAAGTACATATTCATCCAGAAAAAATTAGAGAATGAATCATCATGTTCTACGATACGATGCCACTGCTACCTCATGTTCTTCATTGGGAGGGCTGATCTGGAGTCTGTTCGGGGCTCCGGAGAGGGGTATTCGACGCCATCATCATCATCAACCATCCTCCATCACCAATTTCATGATGCTCACCACCGGGAGTGAGTAATTCCTTCATAGCCTTGCTGGACGGTGATGGGTTGGATGATAATTATCATGTAATTAAGTTAGTTTTCTTAGGGCTTGATCCCTAGTATCCACTATGTTTTGACGTTGTTATGACTTTGCTATGCTTAATGCTTGTCACTAGGGCCCGAGTGCCATGATTTTAGATCTCAACCCTTTATGTTTTCACGAATATACTTGTGTTCTTGATCATATCTTGCAAGTTGTATGCACCTATTAAGTGTTATGATCCACATACCCCTAGGTGATAATAATTGGGATTCTTTCTGGTGATTACCGTAGTTTGAGGAGTTCATGTATTCACTATGTACTAATGCTTCGTTCCAGTTCTTTATTAGAAGGAGGCCTTAATATCCCTTAGATTTCCTTATGGACCCCGCTGCCACGGGAGGGTAGGAGAAAACATGTCATGCAAGTTCTTATTATAAGCACGTATTACTATGACTATATACGAAATACATGCCTACATTACATCGATGAATTGGAGCTAGTTCTGTGTCTCCCTAGATTATGATTGTTACATGATGAATGTCATCCAACATAATTATCCATCACTGATCCAATGCCTACGACTTTCGCATATTGATCTTTGCTAAGTTTTTCGTTGATGCTGCTGTTACAATCACTATAAAACTGCTATTGTCACGGTCACGGTTACTATTGCTACTGTTACCACGAAAATCCGCATCTGAGCCCGGGCTCAGATGCTCCCGCTCAGAAAAAAGTTCCAAACAAATACTAGAAAAATTCAAAAAATCCATTTTTTTGTGTGGTAGATAAATTGGTGCGTGAGGTCTGCTCCAAATTTCAACTCATTTGGATATCTGAGCAGCTCTCAGCAAAAAAGACAAATCGGGTCAAAACAGTTCGTGAACAATAAACTTTTTTACAGACTCCGATTTTGTTTTTTTTTTGCAGAGAGCTGCTCAAATGTCCAAACGAGTTGAAATTTGCAGCGAACCTCACGCATCAAATTATCTACCAAAGAAAAAAATGGATTTTTTTGATTTTTTTTCTAGTATTTGTTTTGATTTTTTTTCATCGGAGCGGGTGCAGGTGAGCCCAGGAGCCAAATTGGCCTTGTCCTGTTACCACTGCTATAAAATTTATCATACTACTGCGCTACTGATCACTTTGCTGCAGATATTTAGTTCTCCAGGTGTGGTTGAATTGGCAACTCAACGGCTAATACTTGCAAATATTGTTTGGCTCCCCTTGTCTCGAATCAATAAATTTGGGTTGAATACTCTAATCCTAGAAAATTGTTGCAGTCCCCTATACTTGTGGGTTATCAAGACCTTTTTCTAGCGCCGTTGCGGGGGAGCATAGATCTACTTGCTAAGTCACTTGGGATTTATATCCGTTGATCACTACGAAGAATCTGAAGAATGATAGAACCAAGATCGTTCCCTCTAAGACGAGGGGAGGTAAGGAACTGTCATCTAGCTCTGCACTTGATTCACCTTCTGTTTTGAATAGGCTTGCAACACCACCACCTGCTATTAATTCTAATATGTCGCAAGTAATTGATGATGCTACTTCTGCTATGAATGATGCTTATGATGATGCTAGTACCATGCTTGATGAAACTGTGCCACTAGGTGAATTTCTTGATGAACAATTTGCTAAAGCTAAAGAATTTGAAAATGCTAAAACTGATGAGACTTATGATTCACCGACTATACCTAGCTCTCCTAGAAGTGAAATGCCTAAGGTAACGGAAGGTTATGTTATGGATGGGGAGATAGCTAGAGAATTGCTTGCTTGTAATGATAGAGAAGATGTTAAGAAACTACTATGTAAGCTGAAAAAAAATCTATGATGAAGAAAAAGAAGTATCATCCTAAGTTTGCTACTTCTCCCATCTTCGTTACCGATAAGGATTATGAATTCTCTGTCGATCCTTAGTTAATTACTTTGGTTGAATCCGATCCTTTTGATGGTTATGGAACTGGAAGTTTTGCGGCACACTTACTAAATTAAATGATATATCCACCCTATTTGCTCATGAGGAAAAGATTTGCTACTACTATATTCTTAAGTTGTTTCCTTTCTCATTAAAGGGTGATGCTAAGATATGGTTTAATACTCTTCTCCTGGTTGCGTGCGTAGTCCCCATGATATGATATATTACTTCTCTGACAAATATTTTCCTACTCATAAGAAATAAGCTGCCTTATAGGAAATATTTAACTTTGTGCAAATTGAAGAAGAGAATCCCCCTCAAGCTTGGGGGAGGTTTCTCCAATTACTTAATGCGTTGTGTGATCATCCTCTTAAGAAAAATAAAATACTTGATATCTTTTATAATGGACTAACCGATGCTTCTAGAGACTACCTAGATAGTTGTGTTAGTTGTGTTTTCAAGGGGAAAACTATTGAGCAGGCTGAAGAACTACTTAATTATATATTGAGAAATGATAATGATTGGACACTTCCTGAATCACCACCTAAGCCAACTTCAAAGAAGAGAGGTGTTGGAGATATGCCCTAGAGGCAATCATGTATGATGGTATTTCCTATGTGTTTATGAATAAAGATAGTCCTTGGACATTATCAATGATGTGTATCAGCAAGTACGTGACTTGTTTGTGGGACTATGCATTATATGATGACTGTCCTAAAAGGTCCCTAGTCGAAAGGGTTGTGTGGACGCGCAGCCAACAAGACTAGCATATGACACGGTTGATGGCTTGGTCTCACTAGCCATGGAGCATTGGATGCTAACCGGAAAATATGGTCTTGGAAAGGTCTGGTTGGATTCGACGTAGTCGGATCCGAGTCCAGATAAGGTCCGAGTCAGACAGACCCAACTATGAGACGCATCGATATGTCATCTGTGAGTCTCTAGTACAACATATGTTCTATGTCCTAAGACCTGAGCTGGCACATGTACTCGGGATGGTGACAAACCTGCTTTGGGCCGACCAAACGCTACTCCGTGACTGGGTAGTTACAAAGGTAGGTTTCGGGCATGTCCAGACCCATGCTGCGATACATGGTCGAGCAAGATGGGATTTGCACCTCCGATCAGGAGAGATATACTCTGGGCCCCTCGTGTGATCCGACCAGGATAAGCATGGCCATGCGACAAGGATTATGAGATAATCCAGATAGTGGTCGGCATCACTGAAACGAGAAAGAGGTCGGGCTAGCACAAGGATGACAGACTCGCCTTGAGCTCGACAACATATATCGTGTGGCAAAAGGAATGGAAGTATGATCTAAAGGTTCGCCTAACCAGCTTCATAGTCTGCTTGGTGTTCGGCATGCCTTGCTAGAGGCCGCTACCGACCGTGCAGTGATGAAGCTATGTACCTAGGGTAGGGTCATGGGCCTGTCCATGATACCCTCCCCAAGGACATCACCCTAAAACCAGAAGCATTCGAAGAAGAATCATCATCCACTCGACCATGGAGCGTTCTACTCGGAAGACTCGAAGTCACTCGACCATGGAGACTGTCACTCGACCGCCAGAAGATCTAAAGCCATGCCGTACTGCAACGGTCGGACATTACGTTGTAGCTTTAATGGTCATTATGTCTCTTTATTGCTAGCATTACCAGTAACGCCCCCCTCTTGATGTACCTTAAATCCCTTGTAACGTGGGCTGGCTGGGGTCCTGGCACACTCTATATAAGCCAGCCCCCTCCACATGCACAAGAGTTCCCATCCCCTGTAACACACACGCATATAATCCAGTCGACCGCCTCCGGGCACCGAGACGTAGGACTGTTACTTCCTCCGAGAAGGGCCTGAACTTGTAAAACTCATGCGTACAATTTCTCCATAGCTAGGATCTTGCCTCTAAATCCCTACCCCCTATTCTATTGTCAGACTTACAACCATGACAGTTGGCGCCCACCGTGGGGCAGGTGTCTTAGCGACTTGTTGGAGAAGTTGCAATTTTTCCGAGCCCCATCAGCATGGTTTCAGGCGGAGGACTAGCCTAGGGCCGCGAGATCCGTCTCGGCGCGCTCATGTTCATCGCCGACGACTCCGCTTGGCTCCAAGAGGCTCCACTCGACGTCGAAGCGCTCCCCGTCTGTTGAGCAACGCACTTTCGCGCGTGCGTCCGCGGCGTCCTCCTGCGGCAGCCGTCGACCCAGTATAGGTCGGCTCCTGTGGCGTCTTCACTCCCTGCAGCCCGCCGGTGCAAGCGTTCCGGTTGGTCGAGGCTCCAGCAGTGGGTGAGGCATGCGGTGGCTCGCCAGTCGGCCACCCCTCAAGTCGCGGCAATCGAGCCCGACGAAACTCTCTACGGCTTGTTCGACCTGTCGACTGGCTCCGTTGAGACTGCATCCGAGTGCGACAGCAATGACCCCGCGGCGGAAGTCCTGATGGTCAACGGACCGCGCAGTCCTCCTGGCTTCCCCCGCGACGACGGTGGTGATGGCGGAGGCGATCCGTCGCATGTCCACAAGGAGTACCGCCCCGAGCCCCTCTCTTCGCAGCAGAGGGAAGAGCTTCGCCGCCGTAACATGGATGCACTTCATACTCCTATTTTCGGAGAAACCCCCGAGGCCCGGGCCTTGGAGGAAGCGCGCTTGGCCAACTTGGCTGAGCGCACTTGACTGGAGAACCTCCAGCACGCACTCGACGAGTGTGCTCGGCAGCGAGTTCCTGAGTCCAGTCGACGACAACTTTTTCCGCCTCCAACCCAGGTATATCAAACTCCGATCCAGAATCTCACAGCTGCTGCCCAAATAGCAGAGTCGATTCAGCCTTCCCAGTCGGAGGCTGGTAGAGGTTTGATGCAGATCTGTGCTTTGCTCCGGGCGGCGGGGGAGCAGAACACAACAGTGTCACAGTCTTGGAATAGGATTCATAGTAGATGTGTAATGGCAGACACAGTTCAGTCGTCTGATAGCCCAAGATCGCCTCCAAGGCGTGAGGGATGTGGTACAGAAACCGTGAGCAGTATGATCATCGTAGAGTACCCACGCCTCCCCCAAGGAGTGGGTCATACGCGCCTCGGCAACACGATGACAGACGCCCTCACAGTGGTGGGCGAAGGATTCCAGTCGACCCCCGGGAGCCGGGCTTTGACGCGAGATCTATTCTCGTTCAAGGTCTGGTTGACAGGAACAGGGCACACAGAGATGGCCACGATAGAGATTATCCGACCGGCAGCACAGTGCATGTTTCAGGTCCCGAGTGTTCCAGCAGAGCCATCAGAGCAGTAGTGATTCCTCCCAACTTCAGGTTGGCGACTGGAGTCAGCAAGTTCACTGGTGAGTCTAACCCTGACACTTGGCTTGAGGACTACCGAGTGGCTGTGCAGATTGGTGGTGGCAACGATGAAGTGGCCATGAAGCACCTTCCTCTGATGTTGGAGGGCTCAGCGAGTCCGTGGTTGAATCAGTTAGCGCCCGACAGCATTTATAGTTGGGAAGAGCTTGCTCGAGTGTTTGTTCACTAAAAAAATAAAGACACATCCGTGACATTTTGGGCTGATTTTTCTGTCATACATATGACACTTCTATGACGATAATTGTGACAAAACCCGGTATCATCATAGATGTGGTGGGCTCCTACTTCTATGACAAAAAATCATGACAGAAAATGGGCTTTTCGTCCTAGGCGAGCCGGAGACGCAGCTGCATGAAATTCTTTGGGCCGTCCATGACGAAAAAAACCGTGGTAGAAGCGAGGGGGAGGAAAATTTCGGGGAGTTCCCGGTTACGGTGGGAGGTCGGGGGCCGAGCGATGCACGTTTCTCTCATACACGTACACGCGTGTGTGCGAGGCATTGGCTCTAACTGAACCGGAGCGAGGCATTGGGCTCTAACTGAACCTAGCGATTGTACTGCAGGCTACGCGTTACTGAACCCGGGCGATCGATCGATGGCTACTAACTGAACCCGATCGAGCGATTCCTTTGCTACTGCTGCTAACTGAAGACGATCGATTAGATGAACAGTGAGTGTTGCGGGGGGTTTGGATGAACAGTGAGCGGTGGCGTTGCCTCTGGATGAACAGGACCCCGTGGTGTGGTGGAGGGCTGGATGAACAGTAGACGGTGGAGGGGTGCCCGTGGAGGGGTGGTTGAACAGGACCCCGTGGTGTGGAGGGCTGGATGAGCAGTGAAGCGGTGGAGGGGTGCCCTTGGAGGGTGGTTGAACAGGACCCGTGGTGTGGTGGAGGGCTGGATGAATAGGAGACGATGGAGGGGTGCCCGTGGAGGGGTGGTTGAACAGGACCCGTGGTGTGGAGGGCTGGATGAACAGTAGACGGTGGAGGGGTGGTTGAACAGTAGCCGGTGGAGTAGCGCGCGGTGGAGGCTGGATGAATAGGAGCCCGTGGAGGCTGGAGGAGGTCGACGGTGGAGATGAACAGTATCCCGTGGAGTCCCGCTTATGCACGCCACACCCCTCCCGATGAACAGGACCCCCGTTTCGACTGTAACACTCCAACACAAGTCCATTTCGTCCGTTTTGCGGTACGCCACAGCCCTCCCGATCAACAGGACCCCCGTTTCGACCGTACGAGGTCCATTTCGTCCGTTTTGTGGTACGCCACACCCCTCCTGATCAACAAGACCCCTGTTTCGACCATAGGAGGTTCGTTTCCTCCGTTTTGCGGTACGCCACACCCCTCCCAATCAACAGGACCCCGTTCCGAATGTAGGAGGTCCATTTCCTTCGCTGAGCGGTACGCCAGGCCTCGTTTCTATCGCCTGTTCCGTCCAAGCCCTCCCGATGAACACGACCACGCATTCCGTTCCGACCCAGCCGGTTGGCTCCCATGCATTCTGTTGCCTCCCGATGAATACGACGCATTCCGTTGCCTCCCCATGAACACGACGCCTTCCGTTGCCTCCCCATGAACACGACGACGATGTTGTTTCTCCGTTCCGACCCAGCCATGTACACGAGCCATGGCCATACGTATGCGCGAGTAGGCGTTTGAGACCCTGCCCGTATGTACGTACGTGGCCATATTTTCTTTCTTGCACGCTGGCCGTTGTACGTATGTGTACATGCTACGTGCGCGCCTCTACTACGACACGTACGCGCCTCTACTACGACACGTGCGCGCCTCTACATCGACCAGTATATATGTACGTACACGTTCGTGACCAAAATGACAACGCTACGTACGCTTCGAACAGATGGGTCCCGACTGTCAGGCACTTCCTTGCCTGCGAAGATGTAGCTGGTGGGTCCCAGCAGTCAGGGGGGCGAATCGTTTTGTTTTTTTGCCCGGACACACTTTCTTGCGTGCGAAGTTGAAGCTGGGTCCCAGCAACAGGGGGGAATCATTTTTTTTTGCCCGGACGCACTTCCTTGCGTGCGAAGATGTACCTGGTGGGTCCCAGCAGTCAGGGGGGCAAATCATTTTTTATTCGGACGCACTTCCTTGCGTGCGAAGATGTAGCTGGTGGGTCCCAGCAGTCAGGGGGGCGAATCGTTTTTTTCGGACGCACTTCCTTGCATGCGAATATGTAGCTAGTGGGTCCCAACAGTCAGGGGGAAATGCTTTTTTTTCATGAAATACGGTGGCCCGTCCGGTGGGTCCCCGCTGTCAGGTGGAGGAATCATTATTTTGCGCGTAATAAGGAGGCACTTCCTTGCTGCGGCCGTGGACCCAGCTGTCAGCCACTCCACGTACAGTCCATGTCCGATGGAAGTTGTTCCTTGACCACGCCGCACCGAGAGCACCACGGTGGTGGACGACGGCGAGGACTAGGAAGGGGACGACTCGGAGCCAGGGAAGACGCAACAGTGGATGCCCATGCGAAGAGGAGTACGAGGGTTCACTGGTTCGACTGCAGTGTGAGGCTGCTGTCGCCGCAGAATAACAAGGGGTGTGGGTGAGTAGAGGGATGGCCTGGCCAGCGGTGGGAGTAGTAGGGGGCGGTGAGGCCTCCGCGGCATCACAGCCGGCCACGGGAGGCAGGAGCACGCGGCACGACCGGCGCTGGTTTGGGCGGCTGGAGCAAGAAGACCAGAGGTTGAAGAAGCACTACGGCCGTTGGATGAACATCGTACGGTAATAGGAGCTAGAATCGTTCATATTGACTAAGTTGACAAAGCCCTCCATCCCCGTCAACTTGGTAGGCCCACAAGTCAGCCTCCCACTATGTTGGGTTCCAGCTGGCAGGGGGAATATTCATTTTTTGTGCATAATAAGGAGGCACTTCCTTGCGTGCGAAGATAGCTGGTGAGTACGACATGTCAGCGGGGGGCACGTTATTTTCGCAAAATACAGAGGCCCTTCCGGTGGGTCCCAAATGTCAGGTGGAGGAATCATTACTTTGCGCGTAATAAGGAGGCATTTCCTTGTGTGCGGCCGTGGACTCAGTATCGGCCTCTCCACGCATGATCTACTTCTGATGGTGTCGTTCGTTGACCATGTTGACCACGCCACGCCGAGCGCATCCAAGGTGGTGGACGACGGCGAAGCCCCGGACAGCAACGAGTCGGAGATGGGAAGACGTGGGAGTAGAGTCGCAGACGAAGAGGTGTACGAGGATTAACTAGTTCTAGTGCGGTGTGGTTCGGCAGTCGGTGGAGAAGAACAGGAGGTGTGGAGGGGTGGAGGGATGGCCTGGCCAATGGTGGAGTAGCGCTTCATAGCGAAGCGTGCTAAGCAGAGCTGCTAGCAGCAGGAGGTGGGAGGTGGTCCCGGCGGCGTTGGAGGAAGAAGACGAGAGATTGAAGATGGATGCTGGTCGTTGGATGTAAATCCAACGGCTAACATGTCAGAATCATTTGTTGACTAAATTGACAACGACTTGCGTTGGCTTCGACCTATTGGCCCACATTTCAGCCTCCAAAAATGTGGCACGTATTCAACCCATTTTTTCAGAATTTATAGTCTTTTTTTGCGCGGTAGAATTTACAGTCAATTTGATCTTTTTTTTGAATTACAACCATTAGCTGGGCTGGTGAACAAATAATGTAGCATCCATGCTGCCCGTTTATTTTATTTCCTAAAAAATTACAGGCCATTTGCACTTTCTCGAAATACACGATTTTGCTGGGCTGATTCTACTTATAATGTTGGGTTGGGCCAGCAATGTTATCAAAAAATAAAAAGGGGCTGAGCATATTTTATAAATATATTTAAATAATAAGTGATATTATTACATTCGTCCTTAAATCTTACCAAGCTTTTGTACACAATCACTAGGATTTTCGTGCCAAAACAATCCAGGATTTTATTTGTTAAGAAATTAATTTTATAAGTTAATAAGATGTGGGATATTGTTTTCTTACATATGTAAGTATCTGTTAAATATATGATGACAATAAAAATAATATATAATAACATATGATTTTTTTTTTAGAAAAACAGGGAGCATCTCCCCGGTTCCATTGCTAAGAATGAAACCACAACATATTCTGATACAGCAGCTCAAAGAGCAGTTCGAAAGCAAAGGTAGAAAATCTACAAACTAGGGGGGTGGACGAACAAGTTCTCTGAATAACACAAATCACCCGAGCGGTGCCAAAGGCAGAGCGGATAGAGCACTCAAATGACACAAGGAGGGTCCAGCGAAGCCTTCATGGTCTTCAGCCGAGGGGTCGTGTCAGCCTGCGGCAACCAGTAAGCAAGCGGAGACACCGGGTTGGAAGGCGTAGCATGGTGGATGTCCCTCTTTTTCGGCGCCAGGTGCCCATCATCTTCATCAGAGATCTTGAGACAAGCCCACTGGTCCAGCCCCAGAGCAGGTCGAGCCTTGTTCAGCCACAAGTGATCGCCAACGGTTTCTGGAGGGATCTTTGTAGGGTTTCCACGAAGCTCATCAACTTGTCCTTGTCCGATCCGGAGGAGAGAATCGCCCAGTTCCTCACCATGTTCATGATCAACCTCAAGACCTGCGGAATGGAAATCCAGGAGGTGTTCTTGAAAATCATAGCATTTCTATATTTCCAGAGGCACCAAAGGACAATTTGAGCTAACAGTGTTTAAAAGCGAGCACTTTTGGTAGCAATCCAGAATCTGGCGACAGATTCGAAGGATGAGCCAATCTGACTAGAGAAATATTCCTCAATGTGGGCCCAGAGATGTTTAGCAACTATACATTCAAAAAATAGGTGAGAACAAGACTCTTGTTCCAAGCAGTAAACATAATCAAGGGGTTTGATGATGTGTCTCTTCCTAAGGTTATCCCTGGTCATCAATTTGTTTTTGGAGAGAAGCCAGAGAAATACATGAATTTTAGGGGGAACTCTCAACTTCCAGACAGCAGGGATAAACACGGGTTGAACCCCTCTAAAGTTGATAACATGATAGAGGGAGCTGGAGGAATACTTCCCTTATTGTCCATTTGCCAAATCAGGGCATCCGCCGATAAAGAAGGTAATGCTTTTGGCAATTTCCTCCAACTGGAACCATGGTTCCATGAGACTATCACTAAAGTTCCTTCTAAAAGAGAGTTTTAGGCATTGACTGTCCCTCAAAATCATTCCACAAGCAATGAGACATCTGAGAATTGATGAGGTTCACTACCCATTTAGGGAACTTGAAGAAGGAGAGGAGATACACTGGAATGCTAGCCAAACAAGCTTGTATGAGGATCAATCTACCTCTGTAAGAGAGAAGTTTGCCCCTCCACCCAGCAATCCTTTTAATGATTTTATCCAGAAGGGGTTGGATATCCTCTCTCCTCAGTTTATCATAGTGGAGAGGGATACCTAGGTACTTAATGGGGAAGTTACCTTTATTACAGACTAGAATAGAGAGGAAGTCAACTAACTCCTGAACATCCATGTTGATAGGGATGAGTTCACTTTTAGAGTAGTTGATTCTCATGCCTGAGACTTGTTCAAAACAGGTTAGAACAGTTTTCAGATTGCTAGCATTGTGGAGTCATTGTCTAAGAAAAGGATGGTATCATCTGCATATTGAAGGCGGATGAGTTGCCACCAGGGCAGACCTCAGGACAGAGCCCTGCAATCAGACTATGATCAGTAGCTTTGCTCAGCATTTTACTAAGAACGTCCACTACTAAATTAAACAAAAGCAGGGAGATGGGTTCACCTTGCCTAAGGCCTTTACCAGCAAGGAAAAAATCACTTTCACAGTTATTTAACTTGACCCCAACAGACCCCCCATGAGTAAGTTCTTTGGATCCAACTCTCCTCTATGAAAGGCTTGGAAAAGATCTAAGAGATCATTTTTCACCAAGTCCCAAAAATGCTGGTAAAACAAGAAGGGAATCCCATCAGGACCAGGAGCCCCATCAGGATAAGAGCTAAAAATGGCTTCCTTCACCTCTGTCTCTGAAAAGGGGCTTCTAGCAGCTCATTTTCAGCAGGAGAGACTTTTTCAGAAGCAGAGAAAAAATGTTTTGTAGAGAGAACCCAGAAGGGTTTTCTTTCTTAAACAGGTCTTTGTAGAAGTCACTACCCACTTTCAGCATCTCATCTACCTCAGTAACAGGGCCATTAGGGACATCAAGGGAGTGAATGAGGGTTTTTCTCCTCCTCTGGTTAGCTACTGCATGGAAGTAAGCAGTATTTCTATCACCCTCCTTAATGTTCCTATCTCTAGACCTTTGTTTGGCTTTGATTTCTTCTTGAAGCCAAATTTTCTTGAGCTCTCCATGGACAAAGTTTAATCTATTAGTCTCAGCCTCAGAGAGGTTAGTGGTTTCTAGAGAATCAAACTCAAGGAGGAGAAGCCTTTTGTATCTTCTAAGATTAGCTTCCTCATTGGAGTTCCACCCGTTGGTAGTTCTTCTAAATCTCCTAATTTTGATCTGCCAATTTTCTAGGGGGCAGCAGCTCCCAGTGGGCTCATTCCAGATTTTCCTGACTAGCTCAGTAAAATCTTCTCTAAGCAACCACCACTTTTCAAATTTAAAACTATTGCTCTTTGGAGTTTGGTTAAGACCAGAGTCCCACAGCAAAAGAGTGTGGTCACTACCACATCTCGCAGAGCTCTACAACTAGAAAGGGAAAGAAACTATCTAATTACGTGTCACGTAAAATTACATCAATGGTGGACATAATCACGGAGCGGCACTTCCAACATATCTAGCGTAACTGTGGGTTTTCCTTCCGACATGGCAATTCTCAACTTTATGGGTAACCATTTTGCGGATAAAACAACTCTTGAGCTTGACACATTTATCCAAATGATGCCTGGTTCCCCACAGTTGTAGCAGATCACCTCGAGTATGCCATAAGGCCCGAAGCGAGGCGGAGCAGTTTTCTGGATGTCCTATCTCTTCTTTTGCTGATTCTTGCCTTGGGATTTCCCACTGATCTGAGAGTCAAAACCACCAGCAGATTGATCTTGGGCAATTACAGGAGCATGCCCAGATTGTGCCCCCATTTGGGGCGGAGGTGGGCCGTACCACTGCCCAACCGGCGCTCCCCCCCATTGTGATAGGGGAAATTCATCGGAGTTCCTGGTTCCTTCTCATCCTCCAGCCAGATGTTGTCTCTCAGGAAGCATAAATAACCACCAGACAGCTCAATTGATGCAGATTGCAAGCCTAATTTCAATCTTCTGTGGGTTTGGGGGAGAGGTAAGGTAGGGGATCCACCTGCTCCGGCTCCGGTGGCGTGCTGGTGGGCAGGAGTCTAGTCAAGCATTCCCATCTCGCAGCACGGCGTGGATCTCCTGAATTCACTTCTCCTTTCGCGCATCGAACGAACGCAATCGGCGGCTCACTGGGGTGGGGCATCTTGTGCTTCTCTGAGAAATCTCCTTCAAAGTAGATTCGCAGGGCTAGATTTAGCAGCTCCCAATCCACATGATCCTTGCACCTCCGAGCATACCTGCGCGAGTGAGAGAACGGATTCAGTCCCTCCTCGGCTTCCTCCCTCGCAGCTTCCTCCTTTGCTTCCCTCTATTCACACGTGCACTAGGTCCAGGAGAGAGCGTCATCACGGATCCGCATCGCTCGCTCCCTCCATCTCCTCCCTCGAGTCTCCCGCACCGCCCGGCCGACGTGAGTCGAGCGGCCGAGCATCCATGGAAGGCTTTGTAGACATGTGGGAGATGCATCTTGTACATCTGCCTTACTTCCAGCCATTCCCCGTGGATATGGCCGGCGACTCCATGGGGCGCGCGAACTTCTTTGAGGGGGGCAGGCGCGCCGTAGTCGGGAGGCGGGGTGGCGGCGAGATCTATGGCGGCGGCGAGGTGGAGGTAGTGGCGAGGCGGCCGAGGTGGAGGTGGTGGCGAGGCGAAGGGGATCGCGAGGCGGTCATCTATTTGCCAATTATGTGAACTAAACAGTCAACATATAAAATAATTTAAATATATATAATATAGTTATAAGGGAAACATAAGTTGGACCTGGCGTTCCTATTCTTATATAGAAAAATAGAACATACCTCTGTGTTTTCTTCAAAAAAATACATAAATTGGGCTGGCAAAAATAAAACCTCGGATGGGAGGTCCATAGGCCGGTCGATACATGACGGCCCTAAGAAAATACAAACAGGCCTATGGACCTCCCATCCGAGGTCGTGGGATGCGCCTGTTAAAAATGAAAGCCTAGGCAGGGCAGCCCAAAACCACGTCCAACACTTGCCAAAACTTCGTCCCTCATTTTCTCTCGTGTTTCGCATTAATTTCGACATTGTGTGGGCATTTTGACTGTGCATCATATGAAGATGTGCAATGCATGAATGTTTATCGGCATGATGTTAAGCTGGCTGGTAGTTCCATTTTCGACCATGAATAAAACTTCCAACATGATGTTAACCCTGTTTGAAAAGGGCGTGTTAATATAAATGCTCTGCCTCACGAAAGTTGCAGTTTCTTATCTGGCCCGAACTTGCGATTTCTTATCTGAAACTGAAACTTGCAGTTTCTTCTCTGAGAATCACATTATGCACTTTTATACTCCTATGAAACTACATTTTTAAGTGCTAAAAATAGATCTCTAGAAATCATAAAATACTTCATATGCTCAATACTGCAAATCTGAAATTCAAAAGACATTCATATCTGAAAGTACTCTCAAAACACACACCACAAAACACAATTCACAACCTGCAAATACTGACAACCCTAAGCTCCTCCTGACAATTCACAACCTGCCCGACTATTGGGCTGGGGGCAACCCCTCCTATTCCTCGGCGGCAGACAGCTGCCCCGTGAGACGATGTGAACGGCGAGGGAGACGATGGCGAGGAAGCGTTGTCGGGCCAACTGCTTTTCTCCTCTTGCAGTTGGGTTCGGTCGACGAAGACTCCATCAGCTCGCTCTGGTAGGACACCCTCACAAACGGCACCCAGTAGATGCTCGATCCTTCAATCTCTGGTGGATGCTCCATCTAGGATCGATACTCCCACCACTGCTCCCTCACGATCGGATTCGGTGAATCTGGTTGCTCCATGGCCCAGAGGAGCGGCTCTATGTACTCCGGCACGACTCCCTCCGGGAGTATCACCGCCTTTTCACTCTGTTGCGCATATTTGGCCATGGATGTCGCCGTCGCCGCTAGTTGGTCCTTGTTGTCAAACCAAGACTGTATCTCCAACATCCTAGCTAGCTTCACAGGGTCACCATCTGCGATCCTCACGTATCGGTTGTACTCCTCCATCGATCTACTTCTCCACAACACCTTCACTTTCATGGCGGTGGTTTTGAATGGAGCAGAGAGGAGCAGCTGGTTTTGGATTAGAACGGGAGAGGAGCGGCGCTGGTTTTGGACTGGAGCAGGAGAGGAGGCGGTGGTTTTGAAATGGAAGAGGAGAGGAGCGCTGCATTTAGATTGGAACAGGAGAGGAGCGGCGGTGGTTTAAGAGGAGAAGAGCGGCAGCGGGCGCTGGTCTTGGAAGTATTTTTTGTTGTTTTGTGTATTTTGGGTCAAAGTTTGACCACGTCTGATGTTGACAAGCAAAATGTGAATGCATGTCACCAAAAATTGTATCGTTTGGTTCAGATATCTGAATGTACTTTCAAAATATATTATTTTTGCAACGTATAACATATATTTTATGTGCGAAAATCATGGTCAATTATGACCCGGAATAAAAGGGAGACTAGTTAATGTGGGGTCGCTTTCTTAATTGAAGGGTATTTTGATTTTGATTTCGATCCGATCCTGGCAGCCTTGACCCTCTCGTCCAATCCTAAATCGCTGCCGCACGCTCCTCTCCCTCCTCTTCTCCATTGCAAAACCACCTCCTCTCCATCATCTCCATTCCAAAACCACAGTCTCGCCTCTCCCTCTTCTGATCTTCTCCATTGCAAAACCATCTCCTCTCCTCTCCATCATCTCCATTCCAAAACCACTGTCTCGCCTCTCCCTCTTCTGATCTTCTCCATTGCAAAACCAGCTCCTCTCCTCTCCATCATCTCCATTCCAAAACCACCGTCTCACCTTTCCCTCTTCTCTATTGCAAGACCACCGTCTCTCCTCCCATCTTCCAAAGCTAGCACCGGACCACTCAGAAGGACCTCTATGGAGAGGATGCAGCCGAATCAGGCGGATCGCCCGGTGACTGTGCAAAGTTAGCCAGGTTGAAGGAGATCCTTAGTTGGTTTGACAATGAGTGGGAGATTTCGAGGACGGTGTGGGCCATGTGTCAATGTATGCAGTACATGTACTCCTCGGCGGCAGTCACGCCGCAGTCCTTCGAGTTCATCGAGTATCTCCTCTGGGCGATGGAGCAGACAGATTCGCCCGAGGAGACAGTCAGGCGGAGGTGGTGGGCGTACAGGTCGAAGGTCGAGCAACCAGAGGATAACGAATCGATCGAGTATGGTGTGCCATTCATGAGGGCGCAGAGCCAGCCGGAGCCACAGGAGTATTCGTTCTCCCACCGCAAGAGGAGGCCGGATGGCGCGACGTCGCTTCCCCACCATTCTCCATGGTTCCCTCGACGCTCGCCTTGTTTCAACGGCGGCGGTAGGGTTTAAGGTAAGCTTCGCACTAACCTAATCTTCCACCTGCTCATGCTTACAATCAGTGTGACAGCTAATGAAAATCATGCTTACAATCAGTCTCCGAGTACTACGCCAATCACCCTAAAATAGCTCTGGACCTTTGGGTCAAAGTTGTGACACAGTGTACAAATAAAGAAAAATAGATTGGTGCTTCTTTTAGAAAAGAGTACTCCCTAGAAAACTGCCAATATAAGCTACTAGTATTTGGTTAGATGATTTGCTGCCGAGATAGATCCGTCCACCGAGAGCGCCACACATCCCACTGGTGGTGGTGGATGCCAATGCGTGCATGCAGCATGGTTGGTGTCGGTAATTTTTTACTTGGCACACCTACTTTTCTGCATATATGCCGGCTCCATACGTACATTTTGTGCAGTTCCACCAAAATGCAATTTGAATAACCATGTTTGCACTGAGATAATGAAAAAGCATGATTACATTATAGTGGCACTAGTTGATGAAACACACAAAATAAATAGAAGAAAATATTGCGATAGTATCATAGTATGCCATGCTGCGAGGCGAGATGGGCCTCATGACGCCTCATACTGATGCGCCTCATCTTGGACATCGTCCCAAGTCTCCCAGATACACCTTCTTCCAGTGATGAACATCAATGTACAGCGGTAGTACAAGGAGGCGCCTTGAGACATTCAAATCTCTATTTTTATACATATAAACTAAAATTAAGCACCCAGTTTGCATAAACGCTTAAACATTAACAATGGAACTAGTTGATGAAACATACATTAACAAAGAGAAGCACTTTCTTTATCTACATTGGAAATGAAATGATAGAAATGACACTCGCTCTATTTTAACTGTATTATTACTTCATTTTATCAGCGACACTAGGAATTGAGCAGGTGGCAAGCGAGGTGTACCGTGTTAATACCAGGATGGAGGCAGGGGTGCTTAGACTGGGATGCTGAAGCTAGCTCTTTCAGTCACCAACATGGATGATTCAATTCATGGGACCTTTTGGTGCAGTTCACCTAAAAAAAGTAATGTCATGTGAGCTAGCAGCTTCTTCAATTTTTTTTAAGAAAAGGGCTCCAGCCCCGGTTCCATTTCCATCAGAAAACGAAACCCACAGAGCTTCTTCTTCATTAGTTGCAATAAAGTTGAGCAACATCAAGGTTGGTTGTGAAGCTTCTGGAATGCTCAACTATAATTTGGATATCATTTGTGCAGTTCAACTAAGATCGAGCGTGAAATGTATATCTCTGTTTGCACAAAAAAGGTGGAAAGGAGGGTGACTAACAAGTGATGAAACATGCATCAAATGAAAAGAAGCATGTTCCTTATCTGAATGGCAATCCTACAAGGACAGTAGCAATTTCTAAAGCACTGGCATTGCTAGAAATTAGTGTGGGCATTAGGATAAACTATGACAATCGTTAAATACGACATTACTTTGGGCACGGGAGAGTAGGCGGACTGGGACAGTTGCATTTCTAACAAAAAGAACCAACTTATCTTAATGGGAAATTTTAGCAGGACATGTAAAGAAGTGCCATTGATTCATATTCTTTGGAGGCATTACATTGAAAATAACATTGGTTTAACGTGTCCTTACTTTTAACGGTCATTGCTACATTTTACCGGTGGCATTACATCGAGTTGCTCGGGCAAATAAACATCGAGCAGGATATACAGGTTGGTCCCATTTTTGTTCGGTATAGCCACCTTATCTTGTGTGAGGCTAGCAAATCTAGTGCTGGACTTACTATGTTGACTTGTCCCCCAGTCCCCACTTTCTTTCCTTTTTTAACCAATAGATCGGGTTTATATTGAGTTTGTACTGCGTTTCCCTTTATTTCCCTATTAGACCTAGAGACCAATTCGATAGCCAGTCTCTGCTACTTTTCGCCCCCATTATTTCCTCTTTCGACCAAGTCCTAGATTCAGGTAACAAATCCTCCCCCACCCCCACCCCCTTTCTTCCTTGTTTGAACCAAGTAGTACTAGATTCGAGTGCACAACTAGTTTTACCTCTTAAACGTAAAACAATTAGGTGGTTTTTGAACAGCCGATTGATCCTATCTACGAGGGGGCCTGATAAATAGTAAAAGTTACAAATGCAGCGACGTCGGGGAGCTCGAGAAATGAAACAAGGCCAGTTTGAAGGAAGTTATACGATGGTCGCGGGATGTCGCTAGGTGGGCGGCGGGAGGCCGATCTGCCCACACCACGGCCCGAGGAAGAAGGGGTCGGAGGCCCTCCGTCGCCAATGCCGGTGCTTGGGAGAGATCGGCAAGGCAGATCGATCGGGCGCGCCCAAAGAAGGTAAGAGCCGTCGCCAAGGACGACAGCGTGAACGTTGCACCTTCTCACCTTCCCCGGCGGAGAGGATCCCCGGATCTGTGACCAGCGAGAGAGAGAGAGAGAGAGAGAGAGAGAGAGAGAGAGAGAGAGAGAGAGAGAGAGAGAGAGAGAGAGAGTGGCTACCGCTGTCGTGTTTAGATCTGGAGAGGCCGAGGTAGTGTGAAGAGAGCAACACTAGCAAGCAAGCGCGGAGGCTCCTGCCTATATAGTGGAGTAGTACTAGTTTTCTTTTGTCTACCGGAGCCAATCCAGGCGTGTCTGCTGGAGTCTGGTCACATGCATGGACGAACTGGTCTTCCGTGTCTTGCAGGGATCGTCCAGGCACCAACGTAGTACAACACTTCTCTAGTACTATCGCTCATCTCCCTCTTCTATTAAGTCACCCGACTTGCGGGGCCGGGGAGTGTGCCTATGGTCGGTTCTCAATTGCCGTCCCACATGTGTGTGCAAACGCAATACGACGCGCGTTTCATTCGGAGAGCAGCGTGCCAGACCGACCGACCGTCTGGGGTGCGACGCGAACGCAACGGGCGTGTTGTATACTCCGTACATGTGTACCGCTGTTTTCTAGACGCTTTACTCCATGGCGTGGGCGCAATCGATGGATACAAAATTAGTATACTGTATACTATTTAAAAGTCGAGGGCGGGGCTTTTCCTGCGCGGTAGGCGGCGGTGCAGTTCCCCCTAGTCGGTTCGATAGAGATGCGAGAAGACGAGGGAGTAGGCTGCTGCAAACGTAGGGCTGTGTGATTTGACAGCGAGTTACTGTTGGACAGGTGGGGCCCCGTGATTTGACTTGCCATTATCATTTTAATCAAGCGCCACGATCGGGCGTGAGTCTCCCGATTCCTGACCACCTCCATACAGGTGCCTCTCCCAATGCTCCACCATGTAGTAGAGGCTGGCTCTTGCCTGAGAGCCCACTTATCCACTTTTTCCTTGCCTCTCTTTCCTCCACATATGCAAAAATGCCATGTAAAGCGCACTATTGTACTACTTTTACTTGCTCCTATAGGTGCTTAAGCTTGCCACATAGGCATAAAGTCTGATGTGGCAAGTTAATCAAGAAGAGAGAGACTAGTTTGGTGACCCAAGGAAGAAACGGTGCTAAGCGCGTGTACCTAGGTGAAAAGACAATTTTGAGTCTATACTCCCTCCTTTCCAGTTTATAGAGCTCAATTCAAAAATCTCACCAACCAAGGTAGATGGTGAGTAGTGGAATACTTTTTGTAGTTTGCAAAAGCACCCAATTAATGCTCTTGTTTTTCTCAAAAAATTATGTTTACCAATGCATTAATTGCAATGCATGCATGCATAAAGTACATGCATTGGTCAATTTTCTCTTAATACTTGCATGCAATGATTTAATGCACCATGGGATCTGAACTTATGATGGGGAACAACCAAATTGAGCCTTATAAAATGAAAAAACTAAAATTTTGAGATAAGCCCTATAAACCGGAAAGGAGGGAGTAGCTAATTAAATGAAGCAAACTTAGCAACACCATTTCATTGGAAGAGGTCACTCCTTGGCAAATGCAATAAACACTAGTACTCCCTGTGTCCCATAATATAAGAACGTTTTTGGCACTACACTAGTGTCAAAAACATTCTTATATTATGGGACGGAGGGAGTACGAAGAAAGAGATAGAGAGGAGTAAAAAAATTACACTTATAGCCAAAACCTTGTTGTAGTATGAGTAACTAAGTGATGACTATGTATGACATGCCAACATCACATAGCCTAACGCACCATGTTAAATCTCCAAGGGCGCGACCGCACGAGCGACGCAACGGTCATGGTAGGCGTGACCACGATACGGGCTGCTGGCAGCCCTTGGATCTGAGATCAAACGGTCGCATGCTAAGTTGCTGAAAATTTGCAGAATAACCCTCCAGGATAGGATATTCACCCATAGGTCTAGAATCACGCCATGCAACCGTTCGATCTCAGATGGGAGAATGGAAAGCCACTACCCTGCCGTTCGCATGCTGGCAGTTCGCTCCTACTCGTCCACGCACGTCCTTAAATACTACGGCGGGTCGCTCCTAGTCGTCCCGTCCATTCACATTACGGCAGTTCCACTAATCCTAACCCTCCTCCCAAATCCATGGCGTCCCAAATCTCCCCGATCGGCGGTGAGTACAAGGTTAGAACCATCACCGGCGATGAGTTCGACGTCATCTACACCCGTTCTTCCATGACGGTGAAAGGATGCTTTTCTCGCTTGACGCATGTTCGAAAACTCGGATGATGAGTGGGTCATTTGGGCTAGATGTTGAGTACACCACAGTCCTGGGACGAGAGAAGGATCTAAAGGACGAAGAGAGGAAGAAGCCCGTCGTGATCCAGGTTTGTGTACATAAGGTTTGCTTGGTCTACCACATATGCCATGCCGACGTTGAGTGCCAGGATTTTAAGAACTTCCTCAAGGACAAAACAGTGAAATTCGTTATTGTATACTTTAAGAACGACGAAGAAGTCCTGGGTCGGATCGGCCTCGTTGTAGGCAACCCCTTCGACCTCCAGAAGAATCGGCTGGTGTCCTCTCGTCAGCCTTCAATGCTGACCCTGGAAGGAGCCATGGTTCATCCTTCATACGGTAAACTGGAGAAACCTCCATACATGTTTCATCGTCATGCATGGCAGCAGAATGTACTAGATATAGACCACATCCACTATGCTGCAATGGATGGCTACCTTTGCTTCAATATCTACAAGGGTTGGATGAAGTGCAACAGCCAAGTGTGCGGTTGAAGCAAAGAAGTATCGGCCAAGAGGAAGAGGGACAAGGACGTGGACGAGGACTCCTAGTAAGGTGGCAGTGTCGTTGCTCATGGTGGTTCTAATGCAGTGTCTACCGGAATAGTTGCAAAGTTTAATTTCAGGTGTGCTTAATTTAATTTGAGGGGTGTGTTGTGCAGAGCCCCTAGCAGAACTATGTTATGTTTCTTCATGTTACTTTAACTCTTCAGTACGTACATACTAGTATTTCTTACATTTCATCTTTTAGTTGGTATAGTACACTCGTTTCTTCACATTATATACGTACAATATTTATAGCCAACATCATATAGCCAGCAGTTTAGTTGTCAAAGAATTTCAGGGTGCTTAGTTTTGTCAAAGAATTCCATGGTGCCTAGAACGACGTGCATGCCATGTAGTAAACCAATATGGAGGAAGTATAGTAAAAATGAGGTGATTTTACCGGGCGATCGGCGGGGGAGCATGGCCTGTCATGCGGTCCCACGTGTCATGATGTACCAAGGTGATGCGCGTGTCCCTCTTGAGGCAGAAGCAATACTAGTACATGGTTTGAGATGATGGCGAACCAAAGTGTGAAATAATGGTTGCTTCGTCCGTCTGGGAAGGCGCGGCATTGTGATTTGACGTCTCATTGCTCATTACTACTACTGGGCCGGTACGAGTGGGGTGCGTCCCCCTGTTGTTCTGCACTGTTATTTGGTGCTTGACACGTCGACCCGGTTGCTATATGTCCCACATGTCGGCGACATGAAGTACAGAATTCATGAAAGGGAGCGTCGACGGAGGAGTATACTACAGAATTCATGAAAGGGAGCGACTTAGTTTTGGAAAAATCTGTTTTTTACGGAGTACGTACCCACTAGGGTTTCTAGGGCTCATCCAAAAACATTCTTTTTTCGTTTGATAAGTCTCAATTCTACTATACTAGTAGTAGTACCATTACATGTTGGATTTCGAGGTGCGTTAGATCACCGACGCTAGCGATGTCAAGAGGAAACTAACCAATGCATGTACAAGTTCATGGAAATTTAGTGTTCATTCATGCATTCGTTCTAATTAATGCCTCGGTAAACATAACTTCTTGAGAAAAATGATCGTACTAATTACTTGTGTAAACTACGAAATTAATTCGACCACTCACATCTACCTTGGTTGGAGAGATTTTGAAATTGAGCCATAAACTGGAAAGGAGGGAGTAGTAACTTTTGTCTCGATTACTATTTGTGGCCTTGTATAGATGCAAAATGTATTTTTTATAGTGGCCTTGTATAAGTAAATGGAGGGAGTACTAACCAAAGTACGTAGTAGGGACGAGGAGTAAACGGAGGGAGTAGTAAAATTTTCTCCTCGTGCTACGAGCCACCGCGTGCGTGGGCGAGGGAGCGGGTGTAAGGTGTAGTAAGCAAGCTTCACCTCATCCTGCGAGCCACCACGCCCATGGGCAGGGGAGACGGCGTGCTAAGCAAGCTTCTCCTCGTTCTGCGAGTTGACGGGACACATCAAAAGTACTCTAGTGTATAGAGCCTTGCCTCTAAGGTAAGCCCCACATGGTTTGCCTCTTTTTTTAATTTAACATAATGCGACAAGTCGCAATTTGTTTCTTCACCCGTGGTAGACGATCCTCCCTCCACCAAGTCGCAATTATGTTTCTTCTCGTTACTTTAACTCTTCAGTACGTACATACTAGTATTTCTTACATTTGATCTTTTAGTTGGTATAGTACTACCACTCGTTTCTTCACATTATATACGTACAATATATATGGCCAACATCATATAGCCGGCAGTTTAGTTGTCAAAGAATTTCAGGGTGCTTAGTTTTGTCAAAGAATTCCAGGATGCTTAGAGGGTGCTTGGATCCACGGGACTTATTTTAGTCTAACTAAAAATAGTCTCTTTAAGAGGCTAAAGTTCCAAGCACCCCTGACTAAAGAGGGGCTAAAACTAGTCTTGAGACTATAAATTTTTAGTCAGGGGTACCCCTACTAAAATGTGGATTAGTCCTCTCTCTACTCATTTAACTCCTCTCCTTTAACACAGGCGAGTTCAAGATTGGAGGGTTTGGAGGATAATAAATGCTCATTAACTTGATTTTAGCCTTTTTAGTATTTGGATCCAAGCATGGGTGAGGCTAGCATGTTTTCGTCCCACTACTTTTAGTCATGGTACTAAAACGTATCCAAGCACCCTCTTAGTTTTATTTGAGGGGTGGGTTGTGCTGGACACCATTATTGTGACTAGCCTTTTTAATAGTACTATATGCATAATTTGGCGACGAGTGGTCTCTATATGTACCACATTTTTTTAATTTCAAGTTTTGCTCCATGGCGCAATCCATCGATACTACTGCTGTACAAAAGTATACATTTTTTAAAAGGCTAGAGGGTGGGGCAGTCTAGCTTGGTCCGTTTCACGAGAGGCGAGGGCCTTTGTGATTTGAGGCTCATTACTGCTGGAAGGCGGGTCCTTGTGATTTGACTGCTTGTATAAATGCGCCGACAACCTGATCGAGGAGGAGCAAAGAACCGTGCGGTATACTCAAGTTTTCCACTGGAGTAGTACTGCGATGGAGGAGCACGAAACACGGCAGCCCAGTGCCATATGGCGATAAAAATGATCTAATTTGCTAGTCATCTCATTGTTAGCATTGCTCTATTCATTCCCTCAAAAAAACCATTGTTCTATTCATGCCTCGCAGAGAACATGACACGTGCGGCGAAACACCCGAAGCAAAAGATGAAACACAGGAGCAAAATAAGAAGGAAGATTATCACCCTAAATGATCTAATTCACCGCGGAGTCGTAACTGCTTCTTCATGGCCTCCACGACCTCCATCTCCTTGCGCCTCTCCTCCACCATCTTCATCAATGTGTCCATGACGCGGCATTTCTCGACGCGAGCCTTCATCATCTGTTCCACGGCCATATTACGTACCTTGACAGCAGCCGGGTGCTCGATGCGGAGCTTCGCCAACTCTTCCTTCTGTTCCATGACGAGGGCCTGCAGCATCTTCATCGAGGAACTACTATTCTCATGCAGCTTCTTCCAGCTGGCGTTCTTCTCCTTCAACAGGTCGATCTCGTGGCAGAGCTTCACATTGTCCTCCCAAAGTCGCAGGATTTCGCTGGTCGCCTTCTTCTCTGAGGCAATGCTCTTCTTCAGCAGCATCACCAAGCCGGCGGTCAACTCCCCCTACTGACTGAGCTCAGCAGGCATCTCGTCGAGGCTCTCCTTCAGCAACTCCATCAAGCCTTGGATGAACTCCTTATGCTTATTGAGCTGATCGGGCATGCCGTCGAGGGATAATGACTCCAGCTCCGCCGGCTCAGCATGTTCGCCTCCGCGGCTAGGGCGCTCCTGGGAGCCATCGCCTGACCGTGAGAGATCTTTCGAGGTCTCTGCGTGGCGGCGAGCCCTCTCTTTTTTTCCGCAGCCATGGTTGCCGCTCCCTTGTTACGAGTAGTTCTCGACCTAGAGCTCTGCTCACCGGCCATGGCAACAGCACAGACGAAGAAGAAGCACTTACGAGGAGGAAAGGTAGAGTAATTTTCGGTTAGGTAGTTCCCCTTTTTATAACCTAAGTACTAGCACTAGTACTAATACCTGCATAGTGGGAACACGTTCAGGTTTGGTACGTACTAGTAGGTGTGAGCAGGCTTTCGAATGTGATGGGAACAAGGTAAAGATTAATTGATGGTTTTGGTTTCGAGGCCCGAAACGGCTCCCGATGAGTTTAGCGGAACATAAATTTCAAGTACTACACTGCTCAAATGCGTAAATATTATGTCAAAAATACGCACAAAATACGAAGGAGACCAATGGAAGTACTACCAGCAACCCACGATTTAACTACTCGCATGCGCGCAGTGGAGTAATAGTAATGTCTTTCTTCCGCCCTCACGTCCACTCAATTTGCATGCGCTGTATTAATTGACCATCAATGAAGTGAACGACTTTACACGCGTCAAATTATCACATGGGGTGGATCTTGGTACAAAATTGCGTCCACCCGTGTACCCGCGTGTGCGTGCGAGGGAATGAGTGCGTGCGTGCACATCTTCTCTTCGTGCATGTACCGCCAGTATGGCTCAGGGAGGATGAGTACATTCTTCTGGAACCAACAACACGTCACTGTGATCAATCCACGCAAGGAGGTCGCGACAACGCCTCCACATGTGCCACTTGGCTTCATGAACTGTAAGAGAGACATTGTGTAGCGTGCCATTGGTATTCTAATTTACGTGTTTTGCACATACTCGAAGTACTAGTTAGGTACACGTGCATTGCACGCATCAGATTTTGCGACCAAATTATGAATAAATACCACACTATAGCATGTAAGCTCTGAGTCATATATGCCTGATGTAGCCCTTCGTTTAATTCTTATAGTTCATCTCATTCAAAATCAATTAGTTTTTATAAAAAGCTAAGAACGCGAAATAGGAAAAACATGGGATTATAGTATAATGTCGTCTTGAATCCTCTAGGATTGTACGAGTGTTTGATTGTGCATAGAAAAAACACAGAATTCTTTCAAAGAGGTTTGAGTGGATGGGATGTTTCGTATGAAATCTAGTGCAAATGAATCATATGGAAAAATTCCTATGGTTTACAATCCTCTGAATCAAACAACCAAGATAGGAAAAATTCCTAATGATTAGAATCCTCCAAAATTCCTTTGAGAATCCTTTGAATCAAAGAAGCCCTTAATCTATTTTATGATTCATGGAATTGTGCCTTGTAAAGCATAAAGTAAAAACAAATAATGGCAATTCAACTAGAAAAAAGTTTGGGCAGTTATGATATGGAAGATTTTAGAACAAAAGAGAACCACTGTTGTTTTGAGGTTTGTGCATTATGCTTAAGTTCAACCATCGAGTCTGCTAGATTGTACATGTGGCAAAATCCAGTGGGGGGCTAGAAGATGGTGTGAGGGGCCGAGTGGAGGGAGACTATGAAGGAATGCACAAGTGCGAGATCGATATTTAGAGAGAGGAGGCGAACACATGCGTTGTTGCGCGCAGTGGCGGAGCCATGAAAAATAAATGAGCTAGGGGGCCAAGCATTGCTAATCCTTTACGAGGAGGGTCAATTCATGAATTTAAACCATTTTTAGCAGCAATTGTCTAATGATCACATTCATATTAGCCTCGATATATAGTGATGTTAGGGGGGAGGGGGCAGGGCCCTTACTGCCCCCTGTCTTCACCATTGTGCACGTGTCCGAGAGATGAAGCGGAAGGCATGGATGATGAGAGGGGGACGTTGGATATATAATTAATGTGGGCGTATTAGCTATATATGTTAATCCTATATAGAGAGGTATAGATTGATCGATGTGGACATGGGAAAGAGGGTGAGACCTCACTGGATATATCGATTGATCGGTTTGTGTGGAAAACTATGAAAGACCTAGCTATATACACACATACATAGAGGAACATTGATCGTTGCGCATGCACGCGTGAGAGATAAAGAATGCCCGATATGATGGAGAGGGGGATGTGTGTGGGTGTCTGCCTTCATGGGAGACCGACCTGAAGAAAAAGATTGCATGCATGCGATGGATAATGCCATTTGGTAGTTTGTGTGCATGCATGCACGAGAGAGAAAGTTAGTGGTACAATTATAAAGAGAAGACTACGTGTGGGTGTAAAAGAATAGGTGAGGTCATAATCAATGTAAAGTTGAATTCAAATATTTGAATAAGAGATCCTAATGTTTGAAACCCATGCATGCATGAATATAACGGAGATCTGCGCGGTGTGGTTTTGAATCGAGAATGTTGTAATGTATACACTTTGATGAAGGTCATTCTGATTTGAATTTGAGATACAGATGGCAGACATCATTTGGCCTCGTCGCATCCGTGCATGGACACACTATTCTAATTGGAGATGATGGGCGGCTTTCGCATCACATATCTATATCTATACCCCTATATATATATATATATATATATTTATTTATTTATTTATTTTTATTGTGTGCGGGTAACTTTAACTTTGAAAGATGGTCGTTGGATGAGGCGAATCCGATGGTCCAGAGATGGAAATTTTGAGCACTACTGGCCGTTGGATATCATCTAGATTCCACCAGATTTCGCCACATGTATAATCTAGAAGACTCCATGGTTGAACTTAAGCATAATGCACAAACATCAAAACACAAGCACTTCTTATTTGTTCTAGAATCTTCTGTATCAGAATTACCCAAATGTTTTTCTACATCATTTGCCATTATTTGTTTTTACTTTATGTCTTACGACACACAATTCCATGAATCTTAAAATAGATTAGCTTTCTTATAAAAACTAGATGATTTTGAATGAAATGAACTATAAGAATTAAACAAACATCTACATCATGCATATATGACTCAAAGCTTGCATGCTATAATGTGGTATTTATTCATAATTTGGTTGCCAAATCTCATGCGTGCAATGCACGTGTACCTTACTCTAGTCTAAATGGTGTTTGTGTGTGTGTTGTGCGTGTTGAGGTGCAAATTGTCTTTTTTTTTGGTACACGTTAAGCTTGTTCTTCCGAAATTTCAAGCCGCGCCTTGTTATACTGAAAATTCAAGCTAGCGTCTCTGCTATCATGCTGCGAAACTCCCGCCTCTTCAACCCGCGCCTTGTTAGCCCGAAATATTTAAGATATATCTTGCTCTCGTTGTGCTTCGACAACTCCCTCCATCTCAACCAGCGCCTTGCTATTCCGAAATTACAACGCGCGCAAAAACTCCCACCTCCTGTGAAATCCCGACACGGGAAATGCTCGTGGTACCCCTGAGCCGAAAGAACCTCCTCAAATCGGTGGGGGTAGTTTCGTAACTTACCCCACATTTCGGACAAGCGCATCTCTAAGCCCTGGTTCCCCACTGCCATCCCATCTGCCCACCCATTCGTACACCAAGGCCGCGAAAACCCGCGACGAAACCCCACACCCTGCTCCGTCTGCCACCCAGCCGGAGCCTCTTCCCCGATGATGTCGTCCACAGCAACACCTCGACGTCCCTCATCCACCGTACTGGATGAGGATCCGTTGTCGATCTCATCGTCCCGCCGGTTCAGCCACCCTGTCCTCCAGCTCCAAGGAGCTGCCCCGATGTTCCCCTCGTCTTTCGCGCCACCTCCATTCCCACACCGCCGTCTTCACCTGCACCACCGGAAGAGCATCATCATCACCGTTTCCTCGGATGAAGCTGCGGCCTAATCGGTGCCACCAAAGAGGTTGTACACTAATCGCCGCATTTTCTTCTTGATTCGATCTCACGGTGCCGACACGGCGCGGATCCATCCACGGCGGCGTCGCCGGCCACTTCCTCCACGGAGTCGCTCCCTCGGCGGCGACGTCCACATCAGTAGGACCTGTTGCTGCTTTAGCTCTCGCTCGCGCTGCTGCTCTGCTCTTGCTCTCGGTCCCCTGCCTGGTCTGTTATTGCTATTGCTCTTGCTCGCGCTGCTGCTCTTGCTCTTGCTCTTGCTTGCGATGATGCTCCGATTTAGCTACACTTCAGTCGACTGAATCGACTTTTGGGTCAGTCAATTTTCAGGGGGTGGGGGGGCTTGCCGTGGTGAAGGAAGAACCAGCCTTGCGGGGAGGGGCTCACCAGAGGTACCCACTATCTATCTTAGGGTTCGGGATGGGGCGGTGGTCGCCCGGCGGTGGCGTTGGCGGGGCGGTGGCGTGGGGATCGCCGGAGAAAAAGCTCGGCAGGTGGGGGCCTAGAGGGATGGCCGGGGCGGCGGCGGACCGGCGGTGGGGAGTGTTTTCGGGGCGGGCGAGGCGGCGCACCGCCGGTTGCGGGCGGCGGGGGGCTGCTGTTTGGCCGGTGGTGGCTGGCGGCTCAGGGGGGTGGAGGTTGAAGATGAACCGCATGCCCTTGATTTCATATCCAACGGCTGCAAAATCGACTGACCAGAGATGAAAAAGTTAGTCGACCGACGTGTAGCCTCACCTTGCTAGTGCGTTCAGTTTTGACAACAAAATTCAGTTTCGACTGTTAAGTTCAGTTTCGACAGTTAAGTTCAGAGATGAGCGACTGATGTATTTTACATCAAGCACTTTGTGGTTATGTATTTTACGTCATGTATTGGAGATGCTATTAGAATTCCACTCAGGTTAACATTGTTCGTTGTCTCTCTTGTCCTGCTTCAGCCTTGGCGTCGTACAACTCACCGGAGCTGCTCCAACGACGAAACCCTCCATCACAGTGGAGCAGTACCTCGGGCTCCATCTCCAGACGCCTAAGATCTTCTTCCCCTCCTGCGACAGCCAAGTCAGCCGGAGCATCCTCACCGGCCAACCTAATCACGCTGAGATCGACATGGCTTCGCCAAAGAGGTTGTATACTTGTTGCATCTCTTTTTTACTCTACATGTTATATATATTGTCCACTGAGCACTAGTTGTAATGGGAAATACGATTATTTTATCCTGCTATATGACAAGTAGTGAGGTACCAGGCAACTTAGCTATCCATGATGGACTCTCTTGAACGCCATCATTATTTATCTCTGCGTGTTTGAGCTGTGCATTTGTCGATGGGCCTGGGAGTTGAGCTAGTATGGCAGTGTCCTGGGTCCAAAGTAATAGAAGTAGCACAAAAACATTTTTTCAGTGTAGGATTTTCCTTGCTCAAGCCTGCCTACTAGAATCGCCAGTGCTTGAAAGGAAAAGTGAATGAAAAACATCAGAATTGGAAAGTTTCCTATGGTACTACTATCGGTCTTCTGGGAACGGGGGTACCCAGACTTGCCTGCCTGCGGCCTGCGGCGTGGCTCAAAGGGTGGCCCAGTACGGCCCATCTTCATCAACACAAGCTCAAGACCCTCGCGAGGGGCCAAGCCTCATGAGGCGGACAGGAAGCCTCCTCGAGCACGGCCGTCCCAGTGGCTCGCGAGGAGGCGGAGAGATCAAGGCAGGGTACCTCACGAGGTGCCCATGACGCAAGCCATGACGACCAAGAGGCGCCCAGGCGCGCCAGCCCAGCTGTCCTCATTTCCTCTTTGGTGCAAAGGAGGCAAGCGCAGCGAGAGCGTCAAGCAAAGGCAGCCGCGTTCGGTGCAACAAGACCAAGACCATCACAACGGCAAGAAGGAGGTCATCGTGGAGCCCAAGCCCGGCGTCATCGTCGAGCCTTTGACAAAGGCGAGGACCAACTTTAGTCAGGATAAGTGTACTAGATGTTCCCCTTCAAAATGGCCAATTGTTGGCGCCCGTCCCGCTCAATATTTGGGAAGAGGCCCAGGGCCTCTGCCTATAAGTAGAGCTAGCCACCACAGTAGAGAAAGGAGGGGAAGAGAGAGGATCGGATCTTAGCTTGATCCAACCCGATCGAGAGCCTAGCCACAAGAACACCCCACCCTCGCGAGGTTGTTCTTCCTTGTATTGTTCATCATCAACCCAAGAGGCAATCCACCACACCACACACTGGAGTAGGGTGTTACACCACAATGGTGGCCCGAGCCAGTATAAACCTTGTGTCCCTTGTGTTGCTCTTCGTGCAGTTTTAGATCCTTGCGAGGCGATGAATTGCAGGCAGGTAGGAGTGAGATCTCCGCGTGCACCCCAGAGTTCGAACCCAGAGGGTCTGCCGGAACCCGAAATCCGACATTTGGCGCACGAGGTAGGGGTGCACCGGAATCCGTCTTCCGCCGCCCTGTTCTTCGCCGCCCATCGCGACCATGTCACACGCTCGTCAGGCCCGCACCGAGCACCGAGCCGCTCTCGCTACCCGCGTCGCCTAGACGACTCCCGTCGGCGGCCGCCCCCGCCGTTCCCCGTCGCCTGCCATCAATGCCGCCACCGGCCCGGCGGGGAACGAGCAGCAAGCATCGTCCCAGCATATGTCCGTGAGGCGAGACGGCCGCACCACTACTCCTTCACTCGCCCTAGCTGGTTCTTCGTCTCACGCGCTCCGCACACCCATGGAGGCTCGAGCCGCGCTCATCATGGCAAACGAGCTCCTGCGCTACCGCCCAGTCGACACGTCTACGAGGACTGGCTCGACCGCGTCGCCGAGCTCGTCCGCGCCGCAGGGGGCTCCCCCGCGCCGTCCTTCTCACTGCACCGCGCCCCGCCTTGCGCGGGCGATGAAGCTCCGGGAGCGCCTCAGCCGCCTCCCCCTCAATAAGGTGCCTTGGACCCAAGGCGCGTGCCCCCTGGGCGGAACCCACTCCGTTTGGCACCAGCGCAGCAAGAGCAGAGTTGTCAAGAGGTTCCTCACCCCCAAGAAGCTGCCCGAGTGCTCCCTGCACCGGCCCGTCATGACCGCGCTCCTGCTCTAGCACGCCAAGACCTCGCGCTGCTCCCAGCGGCGGCGCATGGGGACCCGCAAGACCACCTTCGTCACCAAAGGCCTCCCGTGGCCACAGCAGGCTGCCGCGCCTTCACCGCTGAGCTGCGCAGCGTTGCGTGGCCCGGCAAGTTCAAGCCAGACCTGCCTCCTCGCTATGATGGCACGGCCGACCCTGCGGAGTTCCTCTAGCTTTACGAGCTGCGCATCGAAGCCGCCAACGGGGACGAGAAGGTCATGGCGAACTGGTTTTCCATGGCGCTCAAAGACAGTGCCCGCACCTGGCTCCTGAACCTGGCTCCTGGCACGATCTTCTCCTGGGACGAGATGCGCACCCGCTTCATGGCCAACTTCCAAGGCACTCGCAACCGGCCCCCTTCCGTGAGCGACATGCGCCGCATCAAGCAGCAGCCAGGAGAGACCCTGCAGAAGTACATCCAGCGCTTCAACAACACACGCCTCAAGATTCCCAAGGTGACTGAGGATTCCATCATCTCAGCCTTCTCCGATGGCGTGCGTGACGTCAAGATGAAGGAGGAGCTGGCGATGCATGAAGATCTGTGCACATCCTTGGAGCTTTTCAACTTGGCGACCAAGTGCGACAGGGCTGAGGAAGGACGCCTTTCCCTCCTCGAGCTGCCAGCCGCGGACCCAGAAGAGAAGAAACCCAAGGTCAAGGATGTGAAGCGCAAGGGGGCTGCCATGCTCGCGGCAGAACCAGATACCAAGCGAGGCAGAGATCAGCCCGAGTCTTCTAAGGGTAGCCGGTACTGTGTGTACCACGACCTCCACACCCACAACACCAACGAATGTCAAGAACTCCGAGCCGTGCGAGAAGGGCGAATCGGTCGACGCCCCGACCGCAACGATCGAGGCTATGGCTGAGGAGGAGGAAGAAACGCAGGACGCTGCGAAGACCGTGGCCCTCGCAAAGGGTGGCGCGACCGACCTCGCGAGGACCGCTGGCAGGATCAGCCTCACGAGGAAGGTTGGAGGGATCAGCCTCGCGAGGATGGCTCGCAAGGCAACGCAGGCCTCCCTCCTCTGCCATCACAGCCAAGGAGAAATGAGTACCACCATCAAGATGAGGGGGCTGGGGGCTTCCAGGAGCCGTGCGCGATCGCTTGCATCCTGGGCGGAGCTCAAGCCCCAGCCTCTCAACGCATCTTCAAGCAGTTCGCCCGCGAAGTGAATGCAGTCCTCCCCAAGCTCGAAGCCACGCGCCCTCTCAGGTGGTCAGTGTGTGCCATCACATTCAGCTCAGCGGATCAGCTCAAGTGCGGCCACAGCCGGAGTCCTCCCGATGCTTTGTTCCCCAATCATCAGCAACGTGCAAGTCACCAGGACCCTCATTGATGGCGGAGCAGGGCTCAATGTCCTGTCCGTAGAGACATTCAACAATCTCCAAGTGCCTTACAATCAGCTTCAGCCAACCAAGCCTTTCTCCGGAGTCACCGATGGCTCCACAGTTCCGATTGGGCAGGTCCGCCTCCCTGTCACCTTCGGGGCGCGTGACAACTACCGCACTGAGCTCATCGACTTCGACGTTGCTCACATTCGTCTGCCATACAATGCCATCAACGGGTACCCAGCTCTGGCCAAATTCATGGCCATGACTCATCACGGATACAACGTCCTCAAAATGCCGGGGAGCGGTGGAGTCATCACGGTGCCTTGTGAAGAGAGAGATGCGGTGTGCTCCCTGGAGCGTGCTTTTCAAGCCGCGTCAATTGAAGACCCAGATCGCAGGAGCGGGAGGCTCCCCGAGGCTGCTCCCAAGAAGAAGAAGACATCGCCTGGCCCGACCCCTCGGGAGGCAGGCCCCTCAGGGTGCACGCCTGTTCAGGGGGCACCTCCTTCTGTCGCATAGGAAGGCACACCCGGCGCCGTCCTCGAGCAAGGCTCGGGGGCTCTCTCCTGGAGGGCCACCAACCTTGCTAAGGTCACGACGGAGGCGCTTGGGCACCACTTGGAGGCGTGTTTCAAAGCACGTTTCCCTCAGGAAGGAGCAAAGCAAGGAGGGCCAAACCCTCAGGAGTTCGTCAGCCAGATCATTCAGGAGTTGCAGGAGTCAAGAGTCTTGAGTGGCAGCCGCCGCTTACCCGCAGTAGCTCCCCATCCAGGCGAGGATGGTGGGCTGCGCGTCTGCATCGACATACCAGGGCTCAACCGAACCGCCTCTCAGGAGCGCCTCTGGCCCTCACGCATGGGGCACTGTGAAGGTCCACCCCACAGCTACGTTCGCATGCCCTACGGCGTGCCGAACGCGGCTGCCACGCGTCAGCGCCTCATGGGGAGCATCCTGGAGGCTCAAGAGGCCAGGCGTTCCGCAGTCCTGGGGGAGATGGAGATGGTCCGCGAGGAGCCACCAGCGCCTCCGGAACCTCCCGAGGCTCCTGGGCCTGGGGGCTCGTGAAGATCGGCTTCCGCGGCCCACCACGCCCTGCCACTTCAAGATCCCTTCATCTTCAACGTTATCGGTGACATCCTTCAAGTTTCATTTCCAGTGGGAGCACCCCGTGGCTGCATCATTCCCGGGCAGCGTGGGTCCGTCCCTGCGGCGTGTATCCCTTTTACTTCATGTTCCTAGCTTACCTTATCGGGGGCGCCCCTCGGGCTGCATCATCCCCAAGTCGCTTTGGCCAGACCCAGCGACGTCTGCCTTCCCTGCACCTATCTAAATGAACTTGCTCCTTCGTGACTAACGTGTTTGACCTAGTCACCCGCTCAATTGACACCAACTGATGGAGCTGCTCCCCAATGGCACGACGCTTGCGCATGGGTCCGCCCCTGCAACACCGACAAACCTGAATGGCTGAGCTCTGGCCGCGGCAGCCCCGCACGACGCCACCTCGTCAGGCCTTCAGTGCCTCGTCACCCCTCCAAAGCAACCAACGGCTGACCGTCGCTTGTCATGGCGGACTCTTGTTCTTCTTGTGGTGAGCCTACAGGATCTCTTCAAGGAGCAGCGCCAGGCAAGGCCCTCATGGCGTCTTCTTCACTCTCGTCCACGCGAACCGCTTGCACGTTAAAGGGGGGGTACCTGAGCATCGCGACTCATGGGCTCCTATTGGCTCTCCAGCCCTCACCCTCTGGCCTTGTCCACGGCATCGCGACCTGGCATACCAGCGACGGCTGAGACCCGCTCGAGGGCCGGGACCCGAGGACGTAGAGCAGAAAGGGGAGCAAAGGCGAGAGGGAAGAGGCACGCGGGGACCTCGCCAGGCAACCCCTCGCCTGCCGATGCGCGGACCTAATGTCGCACCAGGAAGCGGTTCCTGACTCCCAAGATAATTCATCCTCCAGAAACACTAGCTATCACAGCACCGACCTCGCACCTAAGGCAATCCCGTGTAAGCAATGTCGCGCTCCTTTCTCACCGAACGATGGCTGCTTGAGCGCTAAAGGGGACCTCCTGAGCATCGCGACTCAGGGGCTCTTCTTGGACCCGGCCACTCACCTCCTAGCCTTGACCACGGCATCGCGACACAGCATACCAGCGGCTGAAGCCTGCCTTGGGACGGGACCTGTCAGCCTTGAGCACCAAGCCCTCGTGAGGTTTGAAAGGAGGAACTAAGCTAAGACGGAATGAGCATCTCACACTACTTCACGACAAGGATCATATTAACAAACAGAACCACAGGCACCTTACAAGCCCCCACGGGGCACGTTTTTCGACTCCTCACAGAGAACAGAGGGAGCAGGTCCTAAGGGTGCTAACTACACGCGCCTCCGCAAGAGATGCCATCATCAACAGTGGGCCGTCAGGCGCCGGCGCCAACCTCATCCAGATTAGAGGTGGCGGCGGCTGGCGAGCTCCCGCCCTTCCAGGCGACGCAAGCTCGGGGGCTCGTAGCTGTCGTCGCTCGTCTCCGGAGTCGCGAAGAGCTCGGCGGAATCGCTGGATCCCCCGACGCCTCTGCCGCCTGAGGTGCTGCCGAGGGAGCGATCGGCGAGCCTGGTCCTCGCCGCGGCAGGGCCCCGACCACCTCTCTCAGGGCAGCACTCCAACCGGCGTCCTTCCGCGTCGAAGGCCTTGAAGAGCATCATGGAAGCGCCGTCGTACTCCAAGTGGATTGCAAGGGCGCCCCTTGTCCTGCAGACCCGGGCGATCTCGCCCCAGCCTCGAGTCATGAAGACCTTGCCTGGAGCAACGACCACGACCTCCACTTCGGTCGCGAGGGTGCTGCAGCCGGCGTGCTGCAACCAGAGCTCCAAATATCCTCCCTACGGCATCACGAAGGCGAAGGAGGGAGGAAGGCGAATCCAAGACTGAGGAGGCATGGCGGCGTGGAGCACAAACTCTCGGGAGGAGCCCTCGGCATGGACTCCAGGAGGGAAAACGCACACCGCCGTGACCCGCCGACGCCGACGGCGGCGTCGTCCATGGCGCTTGGCGTCAACTCCTTCAGGGCCCTCAAAGTGGGAATACAAGAGCAGCGGGAACCCTGGCGGCGGTTGCTCGCACCAGGGCCTCGACACCTCCTGCCGGGCGCCCTCATCCCGACGGCAGAGGGCTAGCCGTTTCTTCGGTGGAAGCGGGTCGGGACCCTCTCGGGGAGCCTTTCCCTTCTCTTCCGCGGAGAACCGGCCGATCGGAGCCATTGCCACAAAGTGGAGCAAGGGACGGAGAAGAAGGAGAAGCAAGAAGAGATGGACCGAAAGGGCACGCGCCGTTCCGTACTTATAGCCGGGGAAGGCCAACCGTCGACCTCCACGATCGCAGGTAATCATGACCCGCTTTGCATGCAGGCACTTATCAATTCGTGCAGTCGCCAAGGCGTCGTGGGGAAGCAGGGACGCCCACGTCCAATCAACCGCCATGCGGCGCCTGAGGCCGCAGCCTGTTAGGGACCACGGCGCTTCGCATTTGCCCCTTCGCTTCTCTGCTCAGCCAAGTCCAGGCGCGCCTTGGGCCCGGGGGCTACTGTCGGCGTTCTGGGAACGGGGGTACCCAGACTTGCCTGCCTGTGGCCTGCGGCGTGGCTCAAAGGGTGGCCCAGTACGGCCCATCTTCATCAACACAAGCTCAAGACCCTCGCGAGGGGCCAAGCCTCGCGGGGCGGATGACAGGAAGCCTGCTCAGGCACGGCCTCGTCAGGCTGGCTCGCGAGGAGGCGGAGAGATCAAGGCGGGGTACCTCACGAGGTGCCCATGACGCAAGCCATGACGACCAAGGCGCGCCGGCGGGCGCCAGCCAGCCTTGATGTCCTCATTTCCTCTTTGGTGCAAAGGAGGCAAGCGCAGGCGAGAGCGTCAAGCAAAGGCAGCCGTTTCGGTGCAACAAGACCAAGACCATCACAAGGCAAGAAGGAGGTCATCGTGGAGCCCAAGCCGGCGTCATCGTCAGAGCCTTTGACAGGCGAGGACCAACTTTAGTCAGGATAAGTGTACTAGATGTCCCCCTTCAAAATGGCCAATTGTTGGCGCCCTTCCCGCTCAATATTTGGGAAGAGGCCCAAGGCCTCTGCCTATAAGTAGAGCTAGCCACCACAGTAGAGAAAGGAGGGGAAGAGAGAGGATCGTATCTTAGCTTGATCCAACCCGATCGAGAGCCTAGCCACAAGAACACCTCACTCTCGTGAGGCTGTTCTTCCTTGTATTGTTCATCATCAGCCCAAGAGGCAATCCACCACACCACACACTGGAGTAGGGTGTTACACCACAATGGTGGCCTGAACCAGTATAAACCTTGTGTCCCTTGTGTTGCTCTTCGTGCAGTTTTAGATCCTTGCGAGGCGACGAAGTGCAGGTAGGTAGGGGGTGAGATCTCCGCGTGCACCCCAGAGTTCGAACCCAGAGGGTCTGCCGGAACCCGAAATCCGACAACTAATTTTGATGAATTTGGTGCAAAGGAATGGAGCAAAGGAAAACTGTAGGGTTTGTTCCGTTAGTGTCTCCGTGAAAGAAAAGCCGTACGAATTCTAATTTCCACTTCTCCTCCTTTTCATATTCCTGTTCATCAAGCACAAGACTAAGATATAGTAGCATAATAGCATTATAACCATACATTTTCTTGTGGTTTGACTTAATCTCACCATGATCTTTTGCATCATGTGATCTTCCAATTGTTGTGAATCAAACACCCAGATTGGCAGAAATCCTGTGTTTTTAAATTCTCTGTTTTGCACGTGCATTCCTATCCTATTCCTGTCTATTTCCTATCCCTGCATTGTTAGAATCCTCAAATTCAAACAAGCCCTTACTCAATTACTTACATTACGAGATATGTGTCAAAGAAAACCTTGTGTGGTTTGTCCTGCTCTGTGGCGCTGTGTTCCACCCATTTCATTTGCTCCAACAACGGAAGGGTTCACCATAGCGAGGATCCACTCTCCGGACTGTCTTCGCCGCCTCGGATCTTCTTCCCGCCGCCCGGCAACTCACGGCAATGCATTACCATCATCAAGCGGCGCAGATGACCTTGAGGACTACACGGGTCCGCAAGAGAGATCTCACTCTTCCGTGTCTGCTTATGTTATGCGTCGCTTAATATGATGACATGCTACATTATCGTCGTGTTCACCTATTAGACTCCGAGTCAGGTCCAAACTAATGCTGAAACTTGAGTTTTTAAATGGTTGTGGGGTACATATTGGGGCAGCAATCAGTACTATCTGGTTAATCTCCGGTGTCTACTATGAGTTTCATGTTGGGTGCAAACAAACATTAAAGGAGCCATTATCTGTATTTTTTAACCAAAGCTATTATCTGCCTGCTATCAGTGGTTTTGGATCTATCCACAGTTTGCTACCATCACTTTGGATTTGTGCATGCACTCCTTACATAATCTCACTATGTTTTATTCCTATGCATGCCAGTTATTATACACAATGGAACTGATCATTTGCTCATATCGTGCGTATGGTATCTTGCATTGCCATGTCATTTGCTTAGTTTAGACATGCTTTGTGTGAATGCCACATGTTTAGTGTCTAATTACCATATATGTGAATTATGCAATGCCATCTTGTTGCAAGACATTATATATGTGAATTATGCAATGTTATCTTGTTGCAAGGCATTATGTATGTGAATTATGCAATGCCATGTTGTTTAGGCAAGCGTCATATATGTGAATTATATCATGCCGTCCTTTTTTGTATTTCTCATTGCTTTTGTCGACAATGTTTGTATATTCAACTGCTCTTCCTGTGCATCAGCCATTTGAATTGGTGATGGAGAAATCTGGAGTGAAAACAAGGTCTTCAAAGCAGACAATGCTACCTGCTGAAGCAGATATCTTGCTTTGATTCTGAGATAGCTCTTCAGAGGAGGATTCAGAGGCAGATGACCAGTCCTATTATCCCCCTGAGGTGTATGCTCAAACTTGGCAGGGTTATATTACTCATATAATGCATATGTTGTGTTGCAATGCTTAGTTTTTACATCATATACACAATATTGAATGCCATCTCCTTAGTTGACACATCATATATGCGATTGCCCTCTGCTCACTTCCTTAGTATATAAATCGTATATTTGAATTATGTCATGCCATGATGTTTACATAGACAACATGTATCTGAAATATGGCATGCCAACCCATTTTCTAAAGACATAATATAGTTATATCATCTCATCCTATTTACAGAGTCATCATATTTTAAATTATGTCATTCTATCCGTGAATTATATCATGCCATCATGTTTCCATCAACGGCATGTTTGTGATTTATGGCATGCCAACCACTTTAATAGACACATCGTATAGTTATATCATGTCATCCTATTTACATAGTCATCATATTTTGAAGTATGTCATTCTATCATGTTTACTTAGCCATCATACATGTGAAATTGTGTCATGCTATCCTGTTTAATTAGCCATCATATATGTGAAATTATGTACTGCTATTCTGTTTGCTTAGACAACATAAATGTGAATTATTTCATGCCCTATTTTCTTCCCTACTATCCATTGCACCTGTCTATCTTACAATGTCTGTACATTCAATTACTTTTCTTGGTTATCAGCCATTTCAATTGGAGGGAGTGATGGCGATGTCTGTGGGAGTAAAACACAGTCTTGAAAAGATCGTGCTACACTGTCGATGCAGATAGAACCACGGTTGTACTTGCCCAAGAACCAGCCCCACCACACATAACCCACACTCATGCAGATTGTACCCCTACCCAGGTTGGACAAAGAACCAACTACACCTTCTAACCCCAATCCCAGCAGATAGACACCCGGTTCCCGTTGACACAAAGACCGTGATCCACCACAGAGCACCCAAACACGAGCAGTTAGTAAGGCAACTGCGATTGCCCAAAGCACGAGGACCACCACTCCGAACCGAAGTCAACGCTTAAAGCGTAAGAAGAATTGTTCTCGTGTCAGTTCCGTAGCTATGGTTCATACTACTTTGCTCTTGCATCATCAGTATTCTTGATACCAACTAATTTCAAATTTGAAGGATGCAATTGAAACTCCAATGGCGCGACAGGTATGTTTTAAACATGTTTCTTCAACGTGTTTGGTTGTTTGCTGTTGTAACTTGCTCTATGTTGATTTCAGTTTCAATTGAATAATTCTCGTGCCATGCACATTACAAGTGTTGTTATTGCTGTGTAGTTTCCCACACTTATATTATGTCTATGCTGCTTTGTCTTAAATAGATATGATTCGAACTGTATCTATCTTGATTTGGCAACATAAACTAGAATGATATAGACCATACAGTGACCATACTACATAGACATATGTTTGTTTCATGCTGTTATCTTGTCCACCTTACTACTGAACTAGTTTACCAAAATGAGTTTCATATACTACATTGTAAACCTGAGATGTGTTTGTTTGTTTCTCTTTTAGAACACGGATAAAATATTGGAGAAGAGTACCCTGTTATGCAATGGTAAAGGAAGTAATGCAGATAAGGTTCAAGATAGTGAGACATCCCTGTTGGTCTCCAAGAAAGCTGATAAAAACTATATTGAAGACACTGAGACAACCCCAAATTCCTGTCTTGATGTAGTGTTCGAGTTACTGGCTACCATTCTTTGGCACCAGCTCTTGAACTCGTTACTGAATCAGTTGGCTTCTTGAGTCTCAACTTCAAGTTGAATGACATCGATCAGATATTATGCGACAGGAAGCCGAAGACCGAGGAAGTCCCTGCAGAATTTAGATGCATACTTTCTAGTGCAACAAAGAAGCTGGAGGACTTAAGCACCAAACAAGAGAAAGTTAATAAGCTTGCTAAGCATCTTGCCAAGCATTATGGGTACCTGTGATATTGTTTCTTGAGCTCTTCTGAAGTGGTTTCAGTTCTGGACTTGTTTTGCTGCGGCGTTTATATGCTGCTGTGTTCCCTATATTTGCACTGGTGGCGAACTTTGATGCCCAGTGGATGTAATATGTGTAATAGCCGTGATTGCCTAGTGTAAGTTGCTTGCTTATTTATTTCCTTGTTGTCTTTTTTATTTGTTTGCTTGTAGTCAGTGCAGTTCTTTTTCTGCGGTTTGCTAGTGGCTGCAATAACCTATTTTTAAAACTAGGCCACAATAACCATGGGCTAATATTCTTTGTAGTGACCTTTGGGCCTCCCACGGGTCAGAAGCGATGGGCCTTCTACGGGCCGTAGAAATAGTGGGCCTTCTACGGGCCGTAGAAACAATGGGCCTTCTACGGGCCATAGAAACAATGGGCCTTCTACGGGTCGTATCATCAATGGGCCATATACGGGCCGTATGATCGATTGGCCAAACATGGACAAACAGACCGCATTCTGGCCATAAACGGGCTAGAGTTGGAATCGTCCGTTCATGGGCTGACCATAATGGGCCATCGTTAATAGGCCGTATTTGATGATGCTATGAAAATGGCCCAACGTATTAACGGACCACAAACGGGCCGACTGTAACCACGGGCTGAATTTGGCCCAAGCGAAAAATGACAGTAATGGGCCGTAAGTAAACGAATGCTGGAAAATAGCCCAAGAATAAATGGGCTCTGAGAAGGCCGAAAGATAACATGGGCTGGAAATGGCCCAACGGAATAACGGGCCGTTAATGGGTATAAAGTGATACACTGTTCTTTACGGGCCAGTTTCACCATGGACCGTTAATGGTGTAAAGTGATACACTGTTCATTACGGGCCAGTTTCACCATGGGCCGTTAATAGGCCAAGAGTTACATAGGGCCTCATATGGGCCGAAAGACGTCATGGGCCATACATGGGCCAGAAGTGAAAATGGGCTGGAATCATATTGGATGCCCCAGATGATGCTACTGGGCCTAATTCGAATAGGGCGTAATGGGCCTTGGGTTAGCGGGCTGTAAATGGGCTTTATGCGAACAGGCCGTTAACAGGCTTTCCATGGGCCGGCCCGCCACCTTTTGACCAAGTCAAACGGGCCAGCCTTTTCACAGGAATGGGCCTCTGCTGGGTCGTGCCACGTGTCGGCGTATCATAGGGGCCTATCTGACCCACTGTCGAGCTGACACGTGTTTCGTTCGGCCAATAAGAATTTTACACGTGGAAATTTCCCATTGGTCGGGGATGTTAACAGGTTATCGGATCTAAAACCTGACCCGATAGCTTCACGGCGTTCCGTTACGGTGGATGCCACGTGTCGGTCACCCTTGACAAAGCACTTCTGTGACGCGTGATTTATCGTCATGGAAGTGGACACTTCCATGATGATAATTTTGGTAATGTCATGGAACACTTCTACGACAGCACAGGTATGACTATCTTGATACTGTCATAAATTTGTCATGGATGTACATGCATGATAAAAAACGTGACCTACTGTGACAAACACGTATCATCACATAAGTGTATTTTTTTGTAGTGGTTAGAACATTTGAAGGTACATGCAAACGACCAGCAGGGCTAACAGAGCTGCAATCTTGTGTGCAGAAGCCGAATGAAATTTTGAGAGATTATAACCAGAGATGGATCATGTTGCACCACACGGTGGAGAATGTGTCAGATCACCAAGCAGTTTGTGCCTTCAAGGAAGGTGTCAAGTATCGAGAGTTGAATGTGAAGTTCGGTCGGACCGGAGATATGTGTCTGAGTCGAATAATGGAAATTGCCACCAAGTATGCTAATGGTGAAGAGGAGGATCGGCTCTGGAGTGGCAAGCACAAAACAGTCGCTCACGAAACCGGATGAGGGAACTCCAGTCGGAAGCAGAAGAGCAAAGCCGAGCCAGCTGCTCCCGAAGAAGCCTTAGCCATGACTCAAGTAAAGTTCAAGGGGAAACCCAAAGGGCCATGGAACCCCAAGAAAGTAAAAGATCAATATGGAAATGATGTGTTGGATTTACCATGCCACATTCACACCAAAAAAGATGAGGAGGGTAATCTCATTTACCAGAAACATACCACTTGACAGTTCCGAGAGAAACAGCCCAAAGAGAAGGAGAAAGAATCGGAAAAAGTTGAGGATAAAGAAGAGGACGATGATGGTTACCCCCACGTCAATTCCACTCTGATGATTTTTGCTGATGTTGAGAGCAAAAGTCGACCGAAAGTCATCAACAGAGAAGTGAACATGGTCGCTCTGGTGACACCCAGTTATTTGAAGTTGTCTCAGACTGCCATTACGTTCGACCAGTCTGATCACCCAGCGCACATAGCCACCCCTGGGAGGCAAGCGTTGGTGGTCGACCCAATCGTCGAAGGCACTCGGTTGACTACGGTTCTGATGGATGGTGGCAGTGGCCTGAATATACTGTATGCGGAGACCTTGAAGGGAATGGGCATTCCGGTGTCCAGACTCAGTGAAATCAATATGAGTTTCCATGGAGTTATTCCTGGCAAGAAGGCTGAGTCACTCGGCTAGATCGCCCTCGATGTGGTTTTGGGTGATTCCAAGAATTACCGCAAAGAAAAGTTGACGTTTGAAGTCGTGGATTTCCAGAGTGCTTATCATGCTATTCTGGGCAGGCCGGCTTATGCACGTTTTATGTCTCGACCATGTTACGTGTACCTCAAATTGAAGATGCCTGGTCCTAAAGGAGTGATCACTATCACTGGCAATTGGAAGAAGGCAGAAGAGTGCTTCTAGAAGGGCTCAAAGATCGCCGATGCACAAATGGCAGTAGTAGAATTGCAGGAATATCAAAAAAATGCAGATCCGAGTGATTTGTTGCGAGCTAAGAAACTTGCCACAGATTCTGCATTTCAGTCGTCTGGTGAAACGAAGCCGATTCATATTCACCCGACCGATCCAAATGCTGCTCCGACTCACATTTCGACAACACTCGACTCCAAATAGGAAGAAGCGCTCATCCAGTTCCTCCGTGAGAACAGGGATATCTTTGCATGGAAACCTTCTGACATGTCAGGTGTTCCCAGGGAGCTGGCTGAGCACCGTTTGTGAGTCGACCCAAAAGTGAAACCAGTCAAAGAACATCTTCGACGGTCCGCCATACAGAAGAGAAAAGCAATTGGTGAAGAAGTGGCTCAGCTCCTAGCAGCTGAGTTTATCCGAGAGATTTAACACTCCGAGTGGCTAGCCATTGTTGTCATGGTCCCCAAGAAGGATGACTCACTTCGCATGTGCATTGACTTCAAGCATATCAATCGGGCCTGCCGAAGATCACTTTCCTCTCCCGCATCGACCAAATAGTCGACTCGACTACGGGTGCGGCGCTTGTCCTTTTTGGACGCTTATTCCGGTATCATCGATCTGTTGTATGGAACCGATGAGATAAAAACAGCTTTCATCACTCCATTTGGGTTCTTCTGTTATGTCACCATGCCATTCGGCTTGAAGAACGCTGGAGCCAGATTCATGAGGATGATTCAGAAGTGTTTACTCACTCAAATCAGTCAGAATGTGGAAGCATACATAGATGACATTGTTGTCAAGTCACGTAAAGGTTCCAACCTGCTGGCTGACCTTGCTGAAACCTTTGCCAACCTCAGAAGGTATGATATCAAGATTAATCCATTAAAGTGCACATTCGGAGTTCCGGGCGGAAAATTACTCGGTTTCCTCGTTTCCGAACGAGGGATCGATGCTAATCCAGAGAAAGTTGGTGCCATACTCCGGATGAAACACCCTGTGCGTGTACACGATGTCCAGAAGCTTACTGGTTGTTTGGCCGCCTTAAGTTGATTCATTTCTCGCCTCGGTGAAAAGGCATTGCCACTTTACCGACTGATGAAAAAGTCTGATAAGTTCGAGTGGACTCATGAAGCTGATGCAGCGTTTGTAGAGCTCAAAGCCCTGCTTTCCACCCACCCGGTGCTTGCTGCCCCAATCAGCAAAGAGCCTTTACTGCTTTACATCGCAACCACTGTAAAAGTTGTCAGTATAGTACTTACGGTCGAGCGGGAAGAAGAAGGAAAAGCCTATAAGGTCCAGCACCCAGTATACTATGTTTCTGAAGTTCTGACTCCGTCAAAGCAAAGATATCCACATTATCAGAAGCTTGTTTATGGGATTTATATGACCACGAAGAAGGTTGCACACTATTTCTCTGACCACTCTATTACAGTCGTCAGCGACGCTCCATTATCAGAGATTCTGAACAACAGAGATGCAACTGGTCGAGTGGCAAAGTGGGCGATTGAACTCCTTCCCTTGGATATCAAGTTTGAGGCAAAGAAAGCTATCAAGTTCCAAGCAACAGCAGATTTCCTCGCCGAGTGGATCGAACAGCAACTGCCAACTCAGGTTCACTCGGAGCACTGGACCATGTTCTTTGATGTCTCCAAGATGCTGAATGGTTCCGGTGCTGGGGTGGTACTGATATCCCCCCGAGGAGACAAGCTCAGATATGTTCTCCAGATTCACTTTGATTCCTCCAATAACGAAGCGGAATATGAAGCACTCTTATATGGGTTACGTATGGACAATTCACTCGGCGTCCGTCGCCTCATGGTCTATGGCGACTCAGATTTGGTAGTCAATCAAGTGATGAAGGAGTGGGACGTCAGAAGCCCAGCTATGGCTGGTTACTGTAATGCAGTGAGGAAGTTGGAAAAGAATTTTGAGGGGTTAGAGCTCCATCATATACCCCGACTAAAAAATCAAGTAGCCGATGATTTGGCGAAGATAGGTTCCAAGAGGGAGGCCATTCCAGCAATGTGTTTTTGGAACACATTCATACACCTTCAGTTCAAGAAGATCCTTTCATAGAAGAGCTCCCGCAGCCTAAGAGTGCCACAGATCCGAGTGAAGTCGAAGTCCCAGCCATGGTCGACCTGATTATGGAAGTTTTGATCATCACTCCCGACTGGACAGTGCCATACATTGCGTATATCCTTAGGAAGGAACTCCCAGAGGATGAAGAAGAGGCTCGACAGATCGTCCGTCGATCCAAAGCCTTTACTGTGATAAGAGGACAGCTGTTCGTGAGAAAGCGTAACCGAGTCGGCCGAAATGTATTACACCAGAAGAAGGTCGAGTGATCCTCAACGACATCCACTCGGGGACCTGTGGCCACCATGCGTCCTCTCGGACCATTGTGGCCAAAGCATACCGAGCTTGATTTTATTGGCCACGAGCAAATGAAATGGCGAAAGATATAGTCGACAAATGTGAAGGCTGCCGGTTTACTCCAATATGTCCCACAAGCTGCGTCGACCACGAAGACCATTCCACTCATCTGGCCCTTTGCTGTTTGGGGAATGGATATGGTTGGACCCCTGAGGACTGGTAGGAGCGGCTTCACTCATGTGCTTGTAGCAGTCGACAAGTTTACCAAATGGATTGAAGCCAAGCCTATCAAGAATCTTGAAGCCAGTACTGCCGTCAGCTTCATCAGAGAATTGACATTCAGATATGGAGTTCCACAAAGCATCATCACTGACAACGGGTCGAACTTCGATTCTGATGAGTTCAGAGCCTTCTGTGCTTCCCAAGGCACACGAGTCGACTATGCTTCAGTCGCCCACCCCCAGTCGAATGGACAAGCGGAAAGAGCAAATGGCTTGATTCTCAAAGGACTGAAACCCCGACTGATGCGTGATCTCAAGCACACAGCAGGTGCCTGGGTCAATGAACTTCCATCAATTCTTTGGGGATTGAGGACAACTCCCAATCGGTCGACTGGCCGAACTCCATTTTTCTTGGTCTATGGAGCTGAAGTTGTTCTACCGAGTGACTTGCTTCACAATGCCCCCCGAGTCGAGCTTTTCTCTGAAGATGAAGCAGAACATGCCCGGCAGGACGCAGTCGATCTCCTAGAAGAGGAAAGAGAGATGGCCCTAATCCGATCTACCATTTATCAGCAAGACTTGCATCGATTTGTCGGGGAGGCTGATCGTACCCACGGACACCTATGGGGCCGGCGGACCAGACCCCTTGTGGTTCGGAGGGGGGCGGAGATCGCACGAAGAGCGGCTCGAGGCTAGGCACTCGAGCTGTTGACCCATGTTCGTTGCTCTCCGGTGAGATAAAACTACTTCCGCTGCTTGTTTGATGTATTGTGTTCTTGCTAGGGAGCAATGCAAGCTACAAAACCTAGCGTGAGTGTCTCTGGTCTCGAGTGAGTCGAATGAACCGAACCCCCTCTACGTTGCACATGGGCCTCCTTTTATATGCTCAAGGGGTCTCCGACAGATGGCAACATAGGCGGGGGTACAAATGTAAAAACAGGAGTTGGTACACCTACCGAGCGATTATACAAAGTGCAAAATACCTAACTCGACGGCAAGGGACAAAAGCAATAAATGCCCGTCGGTGTCGCCCCAAACAAAGGCAACAGAGACCGTCAGTGCGTCTCCGCTTCGCCACGATGGCAAGCTTGTCGGCGCCGCTTATCGCTGCTCTCCATGGCTGCACAGCCTCTCGACACGCAGCGCCGCGGAATGGTCCCGTGGCGACACGTCATTGGATGAGCTGGAGCGGAGATGGAGAGAGAGTTGCTTGCAGCGGCAAGCGCCTTGCCGCGGCCGAATCCTTGTCGCGTCCGGAGGCTTGTCGCGCTCCGAGCCTTCCCGGCAAGCTCCTCTTGTCGGGGCCTTGTCTTCCGCATGCCTTGAGTGGCCTTCCCGACAAGATCCTCTTGCCGGGGCCTTGTCTTCTTAATCAAATACTTTGTTCTTGAATGGCCCCAAAGGAGCCACGGAGGATCTTGGCAGTGAAGAGGCAAACCCTGCCGCGGGGTGCTACAACTGTCCGTGCAGTGCACGGGATACTAGGGTACCCTACTCTAGTACACCGGCAGAGCCCCGGGCACTGGGCCATACGGCGCCCGGCTGTCGGGCCAGGCCCAAAAGCAGTCTGCAGTCACACACGGCCTCGACCACGTCGCAAATCGCCCCGGACCCACCATGATCCCCACTAACGGCACGCACCGGACGTGGCGTCGTGCGAGAGATCGTGGGCGCGGTCGTGGGGGTTTCTTTATTAGTATAAGCGGAACGTCCGCCCCCTCCCCCTCTTTATAAGAGGAAACAGGGGCAGGCCGTCCACTCTGCCATCGCTGTCTTGTCAAGAAAACCATCGCCGCTCCCCTCTTCTTCTCCGGTGCGAAGAGAGCAGCGCCCCGCCCCCGTTCGCCACAAGCGCGCTCACCGCCGTCGGCCTCCTCCGCCGCCCTCGTCATGGCTCCAAAAGCCGACAAGGAGAAGGGCGTCAAGTCGGCCGAGGCGCAGCGGCTCGCGGCGCTGCGCAAGGAGCGGGCCATCTTCCCCCCGCAGCTCGGCGCAAGGGAGCTGCGGGACGTCTTCTACCTCTTCTGGTCGACGGAGACGCGTGCGCATCCGTGCACGAGGGTACTCCCCGCCTCCGCCTCTGATTTGGCACCAATAGGGTACCCTTTTTCGCCTTTTCTTCTATTGCGGGCTTTGCCGCGCCTTTTCCGAGTTCTTCTGTGACATCATGAACACGTTTGGCCTCCGCCTCCTTGATTTCACCCCCAACGCCGTCTTGACCATGGCAGTTTTCGCGCATTTGTGCGAAAACTTTGTTGGAGTCCACCCAAATGTGGCACTCTTCCGCCATTTCTTTGTGCCCCGCGTCGAGAGAGGAGAGCCACTTGGGAGGGATAGTCTGGTCTCTAGGATCGGCAAGAAAGAGGCCTACACGAAGGAGAGTTCCGCAACAAGTGGGCGGAGTGGAGAGCCAATTGGTGTTGGGTCGTGAGGAGAACCCGCAGCCCTTCACCGCCGTCGCCAAACCCCAATAGTGCGCCGGGCAGATTGGAGCAACTTGGCGCCGGAGGATGCGAAGTTGAAGATAGCTGTGACCCGGATTTTGCGCCTCAGGCTTGCCGGACTAACCGTAGGAGCAGTTGGCGCAGACTTCCTTCGCCGCCGCATCGCTCCCTTGCAGGAAAGGAGGAGGCCTGCTTGGGAGTTCCAAAATGCGGCAGACATTATGAGGCTGCGCCGGGCTGGCCCGGAACTTCACCGTCTTGGAGCTGGACGCGATGCTGCTCGAGCTGTTCAAGAACGACCCCGACCATCCGAGTGGTTTAGGTTACCGCGGGGGTCGTCCCATTGTGCAACAACTTCGGCGCTCGACCGCATCCAGCGCCATGATGCCGTTGTGCGATTCCCATGGGATCGTTCCAACTGGCGAGAGCCCCGACGAGGTCGTGCGGCAGTTCTTCGACGACTTGGAAGAAGTGCCGATCCGCTCCGACGAGCGAAAAAGGCTCACCCGCGACACCACCGACGCAGGAGATGGCGCGGATTGCCACCAGGGTGGAGGAGGCGGCAGCAGCCGCTGCCGCTCGAGCCTTCGGGTTCACCGTGGAGGAGGCGGACGCTGCGAAGGCGGCAAGCCTTGCCGAGCGAGGGGAGGTCGTCGGCAAGGAAGAGCTTGTCGAGCCCGAGGCCGGGTCGAGTGGACCTGCCGAGGGCGCTTCTTCTCCACCACCCAGTGACTTGCCGCCACGGTGAGCCCTCGCCCGCCAAGAGGCGTCTCCGCAAGGCCGGAGACGAAGTCGGGCGGCAGATCGCCTGGCTAGCGCCACATGACGTTAGTTCCACCGCTGCAAGCGAGGTTGCCATGAGGCGCCCACACCGCTGCGACAACCGGGCGGGATCTTCTCAGGCCACCACCGACGCCTCCGTCAGCGGCCAAGAGAGCCTCCCCGCCTCGTCGCACCGTGGCGAGCGGAGTTTGACTTCTCCGCGCTCAGCTCCGAGGAGGAAGGCGAAGAGTAAGCTCTTGAGATTTGCGCTTGTGTTTCTTCAATTTTATTGCTTCATCTTGAATCTGATTTGCTTCGTTCGACTCTTTCCTTTTTGACACCGCCCAGAGCGTCGAAGAGGGCCAAGATCCCGACGGACGTCGTTGAGGACGATTCTCCCGTGGCAACAGGGGCCATTCGAGACTCCCTTGCGGACCCGGCAACCCTTCCTCAGTAGCCCCAAAGACAGCCCCGCAGTAAGTGTGCAGTTTTCTCGTTACTATTAGGTGTGCAGGGGTGCTCCTTCTTCGTTGATATCTGACTGTTTGCTTGTGTAGGAGCAGAGCAGCCTCATCAGGAGGGCTCGGAAGCCGCCCCCGAAATCCTGTCTGCTGCCACTACGCCGCCAAGGGAGGAATCTCCGTCAAGGGAGCGCCCTCCGACAAGGGAGGCCGCTCCGGCAAGGGAGGCTACCCCGGCAAGGGACGGTGCCAGTGACCCTCCAGTGGTCGAGGCCATGGCTGCGGATCCCGTTGCAGGTAATTTCCTTACGCGAAAATCTCCCTTGGGCTTGCTTTCTTTTGTTTCTCTTTTGAACATTTGCTTGACTGCTCTTTCTTCGTCGACGCAGAGCCGATGGAGGTCGAGGCCGCCCGGCGAGGAGGAAGCCAGCCAAGGCAACACCCACGAGGCCGTCGTCGAGGAAGAAGAGGTCGTTGTTGTGGAAGAAGAGGCTGCTGGCCGACGAGCCTGTTGGCAGGAGGCCGCCCGAGGCTGCCGGCCACAGAGCCGGCGAGGGGTCGGGCGATCGTCCGACGGCCCCGAGGCCGCAGGAGCGATAAGCGCTACACCGACAGCCGACTTCCCCGCCGCTGTCACAAGGCCAGTTCGAGGAGCTCCCAGCGCCTACCAAGGCCGGGCGAAGGCGTCTTCATCAAGCTCCCCTCAACCGAAGCTCCAGGCGCCGGTCGAGGGAGAGACCTTCGACGGCGAGCTACTCGCCTCGGCTGGGCCGACGCTGGTGGACGTGCCAAGCAGCGGCGGCGAAGTTCGAGGAGGAGCAATGGCCGAAGAAGCTGTCGCTCTACCGCGCCCGGCAGCCAAGTTGGAGACCCAGGAAGCACTTGTCGCGAGGGCAGGAGCGGACATGGAGAAGCCGCAGAAGAGCTCGGGCGCCAACTAAGAAGCCCTCCGCGACGAAAGCGCTGGGGTATCTTGTGAAGAGCGCACGGCCTTCATCCTTGAGAAGGCCGCAGAATCGAGGAGGAGCAGCCGCTGGCTGCCGAGAAGCTCTCAGCGAGGAAAGCGGTGGCCTTGTGAAGGTCAACCTGGACAGCCACGAAGAAGACCTTGCTGCCGCGAGGAGTCATGGCGGGCGCTTCAGAAGCGAAGGATCTGCCGCCGCCGAGGCCGCCAAGGAAGAGTCTGAAAGGCGAAGGTGGCATGGTGGAGGCCAGCCTCAAGAAGAGCGGCGAAGAGCTTGCAGCGCTCAAGCGTGAGCGTGAGAAGGACGCCTACACTCTTGGCGAGCTGCGAAGTCGTCTCGCCGATAGGGGCAAGGAGCTCGGCGCCGCCAAGGATTCCAAAGCGGATCTTGAGCTGAAAGCCACCACCAGCGAGCGTTGGGACGGCGCCCGAGAGAGCAGGAGGTGGGCTTGTTGGAGGCGATCAAGGCCAAGGAGGAGCTGCTGGCGAATGCTGCTTCCATCGAGCACCTTGAGGGAGAGCGTGGAGCACCGGACTAAAGGTCTTGTGGACACCGCCGCCGACATCCACAACGAAATGATGGAGCTGGGGATGGCGGACCTTGCATACTCTTCCAGCGAGCATCTCCAACCCAGCGCCAAACTCAGCTTATTCTTCAAAGGCGTGGCGGCGGGTCTCCGGCGACTCGGGAAGAGGTCCCAAGCAGCTGGCGAGGAATCGCGCCAGATCTGCGCAGAGCCCTCGAGAAGGTGTTGATAAAGGTGGCCTTCCGCAATCCGGGCCTCAACCTTAACGACGTCCTCAGATCCTTGCCGCCAGATGCCAACGTGGAGGAGCTCAAAGCCCTTGTCGCACCCATCGTGGACAAGGTGAACAAGATCAAGCGGATTGAGGGCGACCGCGTAGACTAGGCCGCCAACTTTATCTTTCCCTTGCCGCTGCTGATCATGTTTAGAACACTTTGTTAGATCAGCGACAAGTTATTTTGTAATATACTCTATCTTAGGCGATCAATGCAACGTTATTTCCTCTACTTGATTCCTTCTTTTTATGCGTTTACGCCTTACGCATTTGGGGGACTTGTCGGTGCGGGCACTTTTGTCATGAAGGCCGAGTGAACGCCAGCTCTTTGGCAAGTGCCGCCTCTGACAAGCAACCTTGTCGCGACTAGCTGCAGCTCACTTAAGTTGTTGAGCGGACTCGAAACAAAGTAAGGGCGTGACTAGTCAAGCGAGTTGGTTCCTCTGCGCATGTGTTTTCCATACAAAGTACTATCGTTCGAGGAACATAACTTAAAAATTTAAAATTGATTGCTCAAACTTTAGCAACTTAGCTTTTACGTCTCTTGCTTCCCGATGAGGTGAAACTTCCTCGAGCGGTGCCTGGTCCATAGTATTATCTCCTCCTTCCCCCTGGTTAACTTGTCTTGGCGAGGAAGCCTTCCTTTCTTTGAGAAAAAAAAGAAGAGGAAATAACGTTATGGAGCCCAGCGGCTCGATTCTGCTTACCGGGTGTGGTTGCTGCACAAAGTGTTAGTCAAAACATGCAATAAAATGATGAAAGCATGAATTTGACAAGTTGTGCGCAACACATGAGCTTTACTGATGCACGGGGTCTGCGCCCGGCTTTGTACAAAGGATTACATGCAACAGCGGAAAGACTTGTACAAAAGGTGGTTGCCTGAACGGGATTCGACAACCACGCCCTATGGGTAAAACTTACGAAGATGCTCAATGTTCCAGGAGTTGCTCACCGGAATGCCATCTTCGGTCTCAAGGCGGACAGCACTGTGCCTAGTGACTCGTTTCACCCGATAAGGGCCTTCCCACTTTGGCGTCAACTTGTTTGAATTCTTGGCGGACTGAACACGCCAAGAACAAGGTCGCCTTCCTCGAGACTTCGCACTAACTCTGCGGCTATGTAGCGACGCAAAGCTTCTTTGTAGCGAGCTGCTCGCCTGACAATGACCGAAGATCGATCCTCCTCAAGGAGCAGCGCGTCATCTTGTCGCAGCTGCTCTTGCTCAAGCTCATCATAAGCGAGCACTTGAGGCGATCCGTGATCACGAGTTCCGTGGGGATAACTGCCTCTGCTCCATAGACTAGAGCAAAGGGTGTCCGGCGGTGGCTCGATTTGGCGTCGTCTGATCGACCAAAGAACCACCGGCAGCTCCTCGATCCGATTTCTTCCGCACTTGTGAAGCCTGTCGAAAGTTACGGTCTTGAGCCAGCGCAAAGACTTCAAAGCATTTGCCCTCTCGCTTGACCGTTGCTTCTCGGCTGAGCAACGGAAGCAAAGAACCTTGGCGCCAAGATCTTGGGCGTCTTGCATGAAGGTGCGACTTCGTAAATTGTGTGCCGTTGTCGGTGATGATCCTGTTAGAGATTCCGAAGCGGCAAACAATCGACTGAAAGAACTTGACCGCTGTTGTGCCATCACCTTCCTCATCGCTTCCACTTCCGGCCACTTTGTGAACTTGTCGATGGCAACGTACAAGTACTCAAAGCCCCAGACAGCTCGGGGGAAGGGGCCGAGGATGTCGAGCCCACAGACCGAAAATGGCCAGGATAAATGGATCGTCTGGAGAGCTTGAGCTAGCTGGTGTATCTGTTTGGAATGGAACTGCACGCTTCACACTTGGTTGCTTGTGCGATTTGCATCCTGGAGGGCTGTCGGCCGGAAGAAACCTTCTTGGGAAAGCTTTCTTGCGGCAAGTGCTCTTCTTGCCAATGTGGTGACCACATATGCCTCCATGTATCTCTGCCAACAGCTTCTGTCCATCTTCCCTGGGAATACACTTCAATTTCACACCGTTGAGTCTTCTTCTGTACAGTATGCTATCGACAAACTGGTACATACTTGACTGCCGGGCTACTCTTTCCGCTTCTTCCTGCTCTTCGGGAAGTTCTCCTGTCTGAAGGAAATGGACAATCTGCTGCGCCCATGTTGGAGCTTGCGGCTCGACAACAAGGACTGAAGGCACATCTCTGTTGCGGGAACATCAGCTTCCACGGCAAGAACTCTGCGGCCCTGCCGGAGCTTGATGCTCCCGACAAGCTTGCCGGAGCAAGACTTGTCGGGAGCGTCTCGCTTCAACGAAAACAAACCACAGGGCTGTCGGAGCATCGCTCCTCGGCCTTGTTGGTGTTGATCTTGGGGACCTTTGCAACGACGGCTTCGGGAAGCTTTGTCGGAAAGTAGTCACCAGAGGTCAACTTCCTCTTCTTGCTTTGTCCGATTGATGGTGTTACGGTTGGTGAGTCGGCTTGAGCACGAAAATCCACGGTTCCATAGGCAACTTAAGTGCGGCGCACTTTGACAAACCGTCGACAATATCATTCTGAGCTCTTGGAACATGTTCCATTTGCAGGCCGTCAAAGTGCTCTTCTAGCTTCCTCACTTCATCGACGTAGGCTTCCATCAATGGACTCTGGTAATCTTTGTTCACTTGGCGGACGACAAGTTGCGAGTCACCCCTGACAATAAGCTTTTTGATCCCAAGGTCCACTGCGATCCTGAGACTGGCAAGTAAACCTTCATACTCTACAGTATTGTTTGTCGCTTGCTCCTTGGGAAAGTGCATCCGACTACGTGCTTGAGGTGCTCTCCGGTGGAGTGCGATAAGCAAGACGCCGGCACCGTGCCTTGCGGCGAGAAGGCACCATCAAAGTACATCACCACTCTTTGCTTGCTTCCTTGGCCGGGAATGCTCGTCTCCTAATCTCTTCATCCGTGTTGGCGTCCATTACGCTATGAATTTCGCCAATGCTCGCTTTGGATAGTTGATGTGCTTTCAAACTTAAGACCAAAGCTTGACAGCTCCAAAGTGCCCACTTTCGACAATCTTGCTGCCGCTTCGGATTCTGCAAGATCCTCTTGAAAGCGAGTGACAATCGTGATCTCATGTGCTTGGAAGTAATGGCGCAGCTTTCTCGAGGCCATGAGGAGGCCAAAAGCAATTTCTGCACACGTAGTACCTTGACCTAGCCCCCTGCAGGAGGGAATCGACAAAATAAACTGGGCGCCGCACCATCCTTTTACGCATCTGGTCATGTGTCTGCGGATTCGCCCTTGTCGGGACCAGAGCTTGTCGGTGAAGCCCCCTGCTTGTCGCTGGATGTGCTTGCCGTGGTTGCTGGCTCGTCATCCGCCTCCCTCTCCGCTACTAACGCAGCACTAACCACTTGATTGGTTGCCGCTATATACAGCAGCAACTTCTCTTGTGGCTTAGGTGCGACAAGTGTTGGAGTGGAGGATGTATCTCTTCAAGTCTGCAGCGCAGCCTCCGCTTCGGAGTCCATTTTATTGGACCTGCTTTTTCAAAATCTTGAAAAAGCGGCGGTATGCGTTCAGCAGACCTAGAAATAAACCTCTTTGAGAGCAGCCACGCAACCGGCAAGTCTTCGTACATCGTTGACGCGCTTTGGTGCTTCAATCTGCTCAATGGCCTTGATCTTGTCGGGATTAGCTTCAATCCCTCGTTGAGACACGAAGAACCCGAGAAGCTTCCCGGAAGGGACTCCAAACACGCACTTCTCAGGGTTGAGCTTGAGGTTGATCTTGCGCAGATTCGCAAAGGTCTCGTCCAAATCTTGAACCAGAGTTGCTTTGTCCTTGCTTTTGACCACTATGTCATCCATGTAGGCTTCTACATTTACGTGCATTTGCGGCTCAAAAGCGTCATGGACTACCCTTGCAAACGTTGGACCAGCATTCTTCAAACCGAAAGGCATCCGTATGAAACAGTATGTGCCACATGGTGTAATGAATGCGGTCTTCTCCTCATCTTCTTCAGCCATGAAGATCTGATGGTATCCTGAGTATGCATCAAGAAACGAAAGCAAATCACATCCAGCCGTGGAGTCGACAATCTGGTTAATGCGCGGCAAGGGAAATGGATCTTTCGGACAAGCTTTATTAACATCCATGAAGTCAATACAAAGTCTCCATTTTCCATTTGCTTTGCGCACGACTACAGGATTGGCCAACCACGTAGGATGGAGCACTCCTCTGACAAGGCCTGCTGCTTCAGTTTCTTGATCTCTTCGCTATGAATTCTTGGCGCTCCAACGCTTGCTTCCTCGACTTTTTGCTTGACGGGCCGCGCATGAGGACAAACGGCAGCGGTGCTCAATCACTTTCACAGGAACACGGGGATGTCGGGGCGGTTGCCATGCAAACACGTCGACATTCGGCCCATGAGAAAGCGACGAGCGCGCCTTCCTATTTGGGGTCGAGAGAGGCACTGATGGTGAAGGTACCACCGATGCCGTCCTCCTTGGCGGGCACCTTCTTGGTCTTCAGCGGAGCCACCATCTTCTTGCACTTGTCGGTGGAGCTCGATGGTGCGTCCTCGACGGTAGCGCAGCACTCCGAAGAGGTGCGCTTGCCGGAGTGAGCATCAGAGCCCTTGCCGGACTTGGACTTCGTCTTCTTCCCCCCGGGAGCTTCAGCGGCAAGTGTCTGGCAATCTGTCGCGGCTGCTGCATCGATGAGATCTTGTCGGCACAGATAAGGGCATCCTTCTTGTCGCCATGGACGGAGATGGCGCTTATCGGGCCTGGCATCTTGAGTAGGTTGTAGGCGTGGTGAGAGGCTGCCATGAACTTGGCGAGTCTTTGGGCGGCCAAGTATCCCATTGTAAGGCAATGGGAAATCGGCAACGTCGAATGTGACCCTCTCAGTCCTAAAGTTCAGCTCGCTGCCAAATGTGACCGGCAACGTAATCTTCCCCTTCGGCTTGCTCCTTCCCGGATTGATTCCTTGGAAGGTGCCAGTCTCTTCGAGCTCGCTGTCAGGGATTTGAAGCTTCTGGAACACCTCGGAGGAGATCAGATTCAAGCCGGCCTCGCTGTAAACTAGCATTTTGGTGACCTTGAGGTTGCGGATGGTTGGTGAGACCAACATCGGCAAGCACCCGACCTTGATTATGCGATCGGTGGTCCTCAATATCAAAAATGATAGGCGTCTTTGGACCACTTCAGAGGCTTGCGTGACTCTCACGGATGGTTCCGCTGCATTGACCTCCGCATCCATTGCTTGAGTTGGTGGTGGGAGGTATGCGAGAAGCACCTCCGTCAATGCAGTAGAGGACCTATGTGGCTTTCTGAAACTCCTGCTCATCGGGCGTAAATGCGTCTTCCATATCTTCGTCGCCGTCATCATCTTCATCCTTGTCGCGGCCGTGGGGAGGTCTGTCTCCTTGCCGCTGCTTGGCCTTGCCAAGGCGTCCTCCCGGCCGGGCGTTTCTTGCTTGCTCCCCGGACCTTCACTGGCCTTCTCTTTGTCGCGCCGCTCGTACTCAGCTCTCTCCTGTTCGACAAGCTGCTCGACCCTCTTGCAGCTCTGGAGGTCGTGGCCCTTGGTGTGGTGGATCTTGCAGTACTGCTTGCCGGAGCTGTCCTACTTGTCGGCGGCCGCCACCGACTGGTGGTTGGCGTCAGCGGCAACCTCCTTGCCGGAGCCACCAGCCTTGGCGTTCTTGTCGCCACCTCCGTTGCCGGACTGCTCAACTGCTAGCACTTCTCTGCCTTTCTTCTTCCTGTTGCCTCGCCGCCGGCCTTTCTTTGCCGGGGCGGTGTCCTCACTGTCAGATCCTGCTTCCGCATTCTCTCCTGGGAGTCTCCTCCCTTCCTCGTAGCGTGCACACTTGTCGGCCAAGGCGTATAGCTCATCGGCGTCCTTGACTTTGCACATCGCCATCTCCTCCCTCATCCTGCGGTTCCGCACATTACGATGAAATGCGCTGATCACCGCGGCGGGGTGGACGTGCTGGGATGTTGTAGTGCACACGGCTGAATCTCTGAATGAACTTGCGAGGACTCTCATTCCTTCCGGCGGCAGATGAAGGTCACTCTCTTGGCCATGAGGCTTGTGGCCACCTGTGAAGGCGCCAACAAACTGATGGCACAGATCTTCCCAAGAGGATATGGAGCTATCCGGCAAGTGCATGAGCCAAGATCTGACGTTGGGCTTAAGCACGAGCGAGAAGTAGTTGGCGAGGATCTTGTCGTCCCGTCCCCCCGCAGCCTGCACTGCGATGGTGTAGATGCTAAGGAACTCCGACGGATGCGTCCTGCCATCATACTTCTCCGACACATCTGGTTTGAAGTTTTTCTGGCTAGGCCACTGGACTTGCCGCAGCTCACGCAGTGAGCAGCGGGCAACCTACCGCGTCGTCAAAGTCGCTGGCTCCTCCGGCGCACGCATGTCAACGAAGGCCAGTAGCGGCTTGTCGGATGACGTCAGCGCTTCTCTTTGGCGCTCGATGCGAGTTCGAGCGTCCTCTTGTTGTCGCTCGTGAAGAACTTGGCGCTGATCGCGGCGAAGCTCGCGGATCCGACGATGCGGTGGAGTCATTGTCGAGGTGGATCCGTGAGTCGGGCGATCTTGGCCTTCGTGGTGGAGAGTGCATTGTGGTTGCACCTCTGACGGTCTAAATCGCCAGCGGCTCGTGCCTTGTCGTCTCGCCGCGGCAATGATGGCGTTAGTTGCCGCGGGCGTCGCCGTTAACCAAAGCCGATGAGGCTCGATAGTGGCCCTCCACTCGTCGACCTTGTCGGCCGTTGGAGGGTAGTCGAGGAAGCGGTGAGCTCTCGCCGGTAGCTTCGCCGAGTAGTGGGTGGCATTGGCGAGCAGTGCGAGGCGGGATATGCCGGACTTCTAACTACGTTAGAAGGAGCAGCATCCCGTCCGGCGACCGTATCTCACTCGTGCCGACATGTTGGCGCGCATGCGGGTCTTGAGGGTCTCGATCCAGCGAGCGTATGGCATTGTGAACGCCATGACGTTGTTGGTCCCGCGTCTCCTGAGATGGGCGCGGGGGATGCGCGGACGCCGAGGTTTGCGGGGCCTTGTCCTTGGACTTGGCAACGTCGTGAGTACCTTCGTTGGCGCCCGTTCCTCCGCCAGCGTCTACCCCACCACCCGTTTGCTGCGGTGAGGGTGGGTACGACGCGGAAGGCTCTGCTGCCGCCGAAGCCTTCTTCTTCGGTGGCGTTGAGTAAGATGTTGATGACGCTGCTCGTGTGAACGTCGGATCAGATTCACACGGCCTCGGCCCCTACCGGCGCGCCAAAGATGTCGGGAGGCTGATCGTACCACGGACACCTATGGGGCGGCGGACCAGACCTTGTGGTTCGGAGGGGGCGAAGATCGCCTGAAGAGCGGATCGAGGCGAGGCACACGAGCAGTTTACCCGGCAGAGCTCTCCGGAGAGATAAAACTCCTACTGCTGCTTGTTTGATGTATTGTGTTCTTGCTAGGGAGCAATGCAAGCTACAAAACCTAGCATGAGTGTCTCTGGTCTCGAGTGAGTCGAATGAACCGAACCCCCTCTACGTTGCACATGGGCCTCCTTTTATATGCTCAAGGGGTCTCCGACTGGTGGCAACATAGACGAGGGTACAAATGTAAAACAGGAGTTGGTACACCTACTCGAGCGATTATGCAGTGCAAAATACCTAACTTTCGACGGCAAGGGACAAAAGCAATAAATGCCGTCGGTGTCGCCCAAACGATTACAGCGAGACCGTCGAGTGCGTCTCCGCTTCGCCACGATGGCAAGCTTGTCGGCGCCGCTTATCGCTGCTCTCCGCTGGCTGCACAGCCTCTCGACACGCCAGCCGCGGAATGGTCCGTGGCGACACGTCATTGGATGAGCTGGAGCGGAGATGGAGAGAGGTTGCTTGCCGCGGCAAGCGCCTTGCCGCGGCCGAATCCTTGTCGCGTCCGGAGGCTTGTCGTGCTCCGAGCCTTCCCGGCAAGCTCCTCTTGTCGGGGCCTTGTCTTCCGCATGCCTTGAGTGGCCTTCCCGACAAGCTCCTCTTGCCGGGGCCTTGTCTTCTTAATCAAATACTTTGTTCTTGAATGGCCCCAAAGGAGCCACGAAGGATCTTGGCGGTGACGAGGCAAACCCTGCAGCTGGTGCTACAAGCTGTCGATTACGCAGTCACGGGATACTAGGGTACCCCTACTCTAGTACACCGACACGATTCCACGCCAAAAACGTGAGGGGTCGAGCCTTTCAAGAGGGGGACATGGTTCTTCGAGTGGATCAGCAGAAACCGCACAAGCTCGCCCCTACTTGGGAAGGTCCATTCATCGTCACCAAAGTTCTCCACAATGGGGCATATCATCTTTACAATGTCGAGCATCAGAAAGACGAGCCACGGGCTTGGAATGCGGAGCTGCTTCGCCCCTTTTATACTTAAGTACTCATTCTGATGAGATGTAATAAGAAATACCTTTGTAGTTTGTTTATCAAAGACAAGAGCTTTACAGTCTTCTTAAATGATTGTTGTTGCTTTTGTTTATGTCTCAAATCCCCCAGTGGGTGACTTAGCCGCGAATCTGTTTTGCCTAAGTTTGAAAGATCCTACCGAGTGATGAGCAAGCCTCTCACTCGGGGGCTTAGTCACAAATCCGTTTTGCCTAAGTTTGAAAAAATCCTACCGAGTGGTGAGCAAGCCTCTCACTCGGGGGCTTAGCTACAGTCCAGTACTCGCCTAAGTTTGAAAAATCCTACCGAGTGATGAGCAAGCCTCTCACTCGGGGGCTTAGCTGCAGTCCAGTGCTCGCCTAAGTTTGAAAATTCCTACCGAGTGGTGAGCAAGCCTCTCACTCGGGGGCTTAGCTGCAGTCCAGTACTCACCTAAGTTTGAAAACTCCTACCGAGTGGTGAGCAAACCTCTCACTCGGGGGCTTAGCCGCAGTTCAGTACTCGCCTAAGTTTGAAAAATCCTACCGAGTGGTGAGCAACCCTCCCACTCGGGGGCTTAGCTGCAGTCCAGTACTCGCCTAAGTTTGAAAAATCCAACCGAGTGGTGAGCAACCCTCCCACTCGGGGGCTTAGCTGCAGTCCAGTACTCGCCTAAGTTTGAAAAATCCTACCGAGTGGTGAGCAACCCTCCCACTCGGGGGCTTAGCTGCAGTCTAGTACTCGCCTAAGTTTGAAAAATCCTACCGAGTGGTGAGCAACCCTCCCACTCGGGAGCTTAGCTGCAGTCCAGAACTCGTCTAAGTTTGAAAAATCCTACCAAGTGGTGAGCAACCCTCCCACTCGGGGGCTTAGCTGCAGTCCAGTACTCGCCTAAGTTTGAAAAATCCTACTGAGTGGTGAGCAACCCTCCCACTCGGAGGCTTAGCTGCACTCCAGTACTCTCTTAAGTTTGAAATATCCTACCGAGTGATGAGCAACCCTCCCACTCGGGGGCTTAGCTGCAGCCCAGTAATCGCCTAAGTTTGAAAAATCCTACCGAGTGGTGAGCAACCCTCCCACTCGGGGGCTTAGCTACTGATCCGAAGACTACGCCTAAGTTCAAGCCCATCCCTATCCGCAAGAAGGACGGCAGAGGTGCAGGTCGTCTGCAACCTTCTCCTTTGGAGCTGCGCCACAAGTACAACGTGCGCTCCATCCCTATCCGCAAGGACGACGAGGTGAAGGTCGACTGCAACCTTCTCCTTCGAACTACGCCTAAGTACAACGTGCGCTCCATCCCTATCCGCAAGGACGACGAGGTGCAGGTCGACTGCAACCTTCTCCTTCGGAGTTGCGCCACAAGTACAACGTGCGCTCCATCCCTATCTGCAAGGACAATGAGGTGTAGGTCGACTGCAACCTTCTCCTTCGGAGCTACGTCACAAGTACAACATGCGCTCCATCCCTATCCGCAAGGACGACGAGGTGTAGGTCGACTGCAACCTTCTCCTTCAGAGTTGCGTCACAAGCACAACGTGTGCTCCATCCCTATCCGCAAGGACGACGAGGTGCAGGTCGACTGCAATCTTCTCCTTCAGAGCTGGGCCACAGGTACAACGTGCGCTCCACACTTATCCGCAAGGACGACGAGGTGCGGGTCGACTGGAGTATCCACCTCAGAGCTACATCTCAAGCACAAAGATTATTCCGTGTGGAGAACAAATTCCACTCGAAGGCAAATGCAAGCATATTCAGAGATAAATCAAGTTCAGATAAACCTTAAAGTTCAAGACCACGGATCAAAGTACTCGGGCGTTCAGCCCGAAGGAGTTTAACGATTACAAAGTCACTCGGCATTCCGAGGAAAATTCAAGGCATGGCATAAAAGTTTGTTCACTCCGCAGGAGGAGGGTTGGCAGGCTCGACGAATTCGTCTAGGTCGATTCCGTCAGCAATCCTAGTGACGGCGGCAATGAAGGTCTCCATGAAGGACTGGAAGTCATGCCTCTTGGTGTTAGCAACCTTGATCGATGTCAGCTTCTCTTCCCGCACTTCCCGACAGTGGCGCGAACCAGAGATAGAGCCACATCAGCGCCGCACCGGGCAGAGGACTTCTTCCATTCTTGAATTCGACTGGGAACTTCATTGAGCCAAGCCATTAGAGACTCGAGGTCATTCTGGAGCGTTGCCATGGGCCAGAGAGTTGTGTCAATCCACGACATTGCGACTTTCAATCGGGCGAGATAATCAACAACACCAGCGATGCGAGATTCCAGTCGGAGCATGTTCATAGCAGCTTCATCCTTCACTGGAGAGTTGATGGGGTCCAAGCTTGGTTCAATTCGCCCGGTCTCTTCCTCGAAGTCCCGTCAAAACTCTACTTGCACAGTTCAAGGGTGAGTCAATGGTTATATGTCGAGTCGACAGGAACAAACCAGTCGGATCAAAGAAAATACTTCAAGCATGACGAACAACTTCTTAGCAAGGCTTCCCAGATAACTCTCCAGATCGTTCCTTCTGCGAGCAATGCCTTCCATCTTCTCGTTCAGATTGTCCTTGTCCTTCTTCAGGCGAGTTGCTTCCTTATTGGCTTCGTCCAGAGCAACTTTTAGCTTCGCGTTTTCTTCCTCCAATTTGCCGACTGAAGCTAACTTCTGTTCAGCTAGAGCGATTTTCTCATCAACTTTTTTATGCGCGGCCGCCAGATCTTGATCCTTTTTCGCCAGAGCTTGGTTCAGTTTCTCTGGGAGAAATAATGCTTGGTTTAGGAAAAGCAGAATGAAACCCGGTTCAGAGATAAATCTGTCGACAAGACTTTCTTACCAGCGGCGTCATCCTTGGCTTTCTGCGGATCTGTCTTGGCCAACTCTAGATCGAGGTTGAGTTGAATCTGCTGCTTCTCCGGGTCAGCAAAACGAGCGCCAAGATCACAAGATTTCTGCAACCAAAGAACAAGTCAGTCCACTCGGAGAGAAAAAAAAGGTTAAACTCAATAAATTCTAAGACTACTGCCGAATCAAACATCCAACAGTAGTCTCGGGGACTACACCCAGTGGGTGCACTTGGCGTGCCCCCACTGGTCCAATTTTCACTCGACACGATCTGTCCAAGTTGAGTGTAAAAAAAAGAAAGTTGCTCTCAGACCATAGTCGACTACCCGCAGTCGTCCACGGTCTCGGCGACTACACCCAGTGGGTGCACTCAGCGTGCCCCCACTAGTCCAGGTTCCACTCGTCATGGTCCGTCCAGGCCGAGTGAAGAAATTCCGATGCTCAAACCACAGTTGACTGCCCGCAGTCTATTATGGTCTCGGGGACTACACCCACTAGGTGCACTCAGCATGCCCCCACTGGTCAAAAGATTCAATCGACAACAACATTATCAGCTCAAAGTGCGAGTCTGTTCAGTGACAAATCAAAACACCCAGTGGGTGTACAGATGCAAGGCGCAGACAGATGCAAAGGTTCTTGGAAAGACAGTTTTCAGGTACCATATCCTAACAGAACAAGCCAGAAGAGTCAGTCGACAATCTGCTAACATGGACGTTGCTCTGGAGAGCGGAGCTGGCATCATAGGCAGCTTGACTGGCTTCCCGCACCATCTTCATCTTCTCCATCATAATGCCCGCCTGGCGTATAGCCTCTTTTGCAGCACCCACCTGGTCCTCTGGCATGTGATGTGTAGCAAAAATGGATGGTGGGTCGACGGGAGTCTGTGCGGCTGACGCTGAAGGCTGAGCACTCGATGGCGCTATGGCGAAGAAGTCCGATTGGCATCGCCGCCGTCCTGAATACCGGCTCCACCAGCGCGTCGACTGAGGCGTCTTGCCAGCGGACGTTTTCCTGTTTCTCCTCACCAAGGGCCTCTATGGCTCGTCTTCATCGTCGTCGGGGAGGTCAATGACGTTGAGAGGAGCTGCAAAAATTCAGTCGCCAAAAGATCATCTTTGATTGGTTATATCGCAGTTCAAACGACAAAGCAAAGACAAGATCGCAAAGATTATACCTAGGCGGGAGGTGACCGCATCTTCCATGTTCTCATCCTCGTTTCGGTAAGCAGAGGTCCCAGAGGTAGCGGCACTGCTAGTTTCAAGATTCGATTGGTCAAACCAAGGAAAAACAAACAACACAGAATTTTGGGCAAAACTGAAGACAAGTCACTTACGCAGAGGCGGCAGGGATGTTGATTTTGATTCTGGGCAGCGCCTTTCGAGTCTTCTGCGGTACGACCTTGGATTGTTTCGGAGCCTTTTCAGTCGGCATTGGAGAAGATGTCCGAGGACGCCGACGATCGCTTGGTCAGAATAGCTACCTTGTCACAAAGCGCTATGGATCGTGGAGTGAGCTTGGATCGCCTTTCCCTGAGGGTAGGTGAGTCGACCTCCTCTTCATCACTCGGATCGTCGCTCTCCTCGTCCCCTTCACCGTTAGAATGCCCCTCGCCGCTTTCGGCCCCGCTCACCTCTCCCTCTGGGTCCTGTTCCTGCTCCCCATTAGGTATTGAGTACATCTCAGTCAGGGCCTGGAAGACAACAAGCAAGACAAAGTCAGTCAGTTGACTATAAACAGTTGCATGATAAATCAAGATAGCACTCGGCAATTTAGAGTTGGACCATGTCTGCTTCGTAGGATTGGTCGAGTGGAGGAATTATCCTGGCTCCCCTGGGGTTATCTTTGTTGCCAGTAATACTCCTGAGCCACCCCTCCAACGCAGCTTCGTCGACTTCTTCTGGATGGATCCGAGTGGTGTCATCAGTGCCCGAATACATCCACATCGGATGGTCACGAGCTTGAAGCGGTTGAATACGTCGCCTGAGGAAGACCTCCAGCAGATCCATACCGATTACCCCATCACGAACAAGTTGAACAACTCGATCAACCAGCACTCTCACTTGTGCCTTCTCCTCCGGGATCACCTTCAAGGCGAAAGGCTTCCCCACTCGGGCCATGGAAAAAGGGGGAAGTCCAGTCGACTGACCTGGAGTCGGCTGATCTTTGCAGTAGAACCAGGTCGACTGCCACCCTCGGACCGACTCGGGAAGGATCATGGCGGGGAAGGAACTTTTACCCCTCATCTGAATCCCGAGACCCTCACACATCTGGATCACTTTTGTCTTCTCGTCACTCAGATTGGCCTTTTTAACCAACTGGGAGCGGCACGTGAAGATGTGCTTGAAGAGGCCCCAGTGGGGTCGGCAACCCAAGAAATTCTCGCACAGAGACACGAAAGCGGCAAGATACACGATGGTGTTTGGGGTAAAATGGTGGAGTTGCGCCCCAAAGAAGTTCAGAAACCTCGAAAGAAAGGGTGGGGAGGCAAGGAGAACCCGGGGTCGATGTGAGTGGCGAGGAGAACGCACTCACCCTCCTGTGGCTGCGGCTCGGTCTCGTTCCCCGGGAGTCACGCCGATTCGTGGGGGATCAGTCCCCACCTCGACCAAGTCGTCTATGTCGTCCTGTCGGATCACCGAGCGAATCCAATCGCCCTGGATCCATCCCGGCGGCAGGCCGAACCTCGAGGAAGATCCCCCCCCCTCCGGCTGGACTTCTTCCCCTTCGCCTTCACCGTCGCCTTCTTCGCACGCTCCAGTGCCACCGTCTTCTCCTTCCCCATCGCGGCGAGCAGAGCTCGAAAGGGACGGCGGCGCTGGCGCAGGAGCGGATGCAGTGGAGAAATCTGAGAGGAAAAGAGAAGTATGAAGTGATACGTCCATTTTGCATCATGCTTTTATATCGATATTTATTGCATTATGGGCTGTTACTACACGTTATGTCACAATACTTATGTCTATTCTCTCTTATTTTACAAGGTTTACATAAGGAGGGAGAATGCCGCACTGGAATTCTAGGTGGAAAAGGAGCAAATATTAGAGACCTATTCTGCACAACTCAAAAGTCCTGAAACTCCACGAAAGTTATTTTTGGAAATAATAAAAAATATTGAGCGGAAGAAATGCAGAGAGGGGACCCACACAGCCCACGAGGGTGGGGGGCGCGCCCTACCCCCCAGGGCGCACCCCCTGCCTTGTGGGCCCCCTGTTGGCTCTTCGGTGGCCATCTTATGCTATATGAAGTCTTTCGTCAAGGGAAAAATCATAAGCAACCTTTCGGGACGAGACTCCGCCGCCACGAGGCGGAACCTTGGCGGAACCAATCTAGGGCTCCGTGAGCTATTCTGCCGGGGACACTTCCCCTCCGGGAGGGGAAATCATCGCCATCATCATCACCAACGCTCCTCTCATTGGGAGAGGAAATCTCCATCAACATCTTCACCAGCACCATCTCCTCTCAAAACCCTAGTTCATCTCTTGTATCCAATTCTTGTCTCCAAGTCCGGGATTGGTACTAGTAGGTTGCTAGTAGTGTTGATTACTTCTTGTAGTTGATGCTAGTTGGTTTATTTGGTGGAAGATCATATGTTCAGATCCTTTATGCATATTAATACCCCTCTGATTATGAACATTAATATGCTTTGTGAGTAGTTACGTTTGTTCCTAAGGACTGGGAGAAGTCTTGCTATTAGTAGTCATGTGAATTTAGTATTCGTTTGATATTTTGATGAGATGTATGTTGTCTAGCCTCTAGTGGTGTTATGTTAACGTCGACTACATAACACTTCACCATTATTTGGGCCTAGAGGAAGGCATTGGGAAGTAATAAGTAGATGATGGGTTGCTAGAGTGACAGAAGTTTAAACCCTAGTTTATGCGTTGCTTCGTACATATGTTTCATGCTATGGTTAGGTTTACCTTAATACTTTTGTTGTAGTTGCGGATGCTTGCAATAGAGGTTAATCATAAGTGGGATGCTTGTTCAAGTAAGAACAGCACCCAAGCACCGGTCCACCCACATATCAAATTATCAAAGTACCGAACATGAATCATATGAACGTGATGAAAACTAGCTTGACGATAATTCCCATGTGTCCTCGGGAGCGCTTTTCTCCACATAAGAGTTTGTCAAGGCTTGTCCTTTGCTATAAAAAGGATTGGGCCACCTTTCTGCACTTTATTTACTTTTGTTACTTGTTGCTCGTTACAAATTATCCTATCACAAAACTATCTGTTACCACTTATTTCAGTACCTGCAGAGAATACCTTGCTGAAAACCGCTTATCATTTCCTTCTGCTCCTCGTTGGGTTCGACACTCTAACTTATCGAAAGGACTACGATAGATCCCCTATACTTGTGGGTCTTCAAGACTCTTTTAAATTAATGCGTTGCCGGGGGAGTGAAGCGCCTTTAGTAGGTGGAATTTGGTAAGGAAAAATTTATATAGTGTGCTGAAATTTCATCGTCACTTGTTACTATGGAAAGTAATCCTCTGAGGGGCTTGTTAGGGTATCTTCACCCCGACCCGGTAGAAACAAAGAGTTGCTCCTCAACCTACTGAACCTACTGAAAATGAAAATGTTCTCTTTGAAGTTCCTTCGGGTATGTTAGAAAAACTGCTAGCTAATCCTTTTGCAGGAGATGGAACAAAGCATCCTGATGAGCACCTAATCTATGTGGATGAAGTTTGTGGATTATTTAAGCTTGCAGGTATACCCAATGACGTTGTTAATAAGAAGGTCTTCCCTTTATATTTGGAGGGAGAGGCATCGACATGGTATAGGCTATGTGATGATACGGGGTCATGGAACTACAAACGATTGAAATTGGAATTTCATCAGAAGTTTTATCCTATGCATCTTGTTCATCGTGATCGCAATTATATATATAATTTTTTTCCTCACGAAGGAGAAAGCATCGCTCAAGCTTGGGGGAGGCTTAAATCAATTTTATATTCATGCCCCAATCATGAGCTCCCAAGAGAAGTAATTATTCAAAGTTTTTATGCTCGGCTTTCTCATAACAATCGCACCATGCTTGATACTTCTTGTGCTGGCTCTTTTATGATGAAGACTATTGAATTCAAATGGAATTTATTGGATAGAATTAAACGCAACTCTGAAGATTGAGATCTCGACGAATGTAAGGAGTCAGGTATGACACCTAAGTTTGATTGTGTTAAGTCTTTTATGGATACCGATGTTTTCCGTAGATTTAGCACTAAATATGGACTTGACTCTGAGATAGTAGCTTCTTTATGTGAATCTTTTGCTACTTATATTGATCTCCCTAAGGAGAAGTGGTTTAAATATCATCCTACCATAGAAGTAAAAGTAGCTGCACCTACTAAAGTTTAAGAAAAGACTATTACTTATAATGATCCTGTTGTTCCTACTTCTTATGTTGAGAAACCACCTTTCCCTTTCTGGATAAAGGATCATGCTAAAGCTTCAATTATGGTTCGTAAAAGCAATATTACAACTTATACACCTCCTGAGCAGAGTAAAGTTGAACCTAATATTGCTATTGTTAAAGATCTCTTGGCTGATAATATTGATGGGCATGTTATTTATTTCTGCGGTGAAACTGCTAGAATTGCCAAACCATGTGCTAAAGGTAAACATAGACCTGTGGTAGGCATGCATGTTATTTCTGTTAAAATAGGAGATCATTGTTATCATGGCTTATGTGATATGGGTGCTAGTGCTAGTGCTGTAACGCCCCGGATTCGATGCGTCAGGTGTCCGTCAGTTATTCGCCTTCGTTGCCTTGTCATTTGCTTGTGTGTTGCATTTTTCCATGTCATCATTTGCATTTCATATCATGTCATCATGTGCATTTCATTTTGCATACGTGTTCGTCTCATGCATCCGAGCATTTTCCCCGTTGTCCGCTTTTGCAATCCGGCACTCCTATGTCTCCGGAGCCTCCTTTTACCTCTTTTCATTGTGAGGGTATTAAACGTTCTCGGAATGACCCGAGGTTTGCCAAGCGGCCTTGGTATAGCACCGGTAGACCGCCAGTCAAGTTTTGGATCATTTGGAGGTCGTTTGGTACTCCAACGGTTAACCGGTAACCGCAAAAGCCTCTTTTGTTTGCAGCCCAACACCCTTCCAAAGTGGCCCAAAACCCAGCAAACTCCCCTCCTTGTTCTCGGTCCTTCGATCACGATCGCGTGGCTGAAAACCGCTCCTCATTTGGACTCTCCTAGCTCCCTCTACCTATAAATATGCCTCTCCTCCCGAAATCCCGGATCAATTCGCAGATCAAACCCTAGTCATCCCTCTCTTCGCGCCGCCGGACACTTCTCCCGCCGCTTTGGGCGTGTCCGTTCCACTCCAGCGCCGCCCTTGCAGCCAATGGCGCGCCCACGTAACCCCGGCGCCCAGCCGCCGCCGCCGCCCGCCGAACCAGCAGGGCCCCAGCTCCCGTTCGCCTCCGCCGCTGGCCCAGCGCCCGAGCCTCGCTTACCCGCCATCGCCGCCGCGCTTTATCGCCTCCGCCGCCCGCCGCGCCCTTATGCCGCCTTCCCATCGCCTCCGCGCCCGTGACCGAACGCGCGCGCCGCGCCCTCACGCCGTTCGCGCGCCGCCCGCCACAGGCGCCTCCGTCGCCTTCATGGGAACTCTCGCCGCCGCCTCATCGCCGCCCGCCTCGCTCCCGTGGGATCGGCCGCCCGACCTCCGCCGCCCGGTCTTGCCGGGCAAGCCCCCGCCCTCCGACGCTCGTCCCCGTCCAACTCCGGCCACCGTCGCCTCTTCTCCGGTGGAGATCCGGCGAGCTCTCCGGCCTGCATCGATAACCGTGCCATGAGGTTCACTTCCCCCTCTCTGAAATTCATCTAAGTCCCGAGCATATGTGATATTTTGTGTCATTTTCATCGCATCGTAAATCTGTGTATGTAGCTCTGTTTTGCGCGTGTAATATGTCAAAATGTACGTCTCAAAGAGTAGATCACTTCATGTCATCGCATCATTTTCATTTGAGCTCATATTCATTCCCGAAATGCTGTTGGAAGAGTGCTATGTGGTGTTAGTTTCTGTTTCTTAACAGAACATGCACTTTTGTCATTTTTGCCATGATTGATGTGTGCATCCTATGAACTTGAGTCCTACATGTGTTTTGTAATATGCCATGCCATATTTCCAGGGGTATATGCCATGTGTTTTTGTGATCAATATGGTGACTAGCACAAGCATGCAAACTAGGTGTCTTGATGTTGCTGATTTCAGCCCTGTTTTGCTGATATTTTTATGCCATGTTAACTTGATGCTACCGAGAGATCCATGCATATTTTGAGATACTTCAGTAAGGATGTTTTGTTATACATGTCTTGCTCTATCCGTCCATGCCCTTGTTTGGAATTATGGAGTGCCATAGCTTGAGTCAATCGAGCTCTACTTTTGCTATAAAATGTTTCCTGGCAGATTGTTTACATGTTATTCTATTTTGCCAAGGTTGTTGTAATTGATCCGTGTATGCTATGATGTTGTTCTTGCCATGTATAGCTTCTATGTCATGTCTTCTTACTGTTGGTAGCCTTGCCATGCCATGTATTTCTCTGTGGTGAGTGGTTCAAGCTCACCAACATGCATACTCATCGTTGTTCCTGCCATGTTCAAATCTGTAATATAACTTGGCATGTTTACGTGGGTGCCATCATATCTTCTGATCCTTTTTGGCTTATGGTCATTAAAGGACTTTTGTTCTATGCATTTATTAGATTCATGCCATGCCTTATTTTGCCATGTTAAGTTCCTGTATCATGTTGTTTGATAGCTCTAAACATTGCAACCTGATGTTATTTCTGCCAATGCCTGAAACTGTTATTATTTGCAATCTTGCCATGTCATTTTGAGCATGTTCTACTTGTTTCTGGAGATAGCTCAGTGTTCATGTTTCGTAATGCTTTACCTGTACATCATTCCCATGCCTTTTGTTTTCTTGTTGAGGTCCTGTAGCATGTTGTTTTGATGCTTGCAATATGCGTAGTTGCTGTTTTGGGCAGATTGTTGCTACAACTTGTATTGTGTGTATGTGTTGAACCGTTGCTCCGTTTTGAACTATATGGAACTTGCTTGATTTTGCATGTAGATTCATATTATCATGTTGCATCCTTGTTTGGATGCGTTTGCTTGATGTTTATATGCATTTTGCATCAATGCCATGCTTAACTTGTTTTGCTCATATCTTCTAGACCGTAGCTCCAAATTAAATGAACTTTATATGTAACTTGACTAGATTTTCGTGTAGATCATCGTGGTGCATCTTAACTTGCTGTTTAACAACTTGAACATAAGGTTTATTCAGATCTGGACCAATTTCGAAATTTGCATATGAGGACTTACCGGAATTGTTATATGTTGTTTCCGGCCTCATTTAAACTTGCCTTGATGTGTTGCTCTTGTTTGCATCATCTCTTGCCATGAGTAGCTTCTTGTAGTATTGTCATGCATCATGCTTGGTCGAGCATCATGTCTTGTTCATGTGTGGTGTGTTTACTTTGTTGTGTGCTTCTTCTTGTTAGTTCCTGTATCGTTGCGATCGTGAGGATTCGTTCGTCTACGCCTGGTTCGGCTTCATCCGTTCGTCTTCTTCATGGACTCGTTCTTCTTCCTTGCGGGATTTCAGGCAAGATGACCGCTACCCTGGATCTCACTACTATCATTGCTATGCTAGTTGCTTCGTTCTATCGCTATGCTGCGCTACCTATTACATTTATCAAGCCATCCCAAATTGTCATGTCGACCTCTAACCTTTTTGCACCTTTCCTAGCAAACCGTTGTTTGGCTATGTTACCGCTTTGCTCAGCCCCTCTTATAAGCGTTGTTAGTTGCGGTGAAGATGAAGTTTGTTCCTTGTTGGAACATGGAGATGATGTTCCTTGTTGGAACATGTTTACTTGTTGGGATATCACAATATATCTTATTTAATTAATGCATCTATATACTTGGTAAAGGGTGGAAGGCTCGGCCTTATGCAGTGTTTTGTTCCACTCTTGCCGCCCTAGTTTCCGTCATATCGGTATTATGTTCCCGGATTTTGCGTCCCTAACGCGGTCGGGTGATTTATGGGACCCCCTTGACAGTTCGCTTTGAATAAGACTCGTCCAGCGAGGCCCAACATTGGTTTTACCATTTGCCTCACCTATTCCCTTTTTCCCTTGGGTTTCCGGAGCCCGAGGGTCATCTTTATTTTATCCCCCCCCCCCGGGCCAGTGCTCCTTCGAAGTGTTGGTCCGAAGCAGGCGGCTGCAGGGGCCACCACGGGCAACTCGAGGTCTGGTTTTACTCGTAGGCTGACCTATCCGGTGTGCCCACGAGAACGAGGTACGTCACGACTCCTATCGGGATTTGTCGGCACATCGGGCGGCTTTGCTGGTCTTGTTTTATTTGTCGAAATGTCTTGTGGCGGGATTCCGAGACTGATCGGGTCTTCCCGGGGAGAAGGAATATCCTTAGTTGATCGCGAGAGCTTATCATGGGCTAAGTTGGGACACCCTGCAGGGTATAAACTTTCGAGAGCCGTGCCATGGTTATGTGGCAGATGGGAATTTGTTAATATCCGGTTGTAGTAAACTTGAAGCAAACTCTTCTAAAATACACCAACCGTGTGAGTAACCGTGAGTGTCTCTTTTCGGGTTGATCGAGAGGAGAACACGGTTTCGGGTTATGTCTCGGCGTAAGTAGGAGTTCGTGATCACTTCTTGATCATTACTAGTTGACGCACCGTTCCTTTGTTTCTCTTCCGCTCTCATTTGCGTATGTTAGCCACCATATATGCTTAGTCGCTGCTGCAACCTCACCACTTTATCCCTTCCTTTCCCTTTAAGCTTTGCTAGTCTTGATACCCATGGTAATGGGATTGCTTTGAGTCCTCGTGGCTCACAGATTACTACACCACCGATTGCAGTACAGGTTGTCACGATGATCATGACGTGAGAGCGATGTTTGCTTGTATTGGAGTTCTTCTTCTGCTTCTTCTTCGATCAGGGGATAGGTTCCAGGTCGGCAGCCTGGGCTAGCAGGGTGGATATTGTTTGAGTTTCTGCTTATGTTTCATCCGTAGTCGGATGTTGATCTTGTATGTTGTATTGTTGTTTTCTTGTGGCATTTGTGCCTTATGTATGTATCCCTATGTATTATGTAATGTTGATGTAATGATATCCACCTTGCAAAAGCGTTTCAATATGCGGGTCTATCCTTGGTGGGACCGTCGAGTTCCTTTTGGATAGGGTCGCATATTGGGCGTGATAAGTTGGTATCAGAGCCTCGACCGACCCTAGGAGCCCCCTTGATTGATCGTGTAGTTTGGTCGTTGTTGAGTCTAGAAGAAAACTATTTTCGGAGTCTAGTTATATCGGAGAGTAGGAATTCTTTTTACTCCTCTGCCCCTTCGTCGCTCTGGTGAGGAATCTTGACGTAGGTGTTTTGAACTACTCCTCTTCCCCTTCAAATTTTTCTTTAGGAGCACGTGGTTAGTTTTCCGATCGTTGGCCCTCAGCTCTTTTTATCCGGTGCATTTCTCGTCAAGTCGACTCGACCATCTTCATCTTTGCCAAGTTCAATCCTCAATTCTTCCTCCGACGTTGTTGCTTTTCCCTGTCCAAAGTTGTCTTTGTTTTTCCCACCCGCCCACCCTTCTTCTTCTCGGAACCGGAGTCCGTAATCGAGTATCCATCCTACTCGTGCGAAGTCTTTGCTTTCTTTCCTCAATGTTTTCAATCGGTGTTTTTTTCTCTTCAAGATATTCGTCGGTTTCCCCTTCCAAATTGCCTTTGTTTTCCCGCCCTCCCACCCTCTTATTCCCTTGATTCGAGTTTCTTCCGACCATCAATTTCATTCGTACGGAGTCTCTTCAGTCTTCCCTCAATTATTTCAACTAGTGAATTCTCGTCTTGTTCGTCATTATTCATCTCCGGTGGAATCAATTCAAGTTTTTTTCGGGTTGATCACATTATTTTCCTTGGATCAAGTGTTTTCCCCTTGCTCGTTCGCCTCTCGCCAGTTTATCCTTCCGGAGTGCGCAAGTCATCTCAGGAGATTTGTCGGTGTTCCAATTAATTCGAGGCTGTCACCTCATTCAAATATTTCAATTGTTCCGGTGCATCATCTATCTGCTCAACAACCCTTTCCAACGGTGTTTTTCTTTTAGTGGGCCCTAACCCACGTGTCTTTTCCCAGGATCTTACCTGACTCTTCTAATTCCCCCGGAGCTATTCCCAATTCTTTTCAAGTGTGACGTAAGAACGAATTTCATCAGTCAGATGCCATCTCCAAGATAGTTTGCAAATTCTTTTCATTGTTGGCTCAACCTATTCGCTTTTCAATCTCCCGGAGTATCTCAGTAATATTGGTGGTGTTTCTCGTCTTCATTTGAAGACCGAGTAGAGTTTTCCCTAAATCTTGTTCCATTCTCCCGAAGATTCATGGTGATAGCTCGATGTTATCCTATCTAATTGTTTCCAGTCGTGCAATTCTTTTCATCAATCCGGAGCATTTCAGGTCTTGCTTTCCGTCTCAATCATCCGGAGGCCATCTTTTCGGAAGATTCCTTCGTTCCAAGTTTTCAAAGTCGTTCTCCAATTATTCTATATCCGTGCCCTTTCGTTCATCTCAATATTATTCCGGTGCTTCGTTCAAGTATTCTTCAAACAGTTCGCGATCTCTTCGTTCTCTTGCATTTTAATTCCCTCAAGTACCTTCGTGCTTTCCTAATTCTTCCCGGTGATTCATTCTTTTTCATAAGTTATTTTTGAATTATTACGATGCTTCGTTCAAGATTTCTTTTCTGTTGTTATCGTATCAATTCGTTCGTTTCTTTTTAATCCTACCGGTGGTTCATGAAGACTTTCTCAAGTTTTGTGCGATGTTTCCCCTTAATCCTTTTTCAACGAGAATAAGTACTATGCTAAATCCATTGCTTGTCATCAATTTAATTTGATGAAGGATAAGCATACAATAAATCTTATTCTTATTTCATCCAATGAGTAATCTTTTTCTTCGGAGTTTGTTCTTGAGGAATAAATTCTAGATCCAAGTGTTTTCATCTTTTCTTTTCCGGAGTTCAAATTTTCTCGGCCATCTCGTCGGAACCTCCATCTAAATCATCGCAAGGCTCATCTTATTCTTTCTTCCTTCAGTCAATCTCATCATCCTTTTGTTACCGGAGTTCTTCACGGTGGTTCTTCATGATTTAATTCATTTCTTCAAGAGTTCATCAAGATTTTGTTGGTGGAGTTCTAATATCTTTTCTTCTTGCATCTCTAAGTGTAATTAATTCTCCGTATTCTTAGAATTGGAGTTTTGCATTTCTTTGTTCTCCTCAGATATTCAAACCCACTCAATCCTTCCTTCTAAGTTCTTTTCATTCCATTCTTTCAATTCTTAGGAGGCATTGTGTTGTTCCTCTCGTCAACTATCGTTCCATTTTGTCGAACTCAGTTCCAACTCCTTCCATGTTCAACGGTGTGCTTCTAAAATCCTTTCTTCTTATCCGTTTCTTTTCTCATTCTAACCACTCCGGTTAGAACGAGTTGTTTCATAGTCTATCTGATTCCGTGAGCTTTCGATTCTCGTCATTCTCGTCGTTCCTCTCTTCTTCTCGAGTGCTCTCGATTCCTTGCTTCTTCTTTGAGTTCTTGTTTCACCTCATTCCCTTTTCCCTTCCGTCTCGGTCCTAAGATCTCGGGACGAGATCTCTTGTTAGTGGAGGAGTGTTGTAACGCCCCGGATTCGATGCGTCGGGTGTCCGTCAGTTATTCGCCTTCGTTGCCTTGTCATTTGCTTGTGTGTTGCATTTTGCCATGTCATCATTTGCATTTCATATCATGTCATCATGTGCATTTCATTTTGCATACGTGTTCGTCTCATGCATCCGAGCATTTTCCCCGTTGTCCGTTTTGCAATCCGGCACTCCTATGTCTCCGGAGCCTCCTTTTACCTCTTTTCATTGTGCGGGTATTAAACGTTCTCGGAATGCCCCGAGGTTTATAGCGGCCTTGGTATAGCACCGGTGAACCGCCTGTCAAGTTTTGGATCATTTGGAGGTCGTTTGGTACTCCAACGGTTAACCGGGTAACCGCAAAAGCCTCTTTTGTTTGCAGCCCAACGCCCCTTCCAAAGTGGCCCAAAACCCACCAAACTCCCCTCCATGTTCTCGGTCCTTCGATCACGATCGCGTGGCTGAAAACCGCTCCTCATTTGGACTCTCCTAGCTCCCTCTACCTATAAATATGCCTCTCCTCCCGAAATCCCGGATCAATTCGCAGATCAAACCCTAGTCATCCCTCTCTTGGCCACGGACACTTCTCCCGCCGCTGGGCGTGTCCGTTCCACTCCGCGCCGCCGCCCGCAATGGCCAATAACCCCGGCGCCCGCCGCCGCCGCCCGGCCCGCCAGCGTGGGGCCCCGGCTCCGTTCGCCTCCGCCGCGCTTTGGCAGCGCCCGTGCGAGCCCTCGCTTGCCGCCATCGCCGCCGCTTCGCCTCCGGCGCCCGCCGTATGCCGTCCCGCCCATCCGCCTCGCCGCCCGGGCCGAACGCGCGCCGCCGCCCTCCGCCGTTGCCCGCGTCGCCCGCCACCAGGCGCCTCCGTCGCCTTCCATGAACTCTCCCCGCCCGCCGCCTCATCGCCCGCCCGCCTCGCTCGGCCGTGGGATCGGCCGCCCGACCTCCGCCGCCGGTCTTGCAACCGCCCCCCCGCCCTCGGCGCTCGTCCCCGTCCAACTCCGGCCACCGTCGCCTCTTCTCCGGTGGAGATCCGGCGAGCTCTCCGGCCTGCATCGATAACCGTGCCATGAGGTTGACTTCCCCCCTCTCTGAAATTCATCTAAGTCCCGAGCATATGTGATATTTTGTGTCATTTTCATCGCATCGTAACTCTGTGTATGTAGCTCCGTTTTGCGCGTGTAATATGTCAAAATGTTCGACTCAAAGAGTAGATCATTTCATGTCATTGCATCATCTTCATTTGAGCTCATCTTCATTCCCGAAATGCTGTTGGAAGAGTGCTATGTGGTGTTAGTTTCTGTTTCTTAACAGAACATGCACTTTTGTCATTTTTGCCATGATTGATGTGTGCATCCTATGAACTTGAGTCCTACATGTGTTTTGTAATATGCCATGCCATATTTCCAGGGGTATATGCCATGTATTTTTGTGATAAATGTAGTGACTAGCACAAGCATGCAAACTAGGTGTCTTGATGTTGCTGATTTCAGCCCTGTTTTGCTGATATTTTTATGCCATGTTAACTTGATGCTACCGAGAGATCCATGCATATTTTGAGATACTTCAGTAAGGATGTTTTGTTATACATATCTTGCTCTATCCATCCATGCCCTTTTTTGCAATTATGAAGTGCCATAGCTTGAGTCAATCGAGCTCTACTTTTGCTATAAAATGTTTCCTGGCAGATTGTTTACATGTTATTCTATTTTGCCAAGGTTGTTGTAATTGATCCGTGTATGCTATGATATTGTTCTTGCCATGTATAGCTTCTATGCCATGTCTTCTTACTGTTGGTAGCCTTGCCATGCCATGTATTTCTCTGTGGTGAGTGGTTCAAGCTCACCAACATGCCTACTCATCGTTGTTCCTGCCATGTTCAAATCTGTAATATAACTTGCCATGTTTACGTGGGTGCCATCATATCTTCTGATCCTTTTTGGCTTATGGTCATTAAAGGACTTTTGTTCTATGCATTTAGTAGATTCATTCCATGCCTTATTTTGCCATGTTAAGTTCCTGTATCATGTTTTTTGATAGCTCTAAACATTGCAACCTGATGTTATTTCTGCCAATGCCTGAAACTGTTATTATTTGCAATCTTGCCATGTCATTTTGAGCATGTTCTACTTGTTTCTGGAGATAGCTCAGTGTTCATGTTTCGTAATGCTTTACCTGTACATCATTCCCATGCCTTTTGTTTTCTTGTTGAGGTCCTGTAGCATGTTGTTTTGATGCTTGCAATATGCGTAGTTGCTGTTTTGGGCAGATTGTTGCTATAACTTGTATTGTGTGTATGTGTTGAACCGTTGCTCCGTTTTGAGAGTGCTCTATATGGAACTTGCTTGATTTTGCATGTAGATTCATATTATCATGTTGCATCCTTGTTTGGAGGTGTTTGCTTGATGTTTATATGCATTTTGCATCAATGCCATGCTTAACTTGTTTTGCTCATATCTTCTAGACCGTAGCTCCGAATTAAATGAACTTTATATGTAACTTGACTAGATTTTCGTGTAGATCATCGTGGTGCATCTTAACTTGCTGTTTAACAACTTGAACATAAGGTTTATTCAGATCTGGACCAATTTCGAAATTTGCATATGAGGACTTACCGGAATTGTTATATGTTGTTTCCGGCCTCATTTAAACTTGCCTTGATGTGTTGCTCTTGTATGCATCATCTCTTGCCATGAGTAGCTTCTTGTAGTATTGTCATGCATCATGCTTGGTCGAGCATCATGTCTTGTTCATGTGTGGTGTGTTTACTTTGTTGTGTGCTTCTTCTTGTTAGTTCCTGTATCGTTGCGATCGTGAGGATTCGTTCGTCTACGCTTGGTTCGGCTTCATCCGTTCGTCTTCTTCATGGACTCGTTCTTCTTCCTTGCGGGATTTCAGGCAAGATGACCGCTACCCTGGATCTCACTACTATCATTGCTATGCTAGTTGCTTCGTTCTATCGCTATGCCGCGCTACCTATTACCTGTTTATCAAGCCATCCCAAATTGCCATGTCGACCTCTAACCTTTTTGCACCTTTCCTAGCAAACCGTTGTTTGGCTATGTTACCGCTTTGCTCAGCCCCTCTTATAGCGTTGTTAGTTGCAGGTGAAGATGAAGTTTGTTCCTTGTTGGAACATGGAGATGATGTTCCTTGTTGGAACATGTTTACTTGTTGGGATATCACAATATATCTTATTTAATTAATGCATCTATATACTTGGTAAAGGGTGGAAGGCTCGGCCTTATGCACGGTGTTTTGTTCCACTCTTGCCGCCCTAGTTTCCGTCATATCGGTATTATGTTCCCGGATTTTGCGTCCCTAACGCGGTCGGGTGATTTATGGGACCCCCTTGACAGTTCGCTTTGAATAAGACTCGTCCAGCGAGGCCCAACATTGGTTTTACCATTTGCCTCACCTATTCCCTTTTTCCCTTGGGTTTCGGAGCCCGAGGGTCATCTTTATTTTAGCCCCGGGCGGTGCTCCTTCGAGTGTTGGTCCGAAGCAGGCAGATCAGGGGGCCACCACGGGCAACTCGAGGTCTGGTTTTACTCGTAGGCTGACCTATCTGGTGTGCCACGAGAACGAGGTACGTGCGACTCCTATCGGGATTTGTCGGCACATCGGGCGGCTTTTGCTGGTCTTGTTTTATTCTTTGTCGAAATGTCTTGTAGCCGGGTTTCTGAGACTGATCGGGTCTTCCCGGGGAGAAGGAATATCCTTAGTTTATCCAGAGAGCATATCATGGGCTAATTTGGGACACCCTGCAGGTATAAACTTTTCGAGAGCCGTGCCCATGATTTATGTGGCGAGATGGGAATTTGAGAATATCCGGTTGTAGTAAACTTGAAGCAAACACTACTAAAATACACCAACCGTGTGAGTAACCGAGAGTGTCTCTTTTCGCCGTTGATCGAGAGGTGAACACGGTTTCTGGGTTATGCGTGACGTAAGTAGGAGTTCGGGATCACTTCTTGATCATTACTAGTTGACGACCGTTCCTTTGTTTCTCTTCCGCTCTCATTTGCGTATGTTAGCCACCATATATGCTTAGTCGCTGCTGCAACCTCACCACTTTATCCCTTCCTTTTCCTTTAAGCTTTGCTAGTCTTGATACCCATGGTAATGGGATTCTTTGAGTCCTCGTGGCTCATGATTACTACACCACCGATTGCAGTGTACAGGTTGTCACGATGATCATGACGTGAGAGCGATGTTTGCTTGTATTGGAGTTCTTCTTACGCTTCTTCTTCGATCGGGATAGGTTCCAGTCGGCACTGGGCTAGCAGTGGTGGATATTGTTTGAGTTTACGCTTATGTTTCATCCGTAGTCGGATGTTGATCTTGTATGTTGTATTGTTGTTTTCTTGTGGCATTTGTGCCTTATGTATGTATCCCTATGTATTATGTAATGTTGATGTAATGATATCCACCTTGCAAAAGTGTTTCAATATGCGGGTCTATCCTTGGTGGGACCGTCGAGTTCCTTTTGGATAGGGTCGCATATTGGGCGTGATAAGTGCTATACCTCATGACCTATACAAAGAAATTATGCATGAAATTGCACCTGCTGAGATAGAAGGTATTGATGTTACCATCAAACTTGCTAATAGAGATACAATATCACCCATTGGAATTGCTAGAGATGTTGAAGTCTTGTGTGGGAAAACTAAATATCCTGCTGATTTTCTTGTTCTTGGTTCCCCACAAGATAGCTTTTGTCCCATTATTTTTGGTAGACCCTTCTTGAACACTGTCAATGCTAGAATAGACTGCGAAAAAAGTGTTGTTACTATTGGCTTGGGTGATATGTCTCATGAGTTTAATTTCTCTAAATTTAGTAGACAACGCCGTGAAGAAGAATTGCCTAGTAAGGATGAAATTATTGGTCTTGCTTCTATTGTCGTACCTCCTAGTGATCCTTTAGAACAATATTTGCTAGACCATGAAAATGATATGTTTATGAATGAAAGAAGGTAAATAGATGAAGTATTCTTTAAACAGGAACCTATTCTGAAACACAATTTGCCTGTTGAAATCCTAGGGGATCCTCCTCCACCCAAGGGTGATCCCGTGTTTGAGCTTAAACCGTTGCCTGATACTCTTTAATATGCTTATCTTGATGAAAAGAAGATATATCCTGTTATTATTAGTGCTAACTTTTCAGGGCATGAAGATGAGAGATTATTGAAAACTCTGAAGAAGCACCGTGCTGCCGTTGGATATACTCTTGATGATCTTAAGGGCATTAGTCCCACTCTATGTCAACATAAAATAAATTTGGAAGAATATGCCAAACCAGTTGTTGATCATCAACGAAGGCTGAATCCTAAGATGAAAGAAGTGGCAAGAAAATAAATACTAAAGCTTCTGGAGGCAGGTATAATTTATCCCGTTGCTGGTAGTCAGTGGGTAAGTCATGTCCATTGTGTCCCTAAGAATGGAGGTATTACTGTCGTTCCTAATGATAAAGATGAGTTGATTCCACAAAGAATTATTACAGGTTATAAGATGGTAATTGATTTCCGCAAATCAAATAAGGCTACTAAAAAGGATCATTACCCCTTACCTTTTATCGATCAAATGCTAGAAAGATTATCCAAACATACACATTTTTGCTTTCTAGATGGTTATTCTGGTTTCTCTCAAATACTTGTGTCAGCCAATGATCAATCAAAGACTACTTTTACTTGCCCTTTTGGTACTTTTGCTTATAGGCGTATGCCTTTTGGTTTATGTAATGCACCTGCTACCTTTCAAAGATGCATGATGGCTATATTCTCGACTTTTGTGAAAAGATTTGTGAGGTTTTCATGGACGACTTTTCCGTCTATGGATCCTCTTTTGATGATTGCTTGAGCAACCTTGATCGAGTTTTGCAGAGATGTGAAGAAACTAATCTTGTCTTGAATTGGGAAGCCACTTTATGGTTAATGAAGGCATTGTCTTGGGGCATAAAATCTCTGAAAGAGGCATTGAAGTTGATAAAGCTAAAGTTGATGCTATTGAAAAGATGGCATGTCCCAAGCACATCAAAGGTATAAGAAGTTTCCTTGGTCATGCCGGTTTTTATAGGAGGTTCATTAAGGACTTCTCAAAAATTTCTCGGCCTCTGACTAATCTCTTACAAAAGGATATACCATTTGTCTTTGATGATTGTCGAGGATATACCCCGCGGTGTAAACCGGCCGGAAGTTAACCTGGCCGGACTTGGCGGTTTATTTGAGACCCCGCTGACAATTGGCGGTTCACCGGCGACCCGTTTGGACCTGGCGGTTCACAACTCATTGGTAATCCGGCAGGCGGGTGCGAGGAGCGACAAGACCTGGTGGCCCAACGGGCGGTTCATGAAGGCCGGTTCATACTATGGTGGGCCGGTTTAAGAGGAAAGGCATAAGGAATATTTGTCTTACAAGGAGTTAAGACTGGACTTGTATCCGGTTTGTATTAGAGATAGACTAGTCCTAATCCTAATAGGACTCCACATGTAACCCGCCCCTTCAACATATATAAGGAGGGGCAGGGCTCCCCAAAGAGGGACAACCTACAAGCAAGAGGAAACAATATTAGGGCTAGACACAAAGAGGAGAGCCGGTTGACGGCGACTCCCTCGTGATGATAATGAGACCTAGCCTCAAACAGCATGTAGGGTTTTTTACCGGATGATGTTTCCCGGGGCCCGAAGCTGTCTAAATCCCTGTCTTGTGTTGCGTCTCTCGATTCCGCTCAACCCCTCTCAAGCTACCACATAGATGCGTTGACCTCACGACTAAGTCCTGACACTAAGGACATCTGCCGTGACAAAACCACGACAATGATGATTGTGTAGAAGCATTTGAAATACTTAAGAAAGCATTGATCTCTGCACCTATTGTTCAGCCACCTAATTGGAATTTACCCTTTGAAATTATGTGTGATGCTAGTGATTATGCTGTAGGTGCTGTTCTAGGACAAAGAGTTGATAAGAAATTAAATGTTATTCAATATGCTAGTAAGACTCTAGAGCGGTCTTTGAGGAAATTATGCTACTACTGAAAAAGAATTCTTAGCAGTCGTATTTCCTTGTAATAAGTTCAGACCTTATATTGTTGATTCTAAAGTAACTATTCACTTGATCATGCTGCTATTAAATACCTTATGGAAAAGAAAGATGCTAAATCTAGACTTATTAGATGGGTTCTCCTGCTACAAGAATTTGATTTGCATATTATTGATAGAAAGGCAGCTGAGAACCCGTTCTGCATAACTTGTCTAGGTTAGAAAATGTTCTTGATGACCCACTACCTATTGATGATAGATTTCCTGATGAGCAATTAAATGTCATAAATGCTTCTCGTACTGCTCCGTGGTATGCTCATTATGCTAATTATATTGTTGCTAAATTCATACCACCTAGTTTCTCATACCAACAAAAGAAAAAGTTCTTCTATGATTTGAGACATTACTTTTGGGATGACCCACATCTTTATAAAGAAGGAGTTTGATGGTGTTATTGGACGTTGTGTACCTGAGCATGAACAGGAACAGATTCTACGCAAGTATCATTCCGAAGCTTATGGAGGACACCACGCTGGAGATAGAACTGCACATAAGGTATTGCAATCCGGTTTTTATTGGCCAACTCTCTTCAAGGATGCCCGTAAGTTTGTCTTATCTTGTGATGAATGCCAAAGAATTGGTAATATTAGTAGACGTCAAGAAATTCCTATGAATTATTCACTTGTTATTGAACCATTTGATGTTTGGGGCTTTGATTATATGGGACCTTTTCCTGCCTCTAATGGATATACACATATTTTAGTTGTTGTTGATTACGTTACTTAGTGGGTAGAATCTATTCCAACTAGTAGTGATGATCATAACACCTCTATTAAAATGCTTAAAGAAGTTATTTTTCCGAGGTTTGGAGTCCCTAGATATTTAATGACTGATGGTGGTTCACATTTTATTCATGGTGCTTTTCGTAAAATGCTTGCTAAGTATGATGTTAATCATAGAATTGCATCTCCTTATCACCCATAGTCTAGTGGTCAAGTAGAATTGAGTAATAGAGAGCTCAAATTAATTTTGCAAAAGACTGTCAATAGGTCTAGAAATAATTGGTCCAAGAAACTTGATGATGCATTATGGGCCTATAGAACTGCATATAAAAATCCTATGGGTATGTCTCCGTATAAAATGGTTTATGGAAAAGCATGTCACTTACCTCTCGAACTAGAACATAAGGCATATTGGGCTATTAAAGAGCTCAACTATGATTTCAAACTTGTCGGTGAGAAGATGTTATTTGATATTAGCTCACTTGATGAATGGAGAACCCAAGCTTATGAAAATGCCAAGTTGTTTAAAGAAAAAGTTAAAAGATGGCATGACAAAAGGATATAAAAGCGTGAGTTTAATGTGGGTGATTATGTATTGCTATACAACTCTCGTTTAAGATTTTTTGCAAGAAAACTTCTCTCTAAATGGGAAGGCCCCTACGTTATCGAGGAAGTCTATCGTTCCGGTGCCATAAAAATCAACAACTTCGAAGGCACAAATCCGAAGGTGGTGAACGGTCAAAGAATCAAACATTATATCTCAGGTAATCCTATAAATGTTGAAACCAATGTTATTGAAACCGTAACCCAGGAGGAATACATAAGGGACACTTTCCTAACATTTCGAGACTCGAAAAGGAATAGGTATGTGGTACGGTAAGTAAACCGACTCCAAAACAGTTTTTAAGGCAATATTTCTCCGTTTTGGAATATTGAGAAAAATAGAAAAATAAGAAGCAGTCCGGGAAGGACACCAGGGCTCCACGAGGGTGGAGGGTGCGCCCTACCCCCTGGGGCGCGCCCCCTGCCTCGTGGGCACCTCGTGTGCTCTCCGAACTCCGTTTTCTTGCACAATACATATTTTGGTTGGTAAAAATTCATTATATAATCTCACGAAGGTTTTGCCTCCAGTATCACGCAATTATCCTCTATTCTTGTTTCGAGCTGTTTGTCTGACAGATCTAGATTATCATGACGTCTCCAAGTGCCCCCAAGGACAAGTTCTTCGAGAAGGTCATCAACCCTTACCTCGCGGAGGTGCTGCGACACCCTAAAACCATTGAGATGTGTGATGGGTTGCTGCACATCCGCGATGTTGAGGGACCGAAGGGGACCGGAAGTGTGGCACGAGTCTTGAGGCAATGGAGCAACAAGTTTTCAAGTGCCAGGGGATGGTGGAACGTGGACACAACTCCAACCACATGATGATCGCGGAGTTCACCAACAAACACAAGCTGGATGCCGACAACATCGGGGAGACCATCTTCAAGCTTCACGAGAAGATCGAGCACCTTCAAGCCCAAATCTATGACCTGCAAAACCAAAACTGTGAGTATGAATATAGATTCAAAAGGATGAGTTTGGCTGCAGATTTGAGGATCCCGGAGACTCGATCATCCTTCTACGATGGTGAGCCTATGCCTTGGAAGATGGACGATAAGCCCGCATCATCAACAACACCTCCATCTTCTTCATCAGCAAAGGAGACATAATCACATGGGTATGGGCACTCCCCTTGGCAACTGCCAAGCTTGGGGGAGATGCCCCGGTATCGTATCACCATCACACTCCTATCTTTCCCGTTTTCCTTAGTTCGATCCTATTAGTAGTATTGATCTAGTAGAATAAAGTTTATGGCATGATCTAGTTTTGAGTTTTGCTTTATGATCTCTCTACGTAATCGAGTCCGTGAGCTATATAATAAAGATTAGTGTTGAGTCAAGAGCTTGATTATTTTGCCATGATCTTGAGTGAATAAAAGAAAAGAGAAAAAGAATAAAAAGAAACAAAGCGATCATATTGATCTTATTGAGAGTAATGACTTCACATAGAAAGAGTATGATGATTAAAAATTGTTGAGAGTTGGCAGACATAGCTTTGGTCATCGTTGCAATTAATAGGAAGTAATAAGGAAAGAGAGGTTTCACATATAAATATATTATCATAGACATCTTTTATGATTGGGAGCACTCATTAAAATATGACATGCTAAAGAGTTGATGTTGGACAAGGAAGACAACATAATGGGTTATGTTTTCTTATATCTGAGATAAAGTATATTGTCATTGATCAGCCAACATGTTGAGCTTGCCTTTCCCCCTCATGCTAGACAAATTCTTAGCACCAAGTAGAGATACTACTTGTGCTTCCAAAAACCCTTAAACCAATTTTGCCATGAGAGTCCACCATATCTACCTATGGATTGAGTAAGATCCTTCAAGTAAGTTGTCATCGGTGCAAGCAATAAAAATTGCTCTCTAAATATGTATGATTGATTGGTGTGGAGGAAATAAGCTTTATACGATCTTGTGATGTGGAAGATATAAAAGCGACGGACTTCATAATAAAGGTTCATATCACAAGTGGCAATATAAAGTGACGTTCTTTCGCATTAAGATTTTGTGCATCCAACCTTGAAAGCGCATGGCAACCTCTGCTTCCCTCTGCGACGGGACTATCTGTTACTATTATCTTCTATCTTATGCAAGAGTCATGGTGATCTTCACCTTTCCTGTTTATATTTTATCCTTTGGCAATCACAGGGTGTTGGAAAGATCTTGATAGATATATCTAATTGGATGTAAGTCAGCATGAGTAATTATTGTTGACATTACCCTTGAGGTAAAAGGTTGGGAGGCGAAACTATAAGCCCCTATCTTTCTCTGTGTCCGATTAAAACTCCATAACCACAAGTATTGCGTGAGTGTTAGCAATTATGAAAGACTAAATGATAGTTGAGTATGTGGACTTGCTATAAAGCTCTGACATAGACTCTTTATGATCTTATGATAAATTGCAATTGCTTCAATGACTGAGATTATAGTTTGTTAGTTCTCAATAAAGTTTTCGATTCATACTTTGCATTGTGAATATATTATTACTTGAGCATAAGAAATCATATGACAATATATATTTATGTTGCTGTTATGAGTATAATCATGATGCCCTCATGTCCGTATTTTATTTTTATCGACACCTGTACCTCTAAACATGTGGACATATTTATCTTTATCGGCTTCCGCTTGAGGACAAGCGAGGTCTAAGCTTGGGGGAGTTGATACGTCTATTTTGCATCATGCTTTTATATCGATATTTATTGCATTATGGGCTGTTACTACACATTATGTCACAATACTTATGCCTATTCTCTCTTATTTTACAAGGTTTACATAAGGAGGGAGAATGCCGGCAGCTGGAATTCTGGCTTGCAAAGGAGCAAATATTAGAGACCTATTATGCACAACTCCAAAGTCCTGAAACTCCATGAAATTTATTTTTGGAAATAATAAAAAATATTGAGCGGAAGAAGTACGCCAGAGGGGGACCCGCCTGGACACGAGGGTGGGGGCGCGCCCCCTGCCTCATGGGCCCCCTGTTGGCTCTCCGGTGGCCATCTTCTGCTATATGAAGTCTTTCGTCATGGGAAAAATCATAAGCAACCTTTCGGGACGAGACTCCGCCGCCACGAGGCGGAACCTTGGCGGAACCAATCTAGGGCTCGCAGAGCTGTTCGCTGGGACACTTCCCTCCGGGAGGGGGAAATCATCGCCATCGTCATCACAAACGCTCCTCTCATCGGGAGAGGGAAATCTCCATCAACATCTTCACCAGCACCATCTCCTCTCAAAACCCTAGTTCATCTCTTGTATCCAATTCTTGTCTCCAAGTCCGGGATTGGTACTAGTAGGTTGCTAGTAGTGTTGATTACTTCTTGTAGTTGATGCTAGTTGGTTTATTTGGTGGAAGATCATATGTTCAGATCCTTTATGCATATTAATACCCCTCTGATTATGAACATCAATATGCTTTATGAGTAGTTACGTTAGTTCCTGAGGACATGGGAGAAGTCTTGCTATTAGTGGCCATGTGAATTTGGTATTCGTTCGATATTTTGATGAGATGTATGTTGTCTAGCCTCTAGTGGTGTTATGTGAACGTCGACTACATAACACTTCACCATTATTTGGGCCTAGAGGAAGGCATTGGGAAGTAATAAGTAGATGATGGGTTGCTAGAGTGACGGAGGCTTAAACCCTAGTTTATGTGTTGCTTCGTAAGGGACTGATTTGGATCCATATGTTTCATGCTATGGTTAGGTTTACCTTAATACTTTTGTTGTAGTTGCGGATGCTTGCAATAGAGGTTAATCATAAGTGGGATGCTTGTTCAAGTAAAAACAGCACCCAAGCACCGGTCCACCCACATATCAAATTATCAAAGTACCGAAGGTGAATCATATGAACGTGATGAAAACTAGCTTGATGATAATTCCCATGTGTCCTCGGGAGCTCTTTTCTCCATATAAGAGTTTGTCCAGGCTTGTCCTTTGCTATAAAAAGGATTGGGCCACCTTGCTGCACTTTATTTACTTTTGTTACTTGTTGCTCGTTACAAGTTATCCTATCACGAAACTATCTGTTAGCACTTATTTCAGTACTTGCAGAGAATACCTTGCTGAAAACCGCTTATCATTTCCTTCCTCTCCTCGTTAGGTTCGACACTCTTACTTATCGAAAGGACTACGATAGATCCCCTATACTTGTGGGTCATCATGAAGATGCACTGTTCAAAAAACCCTGACCCAGCGCCATATATGGAGTCGCTTCCGAGTGACTGACATGTAGGCCCGGGAAATCTTATCAAATCCCGCAACAGTCGCGCGCGCGATACGTGGCGAAAAAGGTGGCGCAGAACTCGAGGCATCCCTGCCTTATCCAGCCCGATTACTGCGACTTCCTCCGCCCCGCGCGCTTCCCAAAATTCAAATCCCGCGAGATCCGCGAACAATAGAACAACTTGTCAGACGGAAGATCTTCTCTGTATCAGCACTCGAAGTTCTTTTAGCTGAAAGTTCACTCGACGAAAACCGAGAATGGACCAAGGTGACTAGAAAAAGAAGTTGGCGCCACCATGATTGATTCGTCAATCCGGACAAAATGCACCTGGAGCGCGAAAAGTGGGTCGGCAGTGTTTTCAACTCCTTCCCCACTCAAACCCTGATCCATTCGGGGGCTAATGATGAAGCTATGTACCTAGGGTAGGGTCATGGGCCTGTCCAAGATACCCTCCCCAAGGACATCACCCTAAAACGAGAAGCATTTGAAGAAGAATCATCATCCACTGGACCATGGAGCGTTCTACTCGGAAGACTCGAAGTCACTCGACCATGGAGACTGTCACTCGACTGCCAGAAGATCTAAAGCCACTCCATACTGCAACGGTCAGACATTACGTCATAGCTTTAATGGTCATTATGTCTCTTTATTGCTAGCGTTACCAGTAACGGCCCCCTCTTGATGTACCTTAAATCCCTTGTAACGTGGGTTGGCTGGGGTCCTGGCGCACTCTATATAAGCCACCCCCCTCCACATGCACAAGGGTTCGCATCCCTTGTAACACACACGCATATAATCCAGTCGACCGCCTCCGACACCGAGGCGTGAAACATTACTTCCTCCGAGAAGGGCCTGAACTCGTAAAACTCGTGCGTACAACTTCTCCATAGCTAGGATCTTGCCTCTACATCCCTACCCCCTATTCTACTGTCAGACTTAGAACCACGACATGCAGTTCAGAGGTGATCCGAACTGCGACCAAGCCGGCTTGAACCTAAGGGGTCGCGCGCTTAAGGGAAGGAACCTACGAGGTCGGATCCGAGGACACTGGTCGGATGTGATCCGAGTTGTATTCGGATTGTGGCCGAGTAGACTTATGGGCTTTAGGGTCCGTGCGAGGCCCAAGTGTTGAGCCCGTGACGGACTCCTATATAAAGTGGAGGTGCCGCACACTCAAGCGGTTGATCGCTTCGGCGTTGTCACCAAGGTTTGCATGTGTTGCGAATAGACACCTCCACTCGCCGCCAGTTGTGTGATCGTACCTAGCAGTCCGCCGCACGACGTTCCTCCTGCACGCGCGGATACCATTAGAGGCGGTGCACTTGCGCCGCTCCGGCGAACTTGTACGTGGGATCGGACGATCGGTTGTTCGAGGGAGATCGTACAAGGAGGAGACTGACCATGCGGACGCGCTGCCCCAACTCTTCTTCCGCTGCACGGCACTTCGCGTCTAGTGGTAATGAACTATGATCCATCTCCCGTAGCATGTTCTTGGTTGTTCTACGCGTAGGAAATTTTAATTTGCAGTCGACGCACCCTACCGTAGAACCCAACAGTTTGGTTTCAGATCGTATGCATATTAGATATGTGGAGGCGGCAGATGAGATCTGTTGTCGTTGAAGAGATCGGCTATGAGCACGGTTGATGTGATCAACTGCACATGGGGATCGTTGAGGCAATGTTTTCTGTCAATCGGGATCGATGAGGTCGTGACACAACCTACCCCTACCGGTCGGTGATCCGCCATCGGGGTTAACATTGAAACATAAATCCGAATCGGATTCGCAATGATCGATGAGATCGGTCAGATCAGAGAATTCGGTGTGATCGGAGTTCAGATGTGATCTGTGATTTCCGAAAACGCCGGGCGCTGCTCGCACCCGCAAGGGGTGTTGCCCCTTCGAACCCCGCCTGCTAACTAGCTAGCGGGACCGCCGTGTGCGTAGCGCCTTGTATTTCGTACCCGACACACAAACCAGTAGAATGCGATTCTATGCATAACTTTGTTTTGCAGGTTTGATGTGAATAGTATGGCTCATGTGTATGTGATGCATGTGTGTAATTTATACATGGCTCACAAGCGTCATGTTTGTCACCGGCAGGAGCCAAAGTGTTGTCATTATATTGTATAACAACATGCGTGTCGACTTGTGACTCTATGTAAAATTCATTACTAGTTGTAGTAGTTGGATAATAGAGATCAGGATGGTGGCTTGGCGTCCCGGCATGACAAACAAGATGGAGTTCCTAGATGGTCATCGGAGTCGGAGCTGACCTAGAAGAACATCCATGAAGGAGCCATACTATTCCACAATATATGTTTATTTGTGATTGTTATGCTTCTTGTTTTCTATGCATGTTAGAATGGTAGAAAGATCCCTCATGAATATCAAGCGAATTGCCATCCCCGATGTTGCACCTTCGCACGTCAAGTACGTCTAGTAGTGGGCTCATAAAATTGAGGTGATGCTGGGTGTCCTTGAACTGAAGGGTTCGTGTCGGACATGGACATGCACTGCAACAGGTTAACTTGACAAGGCTATCAAAACGGTTTTGGGCCTTGTGGCAAAGAAGGTTGGGAGCCGGGGTATGAGATACCTTCCCGACCGACAGGAGTCGTATAGGGATACGATTAGCAAGGAGTTGCTTACCAGATAGGCATGTTGTCTAGCAGTGATGCTAAAGCTCACTAGTCACATGTGCTAGTCGGATCCTGAATCACTGAGAGTTTGCGGAGGGATGCCAACTTCAGTGGGAGTATTATCGTTTAAGGCTAGAATTACTCTACATAAACACATTGCTTAGTGATTGCATATTTTTCTGTTGTAGATCAATGGCACCACCTACTCAACTGAACTTTGCATTGAAATCAATTCTGGAAAAGGATAAACTGCATGGAACAAACTTTACCACCTGGTATAGAAATTTGACAATTGTTCTCAAGCATGATAAAAAGGAACATGTTCTAGAGGATCCACTTCCAGAGGAACCTGCCGATAATGCTAGTGCCACTGCTAAGAATGCCTACCAAAAACTCGTTGATGAATCAACGGAGATCAGTTGTCTGATGCTGGCTTGTATGGAGCCCGATTTGCAACAGCATTTCGAAAATGTTGAGGCTTACGATATGATCGAGAGTCCCAAGAGCATGTTTCAAACACAGGCTAGGATCGAAAGGTTCAACGTCTGGCGATCCTTGATGGATTGCAAGCTGAAGGAAGGTGATCCACTGAGCCCACATGTGATCAAGATGATCGGATATGTGCAAGCTTTGGGTCGGTTGGGCTTCCCGCTCTTGGATGAGCTGGCTACTGATGCAGTTCTGGGTTCTCTTCCGCCCAGCTATGGGACGTTCATTTCGAACTATCATATGCATGGCATGGATAAGAAGCTCACTGAATTGCATGGGATGCTTAAGGTGGTAGAGCAGGATATTAAGAAAGGCACGCATCAAGTGTTGATGGTGCAGAAATCAGCTAAGTTCAAGAAGAGTTGGTCTAAGAAGAAGGCTAAGGCAAAGGGCACGGAGATGGTAACCTCCTCCGCTGCGCCGAAGTCTGGACCGGACTCGAAGACCATTTTCTATCATTGCAAGGAAACTGGTCACTAGAAGAGGAACTGTAGAAAGTGGCTTGCAGAGCATGGCAAGAAGGCCGGGAATGCTGCTTCAGGCAAAGGTACACTTGTTGCATATGTTATAGACATTTACCTTGCTGACATACCTAGTAGCTCTTGGGTATTTGATACCGGATCGGTTGTTCATATATGCAACTCGTTGCAGAGGCTGGTAAGAACTAGGCGTGTGGCACAAGGGGAGGTTGACATCAGGGTCGGCAACAAAGCAAGAGTTGCTGCGTTGGAGGTCGGCACGATGCAGCTCCAGCTTCCTTCTAGATTCATTTTGGAATTGAATAATTGTTATTACATTCCTGCACTTAGTCGGAACATTATTTCTGCCTCATGTTTGATGAGTTGGGGTTATGAATTCAATTTAAAGGACAATGGTTGTTCGTTTTATTTGAATGGTATGTTCCACGGCTATGCACCCATTGTTGATGGGCTATTTATATTGAATCTAGAAAAGGAGCCGGTCTATAATGTGAATGTCAAGAGGCATAAGCCTAATGAGATAAATCCGACATACTTCTGGCATTGCCGGCTTGGGCACATTAGTCTGAAACGCATGAAGAAGCTCCATGATGATGGGCTCCTAACTTCGTCCGACTTCGGGTCGTTCGAGACATGTGAATCATGCTTGCTAGGCAAAATGACTAAGTCTCCTTTCGCAAAGAGTTGCGAGAGGGCGTCGAAACTATTGGAACTTATACATAGTGATGTGTGTGGTCCAATGAGCACAACTGCCAGAGGTGGCTATCAGTACTTCGTGACTTTCACCGACGACTTGAGTAGATATGGATATATCTATTTGATGAGGCACAAGTCGGAAACTTTTGAAAAGTTCAAAGAGTTTCAGAATGAGGTTGAGAATCAGCTCGGCAAGACTATAAAGGTTCTACAATCAGATTGTGGAGGTGAGTACATGAGCCAGGAGTTTGATGATCATCTGAAAAGCCGAGGTATAGTACCTCAGCTCACACCTCCGGGTACGCCACAGAGAAACGGCGTGTCGGGACAGAGGAATAGGACCTTGTTGGACATGGTCCAGTCTATGATGAGCAAATCAGATTTACCCTTGTCATTCTGGGGATACGCTCTAGAAACTGCAGCTTTCACACTTAACAGGGTACCATCAAAATCCGTAGACAAGACACCACATGAGATGTGGACCGGGAAGAGTCCCAGTTTGTATTTTCTAAAGATTTGGGGTTGTGTAGCTTTTGTCAAGCGACTTATGTCAGACAAGCTTACACCTAAGTCGGATAAATGCATATTCGTGGGATATCTGAGGGAAACCTTGGGATATAGCTTCTACAACTGTGAGGAGAACAAAGTGCTTGTTGCTCGGAACGGGGTTTTCCTTGAGAAAGAGTTTCTCAGTCGGGAGGATAGTCCGACTCGAAGAAATTTGAGGACCACTCGGGGATGGCTCGGCTGGTGATGAGATCATACCGGAGCCAGTCAGGGAACCCGTAGTGGAAGCGGCATCGGAACCACGAAGGTCGGAGAGATTGCGCAGAGTGCGCGATGTATTGTTGCTAGAAAGCGACGAGCCGGCTACATATGCGGAAGCGATGGTGAGCCCAGATTCCGAGGCATGGCTAGAGGCCATGAGATCCGAGTTAAAGTCCATGGATGAGAATCAAGTCTGGGACTTGGTTGATCCGCCGCCTGGCGTAACAGCCATTGGTTGCAAATGGGTCTTTAAGAAGAAAACCGATGTGGATGGAAATGTTCGGATCCATAAAGCTCGGCTTGTCGCTAAGGGTTATGGACAAGTTCAAGGAATTGACTACGACGAGACCTACTCGCCGGTAGCGATGCTAAAATTGGTGAGGATCGTACTAGCTATAGCTGCATATTTCGATTACGAGATATGGCAGATGGATGTCAAAACGGCTTTCCTTCACGGAAATTTAACCGAGGACGTGTATATGATACAGCCCGAGGGTTTTGTCGACCCGACTAGCACTAGTAAGATATGCAAGCTCAAGAGATCCATTTATGGGTTGAGGCAAGCATCTCGGAGCTGGAATATTCGTTTTGATGAGGTCGTCACTGGTCTCAGTTTCATCAAAAGCGAAGAGGACTCTTGTTTATACAAGAAGTTAAGTGCGAGCTCGATAGTGTTTTTGATCTTGTATATGGATGACATATTACTGATCGGAAATGATGTTTCGATGCTAAACTCGGTCAAGGAGTCATTGAATGGCAAGTTTTCGATGAAGGACCTTGGTCAGGCAATGTACATTTCAGGCATTAAGATCTATAGAGATAGATCGAGGAGGCTGCTCGGCTTAAGCCAGAGCACGTACATTGATAAAGTGTTGAAGCGGTTCAACCTGAGTGAGGCGAAGAAAGGGTTCTTGCCACTCTCACATGGTATAAGGCTAAGCGAGACTCAGAGTCCTTCAACATCTGATGAGCGAAGCAAGATGAGTAGGATTCCGTATGCCTCGGCAATCGGATCCATCATGTATGCCATGATATGTACAAGGCCTGGTGTTGCTTTTGCAATAAGCCTAACGAGCAGATACCAGGCCAACCCAGGTGAGACTCACTGGGCAGCGGTAAAGACTATTTTGAAGTACCTGAAAAGGACTAAAGAGATGTTCCTAGTTTATGGAGGTGAGGAAGAGTTCGTCATAAGGGGTTACGCCGATGCTAGTTTCCAAACCGACAGAGATGATTGTTGATCACGGTCCGGATTCGTGTACGTCATGAATGGAGGAGCAGTGAGCTGGATGAGTTCCAAGCAAGATATGGTGGCTGATTCTACCACAGAAGCCGAATACATTGCGGCTTGTGAAGCTGCGAAGGAAGGTGTTTGGATCCGGAACTTTCTAGATGATCTTGGTATTTTCCCAGCCTCGGTAAAACCGTTGGACTTTTATTGTGATAATTCTGGTGCCGTCGCACAAGCCAAGCAGCCGAGGAATCACCACAAGGTTAGACACATAGATCGGAAATATCACCTGATACAAAAGATCATAAAGAATGGTGATGTAGAGTTATGCAAGATTCACACGGATGCAAATGTTGCAGATCTGTTGACACAAGCCGCTTCCACAACCCAAGCATGAGGGGCACGGTAGAGCTATGGGCATTCGATGTCTATTTGATTGACTCTAGTGCAAGTGGGAGACTGTTGGAGATATGCCCTAGAGGCAATCATGTATGATGATATTTCCTATGTGTTTATGAATAAAGATAGTCCTTGGACATTATCAATGATGTGTATCAGCAAGTACGTGACTTGTTTGTGGGACTATGCATTGTATGATGACTGTCCTAAAAGGTCCCTAGTCGAAAGGGTTGTGTGGATGCGCAGCCAACTAGACTAGTATATGACACGGTTGATGGCTTGGTCTCACTGGCCATGGAGCATTGGATGCTAACCGGATAATATGGGCTTGGAAAGGTCTAGTCGGACTCGGCGTAGTCGGATCGGAGTCGAGATAAGGTCCGAGTCAGACATACCCAACTATGAGACACAGCGATATGTGATCTGTGAGTCTCTAGTACAACATATGTTCTATGTCCTAAGACCTGAGCTGGCACATGTACTCGGGATCATGACAGACCTGCTTTGGGCCGACCAAACGCTACTCCGTGATTGGGTAGTTACAAAGGTAGATTTCAGGCTTGTCCAGACCCATGCTGCGAGACATGGTCGAGCAAGATGGGATTTGCCCCTCCGATCAGGAGAGATATACTTTGGGCCCCTCGTGTGATCCCACCAGGATAAGCATGGCCATGCGACAAGGATTATGAGATAATCCGGATAGTGGTCGGCATCACTAAGACGAGAAAGAGGTCGGGCTAGCACAAGGATGACAGACTCGCCTTGAGCTCGACAACATATATCGCGTGGCAAAAGGAATGGAAGTATGATGTAAAGGTTCGCCTAACCAGCTTCATAGTATGCTTGGTGTTCGGCATGCCTTGCTAGAGGCCGCTGCCGAACATGCAGTTCGGAGGTGATCCGAACTGCGACCAAGCCGGCTTGAACCTAAGGGGTCGCGCGCTTAAGGGAAGGAACCTACGAGGTCGGATCCGAGGACACTGGTCGGATGTGATCCGAGCTGTATTCGGATTGTGGCCAAGTAGACTTATGGGCTTTAGGGTCCGTGCGAGGCCCAAGTGTTGAGCCCGCGACGGATGCCTATATAAAGTGGAGGTGCCGCACACTCGGGAGGTTGATCGCTTCGGTGTTGTCACTAGGGTTTGCATGTGTTGCGAATAGACACCTCCACTCGCCGCCAGTTGTGTGATCGGACCTAGCAGTCCGCCGCACGACATTCCTCCTGCACGCTCCGGCGAACTTGTACATGGGATTGGACGATCGGTTGTTCGAGGGAGATCGGACAAGGAGGAGACGAACCACGCAGACGCGCTGCCCCAACTCTTCTTCCGCTGCACGGCACTGCGCGTCTAGTGGTAACGAACTGTGATCCATCTCCCGTAGCATGTTCTTGGTTGTTCTGCGCGTAGGAAATTTTAATTTGTAGTCGACGCACCCTACCGTAGAACCCAACAAGAGGTATTCTATTCCTCGGTCCTAAAGATATGCAAGAGGCAAAGAAATCTATGAAATAAAAAGGTATTAAAGCTGAAGATGTTAAGAATTTACCACCTACTGAAGAAATACATTGTCTCGATACCCCGACACAGGTAGTAGAGGTAAATTCTCTTATAAGATTTGATGAAGGTGATATTCCTTATAATAAATCTATTAGTCAATGCTTGGATGAATTTGATAACTACATTGTTAAGCAAGAACATTTCTATGCGTATGTTAAGAAACAATTGAAACACAATGCTTTCATGATTGATCCTTTGAGTGGCTCGGTGTTTAGAATTGCTAATGATGTTAAGGGTCTAGGTAAACATTCATCCATAGTTCAAACTCAGTTAGAACAAGTTGCTAATTCACAAAATGATTTGCTTAATGAGATGAATAATATGAACGATCATGTTGTTAGAGTTATGACTAGAGGAGGTGGAATGATTCAGGAACCTCTCTATCCTGAAGGCCATCCTAAAAGAATTGAGCAAGATTCTCAGATAATTAATAATGATGTCCCTAGTCCATCTAAGAAGAAAAAGAAAAATAAAAATGATAGGACTTTGCATGTTTCTAGTTAACCTGAGGTAGAAAAACCTTCTGAGAATAGTAATGATGTTTCTATTTCTAGTGCTGAGACACAATCTGGTAATGAACATACACCTAGTGATAAAGATAATGATTTTCATGTTGATGTTGAACCAGATTATGATGTAGGAATAGAACCCGGTGTTGATCTTGATAACCTACCTCCTAAGAATAGAAGATATGATAAAAGTGATTTCATTGCTAGAAAACATGGTAAAGAAAGAGAACCATGGGTTCAGAAACCCATACTTTTCCCTACTAAGCCACCTAGAAATAAAGATGAGGAAGAATTTGAATGCTTTGTTGTAATGCTTAGGCCAGTCTTTTTGCGTACTCGTTTGACTGATATTTTGAAGATGCCTTCATGTGCTAAATACATGAAAGATATTGTCACTAATAAAAGAAAGATACCTAAAGCTGATATTTCCACCATGCTTGCAAATTATTCCTTTAAGGGTGGAGTATCTAAGAAACTAGGAGATCCTGGAAAAGCCACTATACCATGCTCCATTAAAAGAAGTTCTGTTAAAACTGCTCTAGGTGATTTAGAAGCCAGAGTTAGTGTTATGTCTTTCTCTTTATATAGAAGACTTGAATAAGCTCACACCTATTGAGATATCTTTGCAAATGAATGATAAATCTACTCTATACCTATTGGAATTTGCGAGGATGTGCCTGTTGTTGTTGCAAATGTTACTATCTTGATAGACTTTATTATACTTGATATGCCCGAGGACGACAACATGTCGACTATACTTGGTAGACCCTTTCTGAATACTGTAGGGGCTGTTATTGATTGCAACAAAAGTAAGGTCACTTTTCATATTAAAAGTAATGAGCATACAACACACTTTTCGAAGAAACAATTCCAAGTGAATGGTATCAATTGTATTGAAAAGGTTTCGTCAATTATTATTGGAGGTTTTCAATTCCCTCTTCCTTCAGTTAAAAAGAAATATGAAACTCTTATTACTGGGGAGATGCATATCCCTGTTGAGGTAACCTAGTGTTATACGAAGATTCTTCGGTTTCATGTCATTCGAAAATGGTTTGTTAATAAGACTTGATCAATCTTATTAATGGATTCTTTTTTAGCCACATGTCAATGAATTTAGTAAGCACAACCTAGTGTACCCACTATTTACTCTCTGTTATCTAAAGTTAATAAAGTAGAAATACCATGATTATCCTGTTTTTTGAATTTTTCATGCAATAAGAAAATGTCCCAAAAATATAAGTTCTCAGAATCCCCTAAAAAATCGATATGATTTTTTGTAGAATATTTAAGAATTTTTGGCACTGAACACACCCGAGGGGAGTGCACCTGTGACCCACAAGCTCACAAGGAGCGCCACCCCTGGGCGCGCCTAGTGGGCTTGTGGGTGATACGTCTCCAACGTATCTATAATTTTTGATTGCTCCATGCTATATTATCTACTGTTTTGGGCAATATTGGGCTTTATTATCCACTTTTATATTGTTTTTGGGACTAACCTATTAACCGAAGGCCCAGCCCAGATTTGCTGTTTTTTTGCCTATTTCAGTGTTACGAAGAAAAGGAATATCAAACGGAGTCGAAACGGAACGAAATCAACTGGAGAAGTTATTTTTGGAAGGAAAGCTACCGGAAGGACTAGGACCCCACGTCAGAGGCGAAGGAGGTGCTCACGAGGTGGGGCGCGCCCCCCCTAGGGCGCGCCCCCTGCCTCGTGGGGCCCTCGAAGCTCCACCGACGTACTTCCTGCACCCATATATACTCACGTACCCTAAAACTTCCAGAACAGAGAATAGATCGGGAGTTCCGCCGCCGCAAGCCTCTCTAGCCACCAAAAACCAATTGGGACCCTGTTAGGCACTTTCTGCTTGGGAGGGAACCTCACCGTGGCCATCTTCATCATCTCGGCGCTCTCCATGACGAGGAGGGAGTAGTTCACCCTCGGGGTTGAGGGTATGTACCAGTAGCTATGTGTTTGATCTCTCTCTCTCTCGTGTTCTTGATTTGGCACGATCTTGATGTATCGCGAGCTTTGCTATTATAGTTGGATCTTGTGTTGCTTCTCCCCCTCTACTCTCTTGTAATGGATTGAGTTTTTCCTTTGAAGTAATCTTATCGGATTGAGTCTTTAATGATTTGAGAACACTTGATGTATGTCTTGCCGTGCGTATCTGTGGTGACAATGAGATATCGCGTGATTCACTTGATGTATGTTTTGGTGATCAACTTGCGGGTTCCGCCCATGAACCTATGGATAGGGGTTGGCACACGTTTTCGTCGTGATTCTCTGGTAGAAACTTTGGGGCACTCTTTGAGGTTCTATGTGTTGGTTGAATAGATGAATCTGAGATTGTGTGATGCACATCGTATAATCATACCCACGGATACTTGAGGTGACATTGGAGTATCAAGGTGACATTAGGGTTTTGGTTGATTTGTGTCTTAAGGTGTTATTCTAGTACGAACTCTAGGGCTGTTTGTGACACTTATAGGAATAGCCCAATGGATTGATTGGAAAGAATAACTTTGAGGTGGTTTCGTACCCTACCATAATCTCTTCATTTGTTCTCCGCTATTAGTGACTTTGGAGTGAATCTTTGTTGCATGTTGAGGGATTGTTATATGATCCAATTATGTTATTATTGTTGAGAGAACTTGCACTACTGAAAGTATGAAACCTAGGCCTTGTTTCCTATCATTGCAATACCGTTTATGCTCACTTTTACCACTTGTTACCTTGCTGTTTTTATATTTTCAGATTACAAAAACCTATATCTACCTTCCATATTGCACTTGTATCACCATCTCTTCGCCGAACTAGTGCACCTATACAATTTACCATTGTATTGGGTGTGTTGGGGACACAAGAGACTCTTTGTTATTTGGTTGCAGGGTTCCTTGAGAGAGACCATCTTCATCCTACGCCTCCCATGGATTCATAAACCTCAGGTCATCCACTTGAGGGAAATTTGCTACTGCCCTACAAACCTCTGCACTTGGAGGCCCAACAACGTCTACAAGGAGAAGGTTGCGTAGTAGACATCAAGCTCGTTTCTGGCGCTGTTGTCGGGGAGGCTAGGTAAGCGGCACTCACACCCCGTCAATCAAGCTCTTTTCTGGCGTCGTTGCCGGGGAGGTGAGTGCTTGAAGGTATATCTTTAGATCTTGCAATCGAATCTTTTTGTTTCTTTTTTATCACTCGTTTAGTTTATAAAAGAAAACTACCAAAAAATTGGAATTGAGTTTGTCTTATACGCTTTATCTTTTTAATATCTTTTGTGAGTATGATGGGAAGGAAAATTGTGCCAAAGTGTTAGAAGAAGAATGCATTAAAATGTTTGGCACTAAATCTTTGAATGATGAGCATGATTGCAATGTCATTAGTATGAATTCCTTGAATATCCATGATGCTAATGATATGCAAAGCCACAATCTTGGGGAAGCTATGTTTGATGAAGATGATATTTTTTGTCCCCCAAGATTTGATGAGCAAATTTACTATGATGAAAGCATGCCTCCTATCTATGATGATTATTGTGATGAGACGTATGCTTTAAATAAGAATGATAACCATGAAACTTGTCATCTCGATCTTAATTTTCAATCATATGATAGTTATTTTGTTGAGTTTGCTCCCACTACTATTCATGAGAATAGATTTGCTTATGTGGAGAGTAATAAGATTTATATGCTTGAAGATCATGAAAAGAATGCTTTAGGTGCTGGTTATATTGTTGAATTCATTCATGATGCTACTGAAAATTATTATGAGAGAGGATCATATGCTTCTACATATTGCAATAATATCAAGTTTCCTCTCTATGTGCTTAAAATCTTGAAGTTATGCTTGTTTTACCTTCCTATGCAAGTTGATTATTGTTCCCATAAGTTGTTTGCTCACAAAATCCCTATGCATAGGAAGTGGGTTAGACTTAAATGTTCTAGTCATATTCTTCATGATTCTCTCTTTATGTTTCAATTCTTATCTTTTATGCGAGCATCATTGAAATCATCATGCCTAGCTAGGGGCGTTAAACGATAGCGCTTGTTGGGAGGCAACCCAATTTTATTTTAGTTTCTTGCTTTTTGGTTCTGTTTAGGAATAAATAATCCATCTATCTTATGGTTAGATGTGTTTTCATGTTTTAATTAGTGTTTGTGCCAAGTAGAACCTTTGGGAAGACTTGGGTGAAGTCTTTATGATCATGCTGTAAAAAACAGAAACTTTAGCGCTCACGAGATTAGCTAGAACTTTTTACTGGAGAGTGCTATTTAGTTGATTCTTTTTGCAGATGATTACTAGACAAATTCCTCAGGTCCAACAATTTATTTTAGAATTTTTGGAGTTCCATAAGTTTGCGTTAGTTACAGATTACTACAGACTGTTCTGTTTTTGACAGATTCTGTTTTTCGTGTGTTGTTCGCTTATTTTGATGAATCTATGGCTAATAAAATTGTTTATAATCCATAGATAAGTTGGAATACAGTAGGTTTAACACCAATATAAATAAATAATGAGTTCATTACAGTACCTTGAAGTGGTTTTTTGTTTTCTCTCGCTAACGGAGCTCACGAGATTTCTGTTGAGTTTTGTGTTGTGAAGTTTTCAAGTTTTGGGTAAATTCTTTTGATGGATTATGGAACAAGGAGTGGCAAGATCCTAAGCTTGGGGATGCCCATGGCACCCCCAATATAATCCAAGGAGACCAAAAAGTCAAAGCTTAGGGATACCCCGGAAGGCATCCCCTCTTTCGTCTACTTCCATCGGTAATTTTACTTGGAGCTATATTTTTATTCACCACATGATATGTGTTTTGCTTGGAGCGTATTGTATGATTTGAGTCTTTGCTTTTTAGTTTACCACAATCATCTTTTATGTACACACCTTTTGAGAGAGCCAGACATGAATTGAAATTTGTTAGAATACTCTATGTGCTTCACTTATATCTTTTGAGCTATATAGTTTTGCTCTAGTGCTTCACTTATATCTTTTAGAGCACGGTGGTGGATTTGTTTTAAAGAAACTATTGATCTCTCATGCTTCACTTAGATTGAGATTCTTAAATAGCATGGTAATTTGCTTAAAAATAATAATATGCTTGGTATTCAAGATTTGTAAAACTTTCTTTTGAGTGCGTTGAATACTAAGAAAAGTTTGATGCTTGATAATTGTTTTGAGATATGGAGGTGATAATATCAAAGTCATGCTAGTTGAGTAATTGTGAATTTGAGAAGTGCTTGTGTTGAAGTTGGCAAGTCCCGTAGCATGCACGTATGGTAAACGTTATGTAACAATTTGAAACATGAGGTGTTATTTGATTGTCCTCCTTATGAGTGGCGGTCGGGACTGGCGATGGTCTTTTCCTACCAATCTATCCCCCTAGGAGCATGCGCGTAATGCTTTGGTTTTTGATGAATTGTAGATTTTTGCAATAAGTATATGAGTTCTTTATGACTAATGTTGAGTCCATGGATTATATGCACTCTCACCCTTCCACCATTGCTAGCCTCTTCGGTACCATGCATTGCCCTTTCTCACATTGAGAGTTGGTGCAAACTTCGCCGGTGCATCCAAACCCCGTGATATGATACGCTCTTTCACATATAAACCTCCTTATATCTTCCTCAAAACAGCCACCATACCTACCTATTATGGCATTTCCGTAGCCATTCAGAGATATATTGCCATGCAACATTCCACCATACCGTTCTTCATGACACATTCATCATTGTTATATTGCTTAGCATGATCATGTAGTTGACATAGTATTTGTGGCAAAGCCACCGTTCATAATTATTTCATACATGTCGCTCTTGGTTCATTGCCTATCCCGGTACACCGCGGGAGGCATTCATATAGAGTCATACTTTGTTCTAGTATCGAGTTGTAATCATTGAGTTGTAAATAAATAGAAGTGTTATGATCATCATTCAATAGAGCATTGTCCCCAAAAAAAGAAAGGCCAAAGAAAAAAATAGAAGGCCCAAAAAAATATAAAAAATAAAAAGGGCAATGCTACTATCCTTTTTTCCACACTTGTGCTTCAAAGTAGCACCATAATTTTGATGATAGAGAGTCTCTTGTTTTGTCACTTTCATATACTAGTGGGAATTTTTCATTATAGAACTTGGCTTGTATATTCCAACGATGGGCCTCCTCAAGTGCCCTAGGTCTTCATGAGCAAGCAAGTTGGATGCACAAACACTTAGTTTCTTTTGTTGAGCTTTCATACATTTATTGCTCTAGTGCATTCGTTGCATGGCAATCCCTACTCCTTGCATGTAACGACCCGAATCTGATAAGATTCGATGTCTCTGTACTCACTGTGCTAGTCCCTGGATCGACTCGCTAGCACACACAGTACATATGAATATCAAATATCAAGTGCATCATTTATTACAACGTATGATCCAGAAGTTATAAAGTATTACAAACTGAATAACACATGGCTAACTTATTCAATAATAACATCGGAAAGGTAGCATAATCAACGATGAGTCCATCAATGCCCACTGAAGAACATGTTGAGTGAAGACTCGCAACCCTATTGTATCTCACTGATCATCTGAAAATCCTGCAACATGATAAGTTGCAGCCACAAGGGTCAATACATTGAATGTATTGGCAAATCACACAATATGATATAGCAAACCTACATCCACAAAGCAATGTATGACAAACAAAACACACTAGTTTGGAGAAGAATGTCTTCACCTTCCTCCACTACCTGAACTCACAACCGTCTCTAATTTACTCGCCCAAGATAACCCAAAGATTCTAAATAAACATGACAAGAACTTCGAAGTATGTCTCAAGTGCGCTCTGTCGGTGGCGCATTCTCTAGGAACAATAGGCGCTACGCCAAGGACGCATTCACCTGATTTATGTTCAAAACTACACCTCACCTCAAGTGCGCTCTGTCAATGGCGCATTCTCTAGGGACAATAGAGCGCTCTGCCAGTGACGCATTCACCTGGTTAATAATCCCGAGCCTACGGCTATAAACTCTCACCACTTTCATGGATCACTCGACACATGCCCGCGTCTACCATATCAAGTTGATCACACCATCACATAACACAATCGATAACAAAACATGGCAACACGAGATACACATATCAAGCCAAACATTTATCATAGCAATGAAACCACACATGCATAGCAGAATATAGGATGAGCAAAATCAAAAGTGCAAACTTGCCTTGAACGGTGCTGAAGTACTCTAACGATTAATTCTGATCCGCTTCACACTCCAGACAATCTATACGATGACGAAGGCACCGATAAATAAACTGTACTCGCACAACAATCACAATAAAGCCAACAACAATGAATTCAAATAAAAACTTAGATAACAGAACATAACATTAGGTATCTATTATCTACATGCTACTACGATCAAAATGCAAAAGGAATCAACTCATTTGGATCTACGGTTTAAAAGATATGGCCTCCGGAAGTTTGAATTCAAATTTAAACAAATTCAAATCTAATGAGTTCAAAAATGTGAAATTTTGGTTTTACGGTATTCTTTTGGTCACTACAAGTACACAGGAAAAAGAATCGATGAATTTGGAGTTACGGATCTCAAGATAAACCTAAATGAACATTTGATATGGAATCTGCCAAAATAAATTGTGCTAAAAACAGATTTGTGGAAGAACTGATGCGGCGGTAATGGATGTGCCACGTGTCGCGTTGTCATTGGCTGTAAACCTTTTGCTGCGGGGCTTAAACGACGAACGGCCACAACTTAAGGAATAACGGTTCGGCAGAGAGAAAAAAAACAATGTATGATCTAATCTGGGCCGTTTGAAGAAGATCAGACGACTCTAGGTGACTCACCGGAGAAGAACAGAGGCTGGCCGCTGGACTTGAGGAAGAACGGCGCGGGGCGGCTCGGGCGGCGATAGTGGCACTTGCTCCGGTGGTCTCCAGACTCAGGAGGGTAGCGTACGAGACGCGGAGCTCGGCTGATCTCGAAGAAGTCCTCAATGGCGTCGGTGGCGGGCGGGGTTGACGGCGGAAGGATGGCCGGAACTCGAGGCGATGGCTGGGATCTCCGGATCGAGGTCCTTGCGCCCGCTTCGGTACTCCCCTGTGCGAGATAGTGGGTCAAGGAGATAGAGGAGATCAAGACAAAATTAACAGGAGCAAGAGGAGGTGCTGGGACCCACTGTAGGCGACGGAAACGACGACGGCGGAGGTCAGGTGCGGTGGAACTCCGGCGAGATCGCGAAATCAACCTAGGGCACGGGAGACTGCGATTTTGGCGAAAAATCGGCAGAGGAGGGGTTGGGGATCTTAAATAGGTCACCAGCTGCGTGCGTGGAGTACAAGGATCGATCGAATCGGTCGATCCGATTGTGGCTGGGTTCGGTAACTACGATTGCTTGGGAAGAACACGGCTCTTGGGCAAGATGACATGCGGCCCTAGCGGTCAGCGAAGAGAAGAAAAAAACAGAAAGGGAAGAGGGCTGCGGTCTTTGGGCTGGCACACTAGGCTAGCTGGCGCTGCCTTCTTGGCGCCTGGCGAGGATAGTGGGCAGCGGATGTGCGATCCGGTGAATAGTAATGCCTTGCATAACATTTATACTAAATGTAACATACATTTGAACAAAACAAACAAGCTAGTGACTTCCTAAAATATACCACATACATAGTAAAATATTATTACTACTACAAAATAACGTGAACATTTTTAAAACACAAATGCACTAAAATAAATATATTTAATGCGATACAAGCATATAAAGAATATGATAACAACTAAAAAATAATTTTGAGTTTCTACAAAGCCAAAATAACTTAGGTAGACACCAGAATATATTCTTAGCATTTTCCAATTATAATTAATAGGGGAGAAGTCATATTATCTCCACTCCAAATACTTTGCCTTATTGGAAAACACTTTGAATATTCAGGAAATTTAAATAAGCATAGAAATCATGATGAAAAGAATGATACTATTAACATTCCAAATTTTAAAAATTTGGGATGTTACAAATCTACCCCCCTTAAAATGAATCTCGTCCTCGAGATTCGATTTGGCTAGCAAGGTTAAAGATGGGAACTTGACATAATCCATATTCCAAAATATCGAGGCTTAGTCATTGCATAATTCCTTCACATGAATAGATATGATGCATCAATACTGAAAGAACAGTCACAATACTTTGATCTTAATTAAGAATCTTACCAAAGGCGATGCATTATCTGGTCTTCCTACCCTTGTGTGATTCACATGTCCACTTTCAAGTGATCAACTCCTTCTCTCCGAATTCCCATTGTCATAATTCATTTTCTTCTCAGGACAGTTTGTTGAATAATGTCCTGGGTTCCTGTATCTGTAGCAAAGTAACTGGCTTAGATCCTTCTTTGTGGGTGTCGAAAGGTCGTGGTCGTTGTTGCCATTCCTCTGAGCATTGTGGTTGTGTCCATTGTTGTTGTGATGATTATGCCCATCATGGTTATGACTATTATAAATGTCCACTTCAGAATCATAGTACTCAGAAGATGTTGATGAATTACGATGCTTCCGTTGTCCTCCAGAATTGAACTCTGTGTCACTCGCCTTCCTCTTGCGGTTCTCCACCTCTAGAAACTTGCCTTCAAGTACAATAGCCTTATCAATAAGCTCCTGACAGTTGTTGAATGTCGCCACTGTCAACTGAATACTCAACTCATCATCCAGTCCTTCAAGAAACTTCTCCTGTCTAGCTGCATCAGTGTTAACATCATTAGGTGCATACCGTGCAAGATTATTGAATTCCTCCACATATGCATTCACAGTGCGACCTCCCACACGCAAGCTGCGGAACTCTTTCTTCTTTAGACTCATGGCACCAGCAGACACATGTGCGGCGCGAAAACCTGCACTAAATCTGCGCCCAAGTGATAGTAGCAATAGGATAAGTGACCAAGTAATTGTCCCACCATGCTACGGCTGGTCCTTCTAACAAATGAGAGGCAAACCGCACTCTCTCTGCATCAGTGCAACCAACTATCTCCAAATTCCTATTAACCGAGCGAAGCCAATCATCAGCCACAATAGGTTCAGGGGTGCTAGAAAACCTCTGAGGATTCAACCTCAAGAAACGAGTAAGTGCATCAACTGGGGGTGGTGGTGGATTATTGTTATTGTTGTTGTTGTTGTTGTTCTGGTTCTGAACAAGTAACTGGATCAACTGAGTCTGTCCCTGAAGCAGCTGCTGCATGTATGGCGGTATGTCATTGTTGTTGTTATCTCCTGAACCACTGCCTCTAGAGTTACGCCCCGGCGGCATCTGATGGGTAAGCAAGGGTGAGATATAGACAGAAATAGATCTAAGGGGAAAACACTACCCATATTCTCATGCTAGCAACTAAAACTCCAACAACAACAAAAACAAACACTAAATTCGCACAATTCACACAAGTCACCAAAATTATCCTAAAGTAATCACATCAAGGAGCATATATGATCAATCAAAGCACCCAATTGCATAATATAAACAACCCACGAAATATGACAACACAGAAAGCAATGACCAACCAAACATATAACACATCACACAACACAAGCAAAACCTACAGGTAAGGTCATATCCACAAAAGATATGATCTCATCATACTACCGCAAATCGTTTATCAAACACAAATTAGGAATGGTGGTCTGCCAACTAAACTCCTTAAATAACACTAATATAATTCCAAGGGTCAACTATATTTGAAAAGTAAAGATATGAGCACAAGAGTATGAACTAACAAGTAGACAACAAGTTGTAAAGTAAGTTTTACACTCCTATGGCTTTCCTAATCCATTTTCTAGGGTCACGACCTACAGTCAACACCTTTGCTCGATACCATCTACGACCCGAATCTGATAAGATTCGATGTCTCTGTACTCACCGTGCTAGTCCCTGGATCGACTAAGCTAGCACACACAGTACATATGAATATCAAATATCAAGTGCATCATTTATTACAACGTATGATCCAGAAGTTATAAAGTATTACAAACTGAATAACACATGGCTAACTTATTCAATAATAATAGCGGAAAGGTAGCATAATCAACAATGAGTCCATCAATGCCCACTGAAGAACATGTTGAGTGAAGACTCGCAACCCTACTATATCTCACTGATCATCTGAAAATCCTGCAATATGATAAGTTGCAGCCACAAGGGTCAATACATTGAATGTATTGGCAAATCACACAATATGATATAGCAAACCTACATCCACAAAGCAATGTATGACAAACAAAACACACTAGTTTGGAGAAGAATGTCTTCACCTTCCTCCACTACGAACTCACAACCGTCTCTAATTTACTGCCCAAGATAACCCAAAGATTCTAAATAAACATGACAAGAACTTCAGAAGTATGTCTCAAGTGCGCTCTGTCAGTGGCGCATTCTCTAGGAACAATAGAGCGCTCTGCCAAGGACGCATTCACCTGATTTATGTTCCGAAAACTACACCTCACCTCAAGTGCGCTTTGTCAATGGAGCATTCTCTAGGGACAATAGAGCGCTCTGCCAGTGACTCATTCACCTGGTTAATAATCCCGAGCCTACGGCTATAAACACTCACCACTTTCATGGATCACTCGACACATGCCCGCGTCTACCATATCAAGTTGATCACACCATCACATAACACAATCGATAACAAAACATGGCAACACGAGATACACATATCAAGCCAAACATTTATCATAGCAATGAAACCACACATGCATAGCAGAATATAGGATGAGAATAATCTAAAGTGCAAACTTGCCTTGAGCAGTCTTTGAAGTACTCTAACGATTAATTCCGATCCGCTTCACACTCCGAGACAATCTATCACGATAACGAAGGCACCGATAAATAAAGCGTACTCGCACAACAATCACAATAAAGCCAACAACAATGAATTCAAATAAAAACTTAGATAACAGAACATAACATTAGGTATCTATTATCTACATGCTACTACGATCAAAATGCAAAAGGAATCAACTCATTTGGATCTACGGTTTAAAAGATATGGCCTCGGAAGTTTGAATTCAAATTTAAACAAATTCAAATCTAATGAGTTCAAAATGTGAAATTTTGGTTTTCACGGTATTCTTTTGGTCACTACAAGTACACAGGAAAAAGAATCGATGAATTTGGAGTTACGGATCTCAAGATAAACCTAAATGAACATTTGATATGGAATCGCCAAAATAAATTGTGCTAAAAACAGATTTGTGGAAGAAGCGATCACGGCTGTGGATGTGCCATGTGTCGCGTTGTCATTGGCTGTAAACCGTTTGCTGCGGGGCTTAAACGACGAACGGCCACAACTTAAGGAAAAACGGTTTGGCAGAGAGAAAAAAAACAATGTATGATCTAACCTGGGCCGTTTAAAGAAGATCAGACGACTCTAGGTGACTCACCGGAGAAGAACAGAGGCTGGCCGCCGGACTTGAGGAAGAACGGCGCGGGGCGGCTCGGGCGGCGATGGTGGCGCTTGCTCCGGTGGTCTCCAGACTCACGAGGGTAGCGTACGAGACGCGGAGCTCGGTTGCGGTCTCGAAGAAGTCCTCAGCGGCGTCGGTGGCGGGCCAGGGGTTGTGGCGAGGATGGATATTTGGAACTCGGGCGGTGGCTGGGATCTCCGGATCGAGGTCCTTGCGCCCGCTTCGGTACTCCCCTGTGTGAGATAGTGGGTCAAGGAGATAGAGGAGATCAAGATGAAATTAACAGGAGCAAGAGGAGGTGCTGGGACCCCATCAGAGGCGGACGGAAACGACGACGGGCGGAGGTCGAGGCGGTGGAACTCCGGCGAGATCGTGAAATCAACCTAGGGCACGGGAGACTACGATTTTGGCGAAAAATCGGCAGAGGAGGGGTTGGGGATCTTAAATAGGTCACCAGCTCATGCGTGGAGTACAAGGATCGATCGAATCGGTCGATCCGATTGTGGCTGGGTTCGGTAACTACAGTGCTTGGGAAGAACACGGCGCTGCGGGCAAGATGACATGCGGGCCCTAGCGGTCAGCGAAAGAGAAGAAAAAAACAGAAAGGGAAGAGGGCTGCGGTGCTGGGCTGGCCTGCTAGCTGCTGCGGCGCTGCCTTCTTGGCACTGGCCGAGGATAGCTGGGCAGCGGATGTGCAGTCCGATGAATAGTAATGCCTGCATAACATTTATACTAAGCAGAACATACATTTGAACAAAACAAACAAGCTAGTGACTTCCTAAAATATACCAAACACATAGTAAAATATTATTACTACTACAAAATACCGTGAACATTTTTAAAACACAAATGCACTAAAATAAATATATTTAATGCGATACAAGCATATAAAGAATATGATAACAACTACAAAATAATTTTGAGTTTCTACAAAGCCAAAATAACTTACGTAGACACCAGAATATATTCTTAGCATTTTCCAATTATAATTAATAGGGGAGAAGTCATATTATCTCGACTCCAAATACTTTGCCTTATTGGAAAACACTTTGAATATTCAGGAAATTTAAATAAGCATAGAAATCATGATGAAAAGAATGATACTATTAACATTCCAAATTTTAAAAATTTGGGATGTTACATTGCATTAACATCAATCGATGGGAATCTCCATAGCCCATTGATTAGCCTCGTTGATGTGAGATATTCTCCTTTTTGTCTTCCTGTCGGTGTACTAGAGTAGGGGTACCCTAGTATCCCGAACTTGTGCACGGGCAGTTGCAGCCCTCCGCGGCAAGGCTTACCGGGTGACCGCCAAGATCCTCCGTGGTTCCTTTGGAGCCATTCAAGAACAAAGTATTTAAGCCAAGGAGACAAGGCCCGGCAAGAGGAGCTTGCCGGAAGGCCACCCAAGGCACATAGGAGACAAGGCCCGGCAAGAGGAGCTTGCCGGGAAGGCCCGGTGAGCGACAAGCTTCGACACGACAAGACAACAACATGACAAAGGCGCTTGCATGACAGACCACCACTGTACCTCGCTCCAGACATCCACTAACGTGTCGCCTACAGGACCTTTCTAGGCGCCAGCGTGGCGAGAGGCTGTGCAGCCGGTGATCTTGAGGTGGCACGCGGCCGACAAGATTGCCATCGTGGCAGCGGTGGCGCCCACGGTCCCTGTTTGCCTTTGTTAGAGGCGGCGTGACGGGCATTTAATGCCTTTGTCCCCGCCGTCGGGGTTAGGTATGATTCAACATACCTTTGTACAAGTAGGTGTACCAACCACTACTTTTCCATTTGTACCCTTGTCTACGTTGCCACTGTCGGAGACCCCTTGAGCATATAAAAGGAGGCCCATGCATAGCGTAGAAAGGGTCGGTCGGTTCCCCCACGCCAGTCTCGTTAGCAGCTTGTGTGTGTCTTGTAGCACTCAGCGCTCTGAGCAAGAACTCAATACACCTAGACATGCAGCGAGGGAGTGTTATCTCTCCGGAGAGCTCGAAGCTGGGTAAACCTCTCGCATGCTTCGCCTCGATCTGCTCTTCGTGCGGCCTCCGCTCCCGCCGAACCGAAAGGGGCTCGGTCCGCCCGGTCCCATAGGTGCTCGTGGGCCGATCAGCCTGCCCGACATCTTTGGCGCGCCCGGTAGAAGCGTCGAGATTGTGTGAACCTGATCCGGCGTCCACGCGAGCTAGATCTTCATCATCTTCATCAACATGCCACCGAAGAAGAAGGCTTCGGCGGCAGAAGCTCCGTCCGCGTCGAACCTACCATCACCGGAGCAAACAGGTGGTGGGGTAGACGCCGGTGGAAGAATGGACGGCGACGGGGTAGCTCACGGTGCTGCCAAGTCCAAGGACAAGGCTGCGCAGACCTCGGCGTCCGTGCATGCACCGCGCCCATCTCAGGAGGCGCGGGACCAACAACGTCATGGTATTCACAATGCCATACGCTCGTTGGACCAAGATCGAGCTGGAGGATCTCGGGATGCTCAAGACCAGCATGCACGCCAACATCTTTGGCCTTGGCGAAAACGCGATCGCTGGATGGGATACTGCTCCTTCTAACATAGTTAGAAGTCCGAGCATATCCGCTCCTCACGCCGTTCGCCACTGCCACCCACCACTCCAGCAGAAGCTTTGGCGAGAGCTCAACTGCTCCTGGATTACCCTCCAACAGCCGACAAGGTCGATGAATGGAGGGCCACCATTCAGAGTCTCATCGGCTTCGCCAACGGCGACGCTCCGCGGCAACCGAGTGCATCGCTGCCGCGGCAGGACTGCCAAACACGAGCTGGTGGCGACGAGACCGGCGAGGGTGCAACCACCATGCACTCTCCGCCCCGAAGGCCAAGATCGCCGACTCGCCGGATCCACCTCGACAGCGACTCCACCGCGTCATCGGACCCACGAGCTCGTCGCGATCAGCGCCATGTTCTTCACGAGCGACAGAAAGAAGACGCTCGAACTTCGCATCGGCGTCGAAGAGAAGCAGCGTCAATCCGACAAGCGGCTGGGCCCTCTGTTGACATGCATGCGCCCGGAGAACGAGGCGACTTGCCGTCTGCAGCGGTAGGTTGCCCTGCGTTCACTTTCGTGAGCTGCGGCAAGTCCGATGGCCCCGCAAGAAGAATTTCAAGCTAGGCGTGCGAGAGAAATGCAGCGGCAAGACGCGTCCGTCGGAGTTCCTCGGCATCTACACCATCGCGGTGCAAGCTGCCGGGGCGAGACGACAAGATCCTTGCCAACTACTTCCCGGCTGGTGCTCAAGCCCAATGTCGAGATCTGGCTCATGCACTTGCGGACAACTCCATATCCTCTTGGGCAGATCTATGCCATCGGTTTGTCGACGCCTTTACAAAGCGCCACAAGCCCCATGGCCAAGAAAGCGACCTTCATCTGCTGCGCCCGGAAGGAAGGAGAGCCCCTGCGCCAAGTACATTCAGAGATTCAGCAGCGTCTGACACAACATCCCGGATGTCCACCTGCCGCTGATAATCAGCGTTCCTTGAGCGTGCGAAACCGCAGGATGCGGGAGGAGATGGCGATGTGCAAGATCGAGACGTCGGTGAGCTATATGCCACAGCCGACAAGTGTCGCGGCGTCTTTGAGGAAGGAGGAGACTCCCCGGAGAGAATACTGAAGCAAGAGGATCTGATAGCGAGGAGACCGCCCCGGCAAAGAAAAGCCGGCGGCGGAACAACAGAAAGAAGAAAGGTAGAGATGTACTAGTTGTTGAGCAGTCCGGCAACGGAGGTGGCGCCAAAAAAGCCAAAGCTGGTAGCTCCGGCAAGGAGGTTGCCCGGCACCAAGCTGCCGAGCCGTGGCGGTCGCCGACAAGCGGGGCGGCTCCAACAAGCAAGATCTTGTAAGATCCACCGCACTAAGGGCCATGACCTCCAGAGCTGCAAGAAGGTCGAGCAGCTTGTCGAGCAGCGAAGGCTGAATCTGAGCAGTGCAACAAGGAGAAGGCCGGGGAGGGTGCTGGAGGAGCTAGCAAGAAAGCGTCCGGCCGAGGAGGGCGCCGCGGCAAGGCCAAGCGGCGGCAAGGAGACAGACCTCCCAGCGCCGCGACAAGGATGACGACGACGGCGATGATGAAGACATGGATGATGACGAGACCGATGAGCGGGAGTTCGAGAAAGCCACGAAGTCTTGTGCGTTCTGGCGGTGCTTCTCTGCATACTTCACACCGCCAACTCAAGCGGTGGATGCGGAAGTCAATGCAGCAGAACCATCCATCGAGTCACGCAGGCCTCTGAAATGGTTGACCGCCTATCATCTTTGATATTGAGGACCACCACGATCGGCGTAATCGCGGTCAGGTGCTTGCCGATGTTGGTTTCACCAACTATCCGCAACCTCAAGGTCACCAAGATGCTAGTTGACGGCGGGGCCGGCTTGAACCTGATCTCCTCCGCGGTGCTCCAAAAACTCCAGATCCCTGATGGCGAGCTCGAAGAAACCGGCACATTCCAAGGAAACAATCTGGGAAGGAGCAAGCCGAAGGGAAAGATCACGTTGCCGGTGACATTTGGCAGCGAGTTGAACTTCAGGACTGAGAGGGTCACTTTTGACGTTGCTGACTTTCCATTGCCTTACAATGGGATACTTGGCCATCCAAAGACTCGCCAAATTCATGGCGGCCTCTCACTATGCCTACAACATCTTTGAAGATGCCGGGCCCGATAAGTGTCATCTCATCCTGGTGACAAGAAGGATGCTCTTAGCTGCGCCGACAAGATCTACCGGAAGCGGCAGCTGCAGCAGATTGCAAGCCACTTGCCGAAGCTCCGGGGAAGAAGAAGACCAAGTCCGGCAAGAGCTCGATGCCCACTCCGCAAGCGCACCTCCTCGAGTGTTGCGCTACCGTCGAGGGCGCACCATCGAGCTCCACCGGCAAGTGTAAGAAGGCGATGGCAGCTCCACCAAAGACCAAGAAGGTGTCCGCCAAGGAGGGCGGCTTTGGTGGTACCTTCACCATCGATTGCCTCTCTCGACCCTAAATAGGAAGGCGCTCGTTGCTTTCCCTACGGTAACGTCGGCGTGTTTGCGTGGCAGCCGTCGACATCCCGGTGTTCCCGGAAAGTAATTGAGCACCATCTTGCCGTTTGTCCTAATGCACGGCCCGTCAAGCGAAAGTCGTGAAGCGGCGGTGGGCGCCAAGAGTTCATCGGAAGAAATCAAGAAATTGGAAGCAGCGGGCCTTGTCGGAGGTGCTCCATCCTCGTGGTTGGCCAATCCTGTAGTTATGCATAAGGCTAACGGGAAATGGAGTCTTGGTATCGACTTTACCGATGTCAATAAAGCTTGTCCCAAAGACCCATTTCCCTTGCGGCGCATCGACCAGATTGTTGACTCCACGGCGGATGTGATTTGCTTTCATTTACGGATGCATACTCGAGGATATCATCAGATCTTCATGGCGTAAGAGGATGAGGAGAAGACCGCATTCATCACCCCATGTGGCACATACTATTTTGTCACGGATGCCCTTCGGGTTAAAGAATGCTGGTTCAACATTTGCAAGAGTAGTCCATGACGCTTTTGAGCCGCAAATGCACAGAAATGTGGAAGCCTACATGGATGACATAGTGGTCAAAAGCAAGGACAAGGCGACTCGATTCAAGATTTAGACGAAACCTTTGCAAATCTGCGCAAGATCAACCTCAAGCTCAACCACGAGAAGTGTGTGTTTGGAGTCCCTTCCGCAAGCTTCTCGGGTTCTTCGTGGTCTCAACGGGAATTGAAGCCAATCCCGACAAGATCAAGGCCATTGAGCAGATTGAAGCACCAAAGCGCGTCAAGGATGTACGAAAGCTTGCCGGTTGCGTAGCTGCTCTCAGCAGGTTTATCTCTAGATCTGCTGAGCGCGCCCTGCCATTTTTCAAAATTTTGAAAAAGGCAGGTCCGATGCAATGGACTCCGGAAGCGGAGGCTACGCTGCAGGACTTGAAGAGATACCTGTCCTCCACTCCAATACTTGTCGCACCTAAGCCACAAGAGAAGTTGCTGCTATATATAGCGGCAACCAATCAAGTGGTTAGTGCTGCGTTAGTAGCGGAGAGGGAGGCGGATGATGAGCTAGCAACCATGGCGAGATGCATCTAGCGACAAGCGAGGGGCTTCACCGGCAAGCTCTGGTCCCGACAAGGATGGATCTGCTTGCAGACACATGAGAAGATGCGAGAAAAGAATGGTGCGGCGCCAGTTTACTTTGTCGGTTCCCTTCTGCGAGGGGCTAGGTCAAGGTACTACGGTGTGCAAAATTGCTTTTCGGCCTTCTCATGGCCTCGAGAAAGTTGCGCCATTACTTCCGGGCACATGAGATCACACTCGTCACTCGCTTTCAATGAAGAGGATCTTTGCAAAATCCAGAGGCAACAGGCGGGATTGTCGAGTGGGCACTTTGGAACTGTCAAGCTTTGGCCTCAAGTTTGAGAGCACTTCAACTATCCAAAAGCGAGCATTGGCGGAGTTCATAGCAGAATGGGCGCCAACACAAGATGAAGAAATTCGAAGCGAGCATCCCCGTCAAGGAAGCAAGCAAAGAGTGGCTGATGTACTTTGATGGTGCCTTCTCATGCAAAGGCGCCCGGTCTTGGGCGTGCTACTTGTTGCACCCACCGGAGAACACCTCAAGTCGTAGTCCGGATGCACTTTCCCAAGGAGCAAGCGACAAACAATACTGCAGAGTATGAAGGTTTGCTTGCCGGTCTCGAGATCATGATGAGACCTTGGGATCAAGAAGCTCATTGTCGTGGTGACTCACGACATTGTTATCCGCCAAGTGAACAAGAGTTATCGAGTCCATTGATGGAAGCTTATGTTGATGAAGTGAGGAAGCTAGAAGAGCACTTTGACGGCCTACGGATGGAATATATTCCAAGAGCTCGAGCGACATTCTTGATGGCTGTCAAAGTGCGCCGCACTTAAGTTACCTGTGGAACCAGGGATTTTTGTGCTCAAGCTGACTCAACCGTCTGTAACACCATCGACTGGACAGAGCAAGAAGAGGAAGTTGATCTCTGGTGACTACTTTCCGGCAGAGCTTCCCGAAGCCGCCGCCAAGAAGGTCCCCAAGATCAACACCAGCGATCTTGAGGAGCGATGCGCTCCGACAAGCCCTAGGGTTTGTTTACGTTGAAGCGAGCGCTCCCGACAAGCTTTGCCCGGCAAGCTTGCCGGGAACGTCAAGCTCGGCTGAGCCGCGAGTTCTCGCCAGTAAGCGGATGTTCCGCAGCAGCGAGATGTGCCTTTGGTCCTTGTTGTCGAGCCGCAAGCTCCGGCATGGGCACAAATGATTGTCCATTTCCTTGAGACGGAGAACTTCCCAAGAGCAAGAAGAAGCGGAAAGAGTAGCCCGGCGGTCAAGTATGTACCGGTTTGTCGACGGCACTGCTGCACGAGAAGAAGACTCAACGGTGTGAAATTGAAGTGTATTCCCCGGGAAGATGGACAAAAGCTGTTGGCAGAGATACATGGAGGCATATGTGGTCACCACATTAGTGCCAGGGCACTTGCCGGCAAAGCTTTCTGGCAAGGTTTCTTTTGGCCAACAGCCCTCCAGGATGCAACTGCACAAGTAACCAAGTGTGAAGCATGCGGTTCCATTCCAAGCGGATACACCAGCCAGCTCAAGCTCTCCGACGATCCCTTTATCACGGCCTTTTTGATCTGGGGCTCGACATCCTCGGCCCCTTTCCCGGTAGCCGGGGCTTTGAGTACTTGTATGTTGCAATCGACAAGTTCACAAAGTGGCGGAAGTGGAAGCGATGAGGAAGGTGACAGCACGGTCGTGATCAAGTTCTTGGTCGATTGTTTGTCGTTTGGAATCCCTAACAGGATCATCACCGACAACGGTACGCAATTCACGAGCCACACCTTCATGCAGTACGTCCAAGATCTTGGCGCCAAGGTCTGTTTCGCTTCTGTTGCTCATCCGAGAAGCAACGGTCAAGCGGAGAGGGCAAATGCTGAAGTGCTGCGTGGACTCAAGACCAGAACTTTCGACAGGCTGCACAAGTGCGGAAGAAACTGGATTGAGGAGCTGCCGGTGAGTCTTTGGTCGATCGAACGACGCCAAATCAAGCCACTGGCCAGACACCTTTTTCTCTAGTCTATGGAGCAGAGGCGGTTCTCCCCACGGAACTCGTATACGGATCACCTCGAGTGCTCGCTTATGATGAGCTTGAGCAAGAGCAGCTGCGACAAGATGACGCCGCTCCTTGAGGAGGATCGTCCTCGTTTCTTTGTCTGAGCTGCTCGGTACCCGACAAGCTTTGCGCCGCTACCATAACCGCCAAAGTTAATGCCGGAAGTCTCGAGGAAGGCGACCTTGTTCTTGGCGAGTTCGATCCGCCAAGAATTCCAACAAGTTGGCCTTGAAGTGGGAAGGCCCTTACCGGGTGAAGCGAGTCACTAGGCCTGGCGCTGTCCGCTTTGAGACCGAAGATGGCATTCGGTGAGCAACTCTGGAACATTGAGCATCTTCGTAAGTTTTACCCGTAGATGCGCGGTTGCCGGAACCTGTTCCGGCAACCACCTTTTGTACAAGTCTTGCCGCTGTTGCATGTAATCCTTTGTACAAAGCCGGGCGCATACCCCGTGCATAAGTAAAGCTAGCGTGCTTCGCACACCTTGTCAATTTCATGCTTTTCACTTTTATTTGCATGCGTTATCTGACACTTTGTGCAGCACCTACCCCTGGTAAGTGATAACGAGCCATAAGGCTCCGTATCTTTATTTTCTCTTCTTTCTCTTTCTCAAAGAAAGGAAGGTTCCCTCGCACACAAGTTTGCCGGGGGGAAAGGAGAAGATAATGGTGTGGACCAAGCGTCGCTCAAGTCTAGCCTTACCGGGAAGCAAGCGACGAGAAAAGCTAAGTTGCCAAAAGTTTGAGCAATCAGTTTTAAAATTTTTAAGTTATTCTCCTCGAGCGACCGTACTTTGTATGGAAAACCTGTGCGCAGAGGAACCAACTCGTAGCTAGTTGCGCCCTTACTTTGTTTCGAGTCCGCTCAACAACTTAAGTGAGCTGCGACTAGTTGCGACAAGGTTACTTGTCGGAAGCGGCACCACCAACAGGCTACTGACGTCCCGCACTCAGCGCTCGTGGCTCAGGTGCCCGCGCCGACAAGTTCCCTAAAAGCGTAGGGCAAAAACATACAAAGGAAGGAATCAAGTAAAAGAAATAACATAGCAATTGATACCCAAAATAGAGTTATATTACAAGATAGCTTGCCGCAGCTCTAATGGATTGTTCTTATGACATGACCAGCAGCGGCAAGAGAAAGTGAAAGCGGGCGGCCTAATCTACGCGATCGCCCTCAACCCTCTTGATTCCGCTCACCCTGTCCACGATGGGTGCGACAAGGGTCTTGAGCACCTCCACATCAGCATCCGGCGGCAGGGACTTGAGGACGTTGGTGAGATTGAGGCCTGGATTGCGGAAGGCCACCTTCATCAGCACCTTTTGAAGAGCTCCCGCGCAGATCTGGCGCGATTCCTCGGCCAGCTGTTTTGGGACTTCTTCCGGAGTCGCTGGAGGGCCGTCACCACGCCCTTGAAGAACAAGCTAAGCTTGGTGCTGGGTTGGAGGTGCTCGTCGGAGGAATATCCAAGATCCACCATCCCAGTGCGCCGGCTCCTCGTCGATGGTCAGCAGCAACATCCACGAGACCCTCGGTCCAGTGCTCCACATTCTCCCTCAAGGCATTCTGGGCGGCAGCAGCACTCGCCAGCAGCGCCTCGTCGGCCTTGATCTTCTCCTTCAAGGCCACCTCCTGCTCCCTGGCGCCGTCCAGCGTTTGAGTCAAAGTAGTTAGCTTCAACTCAAGATCTGCGTTGGAGTCCTTGGCGGCACTGAGCTCCTTGCTCCTCTCGGCGAGGCAGCCTGCAGCTCGCCAAGAGTGTAGGCGTCCTTCTCGCGCTCGTGCTTGAGTGCAGCAAGCTCCTCGCCGCTCTCCTTGAAACTGGCCTCCAACTGCGCCACCTTCGTCTCCAGCTCCTTCTTGGCAGCCTCGGCAGCTGCGGCAGCATCCTTTGCTTCCTTGAGAGCCCCGCCAAATGTTTGCTCGCGCATAGCAAGATCCTCCTCGTGGCTGTCAAGGTTAACCTTCCGCTGCGCCAACTCGCCTTCCTGTGCAGACAGCTTCTCGGCGGCAAGCCGCTGTTCCTCCTCAGCTTCAGCCTTCTCGAGGAGGAAGGCCTTGCGCTCCTCGGCGAGTTGCTCCCGCTCCTCTGCCAAGGACCGGAGAGCTTCCTGGTTGCGGCCTCGGAGCTCCTCCGCGCGCTTCTCGATGTCTGCTCCTGCTTTCGTGAAAAGCGCTTCCCGGGATTCCAGCTTGGCTTGTCGGGCGCGGTAGAGCGACAATGACTTCCGCAGCATTGCTCCTCCTCGAGCTCGCCCGCTACTGCTGCTTAAGCGCGTCGACTAAGCGTCGATCCAGCGGAGGCGAGCAGCTCTTCATCGAAAGTTTCTCCTTCGGCCGACGCCCTGGAGCTCGACTCCCATGGGAGCTTGATGAAGACGCCATCGCCGGCCTTCAAATAGGCGTCGGGCTGGGGCTCTTCGGAGCCCGACGCTGCAGCAGCGGCGGAGGGATCGGCGGTCGGCGTAGCGCCTGGCGCTCCTGCGGCCTCAGGGCCGTCAGTGCGATCGCCGGACTCCTCGCCAGCTTCTGCGGCGGCAGCTTTGGCGGCCTCTTCGCCGGCGGGCTCGTCAGCGTCGGCTTCTTCTTCGATAGCAGCGGCTTCATCAATGTTGCCGCGCACGTCCTCCTCGCCGGCGACCTCGGTCTCCATTGGCTCTGTGGCGGATGGATGAAGAAAAAGTCAAGCGAATATTCAAAGACAAAATCAGAAGAAGAAGAACACAAGGGAAGTTTTCAGGCAAGAAGATTACCTGTGCGTGGTCTCGCGGTCATGGTCTCCGCCACCAAGGGATCGCTGGTGCCATCCCTTGCCGGAGAACTGCCCCTTGCCGGAGAAGTCTCCCTTGCCGGAGAGCGCTCCCTTGCCGGGGAATCCACCCTTGGCGGCATAGTCGAAGCGAAGGAGGCTGCTCTGCTCCTACACAAATCAACGATCGAGATATCGGCAAAGAAAGAGCACCCATGCACGCGAACAGCAAGAAGTAGACCATATACTTACGCTGGGGCTGCTTTGAAGAAGAGTTGCCTCATCCGGCAAGGTGGTCTCGGACGCGCCTCCTGCTATCGCAGTGGGTTCGTCCTCGATGACAACCACCGGGGTCTTGGCTCTCTTCGACGCTCTCTGGGCCAGCGTCCTGAAAAGGAATGGGTTCAGAGTAAAAGCAAATCAGATACAAGACAAAGCAACAAATCGAAGAATCACAAGTACAACAAGGAATCTTACTCTTCTTCTTCCTCGTCGGAGCTGAGCACGGAAAGATCAAATTCTGGCCCGCCTCCAGTACGACGAAGCGGAGGAGTGGGTTCCCTTGGACGCTTAGCGGGAGCGGAACCGGTGGTCTGTGAGGGCCCCGCTCCAGTTGCCGCAGCGGCGTGAGGTGCTCCCGCGGCAACAGTACTTGCTGCGGTGGAGCGCGTCGCGCGGCCCTGCGGCTGTTGGCCCGTCTTCCGCCCCGCTACATCTCCGGCCTTGCGAAGACGCCTTCTTGGTGGAGCTAGGGGCTCTGCCCGCGGCAAGCTGCTTGAAGGTGGGAAGGATGCGCCCTCGGCAGGCTCGCTCGACTTGGCTTCAGGCTCAGCAAGCTCTTCCTCGCCGGTAAACTCCTTTCGCTCGACAAGGCTTGCCGCCTCTGCTGCCTCTGCCTCCTCCACAGTGAAGCCAAACTCGCCCGCGGCAGCGGCTGCTGCCGCCTCTTCGGCTGGTGGCGATCTGTTGCATCTCATCATCGGTGATGTCGCGGGTGAGGCCCCTCTGCTCATCGGGCGGATCGGCATTTCTACCAGATTGTCAAAGAAGCGTGCCATACGGCGTCATCTGCCGGCTCTTGCCAAGTTGGGACAATTCCATGTGAGTCGACGGCGGCATCATTACCGCGGATGCGGTCAAGCACGGAATTGTTGCACTGTGAGCGACGCCCTCGGCAACCTAAACATCTCTGGATGATCGGGATCGGGCTTGAACAGCTCTAAGAGCATCGCGTCAAGCTCCAAGACGGTGAAGTTAAAGTTGAGGCCTGGCGCAGCCTCATGATATCTGTCGCGTTACGAAACTCCCAGCAGGTCTCCTCCTCTCTGCAAGAAGCGTCTGTGGCGAAGAAAGTCTGCATAGCAGTGCCTACGGTGAGTCCGCAAGTCCGAGGCGAAGGATTCGGGTGATCGCGATCTTCAGCCTAAGCGTCTTCGGGGCAGATTGCTCAATCGTTGCAGCGCACTCTTTGGGTTTGGCGCTGGGCGGTAAATGGCTGCGGGTTCTCCTCGACAATCCAGCACCAATCTGCCCTCCATTCCTCCCATTTGCTACGGAGCTCTCCCTCCAGATAGGCTTCCTTCTTGCCGACCCTCGAGATCCAAGCGATTCCTCCGGCAAGAGGCTCCCCTCTCTCGACTCGGGGTAAAAAGAAGTGGCGGAAAAGAGCTACATTTGGGTGGACTCCGACAAAGTTTTCGCAGAGATGTGCGAAAACTACCATGGTCAGAACGGCATTGGGGGTGAAATCAAGGAGGCGGAACCCGTAGGTGTTCATGATGTCACAGAAGAATTCAGAGAAAGGCGGGCAGAGCCCGCAGTAGAAGAAGAGCGCGAAGAAGGGATACCCAGTCGGGGCCAATTCTGAAGCAGCGGCCGGGAGTACCTTCGTGCGCGGATGCGCTCGCGTCTCCGTCGACCAGAAGAGGTAGTAGTTCTCCCTCAGCTCCATGGCGGCGAGCTGAGGGGGGAAGATGGCCCGCTCCTTCCGCAGCGCCGCAAGCCGCTGCGCCTCGGCCGACTTCACGGCCTTCCCCTTGTCGGCTTTCGGAGCCATGGCGGAGGCGGTGGAGGGGGTCGACGGCGTTGATGAAGCTGGTGGCGATGGGGGGCGGAGCGCCGCTCTCTTCAGCCTTGAGAAGAAGGGGAGAGCAGCGGTGGTTTCTCGAGATGGGGGACAAGCGGCAAGGTAGGCGGCGTGCCTGTTTCCCCGCTTATAAAGAGGGAGGCGGACGTTCGATTTTCGAATAAAGAAACCCCACGATCTCGCCCACGATCTCTCACACGACGCCGCACTCGTAGCGTGCCGTTCGTGGAGGGCGTGGTGGGTCCGGGGTGAGTAACGGCGTGACCCGGGCGCGTGTGCCGATGCCTGTTTTGGGCTGGCCCAACAGCGCTTCGGCACCGTGTGGCCCGAGCCGGGGCTCTGTCGGTGTACTAGAGTAGGGGTACCCTAGTATCCCGAACTTGTGCAGGTAGTTGCAGCCCTCATGGCAAGTCTTACGGGTGACCGCCAAGATCCTCCGTGGTTCCTTGAGCCATTCAAGAACAAAGTATTTAAGCCAAGGAGACAAGGCCCCGGCAAGAGGAGCTTGCCGGGAAGGCCACCCAAGGCACATAGGAGACAAGGCCCCGGCAAGAGGAGCTTGCCGGGAAGGCCTGGTGAGCGACAAGCTTCCGGGCACAACAAGACAACAACCGCGGCAAGGCGCTTGCCGTGGCAGACCACCACTCTGTACCTACGCTCCAGCACATCCACTAACGTGTCGCCTACAGGACCTTTCGGTAGCGCGTGGCGAGAGGCTGTGCAGCCCGGTGCGAGTGTGGCAAGCGGCGCCGACAAGATTGCCATCGTGGCAAGCGGTGGCGCCCCGACGGTCCCTATTTGCCTTTGTTAGAGGCGGCGTGAGCCGGGCATTTAATGCCTTTGTCCCCCGCCGTGGTTAGGTATGATTCATCATACCTTTGTACAAGTAGGTGTACCAACCACTACTTTTCCATTTGTACCCTTGTCTACGTTGCCACCTGTCGGAGACCCCTTGAGCATATAAAAGGAGGCCCATGCGCAACGTAGAAAGGGTCGGTCGGTTCCCCCCCACGCTCAGTCTCGTTAGCAGCTTGTGTGTACTGTAGCACTCAGCGCTCCTGAGCAAGAACTCAATACACCTAGACATGCAGCAGTAGGAGTGTTATCTCTCCGGAGAGCTCCGAAGCTGGGTAAACCTCTCGCGTGCTTCGCCTCGATCTGCTCTTCGTGCGACCTCCGCTCCCCGCCGAACCGAAAGGGGCTCGGTCCGCCGGTCCCATAGGTGCTCGTGGGCCAGATCAGCCTGCCCCGACACTTCTCCACATAACCCCCATCATCATATTCTATTCCACCCATAGTGCTATGTCCATGGCTCGCGCTCATGTATTGCGTGAAGGTTTATAAGTTTGAGATTACTAAAGTATGAAACAATTGCTAGGCTTGTCATCGGGGTTGTCCATGATGAGAGCATTCTTGTGTGACGAAAATGGAGCATGACTAAACTATATGATTTTGTAGGGATGAACTTTCTTTGGCCATGTTATTTTGAGAAGACATAATTGCTTAGTTAGTATGCTTGAAGTATTATTATTTTTATGTCAATAAGAACTTTTGTCTTGAATCTTTCGGATCTGAATATTCATATCACAATTAAGAAGAATTACAATGAAATTATGCCAACTAGCATTCCACATCAAAAATTATCTTTTTTATCATTTACCTACTCGAGGACGAGAAGGAATTAAGCTTGGGGATGCTTGATACGTCTCCAACGTATCTGTAATTTTTGATTGCTCCATGCTATATTATCTACTGTTTTGGGCAATGTTGGGCTTTAATATCCACTTTTATATTATTTTTGGGACTAACCTATTAACCAAAGGCCCAGCCCAGATTTGATGTTTTTTGCCTATTTCAGTGTTTCGAAGAAAAGGAATATCAAACGAATTAAAACGAACGAAATCAACTGGAGAAGTTATTTTTGGAAGGAAAGCTACCGGATGGACTTGGACCCCACGTCAGAGCGAAGGAGGTGCTCAAGGCGGTGGGGGGCCTAGGCGCGCCCCGCCTCGTGGGGCCCCGGCTCCACCGACGCATTTCCTGCACCCATATATACTCACGTACCCTAAAACTTCCGAGCACAGAGAATAGATCGGGAGTTCCGCCGCAAGCCTCTGTAGCCACCAAAACCAATCGGGACCCTGTTTGACACCTGCCGGGGGAACCCTCACCGGTGGCCATCTTCATCATCCGGCGCTCTCCATGACGAGGAGGGAGTAGTTCACCCTCGGGGCTGAGGGTATGTACCAGTAGCTATGTGTTTGATCTCTCTCTCGTGTTCTTGATTTGGCACGATCTTGATGTATCGCGAGCTTTGCTATTATAGTTGGATCTTATGTTGCTTCTCCCCCTCTACTCTCTTGTAATGGATTGAGTTTTCCCTTTGAAGTAATCTTATCGGATTGAGTCTTTAATGATTTGAGAACACTTGATGTATATCTTGCCGTGCGTATCTATGGTGACAATGGGATATCACGTGATTCACTTGATGTATGTTTTGGTGATCAACTTGCGGGTTCCGCCCATGAACCTATGCATAGGGGTTGGCACACGTTTTTGTCGTGATTCTCCGGTAGAAACTTTGGGGCACTCTTTGAGGTTCTATGTGTTGGTTGAATAGATGAATCTGAGATTGTGTGATGCATATCGTATAATCATACCCACGGATACTTGAGGTGACATTGGAGTATCTAGGTGACATTAGGGTTTTGGTTGACTTGTGTCCTAAGGTGTTATTCTAGTACGAACTCTAGGGCTGTTTGTGACACTTATAGGAATAGCCCAACGGATTGATTGGAAAGAATAACTTTGAGGTGGTTTCGTACCCTACCATAATCTCTTCATTTGTTCTCTGCTATTAGTGACTTTGGAGTGACTCTTTGTTGCATGTTGAGGGATAGTTATATGATCCAATTATGTTATTATTGTTGAGAGAACTTGCACTAGTGAAAGTATGAACCCTAGGCCTTGTTTCCTATCATTGCAATACCTTTATGCTCACTTTTACCACTTGTTACATTGCTGTTTTTATATTTTCAGATTACAAAACCTATATCTACCTTCCATATTGCACTTGTATCACCATCTCTTCATGAACTAGTGCACCTATACAATTTACCATTGTATTGGGTGTGTTGGGGACACAAGAGACTCTCTGTTATTTGGTTGCGGGGTTGCTTGAAAGAGACCATCTTCATCCCTCGCCTCCCACGGATTGATAAACCTTAGGTCATCAACTTGAGGGAAATTTGCTACTGTCCTACAAACCTCTGCACTTGGAGGCCCAACAACGTCTACAAGGAGAAGGTTGCGTAGTAGACATCAGTGGGTCCCACAGGGACCCACTCACTCATCCCAACCGCCCACTCCTTCTTCCTACAGGAACTTGTTCAAACCCGTGTTCTTGCTCATTTGCCTGCAAATTTTGATCTCCTTGCTCGGAACTCCGTTTCCAAAACTGTTTTGGGAGATTATTCTTCGGTGTGTGACTCCTCCAATGGCCCAATTAGTTTTGTTCTAGTGCGTTATATATTGCAAATTTGTGCTGCTGTGTTGACCATGCTCTTGAGCTTGCATGTTAAACTTATATGGTCCAAAGTAGTTTTGATGCATGATATAACCTCTAGACACCTGAGGGAGTAGTTGTTATCAATTTGGTTGAGTTTTGTTCACTTTTATTTTGAGTCACTAAAAATTACAGAAAAATAAAATGCTCAAGTGGAGGTTGAGAGGACCTTTGAGCCGGGGTCCTAAGGAGGCTCCGAAGCCCAAATACCACCTTACTCGCGCAGCTGAGGTGTGGTCGTTGAATGGCCATGCAACACGTTCTTGAGGGATGTGGGAATTTTTTACAACTTTTATCACTTGGCAAACAACAACAACATCATCCCCTTCCTCGAAGATAAGTGTGATCAATACATTCTCCTCACAAATACTTATGTACATAGTTTTCATTTCCACTCTAGGACAGAGCCACCCACTGTTACATTCAACTTATATGATATTCCTAGAGAGATGACAATTGATGAGTTTTGTGAGGCTTGCTTGATTCCATCTGAGGGTAGCCCAATTAAGCCACATCCTCGTGACATTGCGAATTTCATATCTGAAGTTACTGTGGGGGAGCATAGAGGAGTTTCTGAGGCTAGGGTCGCTAGCTTACATTTTTTCCATTTTGCGTTACTACTCATTATTTGGCGGGAGGTGTTCGACTGGATGGTGGGAGGGCATGCTTCCAGATCGTGCGATTTGTGGGGATGTGGGCAGTGTCCCATCACCACACCCAGCACGCGAACAGCTTGGTGACGACGCGCTCGTGAGTCCGGCTGTTCAGGCAGTCCACAATCACCATGATGCGGATGGCCTCCACCGCGCCTTCCATCGACCACAGGTGCATGGGGAGTTTCTCGATGATGACACGCATGTGCAGCATCCACTTGAGGCGGACGGCTGATACGTCCATTTTTCATCATGCTTTTATATCGATATTTATTGCATTATGGGCTGTTATTACATGTTATGTCACAATACTTATGCCTATTCTCTCTTATTTTACAAGGTTTACATAAGGAGGGAGAATGCCGGCAGCTGGAATTCTGGGCTGGAAAAGGAGCAAATATTAGAGACTTATTCTGCACAACTCCAAAAGTCCTGAAACTCCACTAAAGTCATTTTTGGAAATAATAAAAAGATATATCATGTTATTATTAGTGCTAACCTTTCAGAGCATGAAGAAGAAATATTATTGGAAACTCTGAAGAAGCACTGTGCTGCTATTGGATATACTCTTGATGATCTTAAGGGCATTAGTCCCACTCTATGTCAACATAAAATAAATTTGGAAGAAGATGTCAAACCAGTCCGTGATCATCAACGAAGGCTTAATCCTAAGATGAAAGAAGTGGTAAGAAAAGAAATACTAAAGCTTCTCGAGGCAGGTATAATTTATCCCGTTGCTGATAGTCAGTGGGTAAGTCCTGTTCATTGTGTCCCTAAGAAGGTAGGTGTTACTGTTGTTCCTAATGATAAAGATGAATTGATTCCGCAAAGAATTATTACAGGTTATAGGATGGAAATTGATTTCCGTAAATTAAATAAGGCTACTAAAAAGGATCATTACCCATTACCTTTTATCGATCAAATGCTAGAAAGATTATGCAAACATACACACTATTGCTTTCTAGATGGTTATTCTGGTTTCTCTCAAATACCTGTGTTGGCTAAGGATCAGTCAAAGACTACTTTACATGCCCTTTTGGTACTTTTGCTTATAGACGTATGCCTTTTGGTTTATGTAATGCACTTGCAACCTTTCAAAGATGCATGATGGCTATATTCTCTAACTTTTGTGAAAAGATTTGTGAGGTTTTCATGGACGACTTTTCTGTCTATGGATCCTCTTTTGATGATTGCTTGAGCAATCTTGATCGAAGTTCTTGAGATATGTGAAGAAACTAATCTTGTCTAGAATTGGGAAAAGTGCCACTTTATGGTTAATGAAGGTATTGTCTTGGGGCATAAAGTTTCTGAAAGAGGTATTGAAGTTGATAAAGCCAAGGTTGATGCTATTCAAGTTATTATACGTTATAAAGAAGGAGTAGATGGTGTTATTAGACGTTGTGTACCTGAGCATGAACAGGAATAGATCCTACGGAAGTGCCACTCCGTAGCTTATGGAGGACACCACGCGGGAGATAGAACTGCACATAAGGTATTGCAATCTGGTTTTTATTGGCCTACTCTCTTCAAGGATGCCCGTAAGTTTGTCTTATCTTGTGATGAATGTCAAAGAATTGGTAATATTAGTAGACGTCAAGAAATGCCTATGAATTATTCACTCGTTATTGAACAATTTGATGTTAGGGGCTTTGATAATATCGGACCTTTTCCTGCCTCTAACGGATATACACATATTTTAGTTGATGTTGATTATGTTACTAAGTGGGTAGAAGCTATTCCAAGAAGTAGTGCTGGTCATAACACCTCTATTAAAATGCTTAAAGAAGTTATTTTTCCGAGGTTTGGGGTCCCTAGATATTTAATGACTGATGGTGGTTCACATTTTATTCATTGTTCTTTTCGTAAAATGCTTGCTAAGTATGATGTTAATCATAGAATTGCATCTCCTTATCATCCACAGTCTAGTGATCAAGTAGAATTGAGTAATAGAGAGGTCAAATTAATTTTGCAAAAGACTGTCAATAGGTCTAGAAAGAATTGGTCCAAGAAACTTGATGATGCATTATGGGCTTATAGAACTGCATATAAAAATCCTATGGGTATGTCTCCGTATAAAATGGTTTATGGAAAAGCATGTCACTTACCTCTCGAACTAGAACATAAGGCTATTAAAGAGCTCAACTATGATTTCAAACTTGCCGATGAGAAGAGGTTATTTGATATTAGCCCACTTGATGAATGGAGAACCCAAGCTTATGAAAATGCCAAGTTGTTCAAAGAGAAAGTTAAAAGATGGCATGATAAAAGGATACAAAAGCGTGAGTTTAATGTAGGTGATTATGTATTGCTATACAACTCTCGTTTAAGATTTTTTGCAGGAAAACTTCTCTCTAAATGGGAAGGCCCCTACGTTATGGAGGAGGTCTATCGTTCCGGTGCCATAAAAATCAACAACTTCGAAGGCACAAATCCGAAGGTGGTGAACGGTCAAAGAATTAAACATTATATCTCAGGTAATCCTATAAATGTTGAAACCAATGTTGCTGAAACCGTAACCCCGGAGGAATACATAAGGGACACTTTCCAGAACGTTTCAGACTCCGAAAATGAATAGGTATGTGGTACGGTAAGTAAACCAACTCCAAAACTATTTTTAAGGCAATATTTCTCCGTTTTGGATTATTTAGAAAAATAGAAAAATAAGTTGCAGTCCAGGAAGGACACGAGGGCCCCATGAGGGTGGAGGGCGCGCCCTACCCCCCTGGGCGCGCCCCCCTACCTCGTGGGCACCTCGTGTGCCTTCCGGACTCCGTTTTCTTGCACGATACGTATTTTGCTCGGTAAAAATTATTATATATTCTCCCGAAGGTTTTGACTCCCGTATCACGTAATTATCCTCTGTTCTTGTTTCGAGCTGTTTTTCTGACAGATCTAGATTATCATGACGACCCCAAGTGCCTCTGAGGACAAGTTCTTCGAGAATGTCATCAACCCTTACCTCGCGGAGGTGCTGCGACACCCTCAAACCATTGAGATGCGTGATGGGTTGCTTCACATCCGCGATGAAGAGGGACCCAAGGGGACCATAGGCATGGAGACGAGGCTCGAAGCAGTGGAGCAACAAGTTTTCAAGTGTTAACGGATGGTGGAACGTGGACTCAACTCCAACCACATGATGATCGCGGAGTTCACTAGCAACCACAAGTTGGATGCTGACAACATCGGGGAGACCATCTTCAAGCTTCATGAGAAGATCGAGCACCTTCAAGCCCAAATCTATGACCTGCAAAACCAAACTGTGAGTATAATATAGATTCAAAAGGATGAGTTTGGCTGCATATTTGAGGATCCCGGAGACTCGATCATCCTTCTACGATGGTGAGCCTATGCCTTGGAAGATGGACGACAAGCCCGCATCATCGACAACACCTCCACCTTCCTCACCAGCAAGGGAGACATAATCACATGGGTATGGGCACTCCCCTTGGCAACTGCCAAGCTTGGGGGAGGTGCCCCGGTATCGTATCACAATCACACTCCTATCTTAACCATTTTTCTTAAGTTTGATCCTATTAGTAGTATCTTGATCTAGTAGAATAAAAGTTTATGGCATGATCTATCTTTGAGTTTTGCTTTATGATCTCTATACGTAATTGAGGCCGTGAGCTATATATATAATAAATATTAGTGTTGAGTCAAGGACTTGATTATTTTGCCATGATCTTGAGTGAATAAAGAAAAGAAGAAAAAGAATAAAAAGAAACAAGAGTTCATATTGATCTTATTGAGTGTAATGACTTCACATAGAAAAAGTATGATGATTAAAAGTTGTTGGGAGTTGGCAGACATAGCTTTGGTCATCGTTGCAATTAATAGGAAGTAATAAGGAAAGAGAGGTCTCACATATAAATATACTATTATTGACATCTTTTTTGATTGGGAGCACTCATTAAAATATGACATGCTAAAGATTTGATGTTGGACAAGGAAGACAACGTAATGAGTTATGTTTTCTTATATCTGAGATAAAGTATATTTTCATGGATCATCCAACATGTTGAGCTTGCGTTTCCCCCTCATGCTAGCCAAATTCTCAGCACCAAGTAGAGATACTACTTGTGCTTCCCAAAAACCCTTAAACCAGTTTTGCCATGAGAGTCCACCATACCTACCTATGGATTGAGTAAGATCCTTCAAGTAAGTTGTCATCAGTGCAAAGCAATAAAAATTGCTCTCTAAATATGTATGATTGATTGGTGCGGGAGAAATAAGCTTTAGACGATCTTGTGATGTGGAAGTAATAAAAGCGACGGACTGCATAATAAAGGTTCATATCACAAGTGGCAATATAAAGTGACGTTCTTTCGCATTAAGATTTTGTGCATCCAACCATAAAAGCGCATGGCAACCTCTGCTTCCCTCTGCGAAGGGCCTATCTTTTACTATTATCTTCTACCTTATGCAAGAGTCATGGTGATCTTCACCTTTCCTTTTTCTTTTTATCCTTTGGCAAGCACAGTATGTTGGAAAGATCCTGATGGATATATCCAATTGGATGTAGGGGAGCATGAGTTATTATTGTTGACATTACTCTTGAGGTAAAAGGTTGGGAGGCGCAACTATAAGCCCCTATCTTTCTCTGTGTCCTATTAAAACTCCATAACCACAAGTATCGTGTGGGTATTAGCAATTATGAAAGACTAAATGATAGTTGAGTATGTGGACTTGCTATTGAGCTCCGACGTAGACTCTTTTTGATGTTATGATAAATTGCAATTGCTTCAATGAATGAGATTATAGTTTGTTAGTTCTCAATAAAGTTTATGATTCGCACTCTGCCTTGTGAATAGATTATTACTTGAGCATAAGAAATCATATGAGAATATCTTTATATGTTGTTGTTATGAGAATAATCATGATGCCTTCATGTCCGTATTTTATTTTTATCGACACCTCTACCTCTAAACATGGGGACATATTTATCGTTTTCGGCTTTCGCTTGAGGACAAGCGAGGTCTAAGCTTGGGGGAGTTGATACGTCCATTTTGCATCATGCTTTTATATCGATATATTTTTTTGCATTATGGGTTGTTATTACATGTTATGTCACAATACTTATGCCTATTCTCTCTTATTTTACAAGGTTTACATAAGGAGGGAGAATCTTGCAATTTGGAATTACAGAAATTTGGAAAAGGAGCAAATATTAGAGACCTATTCTACACAACTCCAAAAGTCCTGAAACTCCAGGAAAGTCATTTTTGGAAATAATAAAAAATATACAGCGGAAGAAGGTCACCAGAGGGGGGCCCACCTGTCCACGAGGGTGGGGGCGCGCCCCCTACCTCGTCGGCCCCCTGTTGGCTCTCCGATGCCCATCTTCTGCTATATGAGGTCTTTTGATGAGGAAAAAATCATAAGCAACCTTTCGGGATGAAACTCCGCCGCCACGAGGCGGAACCAATCTAGGGCTCCGGCAGAGCTGTTCTGCCGGGGACACTTCCCTCCGGGAGGAGGAAATCCTCGCCATCGTCATCACCAACGCTCCTCTCATCGGGAGAGGGAAATCTCCATCAACATCTTCACCAGCACCATCTCCTCTCAAAACCCTAGTTCATCTCTTGTATCCAATTCTTGTCTCCAAGTCCGGGATTGGTACTAGTAGGTTGCTAGTAGTGTTGATTACTCCTTCTAGTTGATGCTAGTTGGTTTATTTGGTGGAAGATCATATGTTCAGATCCTTTATGCATATTATTACACCTCTGGTTATGAACATGAATATGCTTTATGAGTAGTTACGTTTGTTCCTGAGGACATGGGAGAAGTCTTGCTATTAGTAGTCATGTGAATTTGGTATTCGTTCGATATTTTGATGAGATGTATGTTGTCTAGCCTCTAGTGGTGTTATGTGAACGTCGACTACATAACACTTCACCATTATTTGGGCCTAGAGGAAGGCATTGGGAAGTAATAAGTAGATGATGGGTTGCTAGAGTGACAGAAGCTTAAACCCTAGTTTATGTGTTGCTTCCTAAGGGCCTGATTTGGATCCATATGTTTCGTGCTATGGTTACGCTTACCTTAACACTTTCGTTGTAGTTGCGGATGCTTGCAATAGAGGTTAATCATATATGGGATGCTTGTTCAAGTAAGAACAGCACCCAAGCACCGGTCCACCCACATATCAAATTATCAAAGTACCGAACGCGAATCATATGAACGTGATGAAACTAGCTTGACGATATTCCCATGTGTCCTCGGGAGCGCTTTTCCTTATATAAGAGTTTGTCCAGGCTTGTCCTTTGCTACAAAAAGGATTGGGCCACCTTGCTGCACTTTATTTACTTTTGTTACTTGTTGCTCGTTACAATTTACCTTATCATAAAACTATCTGTTACCACTTATTTCAGTACTTGCAGAGAATAGCTTGCTGAAAACCGCTTATCATTTCCTTCTGCTCCTAGTTGGGTTCGACACTCTTACTTATCGAAAGGACTACGATAGATCCCCTATATTTGTGGGTCATCAAGACTCTTTTCTGGTGCCGTTGCCAGGGAGTGAAGCGCCTTTGGTAGGTGAAAATTGGTAAGGAAAATTTTATATAGTGTGCTGAAATTTACTGTCACTTGTTACGATGGAAAGTAATCCTCTGAGGAGCTTGTTCGGGGTATCTTCACCCGACCAGTAGAGCAAAGAATTGCTCCTCAACCTACTGAACCTACTGAAAATGAAATTATTCCCTTTGAAGTTCCTTCGAGTATGTTAGAAAAACTGCTAGCTAATACTTTTACAGGAGATGGAACAAAGCATCCTGATGAACATCTACCCTTTGTGGATGAAGTTTGTGGATTATTTAAGCTGCAGTATACCCGATGATGTTGTTAAGAAGAAGGTCTTCCCTTTATCTTTGAAGGGAGATGCATCGACATGGTATAGGCTATGTGATGATACGGGATCATGGAACTATAAACGAATGAAGTTGGAATTTCATCAGAAGTATTATCCTATGCATCTTGTTCATCGTGATCGCAATTTTATATATAATTTTTGGCCTTGCGAAGGAGAAAGCATCGCTCAAGCTTGGGGTAGAATGTTATATTCATGCCCCAATCATGAGCTCCCAAGAGAAATAATTCTTCAAAGTTTTTATGCTCGGCTTTCTCATAATAATCAATCCATGCTCGATACTTCTTGTGCTGGCTCTTTTATGATGAAGACTATTGAATTCAAATGGAATTTATTGGATAGAATTAAACACAACTCTGAAGATTGGGATCTCGACAAAGGTAAGGAGTCAGGTATGACACCTAAGTTTGATTGTGTTAAGTCTTTTATGGATACCGATGTTTTCCGTAAATTTAGCACTAAATATGGACTTGACTCTGAGATAGTAGCTTCTTTCTATGAATCATTTGCTACTTATGTTGATCTCCCCAAGGAGAAGTGGTTTAAATATCATCCTCCCATAGAAGTAAAAGTAGCTGCACCTACTAGAGTTGAAGAAAAGACTGTCACTTATAATGATCCTATTGTTCCTACTTCTTATGTTGAGAAACCACCTTTCCCTGTTAGAATAAAGGATCATGCTAAGCTTCAACTATGGTTTGTAAAAGTAATATTAGAACTTATACACCTCCTGAGCAAGTTAAAGTTGAACCTAATATTGCTATTGTTAAAGATCTATTGGCTGATAATATTGATGGGTATGTTATTCATTTCTGCGGTGAAACTGCTAGAATTGCCAAACCCTATGCTAAAGATAAACATAGACTTGTGGTAGGCGTGCCTGTTATTTCTATTAAAATAGGATATCATTGTTATCATGGCTTATGTGATATGGGTGCTAGTGCTAGTGTTATGCCTTATGACTTGTATAAAGAAATTATGCATGATATTGCACCCGCTGAGATAGAAGGTACTGATGTTACAATTAAACTTGCCAATAGAGATACTATATCAGCAATGGGAATTGTTAGAGATGTTGAAGTCTTGCGTGGGAAAACTAAATATCCTACTGATTTTCTTGTTCTCAGTTCCCCACAAGACAGCTTTTGTCCCGATATATTTGGTAGACCCTTCTTGAACACTGTTAATGCTAGAATAGACTGCGAAAAGAATGTTGTTACTATTGGTTTGGGTGATATGTCTCATGAGTTTAATTTCTCTAAATTTAGTAAACAACATCGTGAAGAATAATTACCTAGTAAGGATGAAATTATTGGTCTTGCTTCTATTGCCGTACCTCCTAGTGATCCTTTAGAACAATATTTGCTAGACCATGAAAATGATATGTTTATGAATGAAAGAAGGGAAATAGATGAAGTATTCTTTAAATAGGAACCTAAACACAATTTTCCTGTTGAAATCTTAGGGGATCCTCCTCCACCCAAGGGTGATCCCGTGTTTGAGCCTAAACCGTTGCCTGATAATCTTAAATATGCTTATCTTGATGAAAAGAAGATATATCCTGTTATTATTAGTGCTAACCTTTCAGAGCATGAAGAAGAAAGATTATTGAAAACTCTGAAGAAGCACCGTGCTGCTATTGGATATACTCTTGATGATCTTAATGGCATTAGTCCCACTCTATGTCAACATAAAATAAATTTGGAAGAAGATGCCAAACCAGTCCGTGATCATCAACGAAGGCTTAATCCTAAGATGAAAGAAGTGGTAAGAAAAGAAATACTAAAGCTTCTCGAGGCAGGTATAATTTATCCCGTTGCTGATAGTCAGTGGGTAAGTCCTGTTCATTGTGTCCCTAAGAAGGGAGGTGTTACTGTTGTTCCTAATGATAAAGATGAATTGATTCCGCAAAGAATTTCTACAGGTTATAGGATGGTAATTGATTTTCGTAAATTAAATAAGGCTACTAAAAAGGATCATTACCCATTACCTTTTATCGATCAAATGCTAGAAAGATTAGCAAACATACACACTATTGCTTTCTAGATGGTTATTCTGGTTTCTCTCAAATACCTATGTTGGCTAAGGATCAATCAAAGACTACTTTTACATGCCCTTTTGGTAATTTTGCTTATAGACGTATGCCTTTTGGTTTATGTAATGCACCTGCTACCTTTCAAAGATGCATGATGGCTATATTCTCTGACTTTTGTGAAAAGATTTGTGAGGTTTTCATGGACGAATTTTCCGTCTATGGATCCTCTTTTGATGATTGCTTGAGCAATCTTGATCGAGTTTTGCGGAGATGTGAAGAAACTAATCTTGTCTTGAATTGGGAAAAGTGCCACTTTATGGTTAATGAAGGTATTGTCTTGGGGCATAAAGTTTATGAAAGAGGTATTGAAGTTGATAAAGCCAAGGTTGATGTTATTGAAAAGATGCCATGTCCTAAGGACATCAAAGGTATAAGAAGTTTCCTTGGTCATGTCGGATTTTATAGGAGGTTCATTAAAGACTTCTCAAAAATTTCTCGGCCTCTGACCAATTTATTACAAAAATATATACCATTTGTCTTTGATGATGATTGTGTAGAAGCATTTGAAATACTTAAGAAAGCATTGATCTATGCACCTATTGTTCAGCCACCTGATTGGAATTTACCCTTTGAAATTATGTGTGATGCTAGTGATTATGTTGTAGGTGTTGTTCTAGGGCAAAGAGTTGATAAGAAATTAAATGTTATCCATTATGCTAGTAAAACTTCAGACAATGCTCAAAGAAATTATGCTACTACTGAAAACGAATTCTTAGCAGTTGTATTTTCTTGTGATAAGTTAAGGCCTTATATTGTTGATTCTAAAGTAACTATTCACACTGATCATGTTGCTATTAAATACCTGTTCGAAAAGAAAGATGCTAAACCTAGACTTATTAGATGGGTTCTCTTGCTACAAGAATTTGATTTGCATATTGTTGATAGAAAAGGAGTAGAAACCCGTTCTGCGAACAACTTGTCTAGATTAGAAAACGTTCTTGATGACCCACTACTTGTTGATGATAGCTTTCCTGATGAACAATTAAATGTTATAAGTACTTCTCGTAGTACTCCATCGTATGCTGATTATGCTAATTACATCGTTGCTAAATTCATACCACCTAGTTTCACATACCAGCAAAAGAAAAAGTTATTCTATGATTTGAGACATTACTTTTGGGATGACCCACATCTTTATAAAGAAGGAGTAGATGGTGTTATTAGGCGTTGTGTACCTGAGCATGAACAGAATAGATCCTCACGCAAGTGCCACTCCGAAGCTTATGGAGGACACCACGCGGAGATAGAACTGCACATAAGGTATTGCAATCTGGTTTTATTGGCCTACTCTCTTCAAGGATGCCGGTAAGTTTGTCTTATCTTGTGATGAATGTCAAAGAATTGGTAATATTAGTAGACGTCAAGAAATGCCTATGAATTATTCACTCATTATTGAACCATTTGATGTTTGGAGCTTTGATTATACGGGACCTTTTCCTGCCTCTAACGGATATACACATATTTTAGTTGCTGTTGATTACATTACTAAGTGGGTAGAAGCTATTCCAACTAGTAGTGCTGATCATAACACCTCTATTAAAATGCTTAAGGAAGTTATTTTTCCGAGGTTTGGGGTCCCTAGATATTTAATGACTGATGGTGGTTCACATTTTATTCATGGTTCTTTTCGTAAAATGCTTGCTAAGTATGATGTTAATCATAGAATTGCATCACCTTATCATCCGCAGTCTAGTGGTCAAGTAGAATTGAGTAATAGAGAGCTCAAATTAAGTTTGCAAAAGACTATCAATAGGTCTGGAAAGAATTGGTCCAAGAAACTTGATGATGCATTATGGGCTTAAGAACTGCATATAAAAATCCTATGGGTATGTCTCCGTATAAAATGGTTTATGGAAAAGCATGTCACTTACCTCTCGAACTAGAAAATAAGGCATATTGGGCTATTAAAGAGCTCAACTATGATTTCAAACTTGCCGGTGAGAAGAGGTTATTTGATATTAGCTCACTTGATGAATGGAGAACCCAAGCTTATGAAAATGCCAAGTTGTTTAAAGAGAAAGTTAAAAGATGGCATGATAAAAGGATACAAAAGCGTGAGTTTAATGTGGGTGATTATGTATTGCTATACAACTCTCGTTTAAGATTTTTTGCAGGAAAACTTCTCTCTAAATGGTAAGGGCCCTACGTTATGGAGGAGGTCTATCGTTCTGGTGCCATAAAAATCAACAACTTCGAAGGCACAAATCCGAAGGTGGTGAACGGTCAAAGAATTAAACATTATATCTCAGGTAATCCTATAAATGTAGAAACCAATGTTATTGAAACCGTAACCCCGGAGGAATACATAAGGGACACTTTCCAGAATGTTTCAGACTCCGAAAAGGAATAGGTATGTGGTACGGTAAGTAAACCGACTCCAAAACTGTTTTTAAGGCAATATTTCTCCGTTTTGGATTATTTAGAAAAATAGAAAAATAAGTAGCAGTCCGGGAAGGACAAGAGGGCCCCACGAGGGTGGAGGGCGCGCCCTACCCCCTAGGTGCGCCCCCCTACCTCGTGGGCACCTCGTGTGCCTTCCGGACTACGTTTTCTTGCACGATACGTATTTTGGTCGGTAAAAATTCATTATATATTCTCCCGAAGGTTTTGACTCCCGTATCACGCAATTATCATCTATCCTTGTTTCGAGCTGTTTTTCTGACAGATTTAGATTATCATGACGTCCTCAAGTGCCTCCGAGGACAAGTTCTTCGAGAAGGTCATCAATCCTTACCTCGCAGAGGTGTTGCGACACCCTCAAACCATTGAGATGCATGATGGGTTGCTGCACATCCGCGATGAAGAGGGGCCCAAGGGGGCCGTAGGCGTGGAGACGAGGTTCGAAGCAGTGGAGCAACAAGTTTTCAAGTGTCAACGATGGTGGAACATGGACTCAACTCCAACCACATGATGATCGCGGAGTTCACTAGCAACCACAAGTTGGATGCCGACAACATCGGGGAGGCCATCTTCAAGCTTCATGAGAAGATCGAGCACCTTCAAGCCCAAATCTATGACCTTCAAAACCAAAACTGTGAGTATGAATATAGAATCAAAAGGATGAGTTTGGTCAAGATTTGAGGATCCGGAGACTCGATCATCCTTCTATGATGGTGAGCCTATGCCTTGGAAGATGGACGACAAGCCCGCATCATCGACAACACCTCCACCTTCCTCGCCAAAGAAGGAGACATAATCACATGGGTATGGGCACTCCCTTGGCAACCGCCAAGCTTGGGGAGGTGCCCTGCATCGTATCACAATCACACTCCTATCTTAACCATTTTTCTTAAGTTTGATCCTATTAGTAGTATCTTGATCTAGTAGAATAAAAGTTTATGGCATGATCTATCTTTGAGTTTTGCTTTATGATCTCTATACGTAATTGAGGCCGTGAGCTATATATATAATAAATATTAGTGTTGAGTCAAGGACTTGATTATTTTGCCATGATCTTGAGTGAATAAAGAAAAGAAGAAAAAGAATAAAAAGAAACAAGAGTTCATATTGATCTTATTGAGAGTAATGACTTCACATAGAAAAAGCATGATGATTGAAAGTTGTTGGGAGTTGGCAGACATAGCTTTGGTTATCGTTGCAATTAATAGGAAGTAATAAGGAAAGAGAGGTCTCACATATAAATATACTATTATTGACATCTTTTATGATTGGGAGCACTCATTAAAATATGACATGCTAAAGAGTTGATGTTGGATAAGGAAGACAACGTAATGAGTTATGTTTTCTTATATCTGAGATAAAGTATATTGTCATGGATCATCCAACATGTTGAGCTTGCGTTTCCCCCTCATGTTAGCCAAATTCTCAGCACCAAGTAGAGATACTACTTGTGCTTCCCAAAAACCCTTAAACCAGTTTTGCCATGAGAGTCCACCATACCTACCTATGGATTGAGTAAGATCCTTCAAGTAAGTTATCATCGGTGCAAAGCAATAAAAATTGCTCTCTAAATATGTATGATTGATTGGTGTGGGAGAAATAAGCTTTATACGATCTTGTGATGTGGAAGTAATAAAAGCGACGGACTGCATAATAAAGGTTCATATCACAAATGGCAATATAAAGTGACGTTCTTTCGCATTAAGATTTTGTGCATCCAACCATAAAAGCGCATGGCAACCTCTGCTTCCCTCTGCGAAGGGCCTATCTTTTACTATTATCTTCTACCTTATGCAAGAGTCATGGTGATCTTCACCTTTCCTTTTTCTTTTTATCCTTTGGCAAGCACAGTATGTTGGAAAGATCCTGATGGGTATATCCAATTGGATGTAGGGGAGCATGAGTTATTATTTTTGACATTACTCTTGAGGTAAAAGGTTGGGAGGCGAAACTATAAGCCCCTATCTTTCTCTGTGTCCGATTAAAACTCCATAACCACAAGTATCGCGTGAGTATTAGCAATTATTGAAGACTAAATGATAGTTGAGTATGTGGACTTGCTATTGAGCTCTGACATAGACTCTTTCTGATGTTATGATAAATTGCAATTGCTTCAATGACTGAGATTATAGTTTGTTAGTTCTCAATAAAGTTTATGATTCGTACTCTGCCTTGTGAACAGATTATTACTTGAGCATAAGAAATCATATGAGAGTATCTTTATATGTTGCTATTACGAGAATAATCATGATGCCTTCATGTCCGTATTTTATTTTTATCGACACCTCTACCTCTAAACATGGGGACATATTTATCGTTTTCGGCTTTCGCTTGAGGACAAGCGAGGTCTAAGCTTGGGGGAGTTGATACGTCCATTTTGCATCATGCTTTTATATCGATATTTTTTGCATTATGGGCTGTTATTACATGTTATGTCACAATACTTATGCCTATTCTCTCTTATTTTACAAGGTTTACATAAGGAGGGAGAATGCAGCAGCTAGAATTCGGGTGGAAAAGTAGCAAATATTAGAGACCTATTCGCACAACTCCAAAAGTCCCGAAACTCCACGAAAGTCATTTTTGGAAATAATAAAAATATCTGATGGAAGAAGTTCACGGAGGGGGCCCACCTGTCCACGAGGGTGGGGGGCGCGCCCCCCTACCTCATGGGCCCCCTGTTGGCTCTCTGATGCCCATCTTCTTCTATATGAGGTCTTTCGATGAGGAAAAAATCATAAGCAACCTTTTGGGACGAAACTCCGCCGCCACGAGGCGGAACCTTGGCGGAACCAATCTAGGGCTCCGGCAGAGCTGTTCTTGGGACACTTCCCTCGGAGGAGGAAATCATCGACATCGTCATCACCAACGCTCCTCTCATCGGGAGAGGGCAATCTCCATCGGCATCTTCACCGCACCATCTCCTCTCAAAACCCTAGTTCATCTCTTGTATCCAATTCTTATCTCCAAGTCCGGGATTGGTACTAGTAGGTTGCTAGTAGTGTTGATTACTCCTTGTAGTTGATGCTAGTTGGTTTATTTGGTGGAAGTTCATATGTTCATATCCTTTATGCATATTATTACCCCTCTGATTATGAACATGAATATGCTTTGTGAGTAGTTACGTTTGTTCCTGAGGACATGGGAGAAGTCTTGCTATTAGTAGTCATGTGAATTTGGTATTCATTCGATATTTTGATGAGATGCATGTTGTCTAGCCTATAGTGGTGTTATGTGAACGTCGACTACATAACACTTCACCATTATTTGGGCCTAGAGGAAGGCATTGCGAAGTAATAAGTAGATGATGGGTTGCTAGAGTGTGAAGCTTAAACCCTAGTTTATGCGTTGCTTCCTAAGGGGCTGATTTGGATCCATATGTTTCATGCTATGGTTAGGTTTACCTTAATACTTTTGTTGTAGTTGCGGATGCTTGCAATAGAGGTTAATCATAAATGGGATGCTTGTTCAAGTAAGAACAGCACCCAAGCACCGGTCGACCCACATATCAAATTATCAAAGTACCGAACATGAATCATATGAACGTGATGAAACTAGCTTGACGATATTCCCATGTGTCCTCGGGAGCGCTTTTCCTTATATAAGAGTTTGTCCAGGCTTGTCCTTTGCTACAAAAAGGATTGTCCCACCTTGCTGCACTTTATTTACTTTTGTTACTTGTTGCTCGTTACAATTTACCTTATCATAAAACTATCTGTTACCACTTATTTCAGTACTTGCAGAGAATACCTTGCTGAAAACCGCTTATCATTTCCTTCTGCTCCTCGTTGGGTTCGACACTCTTACTTATCGAAAGGACTACAATAGATCCCCTATACTTGTGGGTCATCAACGGTGTGGGTGTCCTCCCTCCACGACTCGAGCAGGAAGGGCACGCCATCGACCGACAGCGAGCCGCGCCGCACGACGAGGTCCTTGTGAACCGGCATGGTGAAGTAGACGAGGAAGTCATCGGGATCATGGTTGGTGACGCGAAGCAGGTGCGGCGGATCTTGAGCTCCCTCTTGAGCGCACGGCCAATGGACAGCGGGCTTGCCGCGTGCGCCGTGGTGCCCACCGATGTGACTACGATGGCGTCCTGGTGCAGCATGAACACCTGCTGCTCCATCGCGGGCGAGGAGGCGATGACCTTGTGGTTGTGCGGGGGTGGCGGGCATGGTTGATGAGGGCCCTGGGCTCCGTGGCTTGGCGAGGCGTGGCCGGCACGAGTAGCGGCGGCGGTGGGGGTTTGTGTGTGTGGGAAAATCAAACGCTCGTGGACCGGACGGCGTGGAGTGCACGACACCCTGCTAACCTTCCCCTTCCCCTTGTTGCAAGGATTCTCAGGGCACTCCCAGCTAAAGTGGCCTTGGTGCTTGCAGATGATGTAGTGAAGAGGGTCCCTACAGTCGATTCTACGGTGAGAGGGCTCAGGCAGCAAAAACAGAGTCCTTTGTATCTGCTTAAAAGGGCAACCCTGCTTGCTGAGGAGTTGCAGTCGTGGCTATGGTGCTGGTGCTGGATCCCCTTGGCTGCCTAACTCTTAATGGATCCCTACTGGCCTTTCGGTTTTTCCTTGATTGATGGACAGTCCATCCTTCTTCAATGTCATCGGTGGCCGGAGATGGCAAAGGTTTGTCACTTGCCACGATGGATTTGAGGCGGGGGCGCTCAGTTCGAGGTGCCGCGTCGCCGTCCCGCGGTCCGAAGCCATCTTCGCAGCCCCGGGCGCTGGATCTACGCGAGGATTGATGCCGGCTCTGGGGATCCAGCGGCGACGGAGACGTTGGGGTCTCCGGGACCTCGGACGGACCGTTGGGCGCATCCTGGATCCCCCCTTCTCAGGGGTGCTCCATTCCAGGCACACAGCTGGCGAGGCCGGATCTCGTGCGGGGGAGCAGTGCGGCATGGGCCGCCGCACTAGCCCGGAGAAGCGGTGGCAGGAGTAATGGTGGAGGGGAGGTGGATGGCCGCCGCGGCCGGAGTTGCTAGTGGCGCGGGCGGGGGAGGGGAGGGACTCAAAGGGAGGGGCTCCATCAAGGCTATGTCCACCTGCAAGGCACTAGAGCCCGACGGGTTCACCTCTGAATTCCTTCACAACGCGTTTGGCAAAATTTGGGAAAGGGAATGGGAGTTTAATGTAGGGAGTTGTATTGAGATTAGATATGGGATGAGTCTTTTTATTTCCAATCCCCTGTTCGGGGCATGATGGGAATTATGTGTGAGAGTTTGAGGAGAAATTGTATTCCCGTGTTTGGTTCTTGGGAATTGACAAGGAAATAGACAAGGGAAATTAATATAAGTTATGATAAAGGGTTAAGATGACTCACTAAAACAATTCTCTTTTAACTCCCGCCCCCTTCCATGTTAATAAAAAGGTGGAAGTTGGACTATTCACTTATGAACTCCTAATCCCCCTAACCAAACAATAGATTTGAAGTCTCGTGCCCCTTCAATTCTCATTCCCTAGCTGTAATTACCCTCAACCAAACACGCTGTCAGAGTTGTTGAGATATTGTCAAGAAGACATCTGCGATACCTTTGGCAAGTACTACTCCCTCAATACTGTGCTTTCCAGAAGCTTAATGAGACGTACATCACCCTACTCCCAAAGCGTGTTATGACGACTCCCTCTTCGATTTCTGCCCCATCAGCCTCATCCACCGGGTTCTCTCCTGATCCCAACGTCATGGTGATTGTGTGTGCCTCTAGCTAATCGTAGGTCGGGGATGGCAAAACTTATCTCTTCTTGTCCAACCACTAGATCCATGGCCGTTGCATCGCGAAGCTGACGTTGCTCATCTTCGCCTTGGTCCCCAGGCAACGCCGCAAGCAAAGGACAGTTTGCGAGGGGCTGCACCTGCGGACTACGGTACTAGGCCCAAGACATCCACGACGCTCTTGGGCCCATGGCGAGGGTCAATCCATGTATATACTTCAACACATCTATTTTTGGTGAACCAACCTATGGTTGAATGATTAGAGGGACTGTATTATCCTCAGCCCATCAGGGTTCAAATCCTGACTCTCGCATTTATTTTTAGATTTATTTCAGGATTTCCGGCGATGTGCATTCAGTGAGAGGAGACGTTTCCGTCAACGACGAGACGCCTCTAATGACTTCGTAAATCTCAAGATAATATGCCAACTCAGTCTTTTAGAGGTGCTCATAGGGATAGGGTGTGCGTTCATAGGAGTGAGTGTAGGCATATTCATTGTCTAGTCGACATGGAATTTCTTGCAAATAAAGCCGTGTTCGGCAGTTCAGATGATGCGCCCGTGCCAGTTCGCTGGAGCAATTAAATGAAAGAAACCTGACCACTGTTCTATAGACTTCAAAAAGAAGTATGAACGAATTACTTTTGAAACAACCCCGAAGAAGTTCTAGAGATGCCAGTAATGAACTACAAGTGCACAACTCAGTATCTAACAAGTGTATCTCATAACAGTTATGACCTGAAAAGCACATTTCTGTAAGTAAGAGTTCCCAGTATCATCAATTGCTCTCCAGAAACAGACAAAGAAGGGAAAGAGGAGATTATGTCATACAAGAGCATGCTTTCTGATTAATGATAGAAATACAAAGAACGGCTAGCTACCCTACCAATGATTCATATGCATAGATAGTACATTAGCTATCTGTACAATGCTGAGTTGCAGTTGGTGTATGATTTAATAGGAGGGCCCTAGTGTTCCTCCTCAAATGAAATCCATGGAGTCGTCTAGGGACAGACCACTCAGCGACTGGCCACCATTCGATGGGCTCTGGTGATGGTTTGGATGGTGACGCTGAGCTTGGTGCCCACCTAAGTAAGCCATCTGTTGTTGATGCTGCTGCTGCTGTCTCTGGTGTTGCTGAGAGAAATAGGATGGAATCTGCTGGAGTCCGCCGTTGAATTGACTCCCATTCATGTTTGGAGCTTGCCCTGCAGCTATCTTAAGCCGCTGGACTTCTTCTCGCAGAGCGTCATTTAGAGCTGCATTTGGTACGGAATGGAGCATTTAATTATGTTCATCCCTGAGCTAGAAAAACACAAATACTGAATTTCGCTTTACTAACTGACCAGCCAACATGTCAACAGATTCAGAGATCAGTAGCAGGCAAACTTCATGGAATTTAAATAATGGTACCGAAAGAACTGAAGAAGTTCTAGCGGAAGATCAGAACATACCATCCCGTAGTTTAGCTTGCTCCTCCATTGACTGCAACCGAAGTTTGAGTTCTCTATTCTCAGTAGTTAAACCAGAAGTATCCCTCTGTGTTTCAAGTAATAGCAATAGATTATATATGAGAATAAGCTATATATGAAAAAAAGTTATATCACCAATATTAAAGATCATATCCACACGAAAAAGCAAGAGGATTAAAACTCTACTAGCAATTACGATCGAATATTCTCAGCGGCATACAGAAAGGGGGGTTTGTGCTAGCATGGTCCAAAAAAATTGAACATCCATGCAAAACTGCAAACTCTACTTACATGGAAACTTGACTAAATTTAGTAACACTGACTCAGCAAACATATACTATAATCATCTTTACTTTCGAGGTAATAGTTAACAGAGGTCTTATCAATAATGGTAGATGTCTATGCAAAGCCCCAAAGGCACGTGAATAGTATGTAACCAGAAACATAAGAGTTGTTGTCGGCGTTCTGGGAACGGGGGTCCCTAGACTTGCCTGCCTGCGGCCTGTACGGCCCATCTTCGTCAACAAGGCAATCAAGACCCTCGCGAGGGGCCAAGCCTCGTGAGGCGGACGACACGAGACCTCCTCAGGAGCGGCCTCACCAGGCTGCATCGCGAGGAGCGGAGATATCAAGGCTGCATCGCGAGGAGCGGAGATATCAAGGCAGGGCAAACCTCGCGAGGCTCTCATGACGTGAGCCATGACGATCAAGATCAGGTGGGCGCCAGCGCGCGCAGCGTCCTTGTTTCCTCTTTTGGTGCTAAGGAGGCCAGCGCAGGCCCGGAGTACCGAGGCATCAGGCAAAGATTTCCATGTCAGTGCAACAAGACCAAGACCAGCCGGACGGTAGGACGAAGGTCACCGTAGAGCCCGAGACGGCGTCACCACCAGAGCTTTCCGCAGGCGAAGTCAGGATAAGTTGTACTAGTTGTCCCCTTTCAAATTGGCCGTTGTTGGCTCCCTTCCTGCTCAATATGTGGGGAGAGGACCAGGGCCTATATAAATAGAACTAGCCACCACAATAGGGAGCAGCGTGATCTCACCTGATCGAGAGCCAATCCCTAGCCACACACCGAACATAAGAACACCCCAACCTCAGGAGGTTGTTCTTCCCCTTTACTGTTTATCATCAGCCCAAGAGGCAATCCACCACCACCATACTGAAGTAGGGTATTACACCACAACGGTGGCTCGAACCAGTATAAATCTTGTGTATTTGTGTTGCGAGCTCGTCGAGTTCGTCCGCGAGATCTTAGCGAGCTAGGGCATAGATCGGTAGGGAGGAAATCTCCGCGCGCACCCTAGTGTTCAAACCTTGAGGGTTTTTGCCGGAACCCGTGATCCGACATTTGGCGCGCCAGGTAGGGGTGCGCCGTAGCTCCTCTTCACCAGCCTGCGCTCCGCGCCACCGCATTTCGCCCTCATGGCAGGCGCCCCACCACCGGCTCCAACGGCCGGTGCTGACGACGGGGCCAGGAGGCTCCGAGCCCTGGCCCCCGCCCTGCGGGCAGGTGCGATGGCCACCCAAGTTCAGGCCAGAGATGCCGCCGCGCTACGACGGCGCGGCAGACCCGTCAGCTTTCCTGCTGGCATACGAGGAGGCCGTCCTCGAGGCCGGGGGCGACGACAAGGTCATGGCCAACTGGCTTCCCATCGCCCTCGCCGACGAGCCACGCGCCTGGCTGCTCAACCTCCCTGGATCCACGGTGGCATCCTGGGGGAACTCCGCGACCTCTTCCTTTGCCGCTTCTGTGATGCGGTGCACCACGCGATCAGCAGCCTGCTGGGCGGCTCTCAAGCACCGCCTTCAAATCGCCACGTCAAGCCGTTCCTCCGCCAGATTGGTGCCGCTTCCAAGCGTCCGGGGGCTCCATCGGGTTGGGCTGCGCCGGAAGCCGACCTCACCTTCAGCTCAGAGGACCACCCCGACTCCACCGCCGGCTCGGGCATGCTCCCAATGCTCTGCAAGCCCACCATCTGCAACGTGGCTGTTACCAAGACCCTCATCGATGGCGGTGCCGGCCTCAATTTGCTCCCCGTGGAGGCCTTCAGCCTTCTTCACGTGCCACTCGAGCGGCTCAGCCTCAGCAAGTCTTTCTCAGGAGTTGGTGGTGGCACTGCCCGCTCTCTGGGACAGATCCGCCTTCCTGTCACCTCCGGCACGCGCGACAACTACCGCACCGAGCTGGTCGACTTCGACATCGCGAAGAGAGCATCCAAGCGGCAGCCACAAGAGCCCGGCGTATTTGAGGAACGGCTCTTCAAGCCATCGGCGACACCACCACTTTCAAGCACAGCTCAGCCTCGGGAGGAGCTCCCACAGCCTCTGCCGCCAGAGGGAGCCCGGCCTATGGCCCGACCTCGAGAGCTCGCTTTGCTCTTGGCGCTCGAGCCTCGGGAGGATCTTTGGACTAAGGAATTCAAGGAATATCTGATGCAAGGGGCGCTGCCGGAGAAGGAGGAGGATGCAGAGCGTGTGGTTCGGCAAGCCACGGCGTACTGCATCCAAGGTGGTGAGTTGTACAGGAAGCGGCCAAACGACGTTTCCCTGCGCTGCATTTCCAGGGACCAGGGGAAGGAGCTGCTAACTAACATACACGGTGGGGACTGCGGGCGGCACTCGTCATCACGGACCCTCGTCGGCAAAGTATTCCGCAGTGGGTTCTATCGCCCATCAAGGCTCAACAACACAAATTGGCCGGTGAAGTCCTGCAAAGCCTGCCAGTTCCACGCCAAGCAGATTCATCAGCCGGCTCAGGGCCTCCAGACCATTCCGTTCATGTGGCCGTTCGTGGTTTGGGGGCTGGACATCTTGGGCCCGTTCCCTCGAGTGCCTGGGGGCTACCGCTACCTCTACGTCGCCATCGACAAGTTCACCAAATGGGCGGAAGTGGAAGCCGTCCGTACCATCATCCGGTAGCTCTCATTGTCAAGTTCATCAAGGGCCTCGTGAGCCGCTTCGGGGTCCCCAACCGCATTATCACAGATAACGGCTCGCAGTTCACTAGTAACCTCTTCAAAACCTACTGTGCTAACCTTGGAACGCAGACTTGCTACGCTTCGGTGGCGCACCCCAAGAGCAATTGCCAGGCCGAACGCACCAACGCGGAGGTCCTGAGGGGCCTCAAGACCAGGACCTTCAAGAAGAAGTTCGAGGCCTGTGGCAGGGGCTGGCACGACGAGCTCCAGTCCATGTTGTGGTCCATCCGCACCACCGCCACCAAGCCAACGGGCGAGACCCCATTCTTCCTGGTCTACGGAGCTGAAGCGGTCCTTCCTCACGAGGTTAAGCATCGCTCCACACGGGTCCTGGCGTTTGATGAAACGCAGCATGACGCCACGGGGGGATGGACCTCGTGTTGGGGGAGGAACGTCGTCGCGAAGCTGCACTGAGGGCGGCAAGGTATCGGCCGGCCGCAGCGATACCACATGCAACATCCGCTTCCAGACGCCTGAGGCGGGCGACCTCGTCTGAGGAGGGTCCTCTCCCAGGAAGGGCTGCACAAGCTTTCACCCATGTGGGAGGGCCCGTTCAGGTCGTTCATGTCTCCGTGCCTGGCGCCACAGACTGGAGACGCAGGACAGGATACCCATCCAGAACGCCTGGAACATCCAGCACCTCCGAAAGTTCTACCAATGAAGCAAGGCCCAAAGCCTGTGAAGAAGGCCCGGTGCCTGTGAAGAATCGCCGCCCGTGACACTCTCACGTAATAATGAATGGGGCTGTACACGCCCCGGAGTTTCAGGAGCGCCGGCCTCAGGCCCTGGGGCTCCCTCCCACGCCTAGTGGCAGCACTTAGCTCCGCGCTGGTGAGAAGACTTGAAGACTAGATTAGGTGCCGGACGCGGCTTTTCATTTGCTTTCCGTAGTTGGCTCGCTTTTCCTTAATCAAAGTTTGCTTTTGGCGTTCCTTGCTGATTCGATTCCCTCGCCTCTTACCGCATTTTCCGGCTCTGGTTCGCCCGTGTTCTCTCTCTCACATACCTCGCGAGGGGGGCTAGGCAGGTGCCCTCGCGAGCATTTTTCTTCTCTCTGCCTTCTCACGAGCCACCCTTGTTCGAGCCCGAAAGCTGGCGCATCTTTCCTAATCCGTGCCCCTCGGGCACCGCGATACAAAGCGCCGGATCAAGGCTTGGGTGAACGACAAATCTCCTGGCAAACTTCCTAACGAATTTTTTGCAGTTCTTGAGCAATCGCAGACCACTAGGTCAAGATGGACACGAGGAAGTAAACGCCTCGTAAGGAGGAGGGCGCCCCGAATGCATCAAAAGTTATCTTTGCGAAAAATAGCCACACAAAGATCAAACAACAAGCATAGCATAATGGTTAATAAGTTATGGTTCGATACACGCCCTCCCGCCCATGTTGGTTTCATTTCGATGTAGGAAGAAAAAGGGAACATGACAAAGCGGCGCTTCGCCCAAGAGCCGGACGGGGTGGCCTTGGCGATGTTCCGGGTCTAGTCGGACCCCTCCTCGCGCTTCACCGATGCGTGGCAACGAGACGACCCGCTACCACCTTCGAAGCGGGCACGGCGGCGTGGCGACTGATCAAGGCCGCCGCTGCTGGAACTATCGCCAAGGGAGGAGCCACCATAGCCAGACGAAGCGCGGTCGGCGGGTTCGTCCTCCTCCTCCCGACCATCGCCAAGGCCGAGCACCTCGCCGCTGTTCACCTCGGGCAAGATCCGGCGTGGCGACCGTCTTCCCGAACACCCTCACGAAGAGGGTCGCGTCATTCGAACTTGAAATGGAGGGCGCATCACCGCCAGCAAGGCTGCGAACATCTCGCCAACCGCTGGGTTGAGCTATGTCGCCCATGACGGAGACCTCGATCGCGACCAAGAAGTCTTGGCCAGAGCAACCGTCAGATGCAAGAGCCCGCCGACCGGAGGCCGGCAGCTTAAGAAGAAGCGGGAAGCTGGAGCTACCGCCGACCGGATCCTCCGACCAGACAACGAACTCCGGCAGCACCTCTGACGCATGGAACCACGGTCGGGGAGGTCGCGCAACCACGGCGCATCTCCTTTCGTCAACAGGACCGCCGCGACCAGAGCGACCATCGCCATGCATCGCGGCGCCATTCTCGAGAGCCGGAGCCGGCAGTCGCGACATGCTTATGGGACGGCCACGTCCTCGCTTGGGCGTCGGGGAGCCGGGTCCCTCCCGAGGGGCCTTGCCCTTCTCCGCAGCGGAGAACCTCTTCGACGGCGCCATTGCTGCTAGCGGTGGAGCAAGGAGGAAGAAGCAAGTGAACCAAGAAGAGATGGGCGACGGGGGCTCCACCCCCCTCCGCATTTATAGCGGAAGAAGGCCAACCGGCGCTTCCCACGATCACAGGTAATGATGATTTTCCTTGCATGTCGCAGGGACTTGTCAAATCGAGTAGTTGCCGAGGCAGCGTGGGGAAGCGGAGACGCCCACGTCCAATCAACCGCCACACGTCGACCAAGGCCGCAGGCTTTGAGGCCATGGCTGGCGCCGCTGACCTTGGCTTCGCCGCGAAGCCAAGCCCGAGCACACCTTGGGCCCGGGGGCTACTGTCGGCGTTCTGGGAACGGGGATCCCCAGACTTGCTTGCCTGCGGCCCACGGCGTGGCTGTGCTGCAGGCCTGTATGGCCCATCTTCGTCAATAAGGCAATCAAGACCCTCGCGAGGGGCCAAGCCTCGCGAGGCGGACGACGCGAGACCTCCTCAGGAGCGGCCTCACCAGGCTGCCTCGCGAGGAGCGGAGATATCAAGGCAGGGCAAACCTCGCGAGGCTCTCGTGACATAAGCCATGACGATCAAGATCAAAGGCGCCAACGCGCAGCGGCCCTTGTTTCCTCTTTGGTGCTAAGGAGGCCGCAGCGCGGAGTACCGAGGTATCGTGCAAAGGTTTCCATGTCGGTTGCAACAAGAGCAAGACCAATAGGACGGCGGGATGGAGGTCACCGTGGAGCCCGAGACGGCGTCACCACCAGAGCTTTCCGCAGGCGAAGACCGCTTTTGTCAGGATAAGCTCTACTAGCTGTCCCCTTTCAAATTGGCCGTTGTTGACTCCCTTCCCGCTCAATATTTGGGGAGAGGACCAGGGCTTATATAAGTAGAACTAGCCACCACAATAGGGAGCAGCTTGATCTCACCTGATCGAGAGCCAATCCCTAGCCACACACCGAACACAAGAACACCCCAACCTCAGGAGGTTGTTCTTTCCCTTGTACTGTTCATCATCAACCCAAGAGGCAATCCACCACCACACTGGAGTAGGGTATTATACCACAACGGTGACCCGAACCAGTATAAATCTTGTGTATTTGTGTTGCGAGCTCGTCGGGTTCGTCCGCGAGATCTTAGCGAGCTAGGGCATAGATCGGTAGGGAGGAAATCTCCGCGCGCACCCTAGTGTTCAAACCTTGAGGGTTTTTGCCGGAACCCGTGATCCGACAGTTGTGTTTGGTTTGTACCCAAAGGAACACCGCCAAATGTTTGGTAGTGCTCAAAACTTTGGCCTTTGTTTGGTGTTTGCTATTTTTTGGCATGTTCGTGGCCCTTTGTTCAATGAAGAGAATGAGAGCTCTACCATTGAGCTGGACGACTCCTCTGATGATACCCTCAGGTGTTTTGTGCGACGAATTCAGGAGTCTAAGGTCAAGAACGCTTTAAAAAGGATGAAAGGAGGCAAGGAGACGAGCCCTGGTTGTATCCCCATTGAGGTGTGGAGAGGCCTCGGAGACATAGCAATAGCGATAGTATGGCTAACTAAATTCTTCAACCTCATTTTTCGGGCGAACAAGATGCCAGAAGAATGGAGGCGGAGTATATTAGTACCAATCTTCAAGAACAAGGGGGTGTTCAAAGTTGTACTCTCTCCGTCTAGGTGTATAAGTCACCTTACAAAAATCAAATAATCCAAAAACACTTAGGCGCGGTGCATTAACTCCCACCTCATTTCTTGTTTCTTGACATATCAACCAATAAGAGATGTGGGACGTGCATGCTTTCAGTGACTTGAGACTACCAAACACGACATGCAATGCTATTAATTAGCAAATAAACATTAAATTCTCTCGTTTTCCCCTCCGCCTTGGTCGCGGTGCACAACCTAAGATGACTTATGCACCTAGACGAAGGGAGTACTAATTACTGTGGAATGTCATGTGGTGGGCCTTGGAGAAACACAAGTCCCAACAAAGTACATTACCCTCATCAAGGACATGTACGATAATGTTGTGACAAGTGATGACGAGACTGATGACTTTCCGATTAAAATGGACTGTGTCAAGGGTCAGCTCTGAGCCCTTATCTTTTTGCTTTGGTGATGGATGAGGTCACAAGGGATATACAAGGAGATATCCCATGGTGCTCTTTGCAGATAATGTGGTGCTAGTAAATGATAGTCGGACGGGGGTTAATAGAAAGTTAGAGCTTTGGAGACAAAATTTGAAATCGAAAGGTTTTAGGCTTAGTAGAACTAAAACTAAGTACATGAGGTGTCGCTCCGGTACTACTAGACACAAGGAGAAAGGAGGTTAGCCTTGATGGGCAGGTGGTACTTCAGAAGGACACTTTTCAATATTTGGGATCAATGTTAAAAGAAGGATGGTGATATCAATGAAGATGTGACCCATCAAATCAAAGTCAGATGGATAAAGTGGAGCCAAGCTTCTGGCGTTCTCTGTGACAAGAGAGTGCCACAAAAGCTAAAAGGTACTCCCTCCGTCCCATAATGTAAGACATTTTTGCAAACTATGTCAGCTTACAAAAACATCTTATATTATGGGGCGAAGGGAGTAGGTTCTATAGGATTGCGATTCTACCAGCAATGTTGTATGGCGCTAAGTGTTGGCCGACTAAAAGACAACATGTTCAACAGTTAGATGTAGCGGAAATGTGCATGTTGAGATGAATGTGTGGCCACGCAAAAAAGGATCTGGTCCGGAATGAGGATATACGTAGAGTTGGGGTAGCACTGATTGAAGAGAAGCTTGTCCAACATCGTTTGAGATGGTTTGGGCATATACAACACAGGCCTCCAGAAATTCCAGTGCATAGCGAACGGTTAAAGTGTGTTGAAATGTCGAGAGAAGTCGGGGTAGACCAAAGTTGACATGGGAGGAGTCCGTAGAGAATGATCTGAAGGACTGGAATATCACCAAAGAACTAGCCATGCATAGGAGTGTGCAGAAGTTAGCTATCCACGTGCCAGAACCATGAGTTGGTTTTGGGATCTTATGGGTTAGCCTACCGACTTGTTTAGGACTACAGCCGACTTGTTTAGGACTACAGCCGACTTGTTTAGGACTAAAGGGTCGTCTGTAGCCCTCCCTCCCTCCCTCACACACACTGACACACACGAAGAGATACATCGCTAGACCTATTTGTCGTAACTTTTCATGCTTTACTACTTACTCTAAATACCATAATGCTTGTCCATTCATCAACAAAACTTTGGCTCTTCTCTGTTTAAAATGAACAATGTATACACGCACCATGGACTAATGTGAAGGGCAATCCAGTTCATATATGTGTCCTGTCCTACTGACTTATATACCTACAGTAAACTGTTCTCAATGTAATATATCACAATTTTAGCAAAATGTAAATGCTGATGATAAAGCTAGTCCGTGACAAAAAATTAATAAGAAATGTAAATTCTTCACACTGTCACACAATTCAAAAGCTGAACAGTACTATGTGTGTCATTTCCACACTACTCCCAAAACAAAACACAGTTACATATCAACATAAATTAGTTCGTTTCAAGCCTCGGAGCTATCAACAACTTCAGTTGCAGATGACCCAACTAAGCATCTTCAAATTCAATGTAAAGGATTGAATGCAACAACATGCTATAAAGTATACTCCCTCCGTCCTTTAAAGAGTGTACTTTCAACTTTGTTGGAAAGTCAAACCATTTTATGTTTGACCGTCTTTATACAATAATACATCAACATTTATGCCATCAAATTAATAGCACTAGATTCATGATAGAATATATTTTTATCATATACTTATTGGGTTTCATAAATATTGATATATTTTTGCACAAACTCGGTCAAACTTTGAGATAGTTTGACCCTCCAACAATGTTGGAAGTACACTCTTTAAAGGACGGAGGGAGTATACAGCAAACATACAATCAGCTATCTACTTCAACACAGAACAGAACAAATTATGAGTCAAACTTTGGTTTTCGTATAGGTTACTCTATTAGGATCATGCTACATGTCAAACATCACAATTGACCAATGAACATAGTGGATTACATTAAAAAAAAACTCATCTCACACCCCTTAATAAAATAATCCCATACCTGGAGAAGTGTAAGCTGTGCTGATAGCGTAGTGGCCTCAGTCTGCAGTGTCTGGACCTTCCTCTCTAGCTCACCGGTATACTTGATCTTCCTCTCCTTCGACCTCGCTGCCGACTGCCGGTTTGCCAAAATCCTACATGCACACATACAATTATCCTAAATTAGTACAACCCAAACACACCTAGGAGACGAACCCTAAACCTTGCAACTATCATCCAGATATCTGAGATCTCAAAACTGACAATTATCCTAAATTCGTACAACCCAAACACAACTAGGAGACAAACCCTAGACCTTGCAACTATCATCCAGATATCCAGGATCTCGGAACTGATAGCACACTTTCAGTAGCAGAAATTACTACAAACATTAACATACATGGTCCATTAATAAAAATATAAAATCTTAACGATCTGACGTCAACTCAGAGGGTTTTTTTAATGAACGCGCTGTGACACATTCAATTCCTGTGTACAAATCTCAAAGCAAGACACGTGGCAATCACTTTTCTCTCTCACGCATCCCTCTGAGCGAACTACGGTATGACGGCACTAAACGGTTCGCTCAGGATGGCAATCTGAGCAAACACATCCGGAATGGCAAATTCTATTTTTTAGAGCATGGGAATTTTCACCATTTCCGTTTGATGTAGCATGGCAATATTCGTCTGCCAGCATGGCAAATCTTGAACTAAGTTGGGGATTTTCGTTGCATAATGGCAAATCCCTAAAACCGCATGGCAATTACTCTGCTGCAGCATGGCAAATTAATCTTTCTGCTAGCATTGCAATTTTTTTTCTTTACAACATGGCAAATCTTTATACAATAGCATGGCAATATATCTGTTTTACCGGCAATCCTCTTTCGTTGGGAGTGATTTTTTTTTTAGGAAACGCATTCAGGTTGCAGCATTTGCTCGGATGACCTAACGATAGTTCGTTCACTCGGGGGACCTCCGTGAGGGACCGTCAGAAGGTCAAAAACATATATACATGGTTCACATGACAAATTGCATCAGTAGATGAGATGACACCACCTTCCGGATCGAGAAAGAACAGCTGAAGATTTATTTCCTCACCTCTTTGCGCGTTTGGGGTCAAGGAGAGCTAGCTCGGCGATCCTCTCGGCCGGCATGGCCTTCTTGGCGTAGTCCAGCCCGCCCGACAGCGCCGACTCGCCTTCGAACGGCGAGTTCACCCCATCCATGGACCCGCTCCTCTTATGGCCACCACAACCCCCGCCTCCTCCCCCCTGCAAGGCGAGGCCCTCGAAGAAGGCAGCGTCAAGGGAGAGGCTCCTGTTGTGGGTCCCGCCCGGTGGACGGGGAGCCGGTGTCTGGGACGAGCTGGCCGCCATCGGCGGGGGAGGAGGCGGGGTCGGGTCGGAGACCGCCGGGGAGTCGTCGGAGAGGGATGGGAAGTCGAGGTCGGAGAAGGAGAAGTCTCCATCGGGGTCGAGGAAGAGGTCGGTGTCGGGGAAGCGCAGAAACGTCTCCGAATGGGCCCGCCGGTGGTGCCCTCGCACACCAGCGCCGCCGGAGGACGGCAGGAAGCGCGGGTCCATTGCGGCCAACGGGAGGTCTACGCCGGCGGCGGCAGCGGCAGCACGTGGAGTCGAGCTGGGAGGCGTTGCGCTGTGTGTGTGTGTGTGTTGGAGCTCGGGGGATCGAGTTGGTGGGATACGTGTGAGGAGAAAATGGGGGAGAAAATGGGGGCAGGCTGCGTGGGTGGTGCCGCGCTCCCCCGCGTGGTCCCGGTGCACCGAGTTCACGCAGCCTGAACAAATCGCGAGGCTCGATGGACGGTCAAAGTTGTCTGTGGCTGGTGAGGATAGTCCAGGGAGCTCTAGAGAATCTCCGTCGGGAGCACAAGTGTGGACGCGAGGTGGAAGAGGGTGTCCTGGTGGACCTGGCGTACGGTGCGGCCACCGGGAAGTACAAATCGCTAGGAGCACATCTGACGTTCCTCTTATGCCGCCGTCCGTGGACTCGGTGCAGCCAGAATCAAGTACCAAGGGCACGGATGTAACTTTGTGCTGGTGGAAGGAATGCCGCGTTGGTCCTATGAGCGAGCGGCGTGCGGCAGGTGGTGCGGACCCGGCAATACTCTGTGCCAGTGAACTTCTCTCTCCGATGGAGCATGGGTGTGAGAGCATCTCCAGCCGTTCGCTCTCCGTGAGTTTCAAATAGTGCCGCTAAGGCGCCGTAGCTGAAAAACGATAACAGAGTTGATCGGGTTTCCAACCGCCGTCTCAGGTCGCCTATGCGTCTTTTTTTAAGGTTTTAAAAAATATACTTAGCCAAAATTCGGCAAAACACGATATAGATTCGGCGAAATTTAGGCGTTCCAGTGTCTTTTACATATTGGAAACATAATCTAAAAAAAAGATAACTACTACCACTGCCGCGCCGCTGCCGCTCGCACCCGCAGCGCCGCCTACAGGCCGAAGAGCTTGCTGAAGGCGTTGTAGTCGTCGTCCTCCTCCTCGTCCTTCTTCACGCCGCCATCGCTTCGCCGAACCTCGCCGGTCGCTTCGGCGATCGTTTTGCCGGGCGGCGCCTCGTCGTCGTTGTCCTCGAGGACGATGACGCCGCCCTCGTCGCGGCCGCAGCACCAAGCAGTGATCTCCTCTAGGGCGCGGCGCTGGCGTTCCATCTCCAGCCGGGCCCAGTCCTCACGCGCCCACTTGTTGGCGGCCTCGTCGGCGGCGGCCATGTCCTCGTGCTCGTTCTTCACGGCGACGAGGCCCGGCTCCTTCTTCGGCTTGATGAGGCGGGAGGAAGGAGCAGAGGAGGCACAACCACCCTCGTTGATGACGAGGGCGTCGCCGCGGGTGCGCTGGCCGAGTGGCGTCTTCACGGGCTCGGCCTTGACATCGGCGACCCGGAGGAGCGGGAGGAGGAGGAGGTCCTGCCCACCATGCGCGTCGGCAGCCAAGGGCCGCCACTGCGGCGGGGGACCGGGGCCGGGGCCACCGGGTACTCGAGCGGCGGCTCGTTTCCGGCCTCGAGGTGCTCTAGGACGAAGTGGAGCCTGCGCCCGGGCACGCCTCACCACAGACAGCGGTCGTCGGGGTTGTGGCGCCCTCTGATACGTCTCCAACGTATCTATAATTTATTAAGTATTCATGTTGTTATTTTATCATTCTTAAATGTTTTACAATCATTTTATAGCAACTTTATATCATTTTTTGGGACTAACTTATTGACCCAGTGCCAAGTGCCAGTTGTTGTTTTTTGCTTGTCTTTTTACATCACAGGAAATCAATATTAAACGGAGTCCAAACACCGCGAAACTTTTTGTGGATTTTTTATGGGCCAAAAGACTCCCGATGGGCGAGCAGAAGACTGGGGTGCCCGAGGGGGCACAACCCGCCAGGCGCTCAGGCCCCTGGCGCGCCAGTGGGTTGTGCCCACCTCGGTGGCCTCCCGCACCCCTCTTTACACTATAAATTCTCAAATATTTGAAACCCTTGAGGTTAACCTAGATCAAGTTCCACCGCCGTAGGGCTCGTAGCCACCAAAACTAATCTAGACCTGCTCCGCACCTATGGGGGGAATCATCTCCGGTGGCCATCTTCGTCATCCTGGCGGCCACCACGATGAGGAGGGAGTAGTCCACCCTCGGGGCTGAGGGTTTGTACTAGTAGCTATGTGTTTAATCTCTTTCTCTCTCTCGTGATCTATATCATGGGCTTTGTTAATATAGATGGATCATATGATGTTTCTCCCCTCTGTACTCTTGTGGTTATGAATTGAATCTCTACCCTTTGAAGTTTTGTCATGTCGGATTGAATGTTCAGATTTGGGAACACATGATGTATGTCTTGCGGTATGAATACTTGAGGTGATAATGGGGTATCATATTGATTCACTTGATATACGTTATGGCAATCAACTTGCGGATTCCCGCGGTGATATTGGGGTAATCTATGCATAGGGGTTGATGCACGTTTTTATTATCTTTTCTCCGATAGAAACCTTGGGGTCTCCTTGTAGTTATTTGTGTGGATTGAGTATTATTAATATGATTTGCTTTGGTGTTATTTTAGTACGAACTCTTGATTAGATCGATCGGAAATAATAGCTTGCGTTATTTTAGTACGGACTCTAGGATAGATTGATCGGAGAGAATAGCTTTGAGGTGGTTTCGTACCCTACAAACAAATTCTATCTTTTGTTCTCCGCTAATAGGAACTCGGGAGTGATTCTTTATTGCACTTTGAGGGATAATCATATGATCCAACTATGTTAGCATTGTTGAGAGGTTGCACTAGTGAAAGTATGGACCCTAGGCCTGTTTTCAAGCATTGCAATACCGTTTTTGTGCCCGTTTACTATTTGCTACCTTGCTATTTTTATTTATTCATATTATAAAAAAATATTTCTACCATCCATATTACACTTTTATCACCATCTCATCGCCGAACTAGTGCACCTATACAATTTGCCATTGTATTGGGTGTGTTGGGGACACAAGAGATTTCTTGTATTTGGTTGCAATGTCGTTTGAGAGAGACCATCTTCATCCTACACCTCTCACGGATTGATAAACCTTAGGTCATCCACTTGAGGGAAAATTGCTACTGTCCTACAAAACTCTACGCTTGGAGGCTCAACACATTTCTAAAAGAATAAAGTTGCGTAGTAGACATCAAGCTCTTTTCTGGCGCCGTTGCCGGGGAGGTGAGTGCTTGAAGGTATATCTTTAGATCTTGCAATTGAATCTTTTAGTTTCGTGTTTTATCACTAGTTTGGTTTATAAAAAGAAAACTACAAAAAATGGAATTTAGGTTGCATCCTATTATTGATCATCTTTATAATATATTTCTTGAAAATGATGGTTCGGAAAATTGTGATCAATTGTTAGAAGAAGATGTCAATAAAATGCTTGGCACAAAATATTTGAATGATGAGCATGATTGCAATGTTGTTAGTGTGAATTCTTTGAATATCCAAAATGCTAATGATGATTGCACAAGTCATGACAAAAATGTTTCTTATAAGCATGTCACTTTTTGCGGAGTGAATTGGGAGTGCCTTTGCACACCAAAAAGCGAAGATAGATTTTGTAAGAAGCATAAATATTTAGAAACGAAAAAGTCACAAGAGAGGCTAGATGATTGTGCTGAAAGATGTAATTTTTTTGCCATCCTTGTGAACTTTGCAATGAACGTGGTCATTTAAATCTCCAATGCAATTATTTCATGATCAAATCGTCTCCAAAAATTGGGATAACTTGATTACCCTTGAGCATCATAAAGAGCTTAGTCTTCTATTTGGGTATGAAGAAATGAAACGTATAACTAAGGGTTTTCCAAATCCCGAGAGGTTTCTTGATTTTGATCTGGAAGAAATTTATATGTTTTGTGCGGTAAATTGAATGGAGAATCCTTATATTGCCAACTACCTAAAGACAAGAAAACAAATGGAATATGAAGAGAGTACTAATGAAAGGGAAAATGTTTCCCAATACCCTCATAGTGTTTATTATGATGAATCAGGTAACGAGGAGGAGCTTCCTATCCAATCAATCTCTCGCACAAGAAGCTTGAAAAAATTAACTAAACCCACACATGGTGTGGTGAAGAAGAAGAAAAGAAGAAAGAATATAGGTAAAAAGGTATATCTCCCAAATAATGTCGCTCCCATCACCATCGTGCCTCATGAAAGTGAATCAAATATGTTGATGGAGGATGATGATATTTATGATGATTTTGTTATGCCTATTGCTTGTTGTGATGATTATGATCGGGAAGACAACGATATCCTTTATGATCTTGAAAATCTTTTTAGCACTTGCGTGGAAGAATATGATAATGATGTTTGTTGTACTATTGGTGCCATTCATGCTATTGATAAGAATGATTGTGATGATATGCAAAACCACAAGCTTGGGGATGCTATGTTTAATGAGTATGATATGTTTGAAGAATTATTTGCTGGAAATAATGCTTGTCCTAAGCTTGGGGATGCTTTGCTTAATGAATATGATCCTTTGATTCCTTCTACTTTCGATAAGAAAATTTACTATGATGATAGCATGCCTCCTATTTATGATGATTACATTGATGAAAGTGGGTTTGGAAGAGTGTCAACTCTAGGTAGTAGTGATCCCACTATTTTGGAGGGTGTTGAATCTTATTACAATATTGATGGAAGTGGATTTGGAGAGGTCATGACTTTATTTAGTGATACATCCACTATTTTGGAAGAGGTTTCAATTGATTATGACAATGAAGTTGCTATCTATGATGATTATTATGATGAGATGTATGCCATACAGTGTAATAAATTTTCTATGCTTGTGCATCATGAAAAGAGTGTTGTATGTGATAGTTATATTGTTGAATCCATTCATGATGCCTCTGAAAATTATTATGAGAAAGGAACTTATGCCCTTACATATCTCAATAATATCAAGTTTCTTCTCTATGTGTTGATTGTTTTGAAGTTACACTTGTTTTGCCTTCCTATGCTAGTTGATTCTTGTTCCCATAAGCTGTTTGCTCACAAAGTCCCTATGCATAGGAAGTGGGTTAGACCTAAATGTGCTAGTCATATGCTTCATGATGCTCTCTTCATGTTTCAATTTCTTATCTTTTATGCGAGCATCATTGAAATCATCATGCCTAGCTTAAAAGGCATCAAAGAAAAGCGCTTGTTGGGAGGCAACCCAACACTTTTACCTACTATTTTTGTGTGTTCACATGATTATGCTACTGTATTGATCATGTTTTATTGCTTTTGTTTCAATAAAGTGCCAAGTAAAGCCTTTAGGATCATGTTGGGTGATAGTTGCTTTGACCTTGCTGAAAAACAGAAACTTTTACGCTCACGAAAATAATTCTCATTTTTAACAGAAGAGTGCTTTTGAGTTGATTCTTTTTGCACAAGATTAATTTAAAAATTTCTCACGTGGTCCTAAATTTTCAGAATTTTTGGAGTAGCAGAAGTATGGTTTGAGTACAGATCACTCTGACATTACATGCTTTTGACAGATTCTGTTTTCAATGCATAGTTTGCTTGTCTTCTAGTTTCTATGGCTTATATTGCTCAATATAAATTGTAGAAATGATATGATACAGTAGGCATTGTGTGAGAACAATTATGAATCTTGTCTTTGACAGTACCAAAAGTGGAATGATTTGCTCTTTATCATACTAACCTATCTCACAAAAGTTTCGTTAAGTTTTGTGTGATTGAAGTTTTCAAGTTTTGGGTGAGATGTCGATATGAGGAGAATAAGGAGTGACAAGACCCTAAGCTTGGGGATGCCCAAGGCACGCCAAGGTAATATTCAAGGAATATCCAAGCAACTAAGCTTGGGGATGCCCCGGAAGGCATCCCCTCTTTAAATCTCAACATTATCGGTAACCTCACTTGGAGCTATGTTTTCATTCATCACATGATATGTGTTTTGCTTGGAGCGTCAATTTATTGTGTTAGGATTTGCTTGTTGTTATTTAGAATAATATTTTGCATCTTTTATTTCAATAAAAATGGCAATGATAGCCTTTACTATGCTTATTTTGCAAGTTTATATGTTTCTGTTTGAAAACAGAAAGTTTACTGCTGTTGAAAAAATTCCCTAGAATAGTTAGAACATGATAAATTGTTGAAACTTTTTGCACAATAAGATCTGACAAATTTTCTACAGTGTGTTAGATTTTCAGATTTTTTTGAGTTGAATAAGTATTGATACTCTTGCATTCTTTACACACTGTACTGTTTTGGTAGATTGTTGTTATGTTTGCATTGTTTGCATATGTTTGCTTGTTTAATGATTCTATTTGAGGATAGGAGTATTAAATATGCAGAGGCATTTAGTATGCAATGTTGAATAATAATTTTAATGATTTTCTACAGTAGAGAATGATAAAGTTTTTGCATTGGTTCATACTAACTTATCTCACGAGTTCTTGTTCAGTTTTGTGTGGATGAAGCTTTTGAGATTTAGGAAAACCATGATATGAGAAGAATTAAGGAGACACAAAAACTCAAGCTTGGGGATGCCCATGGCATCCCAAGATAATATCCAAGAAGTCTCAAGCATCTAAGCTTGGGGATGCCCCGGTAGGCATCCCACCTTTCTTCTTCAACAATCATCGGTTAGTATCGGTTGAGCCTGAGTTTTTGCTTCTTCACATGAGTTGTGCTATCCTTGAAATGTCATTTTATTTTGTTTTGCTTGTTGTTTTAATAAATTACTTAGATCTTAATGTTTTTTTAAATAAAATAGAGTCCTCAAATAGTTGACAAGGAGGCTAAGTAAGCGGCATTCACATCCCGTCAACGAAGCTCTTTCCTATGTCATTTACTCTTGTGCTTCACTTATATCCTATGAGTAAATTGTTGAATAAATTGAATATCATGAAGTTGAAAGCATATCATGCCTAGTGTTAGCTTCACATTGGGGTTTACAAAGTGAAATGTTTTGAGGCTCGACAATCACAATATTGGTCATACAAGCAATTCACGAATAATTAGTATAAGGAAGAGAACTTTCACATGCAAATACACTATCTTAGAAATATTTTGTGATTGTGAGCCCCCATCAAAATAATATATGCCAAAAAAACTGACGTTGGACAAGGAAGACAACGTAATGATTTATGTTTGTTCATATTCACATAGAAGTCATATTGTCATAGATCCATCAACATGTGGTGCTTGACCCCCATCTTTGCTAGCCCAAAAATTCCGCACCAAGTAGAGATACTACTTGTGCATCCAAAAGCCCTTAAACCCAAATCTTATCTTGAAAAGTCCACCATACCTACCTAAGGATTGAGCAAAGATCCTTCAAGTAAGTTGTCATCAGTGCAATAAGGCAATAAAATTTGCTTCTAAAAGTGTGAGATCATTTAGTGTAAGAGAAAATTGAGCGTCGTACGGACTTGTGATGGTAAAGCAATAAAAGGGATAGACTACATAATAAAGGTTGCTACAACAAGGGGCAATATAACGTGACGTTATTTTGCACTAAGGGATTGAACATACAAACAAATAAGCGCATGGCAACCTCTGCTTCCCTCTGCAAAGGGCCTATCTTTTACTTTTCAGTATTTACTTTTATGCAAAGTCAAAGTTTTCTCTCTATTCCTTTTTATTTTTCTCTTTTGGCATGCATCATGTGGTGAGGAAAGATCTAGGCACCTATGTCCAGTTGAATATGGGTGGCATGAGTTATTATTGTTGACATCACCCTTGAGGTGAATACGTTGGGAGGCAAAACAATAAGCCCCTATCTTTCTATGTGTCCGGTTGAAACATTTTGCTCATGTGTACGCGGTGAGTGTTAGCAACCATAGAAGACTATATGATGGTTGAGTATGTGGAGCTCTTACTTAAACTCTGTTGAATAAGTTGAATTGCAATTGCTTGGTGACTGAGAACATAGGTTGTTGGGTTTCAAGAGAATTCATTGTTTAAACCTTAACATGTGAATTGGTTGCTACTATAACATGAGAAGTTTTATGAGAAAGAAATACCATTATGATGCTAGGAAAAGTGATTGAAATTATCATTGATCAAACTTGTGCACTTTGCTAGCACTCACACTTCATAAATTATTTCTTTTATCATTTACCTACTCGAGGATGAGTAGGAATTAAGCTTGGGGATGCTGATACGTCTCCAACGTATCTATAATTTATGAAGTATTCATGCTGTTATTTTATCATTCTTGGATGTTTTACAATCATTTTATAGCAACTTTATATCATTTTTTGGGACTAACCTATTGACCCAGTGCCAAGTGCCAGTTGTTGTTTTTTGCTTGTTTTCTACATCGCAGGAATAAATATTAAACAGAGTCCAAACACCGCGAAACTTTTTGTGGATTTTTTATGGGCTAGAAGACTCCCAATGGGCGTAGCAGCACACAGGGGTGCCCAGAGGCACAACCCACCAGGGCGCGCCAGGCCCCCTTGGCACGCCCAGGTGGGTTGTTCCCACCTCAGTGGCCTCCCGCACCCCCTCTTTACACTGTAAATTCCCAAATATTCTGAAACCCTTCGGAGTAAACCTAGATCAGAAGTTCCACCGCCTCAGGTCTCCGTAGCCACCATAAACCAATCTAGACCTGCTTTCAAGCACCACGGAGGAGGGAATCATCTCCGGTGGCCATCTTCATCATCCCGGCGGCCACCACGATGAGGAGGGAGTAGTCCACCCTCGGGGCTGAGGGTCTGTACAAGTAGCTATGTGTTTAATCTCTCTCTCTCTCTCTCATGATCTATACCATGGGCTTTGTTAATATAGATGGATCATATGATGTTTCTCCCCTCTATACTCTTATGGTTATGAATTGAATCTCTACCCTTTGAAGTTTTGTCATGTTGGATTGAATGTTCAGATTTGGGAACACATGATGTATGTCTTGTTGTATGAATACTTGAGGTGATAATGGGGTATCATATTGATTCACTTGATATACGTTATGGCGATCAACTTGCGGATTCCCGCGGTGATATTGGGGTAATCTATGCATAGGGGTTGATGCACGTTTTTATTATCTTTTCTCCGATAGAAACCTTGGGGTCTCCTTGTAGTTATTTGTGTGGATTGAGTATTATGAATATGAATTTGCTTTGGTGTTATTTTAGTATGAACTCTTGATTAGATTGATCGGAAAGAATAGCTTGCATTATTTTAGTACTTACTCTAGGATAGATTGATCGGAGAGAATAGCTTTGAGGTGGTTCCGTACCCTACAAACAAATTCTATCTTTTGTTCTCCGCTAATAGGAACTCGGGAGTGATTCTTTATTGCACTTTGAGGGATAATCATATGATCCAACTATGTTAGCATTGTTGAGAGGTTGCACTAGTGAAAGTACGGACCCTAGGCCTTGTTTTCAAGCATTGCAATACCTTTTTTGTGCCCGTTTACTGTTTTCTACCTTGCTATTTTTATATATTCAGATTATAAAAAAATATTTCTACCTTCCATATTACACTTTTATCACCATCTCATCGCCGAACTAGTGCACCTATACAATTTGCCATTGTATTGGGTGTGTTGGGGACACAAGAGATCTCTTGTATTTGGTTGCAGGGTCGTTTGAGAGAAACCATCTTCATCCTACACCTCTCACGGATTGATAAACCTTAGGTCATCCACTTGAGGGAAAATTGCTACTGTCCTACAAAACTCTGCACTTGGAGGCCCAACATGTCTCTACAAGAATAAAGTTGCATAGTAGACATCACCCTCTCACCGACGTGTTGTTGGTGGAGGCGAGCTGCTCCTCGTGGCTGCGTTGGAAGTACGCCTCCTAGTGCTCGTGGTTGCTGGCGGCATACTCCGGGCGGCCCCGCACCTCCTCCGGCAGGGAGGCCCGAATCCGCTCGATCTCGTCGTGGAAGTGGGTGGTGTCGACCGGCTGCGGGGGGACGGGCACGCCTCCACCGCCCTGGCACGCGCATGTCGGGCGGCGCCGGGTAGTTTGCCTCGTGGAGGAGGTGGGCCTCCCGCTCGTGCAGGTGGCGGCAGCCAAAGCCATTGGCTGCCGCTCCATCGCTGAGGAACCGCTCTCCCATCAGTGGGCAGACACATGGTGGCTGTAGATGGCGGCGAGAGAGTGAGACGAGACGATGACGAGAGAGGGGCGAGTGCGCCCACCGCCGTGGGGAGGGGTCGGCTTTTATAGCGATGGGGGTGGAAAACGTGTGTACGCGTGGTGGGAGGGGAGGCGTGTCACCGCACTGCGCCGCCTGTGAGGAATGAATGGAAGGCTGACCGGCGGCAGCGTTGGCATTGATTCCCTGTGGGAAAATGAGGCGATGAGGAAGACGAGACGAAGCTGGTCATTGACTCGGCGTCCCCACAGGGTTTTCGCGCCAAAAACATTTCCCCGGCGCCCTAGGGCGCCCCCCAGAGCGTCGGGTTCGGCCTGGGTCCGTCGGCGCCAAAATCGGGCCTAACCGGCGAAAATTGGGCTTCTGGGGGCGCGACTGGACCGTTTTTTTGGCGTCGATGATAAAAAAGGGCGTCGGGGGGGGGGGGCTATTGGGGGCGAGTGGAGATGCTCTGAGGCCAACTCCCGACCCCATTTCCTTCGTCCGACTGTGTCCATTTGGACCCAACGTGCGCCTGCAAATGGATGAACGTCTGTTTCCTATCTGTGTGCGGCCCATTTCTGGCCCAAAACTGATCCGTGTTTCGAAACAAGCAGTGCGCGGACGGACGGGATACACGCCCTTGTCCTCCTTGAGAGCAACTCCAACGCGCTGACCCAAACGGACAACGGTTTTGTTCGTTTGGGTCGATCACGCCGCTTCAGCGTCGCCTACATTTACAATTTGGGTCGGCGGTCTTGATACCATGACCCATTTCATATCCACGCACAAATTTGAAAAGGCCCGCGGCCGTAGATCATGACAGCTGCCATGCCATCACCCAAAGTCATGCTGGCACCATGCTAGCTGCTGGCATACAATGTCAGCTTCAAAAAAACACACAGTTCACGCTGGCGCACTTGCCAGCGGCCGGCACACATGCCAACACACAAAAAAGAGAGGGAAATTCAACCACGCCATCTCGGCCGTGGTCATGACAGCACACTTGCCAGACATACAAAAAAGGGATGGTGGTCACCGCCATAGATCACTCGTCGTCGAACTTGAGCATGTTGGCCTGCATCTTCTTGAACAACGGCCTCTTCCTCGGCGACACGGTATTGAGGTCCACCTTCATGATCTCCACCCCCGTCATCATGCTAGCAAGAGCCACTTCTTTCGCCTTGGTCTTGGTGTTGGCAGCCTTGATCTCTAGCATCTTGGCTTGCTTCTCCGCCTCCATCTCAATCATCCTCGCTTGCTTCTCTGCCTCCATGTCAAGCCTCCTCCTTTCGATCTCCATGAAAGCGTTCATTTGATCTTCCTTGTCTTGCTGACGCTTCTCCTCCCTTGAGTCCTTCTTGGTTATCATGCCCTCCGCGGTTGCCATCAAGGCGATTGATGCCGCATCCCGCTTGTCCTCCTTCTTGGAGTTAGTCTTCTCCCGCGATCGTGGCTTCTCGCCCTCCCCAACCTCCTCCATGGCTTTCTTCCCCCCACGCGCCATGAGGGCGACATATTGCGCCTTCAACTTCTCCTCCCCGTTGATGATCCTCCAACAATGGGAGAGGTTGAAGGACTTGCCTTCATGTTAGACCTTGAATACCTCCAAAGCTTGGAATGCCTACAAATGAATAGCATGCAAGCATATGGGCAAATGAATATGCAAATGGACATGCAAGCACAAACGGAGTGAAAACAAAGAAGGGTGCATTCATACCATGTCTTGCATGTCGATGCCGCTCATGGGGCGTACCTTGATGCTCTCAAGAGTGGCACAAAACTTGTTGCACTCTTGTTGTATCACTCTTCATCGCTTCGAAATGGACACCCACCCGTGCGTGCTATGTGTTTGGTATGGCACAAACTTATTGCGCTCATGGAACTCACGATAGACACGAATCCAAAAAGTTGATGCCTTTTGTTCAGCGCTAACCTTGGGGTCTTGGCCAATGTCCCTCCAACACTCACAAAGGAGCTTGTCCTCGGCCGTTGATATGTCTCCATAGTATCTACTTTTCCAAACTCTTTTGCCCTTGTTTGGACTATACTTTGCATGATTTGAATGGAACTAACCCGGACTGACGTTGTTTTCAGCAGAATTGCCATGGTGTTATTTTTGTGCAGAAAAAAGTTCTCAGAATGACCTGAAATTTTACGGAGAATATTTTTGGAATAAATAAAAATACTGGCGAAAGAATCAACCAGAGGGGACCCACCAGCTAACCACAAGGGTGGAGGGCGCGTCCTACCCCCCTGGGCGCGCGCCCTACCTTGTGGATCCCTTGGACCTCCTCCGACCCTAACTCCAACTCTATATATTCACGTTCATGGGGAAAAATCAGAGATAAGGATTCATCACATTTTATGATACGGAGCCGCCGCCACCTCCTATTCTTCATCGGAAGGAAAGATCTGGAGTCCGTTCGAGGCTCCGGAGAGGGGGATCCGTCGCCATCATCATCATCATCAACCTTCCTCCATCACCAATTTCCTGATTCTCACCGCCAGGAGTGAGTAATTCCATCATAGGCTTGCTGGACGATGATGGGTTGGATGAGATTTATCATGTAATCGAGTTAGTTTTGTTAGGGTTTGATCCCTAGTATCCACTATGTGCTGAGATTGATATTGATATGACTTTGCTATGCTTAGTGCTTGTCACTAGGGCCCGAGTGCCATGATTTCATATCTGAACCTATTATGTTTTCATGAATATATTTGTGTTCTTGATCCTATCTTGCAAGTTGTTGACAATAATCGGGATTCTTTTTGGTGATTACCGTAGTTTGAGGAGTTCATGTATTCACTAAGTGCTAATGCTTTGGTACGGTTCTCTATTAAAAGGATGCCTTAATATACCTTAGTTTCCATTAGGACCCCGCTACCACGGGAGGGTAGGACAAAAGATGTCATGCAAGTTCTTTTCCATAAGCATGTATGACTATATTCGGAATACATGCCTATATTATATTGATGAATTGGAGCTAGTTATGTGTCACCCTAGGTTATAACTGTTGCATGATGAATGCCATCTGACATAATTATCCATCATTTATCCATTGCCAATGAGCTTTTCACATATTGATCTTTGCTACATTACTTTGTCGTTGCCACTGTTACAATTGCTACAAAACTGCTACTGTTACTTTTGCCACCGTTACCTTTACTTCCATACTAATTTGCTACTAAATATTTTGCTGCAGATATTAAGTCTTTCAGGTGTGGTTTAATTGACAACTCAGCTGCTAATACTTGAGAATATTCTTTGGCTCCCCTTGTGTCGAATCAATAAATTTGGGTTGAATACTCTACCCTCGAAAACTGTTGTGATCCCTTATACTTGTGGGTTATCAAGACCTTTTTCTGGTGCCATTGCTGGGGAGCATAGCTCTATTCTCTAAGTCACTTGGGATTTATATTTGTTGATACCAAGATGATGTAGGGTAGAACCAAGATTTTTGCATCTACTACGAGGGGAGGTAAGGAACTGCCATCTAGCTCTGCACTTGATTCACCTTCTGTTTTGAGTAAGCTTGCGACACCTACACCTGCTAGTAATTCTGATATGTCACATGTTATTGATGATGCTGCTTCTACTATGAATGATGCTACTACTTTTCTTGATAAAACTGTGCCACTGGGTGAATTACTTGATGAATATCTTGCTAGAGTTAGAACTATTGATTATGCTGAAGATGATGATATTTCTGAAACTGATGAATATTGAAACTAAAAACTTTGAAACACCTGATAAGACTAGATCTCCTAGATATGAACTTACTGTTATGCCTAAGGGTTATGTTATGGATGGAGAGGTAGCTAGGGATTTTCTGGCTTGTAAGGATAGAGATGATCTTAAGAAATTATTATGCAAGTGGAAAGAAAAGTCTTTGAATGCTGGAATGCAATATGATCCTAAGATTGCTACTGCACTATCTTTGTTACTGATAAGTATTATGAATTCTCTGTCGATCCTGAGTTAATTACATTGGTTGAATCTGATCCTTTCCATGGTTATGAATCTGAAACTGTTGTGGCACATCTTACTAAATTGAATGATATAGCCACCCTATTTTCTCATGAGGAAAAAATCGCTATTACTTTATTCTTAAGTTGTTTCGTTTCTCGTTAAAGGGTGATGCTAAGTTATGGTTTAATTCTCTTGCTCCTGGTTGTGTGCGTAGTCCCCTGGATATGATTTACTACTTCTCTGAAAAATATTTCCCTGCTCATAAGAAACAAGCTGCTTTAAAGGAAATATTTAACTTTGTGCAAATTGAAGAAGAGAGTCTCCCACAAGCTTGGGGAGGCTTCTCCAATTACTTAATGCTTTGCCTGATCATCCTCTCAAGAAAAATGAAATACTTGATATCTTTTATAATGGACTAACCGATGCTTCTAGGGACCACCTAGATAGTTGTGCTGGTTGTGTTTTTAGGGAATAAACTATTGAGCAAGTTGAATTGCTATTGAATAATATATTGAGTAGTGATAATGATTGGACACTTCCTGAACCAACTCCGAAGAAAAGAGGTATTCTATTTCTCAGTCCTTAATATATGCAAGAGGCAAAGAAATCTATGAAAGAAAAAGGTATTAAAGCTGAAGATGTTAAGAATTTACCACCTATTGAAGAAATGCATGGTCTTGATAACCCGACACAGGTAGTAGAGGTAAATTCTCTCTATAGATTTGATGAAGGTGATATTCCTCATAATAAGTCTGCTAGTATGCTTGGATGAGTTTGATAACTTTATTGTTAAACAAGAAAATTTCAATGCTTATGTTAGTAGACAATTGAAATGTAATGCTTACATGCTTGACCACTTGGGTGATTACGTGAGTAGAACTGTTAGTGATCTTAAAATTATTAGTAAGCATGCTTCCATGGTGAAAACTCAAGTAGAACAAGTACTTAAGGCACATGATGATTTGATCATGAGTTGAATAGTAAGAACAATGATAATGCTGTTAGGGTTATGAGTAGAGGTGGTTAAATGACCCAGGAACCTTTGTATCACGAGGGCCATCCTAAGAGAATTGAGCAAGATTCTCAGAGAATTTAGTGATGCACCTAGTCCTCCTAGTAATAAAAAGAAAAATAAAACTGATAGGACTTTGCATGCTCCAAGTGAACCTGTTATAGACACACCTGAGAATCCCAATGATATTTCTATTTCTGATGCTGAGACACAATCCGGTAATGAGCATGAACCTAGTGCTAATGTTAATGATGATGTTCATGTTGATGCTCAACCTAGTAATGATAATGATGTGGAGGTAGAACCTGCTATTTATCTTGATAACCCACAATCTAAGAATCAACATTATGATAAGAGAGACTTCATTGCTAGGAAACATGGTAAAGAAAGAGAACCATGGGTTCAGAAACCCATGTCGTTTCCTCCTAAACCATCCAAGAAAAAGGATGATGAGGATTTTGAGCGCTTTGTTGAAATGCTTAGACCTGTCTTTTTGCGTATGTGTTTGACTGATATTTTGACTCCTTATGCTAAGTATATGAAGGATATTGTTATAGATAAAAGAAAGATGCCAGAATCTGAAATTTCCACCATGCTTGCTAATTACACTTTTAAGGGTGGAATATCAAAGAAACTAGGAGATCCAGGAATACCAACTATACCATGCTCCATTAAAAGGAACTATGTTAAAACTCATTTATGTGATTTGGGAGCTGTTGTTAGTGTTATGCCTTTCTCTTTATATCGTAGCCTTGAATTGAATAAGTTGACACCTACTGAAATCTCTTTGCAAATGGCTGATAAATCAACTGCTATACCCATCGGTATTTGTGAGGATGTGCCTTCGTGGTTGTAAACGTTACTATCTTAACGGACTTTATTATTCTTGATATTCCCAAGGACGACAGTATGTCGATCATCCTTGGTTTGAATACTGCAGGGGCTGTTATTGATTGCAACAAGGGCAATGTCGCTTTTCATGTTAATGGTAATGAGCATACGATACACTTTCCGAAGATACAACCTCAAGTGAATAGCATCAATTCTATTGGAAAAATTTCAACTACTGCTATCGGAGGTTTTGAATTCCCTCTTCCCACTGTCAAAAAGAAATATGATATTCTTATTGTTGGGTAACCTAGAGTTATTCAAAAATTCTCCATTTTCATGTCATTTGGAAGAGGTTTGTTAATAAGACTTGATCAACCTTGTTAATGGATTCCTTTTGATGGGCATGAGATGGATGAATTTAGAAAGCACAACTTTATGTACCTACTTTTTACTTTCTGTTATTTAGAATAAATAAAGTAAAAATAGTATTATTCATATGTTTTCTGATTTATCCGTGCAATAAAAGATGTCCCGAAAATAAAAGTTCCCCAAATCCCTGAAAATTTAGTATGATTTTTTATAGAATATTTGAGAATTTTTGGCACTAAGAACACACCAGGTGGCTGCACTAGTGGACCACAAGGGTGGAGGGTGCGCCTTACAGGGCGCGCCCCCTGCCTTGTGGGTCCCACGTGGGCCCCCTCACTTATTCCAGCACCCATCCACTTCGTCTTCCTAAAGAAAAGATCATCCCGTTGCTCAAACCCGTGTTCTTGCTCATCTTGCTGCCATTTTCGACCTTGTTGTGCAAAGCTCCATTTGCAGAACTGCTTTGGGGGATTGTTCTTCGGTATGTGACTCCTCCAATGGTCTAATTAGTTTTTGTTCTAGTGCTTTATATATTGCAATTTTTTGCTGCTGTGGTGACCCTGTTCTTGAGCTTGCATGTCAAATTTATATGGTCCAAAGTAGTTTTGATGCATGGTATAGCCTCTAGACACTTGTAGGAGTAGTTGCTATCAATCTTGTTTAGTTTGGGTCACTTTTATTTTGAGTCACTAAAAAATTCAGAAATTATTCAGAGGAAGAAAAATGTTTAGGAAAATATACAAAGGTGGTTCCTCGAGGAAGCAAGCCCCAAGGCTCGTGATACGTGAGCCGGATCTTGTACCACCAAGGGAAGCTCAAGTACGGCCTTGCGAATGGTCGTTGGATCAATTCATGGTTCATGCAAGTTTCAAGGAGGAATTTGATGCGTACGTACAAAATGATGGCCTTGAGGACTTCGTGTCAGATAAGCGTCGACAGTACTATCACCTCACCGATTCCTTTGTGCGGAGATTTGAATTTGCATCTAAGTGCAATACTCATTTTGTTCTGTTTGATTTTTATGATAAATCATTTACCATGGACCTTGAAGATTTTAATGATGCATGCAAAATTCCACAGTGGGGCATTCATAGTGAACCTCGTAAGACTGAGTATAAAATTTCCTTGCTAGCATCACTGTGGGAGAAACTAGAAATATCACACAAGCTACCATAGGGAGCATTCACTTTCTTGCCATACATTATTTTGCTCTCTTTATAGGTAGATGCATTAATGGTAAACATAAGCATAGCCACCTTTGTGCACCAGATCTTAGTGTCCTCAAGTGTGCGGTAATGGCTGATAGACGATATAACTTGGGGGCTATTATTGCAAGGATGTTACACCTTAATGCTAAAGATGGAGATTTCTTTGGTGGGATTTATGCCACCCGGTTAGCTAATTATCCCGGGGTACCCATAAGGGGGAATGGCATTGAGTTACCAGATGCTTTTCTTGATTATAATGCTATGGTACGCTACCAGTTTCTTGTGAGGAACGAACAGTCCCTCTTGTACCGACTGATCTTTGATAGGCAGTGTGCTGTCCATATTATGCTTCCCGCTTTTGCCTTCTTTAACTTTCGGGAAAAATAGAGATACTTCATAACCAGGGAGGAGGCAGATGAGTATGAGAGGGAGGTGCAGGATCCTCGGCTCCACACTGCAGCCCTTCAGGCAGTAGCTGCCGCATCCCAGTACAACCCCGACTACAACTTTGGATATCCACCAGGCCAGCCGTGGCCCTAGACTAACTTAGGAAAAAATCCTAAGCTTGGGGAGGGGGGGTACATATTTCTCACTGACATTACATTCATGTTCACACACTAATTCCAGTTGTCGGTGTTCATACTCTTTCATTGTATTGTCCATGCTAGTTTATTTTCTTTTTCCCGCTTTCTTCTTGTGTGTTGGATTCAGGGCTCCGCAGACCCAAGAAAGATTCGAACTCCAGGGTGTGTATGAAGAACTCAATCTCCCTAGTCTACCGACTCGTCGCTCCCGCAGCCCAGCTTGATGAACGGGAAAGAAAAGAGACACGACAGTTTACCCAGGTTCGGGCCACCTTGCAGTGTAAGACCCTGGTCCTGCTTTGTGGTGGATTAGCCTCAAGGTGGGCTGAGGATGAACTAGTACAAAGGAAGAACAGCCTCGGGAGGTCTGTTCTTGTGTTGTTGTGAGCTGGTGAGGGCTCGGATGGCTCGATCCCCTTCTATGGTGGTGGCTAACCTGTATTTATAGTGGCCTTAGTCCTCTTCCCCCAAAATGAAGGCGGGAAGGGATCCCACAACGGCCAATTTTGAAGGGAGACAAATAGTACATCTTATCCTGACGAAAGGTGGTCTTCGCCAGCAAAGCTTCTGGTCATGACGTCGTGGTGGGATCAGCGATGACCTCCATCCTGCCATCCTGGCGGTCTTGGTCTTGTAGCACGGGAATGGAAACCTTTGGTTGATTCCTCGAGACTCTACGCCTGCGCTTGCCTCCTTAGCAGTGAAGAGGAAACCTGCTGTATTGCGCCTGCTGGCGCCCGCCTGGCCTTGGTCGTCATGGCTTCCATCACTTAACCTCACGAGGTGGGCGCCTGCATAGGAATCTCCGCTCCTCAGGAGCCAGCCTAGGGAGGCCACTCTCTCTGGAGGTCTTGGCGTCATCCGCCTCGCGAGGCTTGGCCCCCTCGTGAGGGTCTTGCATTGTCGATGCTGAAGGTGGGCCGTACCAGGCTACTGATGGAGTCACGCCATGGGCCGCAGGCAGGCAAGTCTGGGTACCCTGGTTCCCAAAACGCCGACATCAGCCCCCGGGACCATGGCGCGCTTGGACTTGGCTTCGAGGCGAAGCCAAAGGGCAAGGGCGAAGCGCCGCGGGCCCCAACCGTCTGCGGACCCAGTTGACATGTGGTGCTTGATGGGACGTGGGCGTCTCCACTTCCCCACGCAGCCTCGGCAACCACCAGACTTAACGGCTGCCTGTTGCAAGCACGACTCAGCCACCATTGCCCGCTGCGACTGTCCTCCGCTTCCCCCCTTTCCTGTGAGCTGATACCTTCTCCTCCAAATTCCGCGTCAGCCTCCATCCACTTCCGCCGCCATGGCTCCGAGGTCGAAGAAGAAAGGGAAGGCTCGTGTGCCCACAGACTCTTCGCCTAGGTTGGAACCAGCGCTTGGTCGGTCGACGGTGATCAATCAGGAGGGACTGGACAAGGTCCGACCGTCCCTCACTGTCGATTCCAATGAGTGGAGGGAGACGGGGGTCTGGCCTGCCTCGCGGGCCCAGATCGACATGGAACCCACCGAGATCCCCATCCACCTTCACGCTCTCCTGGCCGGCTTGGTCCCCCCTTTCTCTGATTTCTTCAACGCCGTGCTTTCGCATTATCAGATCCATGCGCTGCATTTGGACCCTGGGTCCATCGTGCTCCTTGCCGCTTTTGCCTTTCTGTGCGAGGCCATTGTGGGTGTCGCCCCACCTATGGCCTTGTTCCGCCATTTGTTCTCGCTTCATCTGGTAGACAGCAGACAATGCTCGGGATGCATGTCATTCCAGGCGGTGGCGGCTGACTCCGGCATCGACTTCACGTTCTGCCTGGATGTAATAAGATTCCGGGAGCAGTGGGTGTATGTGGACGCCCCCACGTGTAGCCCCCTACTCCAGCTCATGCGAGCGCCGGCGGAACCAAGCTCCGGCTGGGGGCATGCAAAGCTCGTCGACCGACGGCTCGCCCGCGTCTGGTCTAGGTTGGCCGAGCTGAAGGAGGCATGGGTGACGGCGCCGATGGTGGTGAGGGAGTTTGTCCGGCGGCGCATCACCCCGCTCCAGCGCCACTCTCGCCCAATGCGGGCCTTCACCGGCCCCAAAGACCCCATGAGGCTTCGGTGCCCTCTCTTCCCTCCAAGATGCTGCAGGCGGTGCTCCAACTCCTGACGGGTGAGCCGACGCCTGCCGTGCTCCTAGCAGACAGGTGCCTCTTGTACAACTGCTCGAACGGGGAGGCCTTCGCAAAGCAGATGCCCTGCTTTGACATGTGGGGGCCGCGCCAAGAGGGCCTTGAGGGGCCTCACGAGAATCCCATCTTGGTGGCTCCTTTGCTTGCCGATGCGCGCGCCCCTGATATGGTTGCAGGGGGCGAGCGTTGTTGAGTGCTCCTGAGGCGGCCGCTGGAGGGCAGGTGCCGTTAGGTGCTCCGGAGGTGACTGCTCCTGAGGCTCCGTCAAGTGTTCCTGAGGTGACTGCTTCTGAGGTGGCGGTCCGCAGCCCAGATGTAAAGGGCAATGCACCAACCCTCGGCACACCTCGTCTGGACCTTGGGGCACTTCACAAGAGGAAAGGGCTCTGGAGCTGCAGTGGTGGCGCCCTCAGCCCCTAAAATAGAGGAAGTGGATAGCCGTGGACGAGTAAGTACCTTATCTTCGTGGATCTTCGCGTGTTGCGGCCTTTTTCGACGCTGGCTCCTTAGGATCCCTTCTGTTGTGGCGGCGAAACCTCCCGGGGTGCGACCTCTGGAGGCCGTTGGCCCGCTTGCAATTCCAGGCCCCTCACGCCAAGCAGCTGCGCAGGGCACGGGGCCGGCCCGCGAGGCGGAGGCACCGCTGGAAGGCCATGAGCCTGTGTTCCCAGGACCCTTCCTCCACGGCCATTTATGGGGTGCAAGGGGCGTGCCGTAGGCTCCTCCACTGGTGCTTGTTGGTGGCTGGGCAGCCCCAGCGTCGGCATCATCCTCGAGCGGCGAGGCCAAGCCGCATAGCGCCTCCGCCGAGGCCCGGAAATCGGCTGATGGAGCGTCGGCCTCCAGCCCCCTGCCGAAGACGAGCAAGTCGTCTCACGCCTCCCCGGCAGCCCCTGGCGTGGAGGAACGGCTCGGCCGTGCGCTGGAGCTCGCACGCGGGCACAACGCCGTCCGCCATGACCTTTTCCAGGAAGTAATGAGCGCGTTGGGTCGGCTTGGGGAGAACTTGTCGACATCGACGCACGCCTCAAGGTAGAGGGCCTCCATGTGGCGCACGAGTGGCATCAGCTAAAGGTCGCCATCAACCTCGGGCATCTGCAGCACAAACGCGCCCGGTCGGATGCCGAGTGTCCCTTGCAGCTTCTCGCGAGGCCTGCGCCCGTGCTCCGGAGGAGGCCAGTGCCGCTGACCGCCGCCGTGAGGCGGCCGAGGAGTGGGAGAGGGAGCTTCAAGCTTCGAACACCGCCCTTGAGTGGCAGGTCCGGGCGCGCAGGGCCGCCCTGCCAGCATCGCTGAACGTGTCCCTCTTCGATGAGAAGGGGATCCAGGCGCGTGAGGACGTGCTAGCGCTTGAGGTCTTGGAGCACAGCCTGGAGCTCGAGTGGCTGGAGGTGAGGGAGCGCCAAGCAGCCACGGTCGAGGATGCCCTTGTAGCCTGAGAGGCTAGGGTCCAGCAGGAGGTTGACCAAAAGGTGGCGAAGAACCACGGGGCTCTTGCTGACGAGTACCGCCAGGAGTTGAGGCTCCAAGCGACCCAGTTCCAACAGCAGCAGGTCGAGCTGCATGGCAGGACCGACGTCCTCAGGCGAAGCTGGCCGCAACAGAGCAGCGCGATATGGCCGCCAAGGAGGCTCGGGCCTCCACCCAAGCTGACTTGTCTGCACTTCAGTAGCCGGTCGTGGGCGTCACGTCTCTTGTGGAGAAGGCCACAAACGAAGCAAGCTGCCATCGAACGATGCAATGCGAGCGTTCCTTGATGCTTGAGGACCTCAGGGTCAGGTCCAACCGGGCCTTAGACACCATCTGTGAAGAGAGCATCTCCTGCCCACATGAAGATGATGATGCCGGATACCTCCACTTCTTCGCTCAAGTCGTGACCCGCCTGGAAGACCGGGCCACGAGGGCTCGCCAGCTTGTCGAAGAGAGAAGCCGGGGCCTTCTTGGGCGGGCGTTCTCGCGCGTCTTCAGCTACCTTCTTAGCCTCAATGCTGCGATAGCCCCCATGCCCGGGGTCACCCAGGGCGACCTGGTGAGGTGGGTGAATGACCATGTGGATGACCTTGTTGCGGAGTTCGCCCTTGACGACGGTGTGGATGTGCTTGTAGCCGAAGAGAGCGGTGTTGACGGTGATGATGAAGACAGCGATGCAGACGGTAGCGTGTCTCGCTAGGCTTGCACTTCCTTTCCCGTCCTGACATGTATGCCAAATTTTTTGGATATGGCCCTGCGGGGCGTGAAAGCATCTTTGGAGGGGGGGGGGGGTTCCCTTATAATGTATGAAATGATGATAGGACTTTGAGATAGATTCTGGAACATGCTCCCATGAGCCAGAAGGCTCCCGACTAAAGTAGCTATCGCGACTTATCTTTGGTGTTGGTGGTCTTGGGCGGGTTCTTGTATCGCGGAGGCACTCCTCTCCCGGGGCGGGCCCTTCTGGGGCTCACGAGGGTTTAAGCCTCTTGAGGAGCCTGCAGGCCTGCTCGAGAGTGCCGCGCGAGGAGCTGATTGCCGAATTACGGCAAGATGTGCGCGCAGTGGTCCTGCGGCAGTTGCGCTCTTGGCCCCGAGGGGGCCTCGACGCCGCTTGGGCTAGCACAAGCGTGCGCACACCACGCCTGGACCTCACTTGTGGGGTGCTCAGGGGGGCGTAGCAGGCATGATCCCTACTTTTAAACACAAACCAAAGGACAAGAAATCACCGCGAATCGAGAAAATTCCCCCCTTCTTTTTTTGATAAGCACACAAAACTCCAAATCTCATTCCAAAAGACGGCAAATTGGGTTACAGAAAGAGGGCGAAAACGAACAGCCGTGTTTGGCGCCTAGTCTAGTCTTCTCACCAGCGTGGAGCTAAGTGCTTCCACTACGTGTGGGCATAGTCATTTGGGGATAGTGTCGACGGCCAGCCCGGAGCATGGTGCTTCCACTTGGACGTGGGTGGGAGCCCCCGTGAGGCCCGAGGGCGGCGCTCAGGGGACTCCGGGGCGTGTACAACCCCAACTCATTACGTGAGAGGGTCACGAGCGGAGATCTTCATGGGCATCCCTGCCGCCTGGGGAGGCCCCGCCTGTCGCCTCCCCCGACCATCGTTGGGGCGTCCTGAAAGCAGGACGAGACCAAGGGGCAAGGGGGTACGCTGGCGGTGCCCCGGCGATCGCAGGCCCTCCACTGGGGGGAAGGGCTCGCCGACGCCTTCCCTGGTGGAGGACCTACCTCCATGCGGCATGCGCCGCCATCGTGGTGGTGCCTTGCTCCATGCGGCACGGGGGAGGGCCTGGCGCCGGGCTCCCCCCGCACAGCTCGCAGTGCATTCCATCCACTTGCGGCGGGGCCATCGTCCTGAGGTCCACGACATTTGCCGTGGCTTGGTTCACGTGCGGTCCATGGTTAGCGTAATCGTGCCCCTGAGATATTGGTTGTACCCGGTGGTTGTTGTGCCGAAGACGCGGGTGAAGCCCCGGGGTGGCTCGCGAAGAGCCTCGGCCTCGCATGGTCCCAACGCCCAGGCTGGCGAGGGGAATGAGCAGGGGCTTCTTCTTGGAGCATACGGCAAGCTCGTCAGTGGAGGTACAAGAGTGCATGAAGCCGCCATCCCAGAGTCGCCGCCCGGCCGCCCGACGCTGTTGCTTGCCATCCTCGGCACCAGGTCGCGATGACCGTAGGGTGGCATCTCGGCGTGGTCCCGGGAGGGGCCGCCCAGGCCCGCTGCTGAGGGAGTCCTGGACTAAGGGGTCCTCGGGCATCTGGCCTGTTGGACATGGGATGGACTAATGGGCTGTGAAGATACAAGATCGAAGACTCTCTCCCGTGTCTGGATAGGACTCTCCTTGGCGTGGAAGGCAAGCTTGGCGACCAAATATGAAGATTCCTTTCTCTGTAACCGACTTTGTACAACCCTAGTCCCCTCCGGTGTCTATATAAACCAGAGGGCTTAGTCCGGAAACATATACAATCATACAGGCTAGACTTCTAGGGTTTTAGCCATTACGATCTCGTGGTAGATCAACTCTTGTAATACTCATATTCATCAAGATCAATCAAGCAGGAAGTAGGGTATTACCTCCATAGAGAGGGCCCGAACCTTGGTAAACATTGTGTCCCCCGTCTCCTGTTACCATCGACCTTAGACGCACAGTTCCGGATCCCCTACCCGAGATCCGCCAGTTTTGACACCGACATTGGTGCTTTCATTGAGAGTTCCATTGTGCCGTCCCTAAAAGGTTCGATGGCTTCTTCAAACATCAACAACGATGCTGTCCAAGGGGAAACCTTCCTCCCCGGACAGATCTTCGTGTTCGGCGGCTTCAGCTGCTGAATAACTCGCTTGGCCATCTGGAAGCAGAATCGACAATTTCGCCCCTGCCATCGTGTCAGATTTGGGAGCTTGAACTATGTCGCGGACATCCGCGGAGACTTGATCTTTGACGGATTCGAAACCACGGCAGCCGCCCCTATCCCTACGATGAACACGACTTAAATCTGTCATCGGACCATACTAAAGAAATTGCACCTGTAACCGCTCTGGCCTTAGATCCGGAGCAGATCGCGCCATCCGAGGACGGGAAGCTCAACCCCATCACGGAAGCCGCAAACTCCGCGGCGTTGGAGCCGCACGAAGACCTAACCTCGGGTAATATCTGTGTCTCCGGAACCTTGGGCTCATTTCCGATGATAAGTTCCGAACCGTGTGCGTCTGCTTATGTCGAGCCGTATCGGTCATTGATCGCCGAATTCAGCGCAACGGACATCTTCCGGCACTCGCCTTTAGGTGACGTGCTGAACTCATTAAAAAAAATTGTCCTCAGCGGGGGACTCACAGTCGAACTATGTCCGGCTCGAACTGGAGGCTGATGATGGAGAATTTCGCTTCCCACCCGCCACCCACTACATAGCCACTGTCGAGGGCTTAACCGACATGCTCGATTATGGCTCCGAAGACATCGACGGTACGGACGGTGATGCAGATGAGGAGCATGGCCAAAACCCGTCGTTTACCGGAGCTGGTCGGCCACTTCTTCTTATGACGTATACATGGTGGATACACCCAAAGAGAATAACGACGATGACAAGGAAAATCCAGTTGTGGACGAGCCTCCTAAGACACAACCAAAGCGCTGATGTCAGTGGTGCCGCTCTAAATCCCGCCGCATCAAGGACAACAACACCGGCACAGGAGACGATCACACTCCGGACGGTGCCGAAGACAGAGAAGATCCCGACGAGCAAACGACCGAACAGGATGAACGGGAAGACGGGCACGTTAGCCCTGACGAACAGGCCATACACGAAGACTCGAAGGACAATAACTATCTTCCGCTCTCCGAGGATGAGGAGAGCCTCGTCAATGAGGATTTCATCGTGCCTGAGGAACCTCTCGAATAGGGGCGCTTTAAATGCCGGATAATAGCCACTGCAAGGAGCCTGAAAAAGAAGCAGCAGTAGCTTCAAGCTGGCCGAGATCTGCTCAATGATAGATGGACCGAAGTCCTAGCCGCCGAGGAATACGGCCTTAGTGGCCAAGCCAAAAATTATCCGGAGCGCAAATTGCTACCTCAGTTCGGTGATGAGGCGCCGGAGCCCTGCATTTTCAAAGACACACGCGGTTAATCGACCACAACGCTGTCACGACAAAGCAAAGAACTCAATCCGAACACCAGCCCGCCCCACCTCACTTTGTAAAAGCGGAGATAAAACAGCTCGAGGTTATACATATGACCTCCGGCGAGGGCACAGACAGCGAGCAAGACATACTAGATCGATCTACGGATCACGAGGACGTGCCCCGATGCACGGCGACAACTATCTACTCGGACGCAACAAGCCTAATCACGCCCGGGCCGAAAACCGTAGACGGACTCCATCAGAGCTATGTCGCAGTGTGGCCCAATACAGAGGTGCTGCACATCCTCTTTACTTTACAAACGAAGTAATGGAGCATGAATTCCTAGATGGGTTTAAACCCATGAATATCGAATCATACGATGGAACAACTGATCGCGCAGTATGGTTTGAGGATTTCCTCCTCCATATCTACATGGCCCGCGGAGTTGACCTTCATGCCATCAAATACCTGCCGTTAAAACTCAAAGGACCAGCACGATACTCATTAAACAGTCTGTCGGAAAACTCTATTGGCAGCTGGGAGGACTTGGAAGATGCCTTCCGCGACAACTTCCAAGGTACATATGTTCGGCCACCAGATGCCGATGACTTAAGTCACATTGCCCAGCAGCCCGGAGAGTCACCAGAAGCTCGACTAGGTTCTTAGTTAAAAAGAACCAAATCGTCATTGTCGGACGCGGAAGCCCTTGCGGCCTTCAAACACAGCTTCCGGGACGAGTGGCTCGCCCGCCACCTCGGTCAAGAAAAACCAAAATCCATGTCAGCCCTTACCGCTCTGATGACCCGCTTTTGCACGGGATAAGACAACTAGCTCGCTCGTAGAAGCAACAGCACCAACGAAGTCCAAGACGGCAACAGCAAGCCACGGCGCAGCAAGCACAAACGTCGCAATGATAACGAAAGAATGCGCGACACAGGTGTCCACGCTGGATTCAGCGGTCCTAAACCCGGTCAACGGAAAAAGCCATTCAAGGCAAACAGAGATGAACCATCCAATTTAGACAAGATATTGGACCGGCCCTGCCAGATTCATGGCCACCCCGATAAGCTAGGTAATCATACCAACATAAGTTCTTGGGTCTTCAAGCAGGCCGGCAAGCTCATCGCCGAACACAAGGGGAGCAGGCCGCCCGGTGATAGCGACGACGAAGAGACTCACCAACCAAATACCGGGGGTCAGAAGCAATTTCCACCCAAAGTAAAAACAATGAACATGGTATACGTGACACACAACGCTACAAGGGAGCAGGATAAGCACTCCTTCGGACTGAAGATCATACTACGGCGACCTCAGCCGAAGTACAAAGCGGTCTTATTAAACTGCATACCTTATCGGCCCTTAAGCCACCGGTCTCCATTCAACAGGATCGACCAATTCCGGAGCGGAACTAGCAGTTCGGCTTCCGCCGCCCACCTTATATACCTGCGAAATCTGTACCGCGCATACATAACTATGCACTTAAGATACCCTGGGCATTGGCGGAAGCACAATATGGACGAGCCTGCAAGCACTCCCATAACCTTTGTTTCTTTCCTAATTACTCTTTCTCTGTCATTATCCTTTACCACAGGTGAAGAGAAGGCTAATCATCTCATGGACTCTATCGGAGTTCGGATTCCTACACTCACCTAAGGGCTATTTCCGTCAAGGAGTCCCCTCATCGAGGACAAGCGGCGCAGTCGTGCGACAGGAGGTCCAAAATATCTTTTTGTAGACCGCACTCTTTATTTTGAGCCTGCAATATGCCTTTTTCCTCCGCCTTCGACCCCGGGCATGTCAAATAGCCGGGGTTGCGGCTTTGTTATCCATAAAATAAATATTGGCATATCACTGAGGTCCCACTAAAATCCGCATCTAGCATTCACTTTTTTCAAAAACTGAATTCGGCTCCTGTGGTTGTTTCACACATACACCTCGGCATAACTCGCCAGGGGCTCGGTATGGGAACAAATGAGTTGCCGACAAGTCCGGACAGCTTTATAGAGTACTTCGGCGTTGCGAGTTTGGCCTTATATGCATCAGCTCTGAATCATGTCTTGGGTCAATAGTTGGGTTGCCCGGCTCCTGTGCTTGCTACCTTACGTTCCGCTCTATCGGCTAGGGTAGTAAAGGGAGAACTACTGCGATTGTGCTTCTGGTTCATCTGGTCAAGCACCTCAATAGATGTGGCCCGGATAATTAAGCTACAGTAATCCCTTGCTAATGGTGCCATGTCACTTCGATTACTGTTGCTAATCTCGCGTTAGTTCGAAACCGATTCAAAGTCAAATTCAAAATCAGGCAAACATCAAAAGTTTTCAAACCATAGAACTAAAATGTTCGGATTGTGCCAAATAATGCAGAGGTAATTATGATAGAGAGCCCACACTTCTATTAAATATTTAAATACTAAAAGATGAATAAAACATCAACAAAACTATTATTTAAATGCTTTTAAATATTAAATAGTTACAAAACTATTTCTAGTTTGGGTAGGAAATTGATGTGGCATTGCATAATTGGTAACCTCAATTTAGGTGCCACTTTGGTATATTATTGAAACTATAATAGATGGGACTAAAAATAAAACAGTAAAAATAAAAATAAATAAAAAGGTAAAAAAAACAAAAAGAAAACTGTTGAAAACAAAAGCCCCCCCCCCCCAGCTGGGCCGTGGCCCACCGACCACTGCCAGCCGGCCGGCCCATGCCACTGGCCTACTTAGGCCTCCCCCACTCCCCCTAACCCTAACCGGTCGCCCCACTCCCCCACTCCCTCGATCCACCTCTCCCCCTCTGCCTCCCTCCCCGATCTGGATCGAGATTGGGGGCTCGACCCCGACGCATCCCGGTGCTGCCCCGCCATCGCCGCAAACCACCCTACCGCCCTCGTCGCCGGCAGCCCGGTCGCCGCCCCATCCTCGTCCTCCTCACCGGATTGCTCGCATCACTGACCTCCTCCCTGAAGGCCTCCGTCGAGCCCGCTGCCATTCCCCTACAACGAACGTGAGCAGGAAACCCCCCTCTCCTCTGTCTCCCACGCGCTCGCGCGCGCACGCCCTCGCCTCGCGCTCTGCCGTCCCGGCCACCCGAGCGCATCCCCGACCTTCCCGGGAGCACCATCCGTTCCCCTTCTCCCGTCGTCGTAGACCGCGCCCCCTGCCCTCGCTTGAGCCGCCCACTCCCGTGCCCTTCTTGCCTGCTGCTGACGCTCGCTCCGCCTTGCTGCTGCTCGCGCTCTGCGTCACCGCCGCTGCAGTTGCCCTCACCGTCCGCAGCCCCCGCGCGCGCCCGCTGCACTTGTTGTCACCCCGGTGCCGTGGCCTCCTCCCCGCACCGCGCCTCGTGCCTCCCTGTTGCAGCCACTGCAGCGCTCATCTTGCGCCCGCCCTGGGGCCGTGCCGCCGCTCGCTCACCGGCCGGCCCGTGCTGCCTGCCCACGCCCGGCTGGCGACCGCCAGTCCGCCGCCCTCCCAGCGCCCACAGGCATGCACCCAGCGCACTTGCGTCGCTGTTCGGGCAGCACCGAACCTCTATGGCCCTTAGGGCCTATGACATATGAGCCCCGCCCACAGAACAATTTTATAAAAAAAAAGATTAAAATAAATAATAGCAAAAATAAATAAATTTAATTAATTAACTTAATTAATTATGTTTAGTTAACCTAATTAGCTAATTAACCTAATCAACTGTTGTTAATTAACTAAATAATCAATGACATGCGGGACCCACATGTTAGTTTGACCAAGTCAACGCCCTGTTGACTGCTGACGTCATGCTGACATCATGATGACGTCAGCATACACTATTCTGGATAATGTTGATTTAAAATAATTAAATAAATTCTAAAAATGATTTAATTCTTTAAAAATTAATATAAAATAATCCGTAGCTCGGATGAAAATACTTTGTACATGAAAGTTGCTCAGAACGACGAGACAAATCTGGATACGCAGCCCGTTCGTCCGCCACACATCCCTAGAATAACAAACCTGCAACTTTTCCCCTCCAGTTCATCTATCCGAAAACACGAAACACTGGGAATACTTTCCCGGATGTTTCCCCCCTTCACCGGTATCGCCTACTACTGCGTTAGGTCACCCCTAGCACCACGTATTGCCATGTTATGCTTTGTGTTGCTTTTATTGCTCTATTATTTATTGTGTTCCCCCCGTTACTTCTTTCCGGTAGACCCCGAGACTGCCGGTGACCCCCAGTTCGACTACGGTGTTGACGACCCCTCCTACTTGCCAGAGCAACCAGGCAAGCCCCCCCCTTGATCACCAGATATCCCCTATTCCTTCTCTATATTGCTTGCATTAGAGTAGTGTAGCATGTTACTGCTTTCGGTTAATCCTATTCTCACAGATAGCCTGTCATTGTTACTCTGATTTGTTACCCTTACGCAATCCTAAATGCTTAGTATAGGATGCTAGTATTCCATTAGTGGCCCTACACTCTTGTCAAAATGCGCCATGCTATACTCTTTGGGCCGTGATCACTTTGGGAGGTGATCTCGGACATATGCTATATACTTTATCTTTGTTACATTACTTATGATACTATTAGGAGATGAAATTTGAAGGGCGGTGGCCCCATTTGTTACTTTATGGCGGAGTGACAAGGAAGGTTGAGACCACCTAGGAGAGAGGTGGGCCTGGCCCTGGTCGGCATTCGCGGATACTTAACACGCTTAACGAGATCTTAGCATTTGATCTGAGTCTGGCCACTGGCCTATACGCACTAACCAACTACGCGGGAACAATTATGGGCACTCAGCGTCGTGGTATCAGCCGAAGCTCTTTTTGACGTTAGCGACTGAGCGGCGCGCGCCGCATTGGACCGTAAGCTCGCGCTTGTATTAAGGGGGCTAGGTCTGCTTCCGGCCGCGTACGCAACATGCATGTGTGCAATGGGCGATGGGCCCAGACCCCTGCGCGCATTGGATATACACCGGCGTGCTGACCTCTCTGTTGAGCCTAGGTGGGGCTGCGACGAGTTGATCTTCCGAGGCCGGGCATGACCCAGGAAAGTGTGTCCAGCCAAATGGGATCGAGCGTGTTGGGAAATGTGGTGCACCCCTGCAGGGAAGTTTATCTATTCGAATAGGCGTGTCCCTCGGTAAAAGGACGACCCGGAGTTGTACATTGACCTTATGACAACTAGAACCGGATACTTAATAAAACACACCCTTCCAAGTGCCAGATATAATCTGGTGATCGCTCTCACACAGGGCGACGAGGGGAGGATCGCCGGGTAGGTTTATGCTATGCGATGCTACTTGGTGAGCTTACCATCTACTCTTTTCTACATGCTGCAAGATGGAGGTGGCCAGAAGCGTAGTCTTCGACAGGATTAGCTACCCCCTCTTATTCTGGCATTCCGCAGTTCAGTCCACCGATATTGTCCCTTTACACAGATACCCATGCATATGTAGTGTAGATCCTTGCTTGCGAGTACTTTGGATCAGTACTCACGGTTGCTTGCCTCCCTCTTTTCCCCTTTCCATTCTACCTGGTTGTCGCAACCAGATGCTGGAGCCCAGGAGCCAGACGCCACCGTCGACGATGACTCCTACTACACCGAAGGTGCCTACTACTACGTGCAGGCCGCTGACGACGACCAGGAGTAGTTTAGGAGGATCCCAGGCAGGAGGCCTGCGCCTCTTTCGATCTGTACCCCAGTTTGTGCTAGCCTTCTTAAGGCATACTTGTTTAACTTATATGCGTACTCGAGATATTGTTGCTTCCGCTGACTCGTCTATGATCGAGCACTTGTATTCAAGCCCTCGAGGCCCCTGGCTTGTATTATGATGCTTGTATGACTTATTTTATGTTTAGAGCTGTGTTGTGATATCTTCCCGTGAGTCCCTGATCTTGATCGTACATGTTTGCGTGTATGATTAGTGTACAATTGAATCGGGGGCGTCACAATAGAGAAAGCCGAAAACTGACTGTCATGATGCGGTGAGAGCTGGTCAAGCACTCAATGACTTATCGGAATCTTTCGCGATTCCCTCCGTATTATACGAAGGACCTTTTTCTTCAGGTCATATATGTAACGCACCATATCGGAATAAGCTGTGTACATACCAGGGGCTATATCATAGTCCCCCCATAAAACTCCTATGGCTAAGTGAAAGTGTTAACGCCCTATAGTCCGATTGCCTAGTTCACCGCATTGACACCTCCTTAATGGAACAAGACGTTGGGTTAAGAGTGATCAAATGCTTTTCTGAACACCCCCGTACTTTATACGAGGGGGCTGAAGCCGATGACTGGAAAACTACTAGAATAATAGAAAAACGACCGCACAGGAGGAACAAAAGTTTTAGGCAAAACTACAAAAAATAGCCTTATTATAAATATTGTCTTTTACAAAATTTCCATACATTTCACTCGAATATCATGTTTTTCAAGCATTGACCCTCTATCAAGCGGGCACCCTCCAGGACATTCTCGAAATAATGCTCTGGTGCGTGATGGTCCTTGCCCTTGGGTGGACCCTTCGCGACAACATCTGTGGCCTTCATCTTCGCCCAGTATGTCTTGACACGGGCAAAGGCCATCCGTGCACCTTCAATGCACGCCGGCCGCTTAACGACGTCGATACGCGACACCGCATCAGCAAGTCGCCGCACCAAACCAAAATAACTATCCTAAATTGGCTCGTTCGGCCACAGCCCGGTCACGGCGTCCTTCATGGCAGAACCGGATAGTCTATGGAGCTCGGCCCATTGGGTCATCTGTTCGTTCAGCAACAATGGGCGTTTTGACGCACCGGACTGCGACCAGAAAAGCTTCTCCGTTGCATACCCTTCTTGCGCTTGGTAAAACTGCGTCGCATCGGAAGCACTCTTCGGCAGGTCTAATAACGCGTCTGGAGAACTCCACACCTGATTAAGTGGAGCATAATTCAGATTGCCGAGCTTAGTTTGCAATAAAAATGGCTTACCAGCCGTGATCTCCCCAGCTTGTCAGATCTTCTCCGGGCCGCTCTAGATTCGGAACACGCTTCTTTCGCCTCGTGTAAGGCCTTGTCAAGATCAGCCGTTTTGGCTTTATTATCCTTCTCAAGGATTTCACATCGGCTAGCGGCATCCTTTAGCTCACGCGTCATCATGGATATTCTCCCCTCGCATTGGCGCCGAGCAGCCTGTTCGGCCTTTAACTCGGCAGATGCCTTCTCGGCAGCCGCATTATTAATCTGGGCCCGCTCTTTGGCCCGGGCTAGCTTAGCCCGAAGGATCTCAACCGCGGCGGCACCATCTGCAGTCATGCATATTTCAGCATACAATTCTTAGCGTCATGATCAAATACAGGCACGTGCATGTGATGACCACCCCCGAGACATACCTTGCACCTCGTCAAGCCGCCTGTTGATAAGCGTAATGTCATCATCCGCTGCAGCTCTTGCAACCTTCATGGTCCGGCGATGCGCCCGGGCGTAACGACTGTGTTCCAATTAATCATTATTTCCTGGGCATATCTTTTTGATCCTCTGATCGCTCCCCTTGGGAAGCCAATCAGAGTCTCAGGGGCTACTACCTATACATAGGCGCAGTTCGTGAATAAAACACATTCAAAGATTTTTCAGTACAAACCTCGAAGCCTCTTAATAGGCTCGCGCAGGCTTCATTCAATCCGCTTTTCATGGACAGAACCTTTTCAACCACCATACCCATCAAGGTACGATGTTCCTCCGAGACGGACGCCTGTTGCAGCATGTTCATCAATATATCCGACGCTTCGGGACCTCCGGAAGCCGCTGTAGGAGTACGGCCTCCCTTCGAAGGAATCCGCTTATCTGTCCCAAGAGTCATCTCCGGCTGTAAACCGGACAGTCCGGGGCCTTTATTGTTGGCTCCCGGATCCTGGGCTACCGAAGTATCTCCTTCGGGCAGCGTCTTCATCGCCCCTCGCAACACTTGTTGATTAGGAGAGACCCTCCGGGACGACACCTCAAAGTCGTCCGCCTTATTGGGCAAGGAGACCGGTGGAGGTGTCTCACTTTCCATAATCTCCGGAAGAAGATCTCCCGAAGAATAGGATTGGTGAAGAAGACTATTTGTCAAGCTGCAAAAACATATATTCTAGATGTTACCTTGGTAACAGGAGAGGAAAGGATATGTTGAAAAACATCCTTGTTCACTCACGATTTGGCTAGAGGCTTGTCCTCATTGTGGGACTGTGCGAAGACGCCATCCTCCAAGTCTGAGCCACCCGACTGGGGCACCTTGCCTCGCTTAGGAGCCCTTTCCTCCCAATCTTCAGAGGCAGCCCTTCTCTTACCATGGGGTGAAGAGACGTTGACTTCTCCTTCACTTTTGTCCTCGGACGATGGATTTTGATTCCCCAGGACACAATGTTGGATATACCTTCGGGATGGAGGCCGCCTTTGGTCCTCCCGCTTTCTGCCTTGTCCTCCTCCTCAGGCATCTGGTATGGTGTCAGGGTCAGCATCCTTGTTAGTATGAGGTCCGCTGAGTCTTCGGGGAGGGGGGCCGAACACCTAATTCGCTCCGCTTTCTTTACCCAGCCCTGGAAGAAGATAGTTTGCTTAGTAATGTATTACGACATGATTAACTACGAAGTGTTCAGGAGATGAGCGCTTACCGAGGTATCCGGATGGTTGCAGTCGAGGCCGATGTCCTCGGTGGTGTCCGGCCACCGTTTTCGTTTCCCGAAAAACAACTTCCACATCCCTTTGTGCGTAGTGCCGAAGAAGTGTTGGAGGGTTCGTGGGCCTTCCGGATTAAACTCCCACATGTGAAGAGGCCTACGCTGGCATGGCAGGGCTCGGCGGACTAGCATTACTTGCATCACATTGACAAGATCGATGTCCCTCTCAAGGAGGATTCAGATTCGACTTTGTAGAGTCTGCACTTCATCAACTGATCCCTAGTCCAGCCCCTTATTAATCCATGATGCAAGCTGTAATGGAGGGCCTGAAGGCAGGTATAGCTGCCCACTTGGTACCGTGGGGTTCTGTGACGTAAAACCATTCCTGCTGCCATTGGTTGGAAGTTTTGGTGAAAGAACCTTTTGGCCAAAGAGTATTGGTAAGCTTGCTCACTACATTGCCGCCACACTCCACCTGTTTCCCGTCAACCACCTTCGGCCTCACACTAAAGGTCTTGAGCCATAAGACAAAGTGTGGGGGAATTCGGAGGAAGGCCTCACACGTGATGATGAACACCAAGACGTGGAGGAAAGAATCTGGGGCTAGATCGTGAAAATCTAGTCCGTAATAAAACATGAGCCCCCAGACGAAGGGGTGAAGAGTGAACCCTAACCCTCGGAGGAAGTGAGAGATGAATACGACCCTCTCGCCGGATCTGGGAGTCAGAATAACCTGTCCTTGAGCAGGAAGCCTGTGGGGGATCTCCGCGGTCAGGTATCTGGCTGCCCGAAGCTTCGCAATGTCCTCCTTTGTAACAGAGGAAGCCACCCATCGGTCCTGCGGGCTGGGTCCTGACATGACTGGGAAGCTTGAAGCAATGGAGTTGAACCTTGGGTGCTAGAGCTCGAGGTTGGGGAGGCTGAGGAAAGGTTTGGCGTAAATAAAGACGGCCCTTGTCTCCTTTATATATGCAATGGGTATCGAACGCCTCCTCCTAAGCCTGAAAACCTGCCTATTCCTAAGGAATCTTTCCAATGGAACGGTTGGGTTACCCATGCTCATATTAATAAGAATCCCGCAATAAGGGGACACGATCTCTGCTTCGACAAGACCTGCCAATAATGAAAAGTTGTCGGCGGATTGGACTCGTGAAATATCATATTCTCTACAGTTGTGGTACTTGTGTTGCAGATCCGGACACGTACGTCCGAAGACTATCTTGGAGTATTCGGAAAGGGGAACCCACCTTGCAATGCCGAAGACAATCTGCGCGCCGGACACCTCGTCATTGAAGCCTGGTTAAGGGGCTACTGAGGGAGTCCTGGACTAAGGGGTCCTCGGGCGTCCGGCCTGTTGGACATTGTAACATCCCAAATATTCAATTTGGAATGTTATACATTAGATCATCATTACATATCATATTTTATTGCATTTTGGTTGATCCTAGAAATTCTACGGACTCAAGGACCCACGGAGAGAGCTGGGGATTTCATTATTTTCATATTCGAGTCTTTCTCGAATTTTGAAAAGAGGATCGTTTGATTTTAATATTTTTTTCTCTAACATATTTCTTTTATTAAAAATAAAAGAGAGAGGATAAACTGACTTCCTCAAAATAAAGAAATATCAGAGATTTAATATTAAAGTCAAATAAGATTTTTATTCAGAGTTTTGTTGCTATTTTATTTGAATTAGGAAAAATATGCGTTTTTCAAAATTGCATTTTAGGCCCAAATAAATGTTCACCTTGTCCGACCTATTGTTAGAGGACGGGGAAAATTTATTTCAGGATTTTTGGAGTCCGTTTAGTATTTCTTTTCTTTATTTTTATGCATGTTGTAATTATAAAAAGTCAAACCGACTTCGGGCCGTACCCGGCCAGGAGACCTCGGGCCGACCCCTTTATAAGCCTTGCTTTTCCAACCAACCAGCCCGCCCAAACCCTAACCTACTTGGCCGCCGTCATTGTATTGCCACACAAGACGCCGCTTCACCATCACCGCCATCGCCACCCGAGCCGCTACCACGCCATGGGAGTTCGAGGTAGCCGCCGGTTTGTTTAAAAAAAATGATCTGTTTTATTTCATAAACCCTAGTTTCGTTTTGTTTAGATCGGTTCGGTTTATTTTATTGGTTTAGTTGTTTAGCGAATGTTCATTCGTACGTTCGTTTTAATGAACCGTTTTCACCATTTAGTCGCAGACAGCAAACGTTTGTTCGTTAGCTGGTTCGTCAGTTTTTCTTTTTCTCGGATTTTCCGCGATTATTTTCGACCGCGATTTCTGATCCGATTTTCGTTCTAGTGTAACTTTTCGCTTGTTTATCGGAATCAGGCGATTCAAGCGCCTAGAGTTTCGTCTCGAAACCCTATTTCTATTTAGCCAACTTAAACAAGTTTTTGCTACTGTAAAATTTGACTTTAGTCCAGATTAGTAAACGAAGCTTGTTTCTTTCGCAGTTTGAGTTTTGTTGCTTCGTTTGATTTGATTCTTTTTGCAAACTGGAGTTCTTAAGTTGAACTTTCTGGTTAGATCTCTTATTTGAGTTTTTCCCGTGCCCTTGCTTGATTGCTTATTTTATGCTTGTTTGTTTGCGATAGAGTACCCGGAGTGCGAAACGTGCTGCTACAAGTCTCTAGGTTTCGCGGATCATCAGCAAGGCAAGTAACACTTTGATCATACCTCTTTACTACCCATTTTTGTTGCATTAGATCAGTCCCCAAACAATTGCATGGTTAGGATCTGAATTAAATTGTGGGTTGGGAAGTAGCTGTGGTAGTACCTATTCACCTGTTTATAATCAAACCCTGGGAGTTACTTCTACGTTATGCTTATACTAGAACATGAATGCGCGCTTTGCTGCGCCCGTTCATCTTAATGGTAAAATAAATAAATAAATTATCAGAGAAAATTAAATAGTGGAAATATTTCATAACTTGAACGTTTTTCCATCATATGTTGAGTGGGTTCTCTATGGTAAATTCGCTCCAGAATAGTTGTGGATTGCTTCATATGTTGTGTGGGGCATATATGGTAAATCGCTCCGAGCTAGTTGTGGATGAGAAATATAGGAAAGTATGTCCAGCGCCTCCTCTCCTCTTGTTTCGATTTGGATTTTGTTGATGGTTACGATTTATTATTCGCTCATGTGTTCTCTCTAGCATTCCTTGATTTTCTAATCTTGCACCGTAGTCAAATCAAAGTTAGTCATCGCCATAAAGCGTCGTCTGTTTCTACACCATTCTCTCGGGGCAGGTCGGCGGGATGATTCGTAAGAAGGAATCATGAGCAGGTGCCGTAGTAGGCCATCGAAGCGGCCGTCATCGAGAGAAGCACTGGTGGAGCGGCCCATCCAACTGCGGCACTGCACGAGGCTTCTAAACTGGGCCTTAAAAGAATTTCTTGCATGAGACAGCCCCGTTCACGTAAAGGCTCAAATCGGTGTGCAGAGTAGCAGCCCGGTTACGTCGGCCAGCTCGGCTCGTGAGGATCGACCCGGCGAGGGAGACCCAAGTGGGCCCTCCGGGGCAGATGTTAAATCTGATCGTTCGTGCATGGGATCGGACGGTTCACGAAGTCTAATCGCTGAGAGGGGTCCTAGGTGGCTCAGTTTTACTGTTTTTTAATTGCTATGCTATGCTCGTAGACGTGGATTGGGTTTGAGTGTATCCATGAAAGATGTGAGATTGTTAATTAATGGTTAAACTTAAGGTGGCAACTTAAATACACATCTGGGTGGATTGAGGCACCTGGGGAACCTAGTGATTGCCTGTATTTTTGGAAATCCCGGGGTATCGTGTGATTCTCCTATGGACTGCCACCCAGGCTCAAAGGGATCATGAGATTAGTCATACTAGAAACTTCCGTGTGCAGCCACAAGCTATTATGGGCTCTAGCATAGTTGATTAAGTCGTGTGAACTCTTACAGTGGTAGACTTGCAGATGTAGGGGATGTAGGTGGTACTGTCTACCCATCGTAAAGTGCTAACGCTTCTGAAAGACTGTGTCTCGGTCATCCGTTTCTCAAACATCATGTAGTGCGAGAAATCCAACGGGGGAGATCGAGTCTTGTGGGGAAAAGTGCGCAAACCTCTGCAGAGTGTACAAACTAATCATGGTTAGCCGTGTCCCCAGTTATGGACATATTGAGTATCTGGTTCTTGGATTATCATGTTGATCTCATCACTACTTAATTAATTTGTTGGGTTGATTACTTTTAATTGGGATTGAGAGGGGGTTTACCTTCTCAATGTTTTCAACAAACTTTGTAGTTAAATAAAATATATTCCTTTGCAGTAGGGAAAAATTGGCTTTTCGCAAAACATATTAACCATACAGCCTCCACCAGCCATATATGCATGTAGTGATAGCATTATTCTGTTCATTACTCTCTCTTGTGTTACATTGCCAGCATATTCCATGTGCTGACCTGTTTTCGGGCTGCAACGTATCATGTTGCAGAGTTTTCAGACGACGAGTAAGGAGCCTTAGGTCTAGGTCTTTCACTCAGTGATGCCGTTGGAGTTGATGAACTCACTTTATCTTCCAAGCCTTCTGCTGTTATCGTATTAGATGGCCTTAAGCCATATTTATTGTAATAAGTTCTCTTTTGAGACATTCAATGTAATAAGTGTGTGATTGCTACTCTGTTATAAATCCTTCAAGTAATGTGTCTGTCAGCATTACCGATCCAGGGATGACACTTATGCACAGAGATCAGACTATTTGAGGTCTGGTCGCTACAAAGATGGTATCGAGCACCACGGCCCGTAGGACACGACCACTAAGCTAAAGCCCTGTATCACTACTCTCTTCTCATTTCTAACTCCTCTCCATTTTCTACTCTTTAGGATGGCGGATGCAAGGATCAAGTTCATGCAACCGGATGAAGACAACCCATTTGGACGCCACTTGAAGGAAGTCACTAGATACCTGAACTTCGGAATACCAAGCTTCACCGGGACTTACAACGCCACTTTACCAGAAGAGGAGCGCTGGATGATTCAAGTTCAAGTTCCAGGAAGGACATTCACGCTAGTCACTAAGCCCATAGAGTTTTCCTTCGATGCCCCAACCTGGAGTCTAGGAAAGAGTATGGCAGCTCACATCACCATGGGACGCATTGGAGAAGTTTACCACAATGATCTCAAGGATACTATTTATCATATTTGTGGGCGCCGAGATGAGCAATGGGAGATGATCAGCACCAGGAAGGATAGATCGATTGCCTCTTTCTCCAGGAGTTAAACCAGCACATTCGACGCCAGGAGAACCAGATGTGCGCAGGCATGGCGGATTTGAAGAAAGCAATGACAAGGATCACGGAACTGGAGGAAGAACTCAAGGCTACACACAAGGATTATATGGAGGAAATCTTCGTACTAGTGGAGAAGAATGACGACCTGACCAGGAAGCTAGGAGTTTTCATGGGAGACCCTGCGCCAGGAGGAGAAGATGACAGTTCCACTTGCCCGGAGAACTACATCATCATCGCATTTACACCAACTCGGACCACAACGATAGCGATGATGACTATGTTGATGAAGCTGGGCGGATATCATGGAGTCTTCGATCGATCAATTTTTCTAGTAGACCACCAAATCAGTAGTAGTATTCCACCATGTATATAGCATAGTCCAAACACTTTTGTAATGATAGTTCTAGACCGATTGTATGCCCTTGTTTGATTTGCTTGAGTGATATGTTTGTGTTTGTCTCATGTGCATATGGGTAGTGTTTTCCCTCTAGACCTCATTCTATTCTGTTTTCTCATCTTTTCTAAACCCATCAGATGCCTCCGAGACGCGACAATGGATTTGATTTCCCACCGGAGCTCACTCAGTTGATCCAGCAGCAGAATGCATTGATGCAGATACTAGTCCGTAATCGTAACCGGGAACAACAACAACAACCCACCACCACCCCACCGGTTGACCACTTAGCCCGTTTTCTTAGGCTGAATCCGCCGGCGTTCTCCAGTAGCACCGAGCCGATTGTTGCAGATGATTGGCTTCGCAAGATTGAAAGGGAGTTGACCACTGCAGGATGCACAGATGCGGAGAGAGTGCATTTTTCCGCACATCAGCTTGATGGACCCGCAACATCTTGGTGGGAGAATTCCATAGTCACCTACCCTATTGACACTTTGACATGCACTATTGAAAAAAGACACATCCGTGACATTTTGGGCCGAACGAATTTTTTTCCTGTCATACATATGACACTTCTATGACGATAATTGTGACAAAACCCGATATCATCATAGATGTGGTGGGCTCCTACTTCTATGACAAAAAATCATGACATAAAATGGGCTTTTCGTCCTGGGCGTGCCGGAGACGCAGCTGCATGACATTCTTTGGGCCGTCCATGATGGAAAAAACCATGGTAGAAGCGAGGGGGAGGAAAATTTCGTGGAGTTCCGATTCTATGGGAGGTCGGGGCCGAGCGATCGCTGCTTTCTCGTGACACGTGACGCTGCTGCGTGTGTGCGAGGCGTTGGCTCTAATCGAACCCGAGCAAGGCGTTGGGCTCTAAAGAACCCGAGCGATTGCACTTCAAAGTTACGCGTGCATCGAACCCGGCGATTGATCGATGGTCATTAATCAACCCGATCGAAGCGATTCTTCGCTCTGCCGCTAATCAAGCCGATCGATGCTGCCTCTGGGATGAGCAGTGGCGTTATGCGGGGGGTTGGATGAACAAAGTGGCGGTGGCGTTGCCTCTGGATGAACAGGACCCCATGGTCAGGGCTGGATGAACAGTAGACGGTGGAGGGGTGGTTGAACAGGACCTCGTGGTGTGGAGGGCTGGATGAACAGTAGACGGTGGAGGGGTGCCCGTGGAGGGGTGGTTTAATAGGAGCTGGTGGAGTAGCGCGCGGTGGAGGCTGGATGAACAGGAGCCCGTGGAGGCTGGAGGAGGTCGACGGTAGCCCGTGGAGGCTAGAGGAGGTCGACGGTGGAGATGAACAGTATCCCGTGGAGTCCCGTTTCGGTATGCCACACCCCTCTTGATGAATAGGACCCCTATTTCGACCGTAGCGCTCCAACACAAGTCCGTTTCGTCCGTTTTGCGGTACGCCACACCCCCCGATCAACAGGACCCCCGTTTCGACCGTAGGAGGTCCGTTTAAATCCGCTTTTGATGCGCCACACCCTCCCGATCAACAGGACCCCGCTTTGACGGTGAGGAGGTCCGTTTCCTCCGCTTTATGCAGATGCGCCACCCCTCCCGATCAACAGGACCCTGTTCCGAACGTAGGAGGTCCGTTTCCTCCGTTGTGCGGTACGCCAGGCCTCGTTTCCATCGCCTGTTCCGTCCAAGCCGGTTGGCTCCCACGCGTTCCGTTGCCTCCCGATGAACACAACGCATTGCATTGCCTCCCGATGAACACGACGCATTCCGTTGCCTCCCGATGAACACGACGCATTTCGTTGCCTCCCGATGAACACGACGCATTCCGTTGCCTCCCCATGAACACGACGACGACGTTGTTTCTCCTTCTGACCCAGCCATGTACACGAGCCCCTGGCCATACGTATGCGCGAGTAGGCGTTGGAGACCCTGCCCGTATGTACGTACGTGGCCGTATTTTCTTTCTTGCACCCTCGCCGTTGTACGTACGTGTACATGCTACGTCGCGGCGCCTCTACTACGACACGTCGCGCCTCTACAACGACCGGTATATGCGTACCGTTCGCGACCGTAATGACAACGCTACGTGACGCTTCGATCGTGTGGGTCTCGATCGTGCACTTCCTTGCGTGCGAAGATGTAGCTGATGGGTCCCGGCAATGAGGGGCGAATCATTTTTTTCCCCGACGCACTTCCTTGCGTGCGAAGATGTAGCTGGTGGGTCCCAGCCGTCAGGGGGGCGAATCGTTTTTTTTTTTGCTGGGCGCACTTCCTTGCATGCGAAGGTGTAGGTGGTGGGTCCCAGCAATGTGGGGAAATGTTTTTCATGAAATACGGTGGCCCGTCCGGTGGGTCCCGCCGTCAGTGGAGGAATAATTATTTTGCGGCGTAATAAGGAGGCACTTCCTTCTTTGCGGCCGTGGACCCGGTATCGACCTCTCCATGTATAGTCCACGTCCGATGGAAGCCATTCCTTGACCATGCCGCCGAGAGCACCCGGTGCGGTGGGACGACGGAGAGGCCTAGGAAGGGACGGCGGAGCCAGGGAAGATGCGGCAGTGGATGCCCACACGGAGAGGAGTACGAGGGTTCACTGGTTCGGCTGCGGTGTGAGGCTGCCGTCGCCGCAGAATAACAGGGGGTGTGGGTGAGTAGAGGGATGGCCTGGCCAGCGGTGGGAGTAGTAGGGGGCGGTGAGGCCTCCGCGGCATCACAGCCGGCCACGGGAGGCAGGAGCACGAGGCACGACCGGCGCTGGTTTGGGCGGCCGAGCAAGAAGACCAGAGGTTGAAGAAGCACTACGGCCGTTGGATGGACATCGTCACAGTCCTTTGGAGCTAGAATCGTGCATATTGACTAAGTTGACAAAGCCCTCCATCCCCATCAACTTAGTAGGCCCACAAGTCAGCTCGCCACTATACCGGGTCCCAGCCTAATGGGGAGTATTCATTTTTTGTGCGTAATAAGGAGGCACTTCCTTGCGTGCGAAGATATAGTGGTGGGTCCGAGCCGTCACCGGTAATGTTTTTTTCACGAAATACAGAGGCCCTTTCGGTGGGTCCCTGATGTCAGGTGGAGGAATCATTATTTTGCGCGTAATAAGGAGGCATTTTCTTGCGTGCAGCCGTGGACCCAGCTGTCAACCTCTCCACGTACAATCCACTTCAGATGCATGTCGGTCATTGACCACATTGACCAGGCCGCGCCGAGAGCACCAGGGCGGTGGACGATGGCGAGGCCTAGGAAGGGAACGACACGAGGCGAGGAAGACTCGGCAGCTTGTTTCCCACGCCGGGGAGTATCTGTTGTCACGAGGGTTTCTTGGTTAAATCTGCCGTCACGGAGAATAATAGCAGGTGTGGGTGAGTAGAGGATGGCCGGGCCAGCGATGGGAATCTGTGGGCGGTGAGGCTTGCGGCAAAGGCCTGACGGCCGTGGGGAGGAGGAAGCGAGCAGTCCATGGCGCTTGTTTGAGCGGCTGGAGCAGGAAGAGCAGAGATTGAAGAAGCACGGCGGCCATTGGATGGACATCCAATCGTCACTGCTTGTGCGTCAACCCTTTTTTTAGGAAAGCCTCAAATCTGGGGAAAACAGCATACAGCCCATCTGCCATTATTCTAATAATTTACAACCCATTTGCTAATTCTTAAGGTTTTTTTTGGAGCCCATATTCTTTTTGTTAGCATTACAACCCATATTGTAGCCACGGTTAAAAAATTATAAGAAATTTTGCATATTTCGGTGCGGTCCGAACTGTTTTTAATCCCGAAATTTCGACTCACATTCAAACTGATTTTAAAAATAAATGTATATCAATATAAAATCCAACAAATTCTCCATGCATAAAAATTAATGTAATTTAAAATCTCAAAATGAAAAAAGATATTTGAAACTAATTGCCGGTTTGATGTGTTTTAAAATTGTACAACCCATTTCTCATTACTGATAGGCCATTTTCTCGGCCAGCAATGAAGCTCTCCTCGTCTTGAAATATTTGCAGCCCAACAGCCCGACAAAGCGACTTACTTGGCAAATCACAAAAAATCGGGTCCGGCCATGGACCCGGTATCGGCCTCTCCACGTCTGATCCTCTTCCGGTGGAAGTCGGTCGTTGACCACATTATTACGCCTTGGCGAGAGCACCAAAGGCGGTGGACGGCAGCGAGGCCTAGGAAGGGGACGACGCGAGCCGGGAAGACGCGTAGTGGATGCCCACGCGGAGAGGAGTACGAGGTTCACCGGTTCGACCCGTCGGCGGGGAACGTTTTTTTCGAAATACGTAAGCCATTCCCATGTACGATTACGCGTACGATGCGTAATAAGGAGGAACTTTCCTTGCGTGCGACCATGGACCTCGTGGGTCCCAGCCGTCGAGCTCTCCACGTCTGATCCTCTTCCGATGACTCTCATATCTTTGCTTGGCGCCGAGGCGATGGACGACGGCAAGGCCCCAGACTGGAACGACCCAGAGATGGTGAAGACGCGGCAGTGGAGTCGCAGACGGAGAGGAGTGGGAAATTTGACTAGTTCGAGTGCGGGGTGGGCCTACATTCGACAGAGAATAACAGGAGGTGTGGAGTGGAAGGATGGCCTGGCCGTCGGCGGGGTAGCGTTTCGCTGAGGAGCGCAAAACAACGCTGGGCGCCAAGGCTGAGCAGCGGCGTTCCGGCAGCGCTGGGGGAAGAAGACGAGAGATTGAAGAAGAATGCCGGCCGTTGGATGTAAATCCAACGCCTTCTTAGGCTTTGACCTACTGGCCCACATGTCAGCCAGTCCATTTGTTTTTTAGTCCATTTGGTGGGCTGGGTGAAACAATGATGTAGCATCTATGCAGCCCGTTTAAATCCCATTTGCATTTTTCTCGAAATCCACGGACTTGCTGGGCTGGGTGAAAATATCATGTTGGGCTAGACGGAGAAATGTTATAAAAACATAAACACATGATTGCACGTGAGTAAAATCTCTGCAAGCTTATGTACGCAATCACTAGGAGTTAACTTGGCAAGTTATATATAAACAATTATTATTGGAGTATTATTTTGTAAGAACTTTCAACTTACGAAATAAAATATCATTTTAATTTGATGAGTTAATAGTACGTGGGGTATTATTATTTTTAGGCTAGACGGGACAGCTTGAGTTGGTTCTAGGGGAAAGTACGGGAGAAAACTCAGTTTACATCGAAAAAGAAAGTGGGAGAAAATTCAGAGACCTGCTGGGTCCACCTGAGGAGAGGAATATGTTGGGAGGAAGGAGATTCAAAGCACGGCAGCCGAGTGAACTAGTTTTTTATGGACAAGTGAACTAGTTTACATACATAAGCAAATAGCCACTAAAAAAAGCAATCAGGTTAATGGGTTCTTAAAAGAAATATTTCGGACAAAACAGATAATTAGGACACATAGGCTAATGCATGAAACACTCTGATGATAAAGGTGCTTATAAACAGATAAAGTACAACATCTAGACCTTCACGGCACGCTTGATCATGATGCGGCTGTCCGTGTACTTTCGGTTACGGGAAGCGAACCGCCCTCATGTCCAAGATCTGCCTGTACATGTCGTAGTATGCGCGTATGCGCCCTTGGCCGCGAGGTTATGTAGGCTAGATTCGTAGGTACCTCCCACTGCTCAGGTCGTCTTCTTTCATGTTGGCGTATCGTGGGGTCGATGATGGTCTTAGTGAGGTCAACCACGAGTCCTTCTCCGCCCGTTCTTGATGATCTTGTATTGCTTCCGGATGTCGACAAGCTTGTTGCCCCGGATGGCCGAATCGTCGCGTTCTTCCTTCTCTCCACCGTAGCGAAGGTGCGATCGGTCTTCTTGGCGAAACGGGTGAATGCTCCAACTTGGTGCAGCCATAGGATCGAGGCGAGGCGTAGCTTCACCGAGTCCGTATCGTTGGTGTACATCACATTCAACTTGGTGCAGCCATAGGACTAAACGGGCGAACTCAAAGGGGAACTCCTTGTTGAAGCCCATATCTAGCGTGCTCACCCTCGGATCGCCATTGGAGTCTCTTCGAGTGAACGAGTGTGTAGGCGGCGGCAGCAGCTCGCTTTTTTCAGCTTTTGGGGAACTGGATTCAACAAGAAGTCGAGTGTGTACAAACGACAACAGTTACTACCCTCCCTCATCCGCTGCACGCCCGCGGAAGATGCACCCGCGGAGCATTCAAACGCCTCCATTAAGAAACCTACTCCAGCCACACGTCGGTTCACGAGCGGGTCTGTATTGGTACTGTAATAACAGGAGTTAATGGTCACTTTACTTAAATTTAATTAGCTTTAATAGAAATTTATACTTAAAACAAGCAATGCATTCGCTCGTTCTATCAGTGCCACAGGATCAACATGTAGAACAATTAGAATTATTATTCTCAGGATGCACACGATCAGCACATTTGTCGCACTTTCACAAAGATAATACTACCAAGTTTGAACTATTTGTTATGGTTGTTGTCCTCTGCATCATCATGCCGTGTTTCCCAAATTTTGCAAGATTCGTAACCAACAAATAAGATCTAAATAATAAGTACAACAAAGATGCCTACACATCTCATTGATTCCCAGCTTGCAAGATTCAGAACCAACAAATAAGATCGAAATAATAAGTACAACAAAGATGCCTACACATCTCATTGATTCCCAGCTAGCAAGATTTAGAACCAACAAATAAGATCCAAATAATAAGTACAACAAAGATGCCTACACATCTCACTGATTCCCAGCTTGCAAGATTCAGAACCAACCCATTAGAGCCTTTCGATAAAGTGAATATCAGGATTAAATCCATCTTGGCTAGCCATGTCATACAATCGAAGAACTTGGTGAATGCTCTTGACCGTCACAACATCTGTACTTGAGTATTCCTGTTTGCACAACATGTTTCCACATCACAAACAAGGAGACAGGAGAGCATGATTTCACTTTAATAGCGGCCTCCTTGAACTCAACCTCCAGCTCTACTTGGATGAGGTCTGCCTGGAGTTCCATGATTCAATTCATGCACCTTTTTCTGCGGTTCAATTGAAATGAAGCAAAGATTGCATCATTCAGCTAGCAAGAAGTACTTGCTCTTGTGAGCTGGCAAGTTCTTCTTTAGTAGTTGCACTAAATTTGAGGAACATTAAGGTTGGCTGTCCGGCTCATGTAAGGTGCAACTATAATTTTTTTATCCTTTTGTGCAGTTCCACTAAAATAAAGTGCCATTATGGTGATAGTGACAGCTCCATCTTGCAAAGGCTAATAAAATGTTGCACGAGATTACCAGCAGAACTTGACGGAGATTTTGGAAACTCCAATCACCATTTTGTGCAGTTCCACAATAATTGAGAGATGTTGCCCACGTGACATTTTAGTTGAACTGCACAAGACACTCATTCCAAAAAAGAAGTGTTTTCTTGATTCACCAAAAGGTCACAATAGCAACAAGGTGAAATGGATATCCCTATCTCGCACAAAATGATAGAAAGTAATCGATTGTCGGGTCAATAAGAATATACGAAACATATACAAAATGAAAAGAAGCATCTTAATTATGTTCATGGCAATCACGCAAGGACAGTAGAAATTTGAAAACGTCAGCAATGCTTCATGTTACCAGAAGCATTATGATCAACAATGAGATTCCTCAAATATGGGATTACTTTAATGGTGGCATTGCTTGTTTACCACACACAGTAAATCAACATCAGGTAAAGAGTTGGTTTAAGGGCATGGGACCATGGGGACACCAGGACACTCGGAGTCAGTAAAGGAGCAACTTACTTATCATACTTTGGGGAAAACAGTAGGAGTGCCATTTGTAACACAGTTTAATTGCATCTTATCACGGAGGCATTAGATTAACAATAACACCGGTTAGACATGTCCCTAAGGTAACAGCAGGATCGCTTCATTTTACATGCGCCCTTACATTAACAACAACAAAAGGTTGGTATAAGGACATGCGACAGTGGATGCATCAGCATAATGTACCTACAAGGAGGCATAAAGTGGTGATGCCGAGCTTGTTCACGCTATGTGAGGGCGTCAAACCTAATCCTGGAGACCTTGTACTATGTGAGGGCAGCAATTCTAATCCTGGAGACCTTTTACTATGTGAGGGCAGCAAATCTAATCCTGGAGACCTTTTACTATGTGAGGGCAGCAAATCTAATCCTGAGACCCTTTACTATGTGAGGGCAGCAAATCTAATCTCGAGATCTTTTACTACGTGAGGGCAGCAAATCTAATCACGAGACCTTTTACTATGTGAGGGCAGCAAATCTAATCCTAGAGACCTTTTACTATGTGAGGGCAGCAAATCTAATCCTGGAGACCTTTTACTATGTGATGGCAGCAAATCTAATCCTGGACATACTCTGTTGACTTGTCCACCAGCCGCCACTTTCTATCATTTTTTCAACCAATAATAGATCTGTTCCTTATCCAGTTTGTACTGCATTTTCCCATTATTTCCCTTTTCAACCAAGAGACCAGTTGGGTATCCGGTCTCTACTACTTTCACCATATTATTTCCTCTTTGAATCAAGTCCTAGATTCATGCTACAACTTTTCCCCCTTTCTTCGTTGTTTGAACAAAGCCCTAGATTGAATGCATGAAGTAGCTTTACCTCTAATAATACTAAAAATTTAGGTGGCTTTGGAAGAGCTGACGGGAGTAGAAAAAGATGCACATGCAGACACGTGGGAGCTGGGGCAGTAGAGCAAGGCCGCTTTCGAAGAACTTATACCTGAGGGTCGCCGGGATGTCGGCGGCGGTAGGTCGGATCTGCGGACAATACGACAGGGAGGAAGAAGGGTCGGAGGACCTCCCGAGCCGACGCTGTGTCGGAGAGAACGGCACGGGCAGAGGATCGGGCCCCTCCGGCAGCTTTGGGTTTCCTCCCTCGGCGGTGATGACCGCGTGAACGATGCACCTTTTAGTCCTCTACACACACCCGCCGAAGGGATCCGGCCGGATCTGTGACCAGCGGTGAGCAGAGAGAAAATGTCGCTACCGCTGTCATGTTTGTATCTGGAGAGGATGAGAGAATGAAGAGAGCAACCCTAGTAAAGCAAGCGCCGTGCCCCTACGTCCATATATAGTGGAGTGATTATATTTTTTCTCTCCACAACAAGCGTTTCAATTTGTGTACGTGGCATTAAAGAAAAGAAACTCTCTATTTAAGCTTCTCTTGTGCTCCCCGCCCCTCCATTCATTGAACAACCCCACGGGTGAATAAACATACAGTAAGTATTGTATTTATATAGAACGAACAGGCTCGAACTATTTTCGCGTAGTTAAAAGTTGAGGGCGGGGCTTTTCCCCGGGCAAGACGCTGGCAGTTTTCGGGTAGGCGGTTTGATGAGAGGCGAGGAGGGTGAGTGAGTGGGGCTGTGCGATTTGGCCAGTAGCTTCTTTGGAAAGACTTGTGATATGACCACTCACTATAGTCATGAATTCAGCGCCCGACCGGGTGATGCCCCCTTCCGTTCAGCGCTCTAATCTGGTGCATGACATGTCGACCGGATCTTTGGCTCTCCCACATGTCGGAGTAGTAAGAAGGAGCAAAGAATGATGCGGTATATACTAGTACTATACTACTCCCTACGATCCTAAATATAAAAGTCTTTGGAGAGATTTCACTATGGACCACATACGGAGAAAAATGAATCTACTAAAATGCATCTATATACATCCGTATGTGGTCCACAGTGAAATATCTACGAAGACTTATATTTAGGAACGGAGGGAGTACTACTCAGGTTGGAGGAGTGCGAACCACGGCAGCCTTGTGAACCAGCAGTGCGAACCACGGTAGCCCAGTGAACCAGCAGTAGAAAACAATGTGGTGATATGGCCATAAAAACAATGTGCTACGGTCCACACTGTAGCATGTACAGTAACACTCCTCTTTGTTTGGATCCCTGAGTTAGAGCTAGTTTGGGTTGAAATAGACTCAAATTATCGAAACAAGAGGGGTTAGTTTGAGCTAGTTTGCTCTAACCCAGCTAAAAAAACTAGCCCGGTGGAGAGGTTCTAATTGGGTTAGTTATCCTCGGGCCCACTAAAAGAGAACTAAAAAAAATCTCACCTGCCCGCACCAGATCGCTCCCCCCTCTCGCACGACTCCTCTCTGTTCCCCATAGGGCCGCCCGCCCAAGTGTCGCTCAACCTCTCTCTCCTCCGGCCGCCCTCTCCTTCCGGCCTCCGCCGCCCTACTCTGGCCGCCCTCTCCCTCCGGCCTTCGAAGGTCGCCCCGCTCCCCCTTCACCAGTCGTTTTTCTCCCTCTGTCGTGCGTGGCGGCGGCGTATCTACCAGGGAGGTCGCGAGAGGGGTGAGTTTATTCGTTCCTTCACCTTCTCACGGCCATATCATTGATCTTGCTTGCTCAAGCGCTAATTTTGATTTGGAAAAGTAGATCCTGATCAAACTTGCTATAGATTTGTGGTGCACACATGGAATTGTTTGATGCTGCTTAAGGAGGTAATAAATCTTTCTAGAGGCCCAAAGATTCAGGTCACCTTTCTAGGTATTTCAATTTCAGTCTTGCATTATTTGTAGAGGCCCAAAGATTCAGTTCACCTTTCTAGGTATTTCAATTTCAGGCTCACCTTTCTAGGTATTTCAATTTCAGGCTTGCATTATTTCTAGAGGCCCAAAGATTCAGTTCACCTTTCTAGGTATTTAAGTTTCAGGCTTGCATTATTTCTAGAGGCCCAAAGATTCAGTTCACCTTTCTAGGTATTTTAGTTTCAGGCTCGCATTATTTCTAGAGGCCCAAAGATTGATTCACCTTTCTAGGTATTTCAGGTTGTGCTTGCATTATTTCTAGAGGCCCAAAGATTCAGTTCACCTTTCTAGGTGTTTTAGTTACTGAGCTTGCATTATTTCTAGAGGCCCAAAGATTAAGTTCCCAGTCATGCAAGCGGCCCCTGCTACCCATGCCGGTGTCGACCTCAACTCGCAAGGGCCCGTCGGAGGGGTTCCGGGGCTTGGGCTCTCTGAGCCTTCCTATAGAGCGGCGATGGCGAGCTCCTCCCTCGGTGCGTGAGGGGCTCCGGCTCCCTCCCTATCGCGAATGACTTCCGTGATGAGTTAGCTCATTCTTTGTTTTATGAAGTGTTTTTTATTTTGTGAAGCTTGATTGACGACTTGTATGTTTAAGTGGGATATCTTATTTGTATGGACAAAGTAAAAATTATCATGTTTTGCATGCTTGATTTGTATAGATGGTTCGTTTATGTCAATTGTGAGCGGGAGGAGGCCACAGAAGAGCCGGCCACACCAAGAGGGTGCTTGGATCCAAGGGACTTATTTTAGTCCTGCTAAAAATAGGGTCCAAAGTAGTCAAATGATTGAGATAGAGCATTTATTGTCAATCTAACCTCGCCATCCATACACCTCTTTGGTTTAGAGTTAGTTCGTGGTTAGAATCTAACTCTAACCTCTAACTGAGTTAGAGTTCTCCTCGTCTCGGTTCATTGCCATCATACTTTCCCCATTCACCGTGTTTTCAGTATCCTGCGAATCAAAGAGGCCCTTCTTTTGCGGGAAAAATCAAAGAGGCCCTTAGACTGGTTTAGGTCCGGTCATTTTTTATAAACATGTTATGTACAAAATTTAATGAACGTGCTCCAGTTTCCACGAAAATAATCCGGTTTCATGTAGTAATTCATTCATTTATTTATTCTTCTGCGGGGGGTGTGCATGTAATTCGTGAGGTCTGAAATGTAAAGTACCCGGCATATGCTCCGAGTCGTGCATGCACTACGACCAGATGCTCTATGTCCCACATGTCGGTGAATGGGAGCACGTGGAAATAGCCTAGGAGTACATATAGGAGGATAAATGCGTGAAAAAATATGTACTTGTGAAGCGTGGCATGATTCGAAAAGGAGACCTAAAGTGATGACAACTATAGGTCGTGACGCACCCAACTAGTGGTACTAGACATACGACTAATTTTTCCTAAAAAAAAGAGGCACGAGTGCTCAAGATTCTATTCTATAAACACGAGTCCCATCTCGACAACAAATGGGCCGTGCTACAGCTAGCTCTCCTCCCTCATTTCTCTCTTCTAATTCTAAACTCGGCCGACGCCCGGTGGGCGGGGTGGGTTTGCTCAACTACGGCCCCACCTCACAGTGAAAACGTTATGACTGGAAGAAAAATGCCATATACTCCCTCCGTTCATAAATATAAGCCTTTTTAGATACTAGTTCAAATGGAATACAACATGCAGATGTATGTAGACATAGTTTAGAGTGTAGATTCACTCATTTTCCTCCGTATGTAGTAGTCACCTTTGGAATCTTTAGAAAGACTTATATTTGGGAGCGGAGGAGTACTATACTAATAAAACATTAAGGCCACGAGGCGATGCAGTGCTGGTTACATGAGGCAAGAACAAGAGATGCATCCATCGACGACGTCCACCTCCTCGACTCAGGGCGCCGGCCCACCGAACGGCGCCTAAGTAGTAACGGCTTTCATGGCCATGTCGACGTGCTTCTGAACAATGGCGTCCAAAGATTCCAGCCGCTGGAAGAAGGCCAACGTCTTTCTGTTCTCGCTTGCCTTGTAGTGGCCTATGTAGATGATTTCCTCGTAGACGTGGATGTGCAGGTCGACGGTTTCTTGCATGGCGAGAGCTGCGCGAAGCGCCCTCGAGGTGCACATTCTTCGTCGCGACCTCCCGGCACTGCAGGGCCACCAGTGGCTTGAAAGAGTTCGTCACCATGTAGGCCGATGAGGGTGGCGTGCAATGAGGAGCACGGGCGCCTTGGATCGAGCGACGGCAAGGTCGTCCGCCGCTTCTTGACGGCGGTGAACTTGCGGATGGAGTTGACCATCATGTCGTCCATGCGAGAGGCGGCCGGCGTCGGCGAGGGCTATGATACTGCGCGATGCATGACCACCGTCTGAAATGCTGCATGGTGTGGGGCCCGCAGGCGCTGTCGGTGTCAAAACCGCGGATCTCGGGTAGGGGTCCCGAATCGGCGTCTAAGGATGATGGTAACAGGAGACATGGGACACGATGTTTACCTGTGTTCGCCCTCTCTATGGAGGTAATACCCTACTTCCTGCTTGATTGATCTTGATGATATGAGTATTACAAGAGTTGATCTACCACGAGATCGTAGAGGCTAAACCCTAGAAGCTATCCTATGGTATGATTGTTGTATATCTATCGACTAGCCCGGCCTCGGTTTATATAGTGCACCAGAGGCCTAGGATAATAAGAGTCCTAGCCGAATACGCCGGTGGGGAGGAGTCCTTGTCTTGATCGCCAAGTCTTGTGGAATCTTCCTTGTATGCGGCAACCGTCGGGATGCCCATGAGTATACGGCCATGGGGGTCCTCGGCCCAATCCAACTGAACGGGAGACGACGTGGTGAGTACCCCCTAGTCCAGGACATCATCAGTAGCCCCCTGAACCGATCTTCAAGTTAGGAACACTCCTCGATTCTTCTGAACTGTTCTTCATCTTTGGTCGTCGGTCTTGAAAACTGGTTCAACAAATCTTCTCATCTTCGATGTTGAGGATCGCCGAAGTGCATCCGAAGAGTTTATACGCCGGGTATCCGAGGAGCCCCTTTAAGTTTCCGGCCTTTATCAATGCCTTGTTATTTTTATGCCATAACTCGGGTTTGAAGTTTCTCCCGGGAGGCAGTGTCCTCTTGCGTCCGAGCTCCAACTCCGGACTACATTCGAGGTATCTTTTGCAGCCGAGCACCAATGCCAGACTGATTCCGAGCTCCAACGCCAAAATGTATTCGGGCTCCAACGCCGGACTGTGTCCAAGCTCCCACGCCGGACTATATCCAAGAAGTCATAGATCATCTTGGTCCAAAAAATTTGAAGGAGTTTAGCCGAGCTTAATGCCGGAAATGCCCTCTACGGAGCTAGCCGCTAGCGCCCGAGCTTTATGCCGGACTGCTTCCAAAGGTGGTGCACCACCCCGACCACGGGCTGATTTTTTGTGAATATTTTTAATCGGTGCGCTTTATTCTCTGCCGATGTATATCCAGTAGCCCTCAAGGTGTGTATCAAGATAAAACCCGAGATGCACCCGAAGGCAAGCATAAAACCGCTGTTCCCAAGAGCCACGAGACTCGTGTCGATGCGCGAAATCGGCTCGAGGATCAATTCCTAACTCGGCAAAGATACATACGAATAAAAACACAGTGTAATATATTAGAGATAATAGTGATCGGCGGACGGACCCCTGAGAGAGGGTCGTGAGAAGTCGCCATGATATATAGCTTGATGCCAGATAGGTCCAGATGGTACTTATTGCTGCCCGAAGACGCGCCTCCCATAGTTCGATCACGCCGAACACTAAGCCCTTTGAATTCTCTGCATTGAATAAGCAATGCAGTAGCCCCCGAGACACTGGTCGGGTGGCAACACCAGATCAGGGGATCGATGTGCCCCTTTAATATTTATAGATAATGAGCGCAAAGCCCAGTAGCCCCCGAGCCTTAATGTGGGCACGGGTGGCTGAATTAAGGATCGATATCCAGAGTAAAATCACAGATTATGTGTAATGATTCTATGTATCCAAGTACTTTACATCATTATGTTTACTCCATTGTGACCGTTTATCAGTTGAAAGTGGCCAATCGTCGGCTTCTACCCCTTTGTAGATACTACGCAGGGTGTTTATGCAATAACCAGACAACCCTTAGCCGACGTCTTGGTGCCCGGAGGCGGTTGTGTTAGCGGAAACGAGGCAATCAGATATCTTGGCTTTATAACTTTCACATAGTCATAGGAGCTTTAAACTGGGGAAGCTAGCTACGAGCCCCCGGTTAGTGTTCGGCTACAACGGCTACAGCTGAGGTCAATCCATAAACACTTCGGCCAATGTTATGAACAGCCCGTCATTTAACATAGTCATCGGATCGCTGACCAGTTTACGCCTATTGTGACAGTCAGTTTTCGGCTTTCTCCACTGAGGTGCTTGACCATGCGAGCTGGAAGCACAATCGCAGTGGTTCTCCTTTGGCACACCTAGCCGAACAAAGCGGAACATAGGAGGCAAGCACAGGAGCCGGGCAACCCAACTATTGACCGAAGACATAATTCGAAACCGATGCATATATAGCAATATCCGAGAATGTTTTTGCCGAATCCCCTAAATGTGTCCGGCGTTGCACTGCGAGACTAATGCTGAAAACGCACAAATAGTTGAAAAGTGCCATAGGCTCGAAAAGCCAAAAAACTTATTCAAAAGTTTAATGTCCGAACTAGATCAAGTATTCGGTGCCAAATTGAAAATCGGTCTTAGAAAAAAAGGGGGTTTCTGTCGTGCTTTAACATGACACATCCTACCTCAAGACTCCAAGCGGGTCAGCCTATGGCCTCAACCTCCTTATCCCGAAGGCAGCGTGCTTCTCCGAGGCTAGTTTAGCAAACTGCACTCGAGCGGATTTAGAGAGAACCAAGGCTATCGGGCTATTGACCACACACTTGCATCGAGAAAGGAGTGATAGAAAAAAGACTTTGCAACGACCAAGAAGAAAAACAGCTCATACTAATTTAAGAGCCCCCAACTGACTTGGGTAAAAGAATTTTATGTATAATGATTGTATGTACCGAAGTACTAATATCATATCTTTGTTCATCCGAACTTTAAACGCATCTTAACCGACCGTCGGCTTCTCCCTCTTCGGTCAAGGACCGAAAAGTGTTATGTACTCCACCTGTCGAGAATATCAACGGTGTTTACAATAACCAGGCAATCAGGTCATAAGGTCAGAATGCATAAAGCACGCCAGGAACTTATGCTATATTACTAACAGAGTGTAAAAAGCATCTTCGAAGAAAATAGCACCCCCACCGATACCTTTCTTCGATGCTCATTGTTACTATGAGACTTGTGCAATAGATTTTTTGTACTCATGAGTTCCGTTGTGTGCCGACCATAATTGAAAACACTAAGAGCGCTAGCTTTCGGCTTCACCCAGTCTGAGGTCCGGCTCGGATGAACCGGTCGTGACAATCACAGAGGTGCTCCCTTTACTCCCTAGCCGAACAATCGGGAACGTATGGGTAAACACAGGGCAAGGCAACCCAGCTTGCAAATCACTTAGGTCAATATGGTGCATATTGTGGCATAATACACGAACAAGGAACGAAGCTGTACAAGTATAATCATTTGCAAGAGGAAAGGCTTCATAAAGGAAACCCCCAAGTAAACGGGGTATTTGAATTTGTGTGTCACAAAAAAAGTTTGGACAAGGAAGTTTTTTGCAAACAACCTTTTGTCAAAAAGGTATAATGCTTGGTCGGACCGAACAAAATTTAAAACTGAAAGTTTTTGAGCATGAAAGCGACTTAGCTGGTTAATGTGCTCGGTGTTGATGACGCGGTCCTATCTTGACGCGAGACAAGGTCCCAGCCCCAAGCCGGTCTCGAGGTGGCGGAGCGAAGAGCTCGGCAATCCGAAGTGGCGACGTAGCACGGCCAATGTAGGCCGGTAGAGCGACGCCAAAGAGACCACGCGACGCAGTCAAAGTCCATTACCTGCACATGTAGAATAGTGCGGTCCAGGAAATAATAATAATATATATAATCCTTGCGTAATTTCTTTGCGCAAAAATAATTTATTTAAAGAGATGTGGCCTGGTCTTTGAAGCCAATGTCGATGCAGGCGTCGGTGTGACGCAGGACAAAGCCCGAATTTGCGAGGCGGTCCGGCTCCGGATGCGGCGTCACGAACTATGTCTGAAACCGATCGAACCACCACGCGACCGTTTTTAATGTGGCCGCCATTTGATAGACCTATGTACAGATGATGGAACAAACCAGAGTAATAGTTCCTTAAGAAAAATAAACCCAACAAGCAAAAATTGTTAGGATTAATAGAACCTGGTTTATTTGTTGTAGTAGTCCGAAGAAAAGAGACTCCCAAAATTGGGACTCAATCCGCATACCCATTGCCTGATGGGCAATGAAGTGATGGCGTGGCGACGCTTGTAAAGGTTGACTCGCCGAGGCAAAGCCCCCGGTCCAGCTGACGTGACGAAGCTGGTCGGCTGGTGTCGCCGAAGTTACCGGAGTGTGCTGATGAAGGGACGACGAAGCCCCCGGTCTGGACGAGGAAACGAAGCAGATCAATGAGGAGATGTTGCAGCTGCCATGTCAGCCGAGTTGTTGAAGTAGTTCGGCGTTGGTGGACCTTGGCTCGATGAAGCAACAGTTCGGCCATGCCGATGCAGGTCGTAACTTGTGATGTGGTCAATACTAGCTTGCTGAAGTGGCCGTGCGGCAATGCCGGTGTGCCCGCTCCATGTAATCCGTGGGGCGGTGATGTTTTATCTTTGGTGATTCCGAACTCTTGTTTGGCTCGCCGCGGTGAGTATCCGAAGAGGTTGAGCTCGGCTCAAAAATCGACGACATGTCTAGCGCAGGTCGGTAGCCGTGGAGCTATATTGCCGGACTGGTTTGACACCAGCGTGATGGCGAAGATTACCTCAGAGGAGGATTAAAATTTTATGGGCGCGTGTTAAAAACAATGCGCAATACTTTAGAAGAAAATTCCTTTTAAAAAGGTTGTCAAATATCACGTTTATAAAGAAACATGAATTCGGGTAGGATATGTATTCGCGTAGGAAACAGATCTGAAAAGTGATGCCCTAATCGGGAGGTTCCCGGAGTTTGGACGGTCGGATCGAGCTGAATGTTTGACAGGCGGTAGATATAGGAATTCCATAGCCGATCAACGGTTGGATCTTCCAAAGGACGTCTGAGCTAGATGCTGGACACCACGCTCCAAACTCGTTCGGATTCTCGTCCAGATTCAATGCGGCTCCGGTATATCGGAGATTGCCGGAGATTCCTCCATCGAAACTCGACGAAATTTTCCAGGGTCGTTGTAGACTCAGTTCCGCACAATTCCACCGAAGCAATTGTTAAAGCGACACTCGAGGAGGCGGTGGTGGCGGATACAAGTTCGCTGTCCGTAAAAGCGGCCTTGATCGCCCGAGGGCAATGTTGACGTTGAGACCCTGAGTGCCATGGATGATTCCTCCATGATCTTGATAGAGATCGGAGTTGATGTTAATGAACCCCCTTGTCCGAACATGACGATCGGAGGCAGGGCACAGTATTCGGTCGAGCCGAGGTGACCGGTCGAGTCGGTGACGAAGAAGTCGATGTCGCAGTTGGTGTGCTGACGATCCATTGATCCTTTTGCCGATCACACAGCGGAACTCTCAATGAAAGCACCAATGTCGGTGTCAAAACCGGCGGATCTCGGTAGGGGGTCCCGAACTGTGCGTCTAAGGATGATGGTAACATGAGACAGGGGACACGATGTTTACCCAGGTTCGGGCCCTCTCTATGGAGGTAATACCCTACTTCGTGCCTGATTGATCTTGATGATATGAGTATTACAAGAGTTGATCTACCACGAGATCGTAGAGGCTAAACCCTAGAAGCTAGCCTATGGTATGATTGTTGTATATCTATCGACTAGCCCGGCCTCAGTTTATATAGTGCACCAGAGGCCTAGGATAATAAGAGTCCTAGCCGAATACACCGGTGGGGAGGAGTCCTTTTCTTGATCGCTAAGTCTTGTGGAATCTTCCTTGTATGCGGCAGCTGTCCGGACTGACCCATGAGTATACGGCCATGGGGGTCCTCGGCCCAATCCAACTGATCGGGAGACGACGTGGTGAGTACCCCCTAGTCCAGGACACCGTCAGGCGCCTTGGATGATTTGGCACAGCCGACTGCCGCTCGCGTCCATCGCCTCCATAAGTGCTTGTGGCTTCTGGTCACTTGTTCTTGGATTGGAGTGAGCAGTGTTGCGCAGAGACTTGGGAATAGATGGATTGTAGTGGTGGTGCACCTTTATTATATGAGAGTCCAAACTCGGTTGCATTCACACCGTGCTGGCTCTATTCTGCTTCTCCAATTAATTCCCTCTGCATGTAATTGAGGATGCATCATTGACCGTTCAACGTCTCGGGAACCGCTACCCTCTTCCTCCTTGGCATTCAAGCACCTATGGACCCGTCGACGAGGTGCCTATGGTGACTTTGTAAATTTCAAGATGATTGTGCCGCGCGTGTAATGCGTTCATAGGGGTGAGTGTATGCGGCGTGTATATGAGCGCTATGCGTCTGGATCGTGTCAAAAAACGTAAATGCATGTCAAAAAGAGACTAGTCAGTATACTCAATATTGTGCACCTCGGAGAGGAAAACGATAGAACTCGTACGTATTTATTTACGGTGCAGATTCACTCATTTTGCTCCATATGTACTCCGTCTTGGTGTAGTCTAGTCACTTGTTGAAATCTCAAGAAGGGCAAATACTCCTTTCTGGTTTACAGGGCTATACTAGCAAGTAGTTGTAATGCATTACTAGTACAATAGTGGGCTCACATAGCAATTTTGTCTCATGCAAGAGCTCGCTATATGCGTGCTCCAATGTTCGCAATCGCAACGTTCGGTTTGCGCTTGGCTCTTCGCCTCTTCAAGAAGACGAACAATCATGTTACTACTATCGCTTCTACAAAGGTGTCGAATCCATCTGCATGTCCGTCCATCACTGCGAAAGGTGACGGATAGCTTGTTGTAGAAGTACTACTAAGCAAAAGCCTGTCCTCGTTTGCGAGCAACCGCGCGCACGGGCGAGGGAGAAGGCGTGTAGTAAAATAAAGCTTCTCCTCATTGTACGAGTTGACGCGACACATCATAGCATTGGCCCCACATGCTTGCCTCTAAACTTGGCTGAAAGACCCGCAGTGTACAATATATTTGCTGCAACCTCTAACATTTACCCACCACAAATTAAAATATATGTGGCCGTACATGCAGAGGCCGGGGAGTCCCGCCTTTTCAAAAAAAAAACAAATTAAAATATATATTCCTGTCTTGACCAGATGAGCGTGCAAACTACAATCACCAGGGTGACAGTTAGGGCCAGAAGACTATTTTATTTTATTTTAAAAACTTCGAGACGGCCACATAGCGTGGAGCCGGCCCCAATGATTTTAAGCTTACAGGCACGGTACACGCTATCCTAGACTACTCTACACATGAAACTGCCACACGAGCGTCCGGGTTGCGCTTGGCTCTTCGCCTCTTTGGGAAGTCGAACAATGATGGAGTACTATCTGCCTTTGGAGGAGTACTACAAGACACTTCCGCCATCTCGACACCGATTGAATCTTGCATGTCCACCACGTGCGGGAGGGAGAGCGTAGCGAAAGCTTCTCCTAGTCTTGCCAGCCACCACGCTCATGGGCGAGGGAGGGACGCTCCTGCCTTTGCGTGTATGACAGGTGGGCCCGACAGGTGTGTGGCCAACCTGTCATACAACCAAAGGCAGGTGTAGTTAAGTCCGCGAGGGAGAGGATAATCAAAGTTCTCATTGATGTACGAGTTGACGCGGCACATCAAAGCACTGCACTCGATATACTCCCTCCTTTCTGGTTTATAAGGCTCAATTCAAAAATCTCACCAACCAAGGTATTGTAGATGGTGAGTGGTGGAATATTTTTTGTAGTTTGCAAAAGCACCCAATTAGTGGTCTTGTTTTTCTCAAAAAGGTATGTTTATCAATGCATTAATTGCAATGCATGCATGCATAAATTACATGCATTGGTCAATTTTCTCTTAATACTTGCATACAATGATTTAATGCACCTTGGAATCTGAAATGTGATGGGGAACAACCAAATTGAGCCTTATAAAATGGAAAAACTGAAATTTTGAGATAAGCCCTATAAACCGGAAAGGAGGGAGTATTTCAATAAGTTGCGTTTATCGATGCAGTAATTACAACGCATGCATGCATGTCGTGACTCTTCTTTTGATACTACTTGCATGTGTTGATTTAATGCACCTTGAAGTAGTACTATAAAATATGTGACGGTAAAGCTTTGTAATACCCCGGCCCAAGTCGAGAGATGGTTGTGCATGAGGAGGGCGAGATCATGCGGCCGAACAGGACCCAACGATGGAGCTCTCTAAGGTCTCGATGGACCTCACCGTGCTCCACTTGCCTTGTGCCTCCGCCTTGACTCCTCCGCAGGTATGAGGTTCGAATACACATCGTCTGCTCGGCTGATTGAGCAAGGTGCATGTTTCTTGATTGATGTGTTGTTCGATTGATTTACTGCGGTGCAAGGGAGGGCACTGCTCGCGCAGACTGCCGCGTCGAGCGCCCCGGGAACCACGGCAGTGCCAGAAGTGCGAGCACGACGGTGGCTTCGACGTGCGGAACACAGCGGTGGACTCCGTCCTTTCGTCAGTGAGGGTGGAGTGCCCGCACGAAGGCTGTGGGCTCTACGTCACTTACCACAAGCTCGCCGATCACCAGAGCGTGTGTCCGCTCGCGCCCTGCAAATGCCCCGTGCGTCTGCTTCACGGATACGTGGCCCGCCATCGGGCGCTCTACCACCACATTAGCACCGCGCATCCCATGCCCGTGCACGGGATCCCGTCTGACGGCAAGGTGCTCCAACCGCAAGTGCCACGCCGGAGCCACGGCTCTTGCTGTTGTTGAGGAGGACCGCCAGACGCTTTTCTTGGTCGGCGGCATGCTCGACATCGGCGCGCTTATCGCCCGGTCGGCCGTCGTGATCGAGCAGGGCGTCCCCACCGACGCACTACTTAGCCAAGCTGGGCGAACGGCTGCCGGGGAGCCCAAAGGCACGACCGACGCCAAGGTGGAAATGGAGGTGACAAGCAACAAGGATCCCGGCGACGTCGACGTGCAGGAGCTGACCTTCTTGACAGTTCTGCCCAAGCTGCTGGCGGGGCTAAGCTTGTGTCCCTCCACATTCAGATTGACAAGCTCACGTCCTAAATGTTTCTACAGTGCCTTCTGTTTATCTTAGTAATATGCTAATATAGGGATTACCTTGGTCTAATTTAGCTTAAGAAATGGTGGGTTTTGGTGGCGATGCAGCAATTACTTTGACATCAGATCGGTAATTTCCAACAGTTGAACTGATATTTTGTGTCTGTTGGATATAAAGTTCCTTTGGGTAAGAAGTACTACTTGTCATCAAAATGGATAAAAGGAGATGTATGTAGACGTATTTTAGTTCTAGATACGTCCCTTTTTATCCATTTTGATGCCAAGCACTCCCTCCGTTCCACAATACATGCCTTCCATTTGTCAAAATATAGATGTATCTAGACATATTTTAGTATATAGGTACATCCATGATAGATCCAATCGGATGGTTGAGAACACTACAATTAAGTAGCTACAGATGCGTGTGTGACTCCCAGATGCAGAGGCCGGGGGTCATCATCCTCCTTTTCGAGAAGAAACAGACGCGTGTGTGAGAGGACGAGTGCGTGCGTGCACCTCTTCTCTTCTGTATAACGTACTACTAAACTCAGAGTACAAGTTTTTGTGGGTGGCACGATGGTGCGTGCGAGAAGTACCGAGAGATAGGTTTAATGCGTCAGAAAAAAGGACTAGCCTAGAGCTCGCCACGCGGCTATCCCTGTCGAACGCCCCATTAACCGTAAGATATGTATACGACGGTGCCAGTTATTGCACGCATTACAGCAAAGATTTCTCCTTTCCAGTTTATAGAGCTTAATTCAAAAATCTCACCAACCAAGATGGTGAGTGGTGGAATATTTTTGTAGTTTGCAAAAGCACCTAATTAATGCTCTTGTTTTTCTCAAAAATTATGTTTATCAATGCATTAATTGCAATGCATGCATGCATAAAGTAGCTTATGCCTCGTCACATTCCAAATTACTCCATGCTATATTGAATTGCAAACCTGTTCACACTGATCACAACCTAAACGGTTTCCCACTTAGGAGCGTATTAGTACCACGCTATATTGAATTCCAAACCTGTTCACACCTATCACAACCTAAACAGTTTCCCACTTAGGAGCGTATTAGTACTCGGTTATAAATACTAGTATGCCAAGATGACTGCACATTCCTCCTCAACTCCTCATCCACAAAAACAAACAAGTCATTCAACATCCTTCCCTTGCGTCTGCCATGGCCAGCGTGAGTTCTGGGTCGAGAGATTGCCACCAGGGAGAGGTGAGAATGGAAGCGGAAGCACGAGAGATGTCCCGCCTCGCTGCGAGAGCAACCGACATGTCCCGCCGCGCGGAAGTAGCAGCACAGAGGTCCCGCCGCGCCGCTGAAGTAGCACAGAGGTCCCGCCGCGCCGTCGATGCAGCAGACTGGTCCGGCCGCGCCGCGGAAGCAGCAGAGATGTCCCGCCGCGCCACGAATGCAGCAGAGATGTCCCGCCGCGCCGCGGCGGCCTGGGAAAATTTCGCGGGCAAGCGGCGATCGTTATACAGGCGCATGCATGCGATCGTCCATAGCCAGATGGATCAGATCTCCAGTTGGGCGAGGTTGTAGGACGCCGTGAAAGCCTCGTTTGAACAGGCTACCGGCGTCATCCGACAACTAAGGGAGGGCAATGAGAGGCTCCGGGCCGAGCGCGACCTGCTGAGGGAGAAGATCGTCCGTAGTGCAGACCAGCAGGAGGAGACCAGTGCCTTGTTGAAGAGGACCGGTGTCATCGTCAAGAAACTTATGGACGAGAATGACATGCTCCGCAACGAGCGCCAAAGGCCGGTGGAGGAATCCGTGGATGTTCTCAAGCGGCGTCTTGAGGACATGAAAGAGCTCATCGTCGCTCGCCGCGGAGACTAGTTCCCGCGGCCTGCAGCAACGCATCAAGAAAGTAGAGATCGCGAGCCGATCCTTGTCTTCCTTTTCTTTTGCCCTTGTGTATTTCGGCGTAGCCGCATGTGGCTTTTTAATTATCTTTCTAATTATGTAAGACAATTAATCGTCCTTATCTTCTTTGGAAGATCAATGTTGCCAGTGGAATGAAGAAAACTCTTGTTTGTGGCGACCACAGCGTTCTTTGTTCTTCTAGTTGTCTTTGGGCTTCCTTTAGTTTCCTGGTTTCTTTTGATGTAATAATCGGTTTAGGATGTGGATTGTGTCGTCGGATGTGAAATGTTGGGTTTTAGCGCGGATGTTTGGCCTTTGTTGGCCTCTTGGGATGTTGCGATTTCAATCTGGTAGCTTTTAGTCCTTCGTGTTAGGCTGGAGTTGTGCTGAACTTTTTGTGAATTGTGGTGATTTTCAAGAATGAAAATCGGAAGGGCAAGCCCTTCTTTGATAAAAAATTAATCGTCCTTATATATTCATCAGTCTTGCTATAAGTCGCAGTAGATACTATATAGGTCCGTCGGATCTTACATCAAGATCCGTGCTTTCAGATTTTCTTTTTTCTCTCTTAAATCTCAGTCGAGTGAGACATAGCCACGCCATTAAAGAGAGGCTTGGGCACCATTAATGGAGACCTTGGGAGAGAGGTGGACGACAGATGGAGGTCAAAGGGCTCTCCTCCCGATAAGCACGCGCAGGGGTCTGATAGCACGCCTCTCGTACTCAAATAGCTACCCTACACGGCGCCTCCTAGCTAATAAAAAATGGGGATGCGTGGCTGCACGTAAATGGTACTAGTAAGTAGAACGCCCACGGTTTCAATAATACTTGTGTTTCCGATTGTAACGTGACAACACTTGTTCCAAAATGACTTTGTTGATTGTTAATGTGTGCGCCTTCGCAAATCGGACTGCAAATTTACCACAGCATGTTGGTGCCATGTCATGGCACCAAGCCAAGTTTCATTATTTTCATGCGTGTTTTGGATTTACAGGAATTAAAAACTAAGTTTCTCAATGTTTCCAACCCAGCCACGACGCCCAGAATTTTGAATTTCATTCCCATTTCTTGCATGGAACCTAGAAATTTACCCGAGGACCCACATGTGATTTTTCAACCAACTTTGGTGCACTAGAACATGTGCTTGTATTTCAAATTTGAAATATGCACACAAAGGTGACACGTTCCCTCCTAGAACCACGAGCCTTCTTAAGAGAAGCTCCGATTTGCAAGAAGCTTATACCAAAATTTGTTCCTATTCAGCCAATTTTTTTAACCACGGCATGGTACTACCATGACATGACACCATGCCAAGTTTCATGATTTTAAAACCAAGTTTCTCAATGTTCTCTACCGAGCCACGATGCCCAGACGTTTGAATCTTATTCTCATTTTTTGCACCAAAGTTGGTTGAAAAATCACATTTGTGTCCTCGAGTAGAAATTCACCCGAGGACACAAATGTGATTTTTCAACCAACTTTGGTGCATGGGAGCATGTGCTTGTAGTTCAAATTTGAATTATGCACATTAAATGACCAAAAAATCAATTAATGTGTAAATAAGGCCAAACGAAGCCGGAATAATTCCAAAATTTAACAGGGCACTCATGTAGTTCTATGTTGCCTTTGTAAATAAACTCAAGGGGACAACGATATGGTTTCACACTCAAAGGTGGCACGTTCCCTCTCGTAACCATGAGCCTTCTTGAGAGAAGCTTGGTTTGCAAGAAGCTTATACCAAAATCTGTTCCTATTCGGCCATATTTTTACCACAACATGGTAGTACCATGACATGACATCCATGCCAAGTTTCATGATTTTCAGACGTGTTTTGGATTTACAAGAATTTTAAAACCAAGTTTCTCAATGTTCTCGGCCGAGCCACGATGCCCAGATGTTTTAATTTTATTCTCATTTCCTGCATGGGACCTAGGAATTCACCGAGGACACAAATGTGATTTTTCAACCAACTTTGGTGCACGAGAGCATGTGCTTGTAGTTCAAATTTGACTTATGCACATTAAATGACCGTAAACTCAATTAATGTATAAAAACGACAAGCGAACCTGGAATAATTCCAAAAATTAATAGGGCACTAATGTAGTTCTATGTTGCCTTTGTTAAGAAACTCAAGGGGGGGGGGGGCAGCGTATATTGTTTTACACTCAAAGGTGGCACGTTCCCTCTTAGAACCACGAGCTTCCAAATCGGCCCAATTTTTTACCACAACATGTTAGTGCCATGACATGACACCATGCCAAGTTTCATGATTTCCAGCCGAGTTTTGGATTTACATGAATTTAAAATCTAAGTTTCTCGATGTTCTCGGCAGAGTCATGACGCCCAGATGTTTGAATTACATTCTCATTTCTTCCATGGGACCTAGAAATTCAACCAAGGGAACACATGTGAATTTTTAACCCACTTTGGTGACCGGAGCATGTGCATGCAATTCATGTTTAGATTACGCACATTAAAAGTCCAGAAACTCAATTAATGTATAAAAGGCCAAATGAACCCGAAATAATTCCAAAATTTAACAGGGCAGTCATATAGTTCTATGTTGCCTGTAAATAAAATCGGGGAGGCAGCGTATATCGTTTCAAGATGTAAAGGTGACATGTTCCCTCTCGGAACCACGAGGCTCGTTGAGAGAATCTCCGGTTTTGCAAGAGGCTTATACCAAAACTTGTCCCAATTCAGCCAAAAATTATACGTATGAAAACAGGGTTTAGATTATCCCGAACATCTCGCTACCTAGACCAATAATGTAGTATGATTTGAATTCAACATAAAATGGATACAAATATTTGAGTTGGAGAGCATATGGTACATGTAGTTCATAGTGAAATATGATTACTGCTATATGCATGTCTTTTTGTTATCAAGATAATATTTAAATTATTGTATAACTTGACAAGAGTCATATTCAAATAAGGAAAATTGATTCAAATTTAGTCCACATGGTAGACGACAATATATATGTTCACATGGTGGAGTAAAATGTTCATATATGATGGAAGATCAAAATGTACGACTACATCAATTATAAACTGCAAGGTCACCTAATGATATATTCGAATTCAACATAACGTGGATTCAAAAATAGAAATTCGAGATCATGGCATCTGTAATCATATAAAAAGGGACATTACTCTTTCTTTGGTGGGAATTGATTTGTTTTTTGTTGTTGTTGAGGGAAGTGCGGATCGATTTGGTCTTGTCTTGAGGTAATCTTGTTCTCCCGATTTTTTGTACATTTTTCTTGTAGTTTTTTCAATGGCATCTATAACAATATAGTAAAAGGGGACATGACTCTCTTGTGTATTGTATGAATTGTTTTTTTACACGTTAAGTTTGTTCTGCCGAACACGGAATCCGCACCTTGTTATCCCGAAATTTTCAAGCTCGAGTATCTTTTGTCTCACCTGCTTTGAAACTCTTGCTTCTTCAATCCGCGCCGCGCCTTGTTATCCCGAAATTTGGACGCGCGCGAGAACTCCCTCCTCATCTGAAATCGCTCCCGCAGCCCGCATAATACGAAATCCCCTTCTACCCCTCAGCCGGAAATGAAGCTCCATGTCGCGGTGTCAAAACCGGTGGGGGTGCGCTGGTAACTTACCCTACATTTCGGACAAGCGCGTCCCTAAGCTTGGCTCTCCCCTCCCCTTCGCCCCCCCATTCGTACACCGAGGCCGCCAAAACACGCGAAACCCCACGCTCCTCCGTTGGCCTCCCGACCGCCGCCCAGCCGGAGACTCTTCCCCGACTACGTCGTCCACCACAACAGCTCGTCGTCCCTCATCCACCGCACCGGATGAGGATCTGTTGTCGATCTCGTCGTCCCGCCGGATCAGCCGCCCCTACCTCCACCTCCAAGGAGCTGCCCCGATGTTCGCCTCGTCTATCGCGCCACCTCAATCCCCACAGAACCGTCTTGACCTGCCCCACCGGAACCGCAGCACCCTCACCAATTCCTCCGATGAAGCCGAGGCCAACTCGGCGCCACCAAGGAGGTTCTGCACTCACCGCTGCATTTTATCTTTTATTCGATCTCACGGGGCTGCCGGTGCTTGATACCGAGCAGACATGGCGTCTCCATCGACGGCGCCGTCGCCGTCCACATCATCCACGGCGTCTCTCCCCCATGTCGTTGCTTCCTTGGCGGCGACGTCCACAATGGCACTAGTTGCAGCTGCTCCGACTCTCACTTCGCTACTGCGGCTCGTTCTTCTTTGTCGGTCGCTGCTGCCATCGCTCCTGCTTTTCGTTCGTCTTGCTGCTCGCTCTTGCTCTCGCTTGCCGCTGCCGCTGCTACGACCTCCGGCAGCTACAGGAGTTGCTGCTTTAGCACTCGCTCGCGGTGCTACTACATGACTTGCTCTCTGCTAGTGCGTTCCCTGCTCAAGCGTCTGCTGATTTGGATCACTGCTTCTCTGCTACTAGTGCTCGAACGCCCTAAACATCTATTGCAATGCTCTATTACTAGTTCAATCAGTTTCGACAGTAAAATTTAGTTTCCACTGTGAAGTTCATTTTCTTCGATTAAGTTCGAGTGACCGATTTACAACATCTATCGGAGCGGCAGTGGCGTGGATGATGCATTTTACATCTAGCACTTTTTGGTGATGTATTTTACATCATCTTTTGCAGATGATATTAGGGTCCCACTTCAGATTAACGTTATCTGTCTTGTCATGCTTCACCTCGTCGCCAGACACCTTAGCGGAGCTGCTCCAACGACGGAACCGTCCATCACAAATGAGCAAGACCCTTGGCGCCGCTTCCAGAGGCCTATGATCTTCTTCCCCGCCCGACAAATACACCAAAGATCATCACCATCCTCCACGTCCAACCCAATGATGTTGAGGTCCACAAGGCTATGCCAAAGAGGTTGTACACTCGTCGCATCACTTTGTTTCTCCATTCCTCTGTTCTTCCAATTCATGTGAGCCAAACACCCGGGTTGGATCAAATCCTATGTTTCCAAATGCTCTGTTTTGCGCGTGCATTCCTATCCTATTCCTGTGTTTTTCTTGTCCCTGCGTTTATAGAATCCTCCAATTCTAAGGAGCCCTTACAGATTTACTTCATTTTCAGATTGGCGTAAAAGAAAACTCTGTGTGTTATGTCCTGCTCCTGCCGTGCCGTCATCCACCCCACCCGAGGTGGACCATCGACAAAAGCGTTCACTGCAGCAGAGATCTCCCCTGAAGACTTTCTGTCGCCGCCTCAGATCATCTTCCCCGTTGCCGGCAGCCACGCCAACTGCATTACCATCATCGATCGAGCGAGATGAACACGAGGACTACACAGTTCCTAAGAGAGGTCGCAGTCTTCGTGTTTGCTTACGTTATACATCGGTTATTATTACCGCTACTTTATCGTTCAATCTTGAGTTTTGAATTGCCCATGGGTCTCATATCGAGCCGAACGAATAGTATATGTCTACTATCCGGTTCATCCGGGTCTTCTATGTGGTTCATGTTGGGTGGGCAACAAACAATAGATGATCCATTGTCTATCTTTTTAAACCAAGCTATAATCTACACCGCTATCATTAGTTTTGGATCCATCCACTCGTTTGCTTCCATCGGTCTTGATTTTTGCATGCACCCCTTAGGCCTTACAAAATCTAACTATTTTTTATTATGCATGTCGATATTGTACACAATCGCATCGAACATGTAGAGAAAATGAGAAGACTGTTGCGTCTTGAATATAATGTCATGCAGACGCTGCTCCATGGTGGGCTAAGTGGGCCCCCTCTCTGCATTTCCAGATTGTATTCCATAGGAAGATAACTGCTCGGATGGAGATTCGGAAGGAGCCGACCACGCCTTTGTTTACCACCTCATGTGTTTGCTCTAACCTGGCATGCTGATGTTGGTCATATCATGCATATGGCGCCTTGCATTGCTTACATTATACATCTTATATGTCATCAGCTTAGTTTAGATTTGCTTTATGTGAATGCCACCTGTTTGGTTTCTATATCATACTCCCACCATTCCTAAATATTTGTCATTTAAGTGATTTTAACAAGTGACTACATACAGAGCAAACTGAGTGAATATACACTCTAAAATATGTCTATATACATCTGTATGTGGTAGTCCATTTGAAATCTCTAAAAAGACAAATATTCAGGAATGGAGGGAGTATATGGGAATTATGCAATGCCATCTTCTTTAGCCAGGCGTCATATACATGAATCATGCAATGCCATCCTATTTAGCCAGTCATCGTATATGTGAATTGTATCGTGCCATATTTTTTCCCATAATGTATTCCATTTGTCAACAATGTTTATACATTCATCTACTCTTCTGTGCATCAGCCATTTGAGTCGGTCATGGGAAAATCTGAGTGAAAACAAGGTCTTCGAAGCGATCGGTGCTACTGTCGATGCAGATTTCTTCTTTGATTCTGAATAGCTCCTCGGTGGAGGATTCAGAGAGATGACCAACAGATTCCCCACGAGGTGCATGCTTTAACTTGGCTGGGTTATATTGCTCATATCATGCATATAGTGTCTTGCATTGCCATGCCATCTCGCTTAGATTAGACATGCTTTGTGTGAATGCCTCCTGTTTGCTTTCTATATCGATATGTGAATTATGCAATGCCATGTTTTTCAGCCGCTTATCATATATGTGAATTATGCACCGCCATGGAGCCGTGCATCATATATGTGAATTATCTCGTGCCATCTTTTTTTCATTACGTATTCCATTTGTCGACAATCATGTATATTGAACTACTCTTCATGTGTATCAGCCATTTGAGCCGGTTATGGAAAAATCTGGAGTGAAAACAAGGTCTTCAGAGCAGGCAATTGTACCTGTTGAAGCATATATCTCGATGGTTATAGGGAGCTCCTGAGAGGAGGATTCAGAGACAGATGACCACTCCTATATCCCACCTGAGGTGTATGCTCTAAGTTGCAATGTTTATATTTCTCATATGATGCATATGGTTTCTTGCATTGCTTAGTTTAGACATCATATACACAATATTGAATTCTATCTGCTTAGTTTAGAGATCATACATGCGAGTGCCAGCTGCTTAGTATATGAATCAATTATGTCAATTATATCATGCCATCCTGTATACTTAGACAACATGTATGTGAATTATTTCATCCCAACCTATTTTAGAAAGACATTATATAGTTTTGTCATGTCATCCTGTTTAGGTACTCATCATATGTTGAATTATGCCATTATATCCTGTTAAGTTATCCATCATATATCTGAAACCGTGTCATGCTATCATGTTTAGTTAGGCATCATATATGTGAAATTGTGTCATGCTGTCCTGTTTGGTTATACAACATATATGTGAATTACCACATCTGTCTATCATACAATGTCTGTACGTTCAATTTCTTTTCTTGTTTATCAGCCATTTATCTAAGGGAGCAAAAACCCGTTCTTCACAAAAGACAGTGCTACCCGTCGATGCAGATAGAACCATGGTTGTACTGGCCCACAAACTAGCCCCACCACACATAATCGAGACTCTTCCAGATTGCACACTTACACGTTGGGTAGAGAACCAGCTACAACCCATCTAACCGCAACCCCAAATGGATAGTAACCCACTTATAGTTGACAAAGCACCATGTCCACCACAGTAGTACCCCCACAAGAGCAGTTTGTAAAGCTATGCGGTGCCCAAAGCACGAAGACCACCACAATAACCCAAACTCCACGTTTAAAGCGGAAGAGCAACTGTTGTTAGGTCGATTCCGTAGCTATGGTCCATACTCCTTTCTTTGTTGCATCCTTTGTATTTACTCATACCAACTACTTTCGAATTTGAAGGATCCAATTGAAACTCCAATGGCGCAACAGGTATGTTTTAAACCTATTTCTTTAACTGCATTGCAGTTCTAACTTCTTGCTCTATGTTGATTTGAGTTTAAGTTGTATAAACAGTTATGTTCTCATGTGATGCACATTACAAGTACTGCCAATGCTGTGTAGTTTCTCACACTTATATTCTGTCTATGTCTTTGTGTCTTAAAAATATATGAGTTGAACTGTGTCTCTATCTTGATTAGGGAACATAAACTAGAATGATATGGACAATACGGTGACCATAGTACATAGATATATGTTTGTTTCATCTTTGTTATCCTGTCCACCTTACTACTGAACCGGTTTACCAAAGTGAGTTTCGTATACTACAAGCTAAACCTGTGATGTGTCTGCTTGTTTCTCTTGTAGTATGCAAATAGAATATTGGAGAAGAGCACCACACTATGCAATGGTAGAGAAAGTAATGCAGATAAGGTTCAAGATAGCGAGACAACCCTGTTGGTCTCCAAGAAAGGTGATAAAAACGATCTTGTAGACAGTGAGAAAACCCCACAGTCATGCATTGATGTAGTGTTCGAAGTTATCGTCAGCATCACCGGGCACAAGCTCTTTGAACTTCGCCGCTGAATCACTTGACTTCTTCGCCTCAGCTACAAGTCGAAAGGCATCGATCACCGGTTGCGGCAAGAAGTCAGAGGATCGAGGAAGTCCCTGCAGAATTCAGATCGTACTTTCTTGTGCAAAGACAATTACCGGAGGATTTAAGCGCCAAACAAGAGAAAGTTAATAAGCTTGCTAAGCATCTTGCCAACATTATGGGTACCGGTGATATTGTTTCTTGAACTTCTCTTTGAAGTGGTTTCAGCTCGACTTGTTTTTCATGGCGTTTATATGCTTCTTTGTTCCCTATATTTGCACTGGTGGCGAACTTTGATGCCCAGTGGATGTAATATGTATAATAGCCGTGATAGCCTAGCATAAGTTGCTTGCTTATTTATTTCCTTGTTGTCTTGTTTATTTGTTTGCTTGTAGTCGGCAGTTCTTTTTCCGCGGTTTGCTAGTGGCTGCAATAACCTATTTTTAAAACTAGGCCACAATAACCATGGGCTAATATTCTTGTAGTGACCTTTGGGCCTCCTACGGGCCAGAAAGCGATGGGCCTTCTACGGGCCGTAGAAACAATGGGCCTTCTACGGGCCATAGAAACAATGGGCCTTCTACGGGCCGTATCATCAATGGGCCTTATACGGGCCGTATGATCGATTGGCCAAACATGGGCCAATAACAGGCCGCATTATGGCCGTAAACGGGCTAGAGTTGGAATCATCCGTTCATGGGCCGACCACAAGGGACCATGTTAATAGGCCATATTTGATGACGCTATGAAAACGGCCCAACGTATTAACGGACCACAAACGGGCCGACTGTAACCACGGGCTGAATTTGGCCCACAAGCAGAAAATGACAGTAACGGGCCGTAAGTAAACGAATGCCGGAAATGAGTCCAAGATAAATGGGCTCGAGAAGGCCGAAGATAACATGGGTGAAACGCCCAATCAATAACGGGCCCTTAATGGGTATAAAGTGATACATTGTTCATTACGGGCCGCTTTCATCGCGTCGTTAATGGGTGTAAAGTGATACACCGTTCATTGCGGGCCGGCCACCACGGGCCGTTAATAGGCCAAGAGTTACATAGGGCCTCATATGGGCCGAAAGACGTCATGGGTCATACATGGGCCGGAAGTGAAACGGGTCGAGTCATATTGGATGGCCGGATGACGCCATCGGGCCTATTTCGGATAGGGCGTAACATGCCTTGGGTTAGCGGGCTGTAAATGGGCTATATGCAAACAAGCCGTTAACAGGCTTTCCATGAGCCGGCCCGCCACCTTTTGACCAAGTCAAACGGGCCGGCCTTTTCACAGGGATGGGACTCTGTTGGGCCGTGCCACGTGTCGACGTATCATAGGCGCCTTCATCCAATGAGTGGATGACATCATCCCCAACGATGAGCCGACATCGTGTTTCCTCCAGCCAATGATGATTTTACATGGAAAATCCCCATTGGTCGGGCTGTTAACGGGTTATCGATTCAAAACCCGACCCGATAGCTTAACGGCGTTCGTTACGGTGGATGCCACGTGTCGGTCACCCTTGACGAAAAGCACTTCGTGACACGCGATTTATCGTCATTGTAGCGACCGCATTCGAATGGATCTAGTGCTCGTGCTCAATGTCATCCCCGGATCGATGTCGACACCACACAAGATTTCAAGGATTTATAGCGAGTAGCAATCACACACTTATTACATCGTTGTCCACAAGGGAACTTAATACAATAATATGGCTTAAGGCCATCTAATAATAACAATGAAGGCTTGGAAGACAAGTGAGTCCATCAACTCCATCGGCATCATCGAAAGTATAGAACCACGACCTAACACCTTACTCGTTTTATGAAAAGTCTGCAACGTGAAAGTTGCAGCCCGAAAACGGGTCAGCACATGGAATATGCTGGCAATGTAACACATAGATAACAATGAAGCAACAAGCCTATACTACATGCATATATGGCTGGTGATAAGGCTCCACGGTTACATTTTTGCATAAAGCTGGTTTTTCCCTACATCAAAGGAATAATTTTATTTAACTATCATGGTGGTTGTTAAACATTGAGAATGGTTGACAGCATCCTCAATCCCAATTAAAAAGTACTCATTAAAACCCAATAACTTTATTATTAGAAGTAACATGTTGAGATTCACATGATATTCAAGTACTAGATACTCAAGATGTCCATAACCGGGGACACGGCTAATCATGATTAGTTTATACACTCTGCAGAGGTTTTCGCACTTTTCCCCACAAGACTCGATCGCCTCCGCTTGGTTCTCGCACTACATGGTGTTTGAGAAACGGATGACCGAGACATAGTCTTTCAGAAGCGCTAGCACCTTACATGTGGGTAGACCGTACCAACCTACATCCCCTACATCAGCTAGCCTATCCGTAAGAGTTCGCACAACTTAGTCAACTATGCGAGCCCATAATTGGCTTGTGGCTGCACACGGAAGTTTCCAGTTTGAATAATCTTATGATCCCTTAGAGCACAGGTGGCGGTCCAAGAAATACTGAGCAAGTCCTGATAGAAACCAGTGCCTCAATCCACCCGGATGTGTGTTTAAGTTGCCACCTTAGATAAACCTTAATTAACAATCTCACATCTGTCATGGATATTCACTCACCCAATCCACGCCTACTAGCATAGCATGGCATAATTAAGCAAACGTAGAAGTAACTCCCAAGGTTTCATAAGTAAAACAGTAATAGGTACTACCTCAATCTACTTCCCATCCCACAATTTAATTAGATCCTAAACATGCAAGTGTTTGAGGGTTTGATCTAATGCATTAAAACTGGGTATGAGAAAAGTATGATCAAAGTGTTACTTGCCTTGCCGATGATCCATGAGTCCTAGAGATTCAAGTAACAAGCGGCGCACTCCGGGTGATCTAACGCAGACAAACAACAAGCATACAATAAGTACTCATCTAATGCACGGGGAAATCTCGAATAAAAGATCTAACCAGATAGTTCAACTTAAGAACCCTGGTTGCACAAGAATCGAATCAAATAAAGCATCGAAAGTCGGAACTCGAGAGAGAACGACTCGGTTTAGCAAATCTGAAACTAAGTCAAAATTTTACAGTAGCAAAACTCTGTGTAAGTAGGTTAGTCGGAACGGCGGTTTCGTAACGAAACTCCAGGCGCTTGAATCACCTGATTCCGATAAACGAGCAAGAAATAAAACAGATTTGAAAATCGGATCAGAAATCGAATCTGAAAAATAACGGATTAAATCCGATTAAAAGAAAACGACGAACGGATTAAATAACGGACGTTCGTTAACAGAACTAATCCAACGAACACGTTCATTGAAGCGAACGGGTCGGTGAACGTTCACTAAATAAGAAAACCGAGAAAATAAATAAAAAAAACCATCTAGGTTTTTGAAAAAAAACCGAACATCTCGAGAAAACCGGATCGGGTCTTTTAAAAAAAACCGGATGGGGCGGGGCGGCGGCGGCTACCTCCGGTGGCTTCACGGCTGGCTCCAGGGCTCCGGGCGGCGAGGGTGGCGGGGGTCGAGGGGCGGCGAGGCGGCGGGTGCTCCGCGACGACGGGAGACGGCGGCGGCGTCCTCGGCGCAAGGGCTCCGGCCGGGTGAGGTGAGGGCGGCGGCAAGGTGAGAGAGAGGGGGGGCGGCGGTATAAATAGGTTGGGGGTTCACGGCTTGGGGAAGGGGCAAGTCTGGGGGCGAGGCGGACTCGGGCGGCGGGCGAGGCGGCGGCGGAGATCACAAGGAGGGAGAGGGAGGTGGGTCAAGGCCGGGTCGGGCCTGGCTGGTTGGCCTGGCCTCGCCTGTGGGCGCGATTTTTTCAAAACAAAACAAAACGGATTAAAAAATACCAAACGAACTCCGATTTTAATAAAATAAATTTTCCCCGACTCCTAAAAATGAGTCGAACAAAATGAACTTTAAAACGGCAAACATGCATATATTTTTAAAATGCTCATTTTGCCTAAGCAAAATAAATCTTCCAAAACCAAATTCTGATTTATATAAAATATCTTCATTTTTCCGAAATATTGGGAAAGTCCTATTATTCCCTCTCTTAAGTTTTTGTATAGGAAAAACTTTATGAAGATAATTAAATAAATCCAATGATCCTATTTTCAAGATTTGAGAAATCCCAAATATGAAAATAATGAAACTTCCAACTCTCTCCGAGGGTCCTCGAGTTGCGTGAAATTTTCTAGGATCGGAAAATGCGAGAAAAATATGATATGCATGATGACCTAATGTATAACATACCAAATTGAAAATTTGGGATGTTACAAACCTACCCCCTTAAGATGAATCTCGCCCTCGAGATTCGGGTTGGCTAGAAAATAGGTGAGGGTGGTCCTTGAGCAAAACTTCCTCTCTTTCCTGTGTGGCTTCATCCTCGGTGTGGTGGCTCCAATCGAACTTTGCAAAACTTGATAACCTTGCTGCGGGTAACTCTGCCGGCATAATCGAGAATCTTAACCGGTTTTTCCTCATATGTCAAGTCATCCTTCAATCAATTGCTTCCAGTGGCACTGTGTCTCTTAACGGTACCTCTCGCTATCTCGGGTGACATTTCTTCAATCGAGAAACATGGAATACATCATGAACTCCCGACAGTCCTTCCGTAATTCCAACTTATAAGCAACTTCTCCCATGCGTTGCAAAACCTTATACGGTCCAACGAAACGGGGTGCTAACTTTCCTTTAACTCCAAAACGCTTAACTCCTCGAAGTGGAGATACTCTGAGATATACTCTGTCTCCAACTTCATACTCAATCGCTTTGCGCTTTGAATCGGCAGAACTCTTTGTTCCGGACTGGGCTACCTTGAGCCTGTCTCGAATCAACTTAACTTTCGCTCGCACTCCTTAATCAAATCTGGTCCAAACAATGACGATCTCCGCCAGTCCCATAATAACGATGTCCTGCACCTTCTTCCATACAGAGCCTCGAAAGGTGCCATCTTCAAGCTGGTTTGGTAATTGTTGTTGTAGGAAAATTCTGCATACGGCAAATTATCATCCCAGCTAGTTCCGTAGTCTAGGGCACAAGCTCTCAGCATGTCCTCCAAAATCTGATTGACTCTCTGGCCGTCCATCGGTCTGTGGGTGGAAAGTCAGTACTAAATTCCAATCGGGTTCCCAATGTTTCGTGCAATTGGTTCCAAAATTTTGAGGTAAACCGGGTTCCTCTATCTCGACACGATGCTCCTCGGAACTCCGTGTAAGCACACAATTCTGGTCATGTATATCTTTGCCAACTTAGCAATCGCTATAGGTGGTCTTGATCGAATGAAATGAGCTACCTTTGTCAAACGGTCAACTATAACCCAAATCGAGTCATATCCTGAACGAGTCTTTGGCAATCCTGTGATAAAATCCATGCCTAGTTTATCCCACTTCCATTCGGGTATCGGCAATGGCTGCAACAATCCTGCTGGCTTCGATGTTACGCCTTTACTTTCGACATACATCGCAAACTGCTACATACTCCGCAATATCCTTCTTCATTCCGGTCCACCGTAAAGTATTCTTCAAATCCAAATACATCTTGGTATTTCCTGGGTGAATCGAATAGGGTGAATCATGAGCTTCTTGTAAAATCAACTTCCCGATCTCCGGGTCATTGGGTACATAAACACGGTCTTCAAACCATAGGGTATCGTGCTCATCCTCACGAAATCCTTTAGCTTTTCCTTTGCTCATTTTCTCCTTTATAGAGGCAACTTCCTTATCTCGCCTTTTGGGCTCCTCCGATTTTGTCCATCGCTGTCGATCAATTTCCAATGCCGCTACATAGCCTCTCGGAACTATTTCCAAACATAGCTCTCGAAGGTCCTCGGCTAACTCATTGGGTATTCCTCCCATCATTAGGGTATTGACGTGGCTCTTACGGCTCAATGCGTCTGCTACGACATTAGCCTTTCCGGTGATAGTGCAATCTCATGTCATAATCCTTGATAAGCTCTAACCATCTCCTTTGTCTCGAGATTCAATTCATACGTGTGAAGATGTACTTCAAACTCTTGTGATCCGTATATACTTCACAATGATTTCCAATGAGAAAAATGTCTCCACGTCTTCAAGGCATGCACAACGGCTGCTAGCTCCAAATCATGAGTGGCATAATTCAACTAATGGGGCTTAAGTTGTTGTGAAGCATACGAAACAACTCTTCCTTCCTGCATAAGCACTGCTCCAAGTCCTCGATGTGAAGCGTCGCAATACACCTCATAATCCTTAGTCCGATCCGCAATATCAAAACTGGTGAGGTAACCAATCTTTTCTTCAACTCCTGAAAACTTGCCTCACAGTCCTCAGTCCATATAAATTTGTTTTCCTTTTTCAACAATTCAGTCACAGGCTTAGCAACTCTTGAGAAATTCTTAATGAATCTTCGGTAGTATCCTGCGAGTCCAAGGAAACTCCGAATCTCTCCAACTGTCGTTGGTGCTTCCCATTTGGTTACGGTCTCAACTTTTGTGGGGTCAATCGCTATTCCTTCTCCGGATATAACATGTCCGAGAAATCCAACTTCCTTTAGCCAAAACTCACATTTCTTTGAACTTGGCATACAACTGGTGTTTCCTCGGTTTCTCCAAAACCAATCGCAAATGTTCCTTGTGTTCGCCTTCATTCTTCGAGAAAATCAAAATGTCATCAATGAACACCACGACGAACTTATCCAAAAACTCCATAAACACTTTGTTCATCGTGTTCATGAAATAGGCTGGTGCGTTAGTCATCCAAATGACATAACGGTATACTCGTGATAGTCCATATCTCGTGGTAAATGCTGTCTTGGGTATGTCCTGCTCCCGAAGTCTTCAATCGATGGTACCACGATCGCAAGTCGATCTTGGAAAACACCTTGGCTCCTTGCAAGCGATCAAACAGATCATTTATCATAGGTAGTGGGTACTTGTTCTTGATTGTTACTTCATTCAATCCACGATAATCAACAACCATTCTTAACGATCCATCCTTCTTCTCCACTAGCAAAACGGGTGATCCCCAAGGTGAAGAACTTGGGCGTATAAAACCTTTGTCCAATAGTTCCTTAATCTGCTTCTTGATTTCCGCCAAATCCTGTCTTTGGCATCCTGTCAGACGGTCGATATCGGGCCTGTTCACGGCAACAATTTCGATCAAAACTCAATGTCTCTATCCGGTGGCATTCACGGCAACTCTTCCTAAATACATCAGGATAATCCTTCACCATCGGTACTTCTTCCCGCACCACTCCCGATAAGCAATTAACTTGCGCTCTTCTCGGCTCGTGCCGTGATACATACTTAATCCTTCTTCCTTCGGTGTGGTGAGCAAAATTGACTTTGTGGTGCAATCTATGTTTCCTCCATACCTTGATAACCAACCATACCTAATATCACATCCAATCCTTGGGATTCCGTAACTATTAGGTCCGAGGGGAAAACATAGTGTCCAATCCTTAATGGCGCCGATCACACCATTTACTAGCCATGTACTCGCCTCCCGTGAGGTTACTAGCATGGGTGACCTAAGGGCTTGGGTCGGTAACTTGTACTTATCCACAAATCCCTTGATATGTATGAATGCGATGCACCAAGATCGAAAAGAACAACCGCAGTAAATGACTTAACCAAAAACTTACCGATTCATCGCATCGGGCTGATCTTCAACCTCCTCCACTTCAATGTGGTTCACCCGTCCCCTGTTGAAAGGGTTGGGTTTCTTTCGAGCTTCCATTGCCATTTCCATTCGGCCTTACGGGCGATCATTTGCATAATGCCCAGTCTTGCGGCACTTAAAGCAAGTAATATGACTCAGTCTACTTTGGATGGTGTTGACGGGTTGGTGCGATTCTGTCCGTTGCTTCCTCCATTCCCTGCTCCCATTCTTGGTGCTATTATGGTTATGCTAATTACCTCCTCCATGGGTATGTCAAACTGAATTCCTGATTTAGGGTATAACGAGGTTTCATTGAGCTCCGTAGTTATACTTCCCTTGCCCATACTTCCGCTTGCAGTTCTCAATTTTCTGCTTTCCTTCAATCATGAGGGCTCGGTCTACTAACTCCTGGTAGTTATTGAAACCGGCTACCATCAACGGCATGCTGAACTCATCATTCAGTCCTTCTAGAAACTTCTCCGTTTAGTCGCATCGGTAGCAACGCTATCCGGGGCATAACGTGCTAATTTACTAAAGTCATCCACGCATCGCCAACAGCCCTTCCTCCTTGGCGTAAGTTGCGAAACTCACGCTTCTTCATGGCCATAGCTCCTCTGCTGAAACATGGGCGGTCTGAAAAGCTTGCTGAAATTGATCCCATGTGACAAAGGTGTCTACTGTGGTAAGTGGTTGTGAAATTCTCCCACCAGTCATGGGTCCTTCAAGCTGATGTGCCGCAAACTTCACTCTTTCTCCATCTGTGCATCCCGCAGCGGGTCGCCTCCTTCCTATCTTGCGGAGCCACCATCCGCTACAATCGGCTCGGTGCTCTTGGAATACACCGCGGGTTTAATCTAAGGAAACGAGTCGGATGATCCGCAGTGGTGGTGGTGGTGGTGGGTTGTTGTTGTTGTTGCCTGGTTCTCGCACCAATGTTTGAATCGTGGTATTCTCGCTGCCGGATCAGTTGGGTGATCTCTGGCGGGAAAACAAATCCGGGGTCGCGTCTCGGAGGCATCTGATGGGTTTAGAAAAGACGAGAATTTAGAATAGAATGAGGTCTAAGGGGAATCACTACCCAAATGCACACGAGCAAATACACACAAAATCACTTCATTCAATCAAACAAGGGCTTACAACGATCTAACTATCGCAAAAGTGCGTGTACTATAATGTTTACATGCGAGGGGGAAATACTACTAATATGTGGGGACTTCTACTAATTTGAACCGTGGAAGACTCCATAATGTCTGCTCAGCCTTCGTCTTCAAAGTCGGGTTCACTTGGATCCGAATCGGTGTCGCCGATGTTGATGTAGTTGCTTGGGCAATCGACATACTGGTCTTCATTTCGAGCGCCAACTTCTTCTTGAGTTCTTCAATCTCGCATTTAAGTTCGTTATTGTGTCTTGCTAGAGCTACGATCTCGCCCATATAGTCCTTGCGAGTTGTCTTTAGTTCTTCTTCAAGTTCGATGATCCTTCCCTTTGCATTCTCGCAACTCCAACATATCATTGCACATCTGGTTCTCCTGGCGTCGAATGTGCTTTGGTTTAACTCTGGATGAACGCCGCAATGGATCTATCCTTCTTGGTGCTGACGACGTCCCATTTGTTATCTCGGCGTCCGCAAATCTGGTAGATAGTGTCCTTGAGGTCTTCTTGATAAACTTCTCCAATGCGTCCCATGGTGATATGAGATGCCATGCTCTTTCCCAGACTTGGTGATTGGGGCGAATGTCCTTCCTGGAACGTGAGCTTGAATCTTCCAGCGCTCCTCTTCAGGCAGAGTGGCGTTGAAAGTCCCGGTGAAGCTTGGTAGTCCAATGTGTGTTTAAGTTGCCACCTTAGATAAACCTTAATTAACAATCTCACATCTGTCATGGATATTCACTCACCCAATCCACGTCTACTAGCATAGCATGGCATAATTAAGCAAACGTAGAAGTAACTCCCAAGGTTTCATAAGTAAAACAGTAATGTGTACTACCTCAATCTACTTCCCATCCCACAATTTAATTAGATCCTAAACATGCAAGTGTTTGAGGGTTTGATCTAATGCATTAAAACTGGGTATGAGAAAAGTATGATCAAAGTGTTACTTGCCTTGCCGATGATCCATGAGTCCTAGAGATTCAAGTAACAAGCGGCGCACTCGGGTGATCTAACGCAGACAAACAACAAGCATACAATAAGTACTCATCTAATGCACGGGGAAATCTCGAATAAAAGATCTAACCAGATAGTTCAACTTAAGAACCCTGGTTGCACAAGAATCGAATCAAATAAAGCATCGAAAGTCGGAACTCGAGAGAGAACGACTCAGTTTAGCAAATCTGAAACTAAGTCAAAATTTTACAGTAGCAAAACTCAGTAAGTAGGTTAGTCGGAACGGCGGTTTCAGAACGAAACTCCAGCGCTTGAATCACCGATTCGATAAACGAGCAAGAAATAAAACAGATTTGAAAATCGGATCGGAAATCGAATCGAAAATAACGGATTAAATCCGATTAAAAGAAAACGACGAACGGATTAAATAACGGACGTTCGTTAACAGAACTAATCCAACGAACACGTTCATTGAAGCGAACGGGTCGGTGAACGTTCACTAAATAAGAAAACCGAGAAAATAAATAAAAAAAACCATCTAGGTTTTTGAAAAAAAACCGAACATCTCGAGAAAACCGGATCGGGTCTTTTAAAAAAAACCAGATCGGGCGGGGCGGCGGCTACCTCCGGTGGCCACGGCTGGGCTCCAGGCTCCGGGCGGCGAGGGGTGGCGGGGTCGAGGGGCGGCGAGGCGGCGGGTGCTCCGGCGACGACGGAGACGGCAAGCTCTCGGCGGCGCAAGGGGCTCCGGCTGCTCGTGAGGGCGGCGGGCAAGGTGAGAGAGAGGGGGGGGGCGGCGGTATAAATAGGTTGGGGGGGTTCACGGCTTGGGAAGGGGGCAAGCCGGGCCGGGCGGAGGCGACTCTGGGCGGCGGGCGGCGGCGGCGGAGATCACAGGAGAGGGAGAGGGAGGGGGTCAAGGCCTGGCTGGTCAAGGGCCTTGGCCCTGTGGGCGCGATTTTTAAACAAAACAAAACGGATTAAAAAATACCAAAGGAACTCCGATTTTAATAAAATAAATTTTCCCGACTCCTAAAAATGAGTCGAACAAAATGAACTTTAAAACGGCAAACATGCATATATTTTTAAAATGCTCATTTTGCCTAAGCAAAATAAATCTTCCAAAACCAAATTTTGAGTTATTTATAATATCTTCATTTTTCCTAAATATTGGGAAAGTCATATTATTCCCTCTCTTAAGTTTTTATAGGAAAAACTTTATGAAGATAATTAAATAAATCCAATGATCCTATTTTCAAGATTTGAGAAATCCCAAATATGAAAATAATGAAACTTCCAACTCTCTCCGAGGGTCCTCGAGTTGCGTGAAATTTTCTAGGATCGGAAAATGCGAGAAAAATATGATATGCATGATGACCTAATGTATAACATACCAAATTGAAAATTTGGGATGTTACAGTCATGGAGGTGGACACTTCCGTGATGATAATTTTGGTAATGTCATGGAACACTTCTACGACAGCACAGGTATGACTATCTTGATTCTGTCATAAATCGTCATGGATGTACATGCATGACAAAAAACGCGACCTACTGTGACAAACACGTATCATCACGTAAGTGTATTTTTTTTGTAGTGATGGGACTAGTTCCAGCAGGCTTTTTGCACTGCGCATGTTTCAGCAGGAGCTATGGCCATGAAGAAGCGTGAGTTTCACAACTTACGCCAAGGAGGGCGCACCGTTGGCCAATATGTGGATGAGTTTAGTAAGTTAGCCCGTTATGCCGCAGATGACGTCGCTACAGATGCAGCTAAAAAGGAGAAGTTTTTGGAAGGACTGAATGATGAGCTGAGCATGCAGTTGATGGTGGCAAATTTCAATAACTATCAGGAGTTGGTGGATAGAGCCCTCATGCTTTAAGGGAAGCAGAAGCAGATTGACAGCCTCAAAAGGAAGTATGGACAAGGGAAGTACAATTCTGGAGCCCAGCAGAGACCCCGTTACACCCTGAATTCAGGAGGACTTGTTCATAATGATGGAGGCCACACTCGTAATGGAGGAAGTTCGCACAATCATAGTGGCCCCAAGAATGGTAATGGTAATGGAGGAAGTAGCGGATGTAACTGCTCCAACCCTAAGAACACCCGCCAAGAAGGATCTAAGCCATGTGACTTGCTACAAATGCCAGAAGATCGGACATTACGCCAATGAATGTCCTGAAGCCAAGAATGGAAATGGCAATGGAAGCTCTGGGAAGAAGCCCAACCCTTTCAACAGGGGACAAGTGAACCACGTTAACATGGAGGAGGTTGAAGCCCAGCCAGATGCAGTAATAGGTAAGTTTTTGGTTAAGTCATTTACTACAGTCATACTTTTTGATACTGGTGCATCACATTCATACATATCAAGGGGATTCGTGGATAAGTTTAAACTGCCAACCCAAGCCATTAGGTCACCCATGTTAGTAACCTCGCCAGGAGCAGAGTATATGGCCAGCCCATGGTGTGATCAGTTACAATTAAGGATTGGTAACTACTTGTTTCCCTCGGACGTAATAGTATTAGAGTCACAAGGACTGGATGTGATATTAGGCATGGATTGGTTATCGAAGTATGGAGGGAACATTGACTGCGCTAGTAAGTCGATTTTGCTTACCACCCCAGAAGGAAGAAGGATCAAGTATGTATCTCGGCATGTGCCGAATAGGACTCAAGTAAATTCCTTATCAGGAATTGTACAGGAGGAAGTACCAGTGGTGAAGGATTTTCCGGATGTATTTCCAGAAGAGTTGCCAGGCATGCCACCAGATAGAGACATTGCGTTTTTGATTGAGCTTTTGTGTAACATCCCAAATTTTCAATTTGGAATGTTATACATTAAGTCATCATGCATATCATATTTTCTTGCATTTTCCGATCCTAGAAAATTTCACGCAACTCAAGGACCCTCGGAGAGAGTTGGAGATTTCATTATTTTCATATTTGAGTTCTCTCAAAACTATGAAAAGAGGATCGTTGGATTTATTTATTTTATCTTCAAATATTTTTCCAATAAAAATATGAGAGGGAATAATATGACTTTCCCAAAATTTAGGAAAAATGAAGACTTAATAAATAAATCAAATTTCGGATTTTTCGGAGTTTATTTGCTCTAGGAAAAACTTCAGATTTTCAAAAATTGCATTTTGGCCCCGAGTAAAAGTTCGCTTTTGTTCTAATAATTTTTATGTGTCGGGGAAAATTAACTTTGTAAATTTTGGAGTTCGTTTAGATTTTATTTTATTCATTTCTCTCATGAAGTTTAAAAAAATGTCATACCACTGGGCCAAGGGCCCACTCGCCTCTCCTCATACAAGGCCACAAGAATGGCCACGCCGGGCCGAGGCGAGTCCGAGGAGGACTCCTCCTCCTTCCCTGCTTGCCCCTCCCCAAGCAACCCTCCCTCTTTATATACTGCCCCACCCCTCTCTTCCCCAACCCGCGCCGCCCCAACCTCAGCCCGCGCCCGCCTCACGGAGCCTCGCCACGCCTGGTGCCCACACGCCGGGTGCCTCATGACCCCTAGTCGCCGACCTCACGGAGTCCGGTGCCCCGGCGACCTCACGGAGGTAGCCACCGCGCCATCCCCGGTTCGGTTTTGTTTTAAAAACCGCTCCAGCTTTTCTTTGTTGTTCGGTTTTAAAAAAAACCCTAGATCGGTTTATTTTTTCGGTTTAGTTATTTAGTGAACGTTCACCGATCCGCTCGCTTTAACGCACGCGTTCACCGGTTAGTTTCTGTTAACGAACCTCCGCTCGCTTAACCGCTCGTCGCTTTTTCTTTTAACCGGATTTAATCAGTTATTTTCCGATCTCGATTTCAGATCCAATCTTCGATCTAGTTTGTTTTCTCGCCGCTTATCGGAATTAGGTGATTCAAGCGCTCGAGTTTCGTTTCAAACCGCCGTTCCGACTAATCAACTTAAACAAAGTTTTGCTACTGTAAAATTTGACCTAGTTTCAAATTGCTAGAACCGAGTCGCTTTCTTTCGACGCTTGACTTTCGTTGCTTTATTTGATTCGATTCTTTTTGCAACCAGGGTTCTTAAGTTGAACTTTCTGGTCAGATCTTTCATTCGAGATTTACCTGTGCATTAGATGAGTACTTATTGTATGCTTGTTGTTTGTCTGCGATAGATCACCCGGAGTGCGCCGCTTGTTACTTCGAGTCTCTAGGTTTCGCGGATCGTCAGCAAGGCAAGTAACACTTGATCATATTTTTTTCTACTACCCAGTTTTTATGCATTAGATCAATCCTCAAACACTTGCATGATTAGGATCTAATTAAATTGTGGGATGGGAAGTAGATTGAGGTAGTACCTATTACACTGCTTTTACTTATGAAACCTTGGGAGTTACTTCACGCTTGCTTATTATGCCATGCTATGCTAGTAGACGTGGATTGGGTGAGTGAATATCCATGACAGATGTGAGATTGTTAATTAATGGTTTATTTAAGGTGGCAACTTAAACACACATCCGGGTGGATTGAGGCACCTGGTTTCTATCGAGACTTGCCTGTTTTTCTTCTGGACCGCCACCCGTGCTCAAAGGGATCATAAGATTATTCAAACTAGAAACTTCCGTGTGCAGCCACAAGCCATTATGGGCTCGCATAGTTGAGTAAGTCGCGAACTCTTATAGTGGTGGACTAGCAGATGAAGGGGATGTAGGTGTACCGTCCACCCATCGTAAGGTGCTAGCGCTTCGAAGATCTGTGTCTCGGTCATCCGCCTCTCAAACACCATGTAGTGCGAGAACCAAACGGAGGCGATCGAGTCTTGTGGGGAAAAGTGCGCAAACCTCTGCAGAGTGTACAAACTAATCATGATTAGCCGTGTCCCCGGTTATGGACATCTTGAGTATCTAGTACTTGAATATCATGTGAATCTCAACATGTTACTCTAATTAATGTTATTGGGTTTCTAATGAGTACTTTTAATTGGGATTGAGGATGCTATCAACCATTCTCAATGTTTAACAACCACCATGATAGTTAAACAAATTTATTCCTTTGCAGTAGGGAAAAACTAGCTTTATGCAAAACTCAGAATCAGAGAGCTTTTCCACCAGCCATATATGCATGTAGAATAGGCTTATTCCTTCATTACTCTCTATGTGTTACATTGCCAGATATTCCATGTGTCTTGACCCATTTTCGGCTGCAACGCTCATGTTGCGCACTTTTCGCATTTACTTGTGTAAGGTGTTTAGGTCGTGGTTCTATACTCGGTGATGCCGATGGAGTCGGCATCGTGGTGGTGTCAAGACATCGATCCGTGGATGACACCTGAGCACAGAGACTTGATCCATTCGGGTCGGGTCGCTACATTTTGCCAGGCACGGGGCCAATATCTAAGAGACCGTACAGAATGCCCGCAAAGGATTTAGAGGAAATTAAGAAGCAGATTAAGGAGTTACTGGATAAAGGTTATATCCACCCAAGTTCGTCACCTTGGGGATCCCCGATACTTCTAGTGGAGAAAAAGGATGGATCGTTGAGGATGGTTGTTGGTTATCGAGGATTAAATGAAGTGATGATCAAGAACAAGTACCCACTACCGATGATCAATGATTTGTTTGACCATCTGCAAGGAGCAAAGGTGTTTTCCAAGATCGATTTGCGATCAGGGTATCACCAGCTGAAGATCCGAGAGCAGGACATACCCAAGACAGCTTTTACAATGAGGTACGGGCTGTATGAGTATACCGTTATGTAATTTGGTCTGACTAATGCACCTACCTATTTTATGAACATGATGAACAAAGTGTTTATGGAGTTTTTGGATAAGTTCGTTGTGGTGTTCATTGATGACATTCTGGTCTACTCGAAGAACGAAGAGGAACATAAAGAGCATTTGTGTTTGGTACTTGGTAAGCTCAGAGAACATGAGCAATACGCCAAGTTCAGCAAGCGCGAGTTTTGGCAGAAGGAAGTTGGATTTCTTGGACATGTTATATCTGGGGAAGGAATAGCAGTAGACCCCACCAAAGTTGTCACTGTGACAAATTGGGAGTCACCCACGTCAGTTGGAGAGATTCGGAGTTTTCTTGGACTCGCAGGATATTACCGGAGGTTCATTGAGAATTTCTCAAAGATTTCAAAGCCCATGACGGAGTTGTTGAAGAAGGACACCAAATTCAATTGGACTGAGGAATGTGACACCAGTTTTCAGGAGTTGAAGAGATGCTTGGTTACATAACCAGTGTTGATTCTGCTAGATCAACGCAAAGATTATGAAGCGTATTGCGACGCTTCTTGTTTAGGACTTGGAGCCGTACTTATGCAGGAGGGAAGAGTTGTTTCATATGCCTCACGACAGCTTAAACCCCATGAGTTGAATTATGCTACGCATGATTTGGAGTTAGCAGCCGTAGTGCATGCGTTGAAGACATGGAGACATTTTCTCATCGGAAACCATTGTGAGGTATACACGGATCACAAGAGTTTGAAGTATATCTTCACGCAGAAGGAGTTGAATCTCAGGCAGAGGATATGGTTAGAGCTAATAAATGATTATGATATGAGATTGCATTATCATCTCGGAAAGGCCAACATAGTAGCCGATGCATTGAGCCAAAAAGTCATGTCAACATACTCATGATCGGAGAGTTACCCAAGGAGTTAGCAGAAGACCTTCACGAGCTATGTTTGGAGATAGTTCCAAGAGGTTATGTAGCAGCCTTGGAGATTCACTCTACTTTGATGGATAATATCAGAGAAGCTCAGAAGACGGACAAGGAGATTGCCGAGATAAAGGAAAGGATGAGTAAAGAAAAGGCTAAAGGATTTCGTGAGGATGAGCACGATACCTTATGGTTAGAGGACCGCGTATATGTGCCAAATGATCAGGAGATCAGGAAGTTGATTCTGCAAGAGGCCCATGATTCGCCATATTTGATTCACCCAGAAATACCAAGATGTATCTCGACTTGAAGGATAGTTTCGTGGACCGAATGAAAAAGAATATTGCGAGTATGTAGCAGTTTGTGATGTATGTCGAGAGTGAAGGCAGAGCATCGGGTTACCGGATTTCTACAACCATTGCCGATACCCGAATGGAAGTGGGATAAACTAGGCATAGTTCTAAACATTTTGATATGATGGAATCAAGGGGTTTATGGATTTGCAAGAAGTGTAAAGAAGAATTATTTTGAAAAATGAGCAAAGGCACCCATTTAACAAGGAATAATTTTAGAAGCATCTAGGAGTTGGTTTCACTGGATTTGGAGTTCAAATGAATTTCCTATGAATTTGCAAAGTTGGCTAATATGAAGAAATGGCTCATTATTTTGTGGGCATGTAAAGTATTAAGAAAAATGTTCATAAACTAAGTTATGAACTTAGAAGCATCTAGGAATTTGAATCATGGCATTTGGATCAATTTTCAGCTGTCTGTGATTTGCTAAAGTTCATCACAGAAATAGGAAAATAGGGTTTTACGAAATATGTGTGAAGAAAAGTTTTCTGGAAAAATGTGCAAACAACACCATGTGGTAGATCATGAATTTATGAACTACTACAAATTTAAATCATTCAATTTAGAGATAATTTGAATTGTTTATGGATTTTACAAGTCTACAGAAAAAGAAAAAGAAGAGGGATTTACCTAAATGGGCCAAGTCCAGCGGCGGCAGCGCGCATCGGGCGGGGTTTAACACCGAGGCGCAACTGGGCCGGCCCAACGGCTCACCAAGACGCTGCCAGTGGTCCAAGCCGGAGGCGATTTGCCCAAGTCTCCACTTAAACGGAGGGGCTCACGACGGGTCATCGACCAAGGGTCCCCGACCAACTCTCTCTCTCCTCCACCTCCTCCTTCTTCCTCCCCGACGGGCAGAGGCAGGGGACGGACGGCGAAGGCTGGATTCCGGCCGCCTGGCCACCTGGCCAGCCGGTGGTCCTGGTGGTGCCCTGCCCATGCCGCGCCCAGAGGTGGTTGCACCGACGCTGGGAGAGCCAGACTTAAGTGAAAGGCCGGCCATGGCAGAGACCGGCGACGGTGAGGATGGGCACGGCGAGGCAGGCATGGGGAGGAGGTCCTAGTGTGCGGGAGAGGCTTCCTGGGGTCGTAGGAGTCCTCGGGATGGGTCAGTGGGAGCGGGAAAGCAACGATGGCTCGGCTACGCCCGAGGGCACAACGGTAGCACTCCGGTCATGGAGGTGGGAAGAGGGCACAAGGGGGAGATTGGGCATGTCCGAGAGGTTCACGGGAGTGATGGGGGTCCAAAAGAGGAGAGGAAGAGCTCGGGGGAAGGCTTTATATAGGGGGCACCGGTGCACCATAGGCAGCGTCCATGGACTTGCTCGGGTGAGCTCGTGGAGGGATAAGGAGGGCGAGGGAGGAAGGGGCCGACAGTGTTGCGTGTCGTGGACGCCGAGGCGGCCTCGGGGGACACGATTCCGGTGCCCAAGGTCGACGAGAGGCCTTGGAATGGGCATGCTATAGTGCCGGAGAGCACTGTAGCATGCTCCAGAGCGCGAGCTCTGTACGCCATGGCATTGTTTATGTGCCAGGGGCGTGTCCACTAGTGTCTGGGGCTTTGTGGGGTGAGTAAACAAAGGGGAGGTGGCCTTGGATGCCCCGTGAACCACTAGGAGGGGAGAGAGGTTGAGGGAGAGAGAGAAAAGGGCCGTCCAGAGAGGTAAATGGGGGGTTTTTACCACTCAATCATTGAGCTTTGGAGGAGGGGGAGCTACTGGAGGTTGCTGGTGATCAGGTTCAGCTGTGGTAACAATGTGGAGTCAAGGAGATTAGTGTAGGGGGTGAAACTAGTGACTTTTTGCAATGACCAGAAGGTGTTTGATGCAAATTTTGGTAAGCAAATGAACGTCATTTGGCATGATACACCACAGGGTGAAATGACACATAAAATTAGGGCCTTCCACCAATTTGGAGCTTATTTGGGCAAAGTTGCCAATGCAACTTTTGTAAACCCTAGAAATTAGCCAATGAACTTGTGTAGATCTAGTTGAGCAAATCACTTCCCCTTGATGCACCACTTGGTTTAGTGTCCTCATTTGGTCATGTGAACATGCTCACAAAAGTTGGGGTCAAGGAGAGAAAGTTGGTAGTACAAAGTTGCTCAAATTTGATTCTGGCCAGAGAGGGTTTTGGGGCATTTTGGTGAACCAAAATGACCTGGATTGACATGAGGCTTTGCAAGGTGATCACAATATGAATTTGTGACTTGCTGGATTTTCCTTGATTTTTATAAAAATATTTCCTGTAGAAATATTTCAAATCCATGAAATGGACAGAAATGGTTTTGGGAGGTTTTGTCCAATATTCTGAACATGACCATGTGTTGAAACTCTTATATATGGGAAATATATGCCCACTGAGTTTCTCTGATTTTTTTCAAATATTTTTAAAACAATAAAATAATTTTTCCCTATTAAAGACCATTTTTGGCCTTAAGAAAAAGCTTTTAAATAAAATAGGAAAATAACTTTTAAAATTATATTTTTGTGGTTTATGGGAATCATATATCTGATAGGTTTCAAATATACTCTTTGAAATATTTTTCATACCCCAAATCAAGTACTTGCAGTGCATAACTCAATTCAGGGGTTTTGGAAAACTAATTTTGAAAATACTTTTTGGCCAAATTATTTTTGTAAGAAAATACTATATTTCTATATACACATGGCATGATCATTGGGCGGAAGCTTTGGGCAAGGAGATGAGGTATAGAAGGTGGAGTTGTGTTGACTTTAAAGAGCACTTGAAAATCAGAGAGAAAACCAACTCCAAATAAAAGCCAATTGATGCAATTTTTTTTGTAAAACCACACTTTATCATGATATATTAGCTTAAGTGTTGTGGCATGAAAATCAGGGTGTGACAGACCTACCCCTTACAAGAATCTCGTCCCGAGATTCCCAAACTAGGCGCGGAAAGGGATCTGTAAACTTGGATCTGGGGTAGTTTTGAAGTCCTCATGTTGCTTCTGCTTCCGTGTAGTGATCCATTGAGCTTGAAGTACTTGATGGTGTGGCTTCGTGTATGACGCTCTTATTGATCCAGGTTGCTAATGGGTAGCTCGCGGCAGGTTAGATTGGGCTAGGGTCGATGGCTCGGTGGTCAATGCCCTCAGAGAGATCGGGCAAGTTAGGAAGTTGGAAACACTTCCGGGTTGTGATGCATGGAAAGCATTGTGCACATCAGTAACTCGGTGGCAACTCCACCGGTAATCGCTTCTTCTTCGCCTCGTAGTGATCTCAGAGGGGGTTGTTAAATCTTGGAGTGATCTCGAAGGGGGCCGATAAATCTTGGTGTGGGTCTCCTTGTCATGGAAATGCTTGGTTCCTTAGAGAGAAGTGGCTTGCAGATATGCCTGGTCTTTGATGTAGAGGTTTTCTTCTTGTCGATGGTGGTTGGTATAGTTCTTCCTCCTTGACATGGCGGTCTTCAAATGCTCCTTGACTAGCTGAACGGCTCTTCTTCCGTCTTCGGGTGGACAAGTAGGTCACCAAATGTTGATGACAACTATCTTGTCTAAGCACTCCATGAAGACTTTGTTCATGAGGTACATAAAATAGGATGGGGGTATTGGTGGTGGTCACGGTTGAGTGTGGTCCAAGGTGTTCTCGATCTAGAGTCAAGACCCATGGTCATGATCCGACCATGTTGTAGCTTGGTAGGGCTTAAGGGTTTCAAGGGTTCTAGGGTGCGAGTGAACGTTTATCGTCTTATCCTTGAGCACAGTTAAATGAGATGCCAATTGTTCTATCTAGTCCTCCAAATAGACCACCTTATACCGCTGAAAGCATCATTTCGTAGGTCAACTCCAATCATCACTCATGTGATTCATATCCTCATGGCTCCCGAGAGGAGGTCTAACAAAATCATATATGTCTACAATCCCCAAACTCATATGTATGTCTACCGTAAAAATCCATGGGTAGAACATATAAGTCGCTAAGCTTGAACGTGACAACCCAAGGGCTCAGCCTATTCTTCCAAGGTCTAAGATAAAGCACCTCTATCCTAAGGAAACACGTCAGAAGCCACTCCAAGATCTTGTTTCCTTCCTATGAATCAACTCCAACAGCCCATTAACTTCCATCAATCACTACATAATCCATTCAATTCTACAAATCCAATGTTTATGGTGTTCCACATGATCTTCTAAAGTCATACAATCCCCAAATGCTTGAAAAGGGTTATCTTTACTATAGTCACCCACCAATTCCCATTATCGGGTCAAGTAACTTCCAACCTCCAAATTATATAGATCCTTAAATCAATTCCAATCTCCTAGTTTATTGTCCATCGAGGAACATGGTATCACGATCAAGATCATCACCTAAATCCAATTTACTCCGAATCCTGCAGCTTACTCAGATTCTATACTCAACTAGGATCACCTATTTAAATCCAAATCTCTTGTTCAACGAGGAATCCTACATGTTTCCCTCAAGTTATTTACGTAATATCAACTGTCTCCTATCAATATCATCTGATCAAGTCAAATCCTTGCACTTCCAGGAGTTTGAACTTGCGATCATAATTGTCCTATAAATCCAATTTACTCAGGTAATGAAAGCTATGCTACTCTATAATCATGATCCCACCGAGTTCATCTATCAACATGAAAGCCTCATAATCCACCAAATAGTCTCGGATAATTCCTCAAGGTCACTGGTATAAACTCATCAAGTCATTTGTCCTCTGTTCATATATCCCCAAATTGGTCTTTCCTATGGCATCGTCAGTTTTGGTGCTATCTTAGGATGATAATGTTCTCGTTCGCTATGTCCACTAGTTCCATAATGAACCCAGTGTTGAGCAAGGTTACGGATCTTTAACTGGTTCCCTTGCAAGTCTGTGGGTTAAGCACGTGGTTAAGGATTCGAGATGGGTTATCTCATGAAGTCTCGGAGGGTCTAGGAATGGGTTTCTAATCTTGAGGGGGTAAACATAACTCTACGGGGTTGCACTTGGTCGAGGAGGTTGTAGCAAAAGTCTTTAGTGCTGGTTGGTTGCCAAAGTAGAATCCTTGGTGTATCTTGTCTTGCTAGCCTTCAGTTGATGAGAGGGATGAGAGACAAAAGTGGCATAGATGGGGATGCCTAAGGGGGTTCTATAGTGCAGGTGCAAACAAACAAGTGCCAAAAAGGGCCAAACACAAACACCAAAATAAGGCAGGTGATATAGTTATGCATTTGTTGCCTAGGGCAAAAGGGCGGTTGATATCAAAACACAAACAAATAAAAGCAAGCAACACACAACATGGTTCTATTCAACCATCATACGTACTCGACTGCAGATAGGGGGTACACGACTCATCCTACCCTAGGGGTTCTCGGATTCAAGAGTCGTGCTTTGCTTCAGGCCTCATGCGCCTTAGGTTTTCCTCAGGTGTCGCTACGTCTCTTGTAGTTGTTCGATGAAACAATCCGGGTTGAGCCTGAAGATTCTTCAACAACTTCTCGCATGTTAAAGTGATGGGGGGAAGGTGGCTCCTCGTAGCAGGCATTGACTCAGTCTTCTGTTGTCTTCTTAATCATGACGATCCCTTTTTGTCTTCTAAGGCGTTGATGGTACCAAGTGGGTAATCCTTTATGCAATGACATTAACAAGGCATAGTAGAGGTCCAACATGTCGGTTATGTTGATGACAACATCGACACCAAGAGCGGGGATGAAGAGAACTGCCTTCCCGCTCACTATAGTGAGGCGGACCAAATGGCTAGGTTCTCATCCACCGGTGGTTGCCGATACAACAACGGTAGTGACAGGTTACCCTATTAGCGATGTATATCATGATCTTGCATATCCTATGCCCCGATCGTCATAGGCTAAGGTTGCATCATCTTGGGGCAAAGGTCAAGGGTGTCACCATCTCCTCGGGTCTTCGTGTCCTCATTCCTCAAGGATGTATCTTCCGCTGGTATCGTCTTGTTGTGATGTCGTCAATCTTGTGTTCGTGGAGATGTGGTTGAATGTCCTGCAAGGCATCTTCCTTCTAGATTATCCACGAGGATTACAAGGAACCAAAGGGTCGTAGCGTAAGGGTTCTAGCGACCAAAGGTTTTGAAGGGGGAGAGATCAATAAGGAAAGTATACCTTAGTTTTCGAAAAACTGAGAAGGGAAGAGAAGTATAGATAGTTTTTGAAAACTAGCAATAGTTTTGAAAATAGTTTTATCCTAACTAACGACCATGCTAACTAAGGCTTCCTACAGTCAGGATGGCTCTGATACCCACTGTGGGTACCCCGACTCATAAGTCGAGATCACCGAATGCACGCAGTACAAAGGATCCCGTAGATCAATGCTCACCGGACACACGTAAGCTGAATAACAAGAGTCTTACATCTATACATACCGCTTTTACACAAGTAGGACCGTTATGGTCAAGTCTTGAGTGTATCATCGCAATGAAATGTTCAATAACAACTTGGACCCATGCCATCCGCCTTAACCCTACAAGCATTCTTCTTTGAAGCGCCCTAGCTCGCATGTTCGTCACCAAGGTACTCTTCATAATATCCTGTTCTTTCATGCCCCGCCAATAAAATAACCCGTTGGCAAGCCAATGAGTACTTTGAATGTACTCGCAAGCAACCCATGTTTTGGCTCAAGATACAACAATGCATGACATAGGTAAATTTTTGCGTAAAGCTAGTTTTGAGTGCAATGACATGTTCAACAACTTGTAAGATATGCATCAGAGAATTCAAGTAACCATGAGGACAAAGTTACGATATCAACATAAATAGAGTGGGCATCAACCCAACTCAATCATGTCAAGTCCCTTGACTTGACCCAAGTAGTTCTCCCCAATTATCCAAACACACACACTTGTTTGTGATGCTCTGAACGTATTTTAAGCAGCACCGCACAACTGTACTTGACCATGGAGATTGATATTCAAATTGTTTTACACTCTGCAGAGTTTGCAAAACTTAACCACAAGATCCGTGGAAATTCCGTGTCATCCACGACCATGCGGTACCTCAAGTACCCGGGGTAAGCACCCGATCACTATCTTTCCCTAGACGACACTAACAAGGAGTCCACTCGTTGTTCCGTATCCTCATGATATACATCATACGAGACTCACTCAAGATCGTAACATCCGAGAGGGGACGCAACGGTGTATCTGGTGCCCTGTAAAAACAGTCATGGCCGCCCTACCTGGCACGACCCCGTCCCGAGAGAGAGCACCAACTCTCCCCCGTCACTAGTAATGCGGGCTCCAAGCTAGTATCGGCCTAGGTAATCAATAATGCCCTTTCCCATACAAGGGTAGAGTGGTTGCGCATGTAAGGTTGGGACAATGACAAATCTTAAATCTAATCCGCTTTTGAAAACAACACACACTTGCCTCTGTACACCACTTCGTCATCAAGTGGTTACCCATCTCATCATCTCCCTCGGGCATAAGTGGCACCCGACGGGTTTTCGAAAAGTCCTTTGAAAATACTTTGTCTCCTTCATCATGCATATACCCGTCCCTTTTTTGCGTAGCACTACTTTAGCATCCTATCTACCCCGCCAAAGATAACCCTCATAAGAAGGTAGGGTCATGCACAATGCAAGTATCAACGAGGAAGTACGGTGGCAAACCATCAAAGTGGTTACCACCTCATCATGATTCCGTTGCAACAACAATATGGTGCTATATGACATGCATAAAAGGGTTTCATAGACATGGTCAAAGGGATGCTTGCCTTGTCCTTCCGAAGTCTTCAAACCTTCTCGTCCATCTTCAAGTAATCCATCTACTTACCAACTAACGCACGGAAACAATCACAATAAGAAACACAACAAGGCAAAATAAAAGTGCTCTAAAATGTGAGTTGGACTTTTCTAGGATACCTCTGGTCATATGAGGAATGACCAAAGTGATTCCATTGGAAGTGGATCAATGGATAGTTCTAAACATTTCGATATGATGGAATCAAGGTGTTTATGGATTTGCAAGAAGTGTACAGAAGAATTATTTTGAAAAATGAGCAAAGGCACCCATTTAACATGGAATAATTTTAGAAGCATCTAGCAGTTGGTTTCACTGGATTTGGAGTTCAAATGAATTTCCTATGAATTTGCAAAGTTGGCTAATATGAAGAAATGGCTCATTATTTTGTGGGCATGAAAGTATTAAGAAAAATGTTCATAAACTAAGTTATGAACTTAGAAGCATCTAGGAATTTGAATCATGGCATTTGGATCAATTTTGAGCTCTCCGTGATTTTCTAAAGTTCATCACGTAAATAGGAAAATAGGGTTTTACGAAATATGTGTGAAGAAAAGTTTTCGGAAAAATGTGCAAACAAGCACCATGTGATAGATCATGAATTTATGAACTACTCCAAATTTAAATCATTCAATTTGGAGATAATTTGAATTGTTTATGGATTTTACATGTCTACGAGAAAAGAAAAAGAAAAGGGGTTTACCTAAATGGGTCAAGTCCAATGGCAACACGCACCAAAGTGGGGTTTAGCGCCGAGGCGCAATCGGGCCGCCCATTGGCTCACCAAGACGCTGCCAGGTCCATGCCGGAGGCGTATTTGCCCAGTGCGTCTCCACTTAAACGGAGGGGCCCGCTAACGGGGTCACTGACCTGCGGGTCCCGCACCAACTCTCTCTCTCCTCCCGCCTCCTCCTTCTTCCTCCCGACAGGCAGAGGCAGGGGACGGACGGTGAGCGTGCCGGCGATGATTCCGGCCGCTCCGCTGCGCCCGGGGCCAGGCCGGTGGTCTGGGCGGGTGCCCCGTTCCACGCCGCGCCCAGAGGTGGTTGCACTGGACGCGGGGAGCACCAGACTTGGGTGGAGCGTCGGCCATGGCGGAGACCGGCAACGGTGAGGATGGGCACGGCGAGGCAGGCATGGGGAGGAGGTCCTAGTGTGCGGGAGAGGCTTCTTGGGGGCGTAGGAGTCCTCGGGATGGGTTAGTGGGAGCGGGAAAGCAACGATGGCTCGGCTAAGCCCGAGGGCACGACGCAGAAGTCAGAACATCCCAAATTTTCAATTTGGAATGTTATGCATAGATCATCATTGCATGTCATATTTCTGTTGCATTGTTGGCTAGATCCTAGAAATTCTACGCAACTCAAGGACCCACGGAGAGAGTTGGGGATTTCGTTATTTTCATATTTGAGTTTTCTCAAATTTTGAAAATAGGATCTTTTGATTTTATTTATTTTATCTTCAATTATTTCTACTATCAAAATATGATAGAGGGAATAAAATGACTTTCCCAAAATAAAGAAATAATGAAGATTTAATAAAAATTTAAATAAGATTTTATTTTGGAGTTTTTCGCTTTTTATTTGGATTTAGGAAAATGCACGTTTTCAAAATTGCATTTAGGCCCCAAATAAATGTTCATCTTGTCCGCTTGATTTTAGAAGCCGGGAAAATTTACTTCAGGATTTTTGGAGACCGTTTAGTATTTCTTTCGTTTGATTTTCTCACAGTAATTATTTAAAAAACGCGAACCGACCTTCTGCCATACCCGAAGGGACTCACCGGGGCAGCTTATATAAAGCGCCGCCGAGCCGCCTCAAACAACAACCTCGCCATTGCCCACCCCGACCCAAACCCTAACTCCTAACTGGCCCCGCCGCCTTCGACCCGCCGCCATTGTCGCCGAGTCAGCCGCCAACCTCCTCCCGAGGTTTGTTACCAGTAAACCGCCATTGGCCGGTTTTTTTTTTTTCAAAAACCGATCGGTTTTCTACGGTTTATTTATTTTTAGTTTCGGTTTTTTTATTAGATCGTTTTTTCGGTTAGGTTAAATAGCGACCATTCGCTCGTTCGTTTGTTTTAACGGACGTGCTCGTCAGATTAGATCTAGTTAACAAACGTTCGTTCGTTAACCTGTTCGTCGTTTTTCTTTTTCTCGGATTTAATCCGTGATTTTTCTGATCGCGATTTCTGATCCGATTTTTGTTTTAGTATAACTTTTCGCTCGTTCATCGGAATCAGGCGATTCAAGCGCCTGGAGTTTCGTCTCGACACCCTTTTTCCGAATAACCAACTTAAACAAGTTTTTGCTTCTGAAAAATTTGACTTAGATCCAGATTAGTAAAACGAAGCTGTTTTCTTTCGCCGTTTGACTTCCATTGCTTCGTTTGTTTTTATTCTTTTTGCAAACCGAAGTTCTTAAGTTGAACTTTCTGGTTAGATCTTTTATTTGAGTTTTACCTGTGCATTAGATGAGTACTTATTGTATGCTTGTTTGTTTGTCTGCGATAGAATACCGGAGTGCGCCTTTACCGTTATTTCGAAGTCTCTAGGTTTCGCGGATCATCACCAAGGCAAGTAACACTTTGATCATATATTTTCTCATACCCAGTTTTTATGCATTAGATCAATCCTCAAACATTGCATTGATTTAGGATCTAATTAAATTGTGGGATGGGAAGTAGTTGAGGTAGTACCTATTACCTGTTTTATTATCAACCCTTGGGAGTTACTTCTACGTTTGCTTATTATGCCAAGCTATGCTAGTAGACGTGGATTGGGTGAGTGTATCCATGATGTATGTGAGATTGTTAAATTAATGGTTTATTTAAGGTGGCAACTTAAACACACATCTGGGTGGATTGAGGTACCTGGTTTCTGTGACTTGCCTATTTTTCTTCGGACCGCCACCCAGGCTCAAAGGGATCATGAGATTATTCATGCTAGAAACTTCCGTGTGCAGCCACAAGCCATTATGGGCTCTAGCATAGTTGATTAAGTCGTGCGAACTCTTACGGGTAGACTAGCAGATGTAGGGGAAAGTAGGTGTACCGGTCTACCCACACGTAAGGTGCTAGCGCTTCTGAAAGACTATGTCTCGGTCCTCCGATACTCAAACATCATGTAGTGCGAGAATTCCAACGGAGGCGATTGAGTCTTGTGGGGAAAAGTGCGCAAACCTCTGCAGAGTGTATAAACTAATCATGATTAGCCGTGTCCCGGTTATGGACATCTTGAGTATCTAGTACTTGGATATCATGTGAATCTCATCATGTTACTTCTAATTAATATTGTTGGGATGATAATGAGTACTTTTAATTGGGATTGAGAATGCTGTCAACCATTCTCAATGTTTAACAACCACCATGATAGTTAAATAAACTTATTACTTTGCAGTAGGGAAAGATTGGCTTTACGCAAAACTGTAACCATAGAGCTTTCCACCAGCCATATATGCATGTAGTATAGCCTTACTCTTTCATTGTTCTCTATGTGTTACATTGCCATCATATTCCATGTGCTGACCCGTTTTCGGGCTGCAACGTTTCATGTTGCGTACTTTTCGCACGCATTTAGTATGGTGCTTAGGTCGTGGTTCTATACTTTCAAAGTGATGCCGTTGGAGTTGATGGACTCGCTTATTCTTCCAAGCCTTCCGCTGTTATCATATTTAGATGGCCTTATGCCATATTTATTTTATTAAGTTCTCTTTTGAGACACTCGATGTAATAAGTGTGTGAATGCTACTCTGTTATAAACCCTTCAAGTACTGTGTGGTGTCAGCATTACTGATCCAGGGATGACACCTGAGCACAGAGATCGGACTGTTTGAGGTCCTGGTCGCTCTGAGAGCACTCCGGTCATGGAGGTGGGAAGAGGGCACAAGGCGGAGATTGGGCATGTCTGAGAGGTTCACGGGAGTGATGGGGGTCCAGCAGAGGAGATGAAGAGCTCGGGGGAAGGCTCTATATAGGGGGCACCGGTGCACCATGGGCAGCGTCCATGGACATGCTTAGGTGAGCTCGTGGAGGGATAAGGAGGGCGAGGAGGAAGGGCCGGCAGGTGTTGCGTGTCGTGGACGCCGAGGCGGCCTCGGGGACATGATTTGGCGCCCAAGGTCGACGGGAGGCCTTGAAATAGGCGTGCTACAGGCTTGAGAGCATCAGTAGCATGCTCCAGCCTTGAGCCTGCACGCCATGGCATTGTTTATGTGCCAGGGGCGTGTCCACTAGTGTCTGGGGCTTTGTGGGGTGAGTAAACAAAGGGGAGGTGGCCTTGGATGCCCTGGTGAACCACTAGGAGGGGAGAGAGGTTGAGGGAGAGAGAGAAAAGGGCTGTCCAGAGAGGTAAATGGGGTTTTTTACCCCTCAATCATTGAGCTTTGGAGGAGGGGGAGCTACTGGAGGTTGCTGGTGATCAGGTTCAGCTGTGGTAACAATGTGGAGTCAAGGAGATTAGTGTAGGGGGGTGAAACCAGTGACTTTTTGCAATGACCAGAAGGTGTTTGATGCAAATTTGGGTAAGCAAATGAACTCCATTTGGCATGAGACTCCACAGGGTGAAATGACACATAACATTAGGGCCTTCCACCAATTTGGAGCTTATTTTGGCAAAGTTGCCAATGCAACTTTTGTAAACCCTAGAAATTAGCCGAAATGAACTTGTGTAGATATAGTTGATAAAATCACTTCCCCTTGATGCACCACTTGGTTTAGTGGCCTCATTTGGTCATGTGAACATGCTCACAAAAGTTGGGGTCAAGGAGAGAAAGTTGGTAGTACAAAGTTGCTCAAATTTGATTCTGGTCAGAGAGGGTTTTGGGGCATTTTGGTGAACCAAAATGACCTGGATTGACATGAGGCTTTGCAAGGTGATCACAATATGCATTTGTGACTTGCTGGATTTTCCTTGGATTTTTATGAAAATATTTCCTGTAGAAATATTTCAAATCCATGAAATGGACAGAAATGGTTTTGGGAGGTTTTGTCCAATATTCTGAACATGACCATGTGTTGAAACTCTTATATATGGGAAATATATGCCCACTGAGTTTCTCTGATTTTTTTCAAATATTTTTAAAACAATAAAATAATTTTTCCTATTAAAGACCATTTTTGGCCTTAAGAAAAATCTTTTAAATAAAATAGGAAAATAACTTTTAAAATTATATTTTTGTGGTTTATGGGAATCATATATATGATAGGTTTCAAATATACTCTTTGAAATATTTTTCATACCCCAAATCAAGTACTTGCAGTGCATAACTCAATTCAGGGGGTTTTGGAAAACTAATTTTTGAAAATACTTTTTGGCCAAATTATTTTTGTAAGAAAATACTATATTTCTATATACACATGGCATGATCGTTGGGCGGAAGCTTTGGGCAAGGAGATGAGGTATAGAAGGTGGAGTTGTGTTGACTTTAAAGAGCACTTGAAAATCGCAGAGAAAACCAACTCCAAATAAAAGCCAATTGATGCAATTTTTTTTGTAAAACCACACTTTATCATGATATATTAGCTTAAGTGTTGTGGCATGAAAATCAGGGTGTGACAGACCTACCCCCCTTACAAGAATCTCGTCCCCGAGATTCCCAAACTAGGCGCGGAAAGGGATACAGAAACTTGGATCTGGGGTAGTTTTGAAGTCCTCATGTTGCTTCTGCTTCCGTGTAGTGATCCATTGAGCTTGAAGTACTTGATGGTGTGGCTTCGTGTATGACGCTCTTATTGATCCAGGTTGCTAATGGGTAGCTCGCGGCAGGTTAGATTGGGCTAGGGGTCGATGGCTCGGTGGTCAATGCCCTCGTAGAGATCGGGCAAGTTAGGAAGTTGGAAACACTTCCGGGGTTGTGATGCATGGAAAGCATTGTGCACATCAGGTAACTCAGGTGGCAACTCCAGCTGGTAACTGTCTTCTCTTTGTCTCGTAGTGATCTCAGAGGGGGTTGTTAAATCTTGGAGTGATCTCGAAGGGGGCCGATAAATCTTGGTGTGGGTCTCCTTGTCATGGAAATGCTTGGTTCCTTAGAGAGAAGTGGCTTGCAGATATGCCTGGTCTTTGATGTAGAGGTTTTCTTCTTGTCGATGGTGGTTGGTATAGTTCTTCCTCCTTGACATGGCGGTCTTCAAATGCTCCTTGACTAGCTGAACGGCTCTTCTTCCGTCTTCGGGTGGACAAGTAGGTCACCAAATGTTGATGACAACTATCTTGTCTAAGCACTCCATGAAGACTTTGTTCATGAGGTACATAAAATAGGATGGGGGTATTGGTGGTGGTCACGGTTGAGTGTGGTCCAAGGTGTTCTCGATCTAGAGTCAAGACCCATGGTCATGATCCGACCATGTTGTAGCTTGGTAGGGCTTAAGGGTTTCAAGGGTTCTAGGGTGCGAGTGAACGTTTATCGTCTTATCCTTGAGCACAGTTCGTGAGATGCCAATTGTTCTATCTAGTCCTCCAAATAGACCACCTTATACCGCTGAAAGCATCATTTCGTGTAGGTCAACTCCAATCATCACTCATGTGATTCATATCCTCATGGCTCCTGAGAGGAGGTCTAACAAAATCATATATGTCTACAATCCCCAAACTCATATGTATGTCTACCCCTAAAAATCCATGGGTAGAACATATAAGCTGCTAAGCTTGAACGTGACAACCCAAGGGCTCAATTTATTCTTCCAAGGTCTAAGATAAAGCACCTCTATCCTAAGGAAACACGTCGTAAGCCACTCCAAGATCTTGTTTCCTTCCTATGAATCAACTCCAACAGCCCATTAACTTCCATCAATCACTACATAATCCATTCAATTCTACAAATCCAATGTTTATGGTGTTCCACATGATCTTCTAAAGTCATACAATCCCCAAATGCTTGAAAAGGGTTATCTTTACTATAGTCACCCACCAATTCCCATTATCGGGTCAAGTAACTTCCAACCTCCAAATTTTATATAGATCCTTAAATCAATTCCAATCTCCTAGTTTATTGTCCATCGAGGAACATGGTATCACGATCAAGATCATCGTCTAAATCAAATTTACTCCTAATCCTGCAGGCTTACTCAGCATCTATACTCAACTAGGATCACCTATTTAAATCCAAATCTCTTGTTCAACGAGGAATCCTACATGTTTCCCTCAAGTTATTTACGTAATATCAACTGTCTCCTATCAATATCATCTGATCAAGTCAAATCCTTGCACTTCCAGGAGTTTGAACTTGCGATCATAATTGTCCTATAAATCCAATTTACTCAGGGGTAATGAAAGCTATGCTACTCTATAATCATGATCCCACCGAGTTCATCTATCAACATGAAAGCCTCATAATCAACCAAATAGTCTCGGATATTTCCTCAAGGTCACTGGTATAAACTCATCAAGTCATTTGTCCTCTGTTCATATATCCCCAAATTGGTCTTTCCTATGGCATCGTCAGTTTTGGTGCTATCTTAGGATGATAATGTTCTCGTTCGCTATGTCCACTAGTTCCATAATGAACCCAGTGTTGAGCAAGGTTACGGATCTTTAACTGGTTCCCGTGCAAGTCCGTGGGTTAAGCACGTGGTTAAGGATTCGAGATGGGTTATCTCATGAAGTCTCGGAGGGTCTAGGAATGGGTTTCTAATCTTGAGGGGTAAACATAACTCTCTGAGGTTGCACTTGGTCGAGGAGGTTGTAGCAAAAGTCTTTAGTGCTGGTTGGTTGCCAAAGTAGAATCCTTGGTGTATCTTGTCTTGCTAGCCTTCAGTTGATGAGAGGGATGAGAGACAAAAGTGGCATAGATGGGGATGCCTAAGGGGGTTCTATAGTGCAGGTGCAAACAAACAAGTGCCAAAAAGGGCCAAACACAAACACCAAAATAAGGCAGGTGATATAGTTGCGTACTTGTTGCCTAGGGCAAAAGGGCGGTTGATATCAAAACACAAACAAATAAAAGCAAGCAACACACAGTCATGGTTCTATTCGAACCATCATACAGACTCGACTGTGCATAGGGGGTACACGACTCATCCTACCCTAGGGGTTCTCGGATTCAGTAGTCGTGCTTTGCTTCGTGCCTCATGCAGTCTTCTGGGTTTTCCTCAGGTGTCGCTACGTCTCTTGTAGTTGTTCGATGAAACAATCCGGGTTGAGCCTGAAGATTCTTCAACAACTTCTCGCATGTTAAAGTGATGGGGGGAAGGTGGCTCCTCGTAGCAGGCATTGACTCGGTCTTCTGTTGTCTTCTTAATCATGACGATCCCTTTTGTCTTCTAAGGCGTTGATGGTACCAAGTGGGTAATCCTTTATGCAATGACATTAACAAGGCATAGTAGAGGTCCAACATGTCGGTTATGTTGATGACAACATCGACACCAAGAGCGGGGATGAAGAGAACTGCCTTCCTGCTCACTATAGTGAGGCGGACCAAATGGCTAGGTTCTCATCCACCGGTGGTTGCCGATACAACAACGGTAGTGACAGGGTTACCCTATTAGCGATGTATATCATGATCTTGCATATCCTATGCCCTGATCGTCATAGGCTAAGGTTGCATCATCTTGGGGCAGTGTCAAGGGTGTCACCATCTCCTGGGTCTTCAGGTCCTCATTCCTCAAGGATGTATCTTCTGTTGGTATCGTCTTGTTGTGATGTCGTCAATCTTGTGTTCAGGAGATGTGGTTGAATGTCTGGCAAGGCATCTTCCTTCTAGATTATCCACGAGGATTACAAGGAACCAAAGGGTCGTAGCGTAAGGGTTCTAGCGACCAAAGGTTTTGAAGGGGAGAGATCAATAAGGAAAGTATACCTTAGTTTTCGAAAAACTGAGAAGGGAAGAGAAGTATAGATAGTTTTTGAAAACTAGCAATAGTTTTGAAAATAGTTTTATCCTAACTAACGACCATGCTAACTAAGGCTTCCTACAGTCAGGATGGCTCTGATACCAGCTCTGTGGGTACCCCGACTCATAAGTCGAGATCACCGAATGCACGTGTACAGTGATCCCAGAGATCAATGCTCACTGGACACACAGAAGCTGAATAACAAGAGTCTTACATCTATACATACCGTTTTACACAAGTAGGACCGTTATGGTCAAGTCTTGAGTGTATCATCGCAGCGGAAATGTTCAATAACAACTTGGACCCATGCCATCTGCCTTAACCCTACAAGCATTCTTACTGGGAAGCGTCCTAGCTCGCATGTTCGTCACCAAGGTACTCTTCATAATATCCTGTTCTTTCATGCCTGGCCAATAAAATAACCCGTTGGCAAGCCAATGAGTACTTTGAATGTACTACTTAAGCAACCCATGTTTTGGCTCAAGATACAACAATGCATGACATAGGTAAATTTTTGCGTAAAGCTAGTTTTGAGTGCAATGACATGTTCAACAACTTGTAAGATATGCATCAGAGAATTCAAGTAACCATGAGGACAAAGTTACGAGATATCAACATAAATAGAGTGGGCATCAACCCAACTCAATCATGTCAAGTCCCTTGACTTGACCCAAGTAGTTCTCCCCAATTATCCAAACACACACACCTTTGGTTTGTGAAGCTCTCGAACGTAGTTTAAGCAAAGACCGCACAACCGTCCTTGACCATGGACACGGCTATTCAATTGTTTTACACTCTGCAGAGGTTGCACACTTTACCCACAAGATCCGGGAACTTCCGTGTCATCCACGACCATGCGGTACCTCAAGTACCGGGGTAAGCACCGATCACTATCTTTCCCTAGACGACACTAACAAGGAGTCCACTCGTTGTTCCGTATCCTCATGATATACATCATACGAGACTCACTCAAGATCGTAACATCCGAGAGGGGCATAGCGGTGTATCTGGTGCCTGTAAAAGCAGTCATGGCCGCCCTACAGCACGACCCGTCCGAGAGAGAGCACCAACTCTCCCCGTCACTAGTAATGCGGGCTCCAAGCTAGTATCGGCCTAGGTAATCAATAATGCCCTTTCCCATACAAGGGTAGAGTGGTTGCGCATGTAAGGTTGGGACAATGACAAATCTTAAATCTAATCCGTTTTTGAAAACAACACACACTTGCCTCTGTACACCACTTCGTCATCAAGTGGTTACCCATCTCATCATCTCCCTCGGGCATAAGTGGCACCCGACGGGGTTTTCGAAAAGTCCTTTGAAAATACTTTGTCTCCTTCATCATGCATATACCCGTCCCTTTTTGCGTAGCACTACTTTAGCATCCTATCTACCCCCGCCAGCATAACCCTCATAAGAAGGTAGGGTCATGCACAATGCAAGTATCAACGAGGAAGTACGGTGGCAAACCATCAAAGTGGTTACCACCTCATCATGATTCCGTTGCAACAACAATATGGTGCTATATGACATGCATAAAAAGGGTTTCATAGACATGGTCAAAGGGATGCTTGCCTTGTCCTTCCGAGTCTTCAAACCTTACGGTCCATCTTCAAGTAATCCATCTACTTCGCCAACTAACGGCGGAAACAATCACAATAAGAAACACAACAAGGCAAAAATAAAAGTGCTCTAAAATGTGAGTTGGACTTTTCTAGGATACCTCTGGTCATATGAGGAATGACCAAAGTGATTCCATTGGAAGTGGATCAATGGATAGTTCTAAACATTTCGATATGATGGAATCAAGGTGTTTATGGATTTGCAAGAAGTGTACAGAAGAATTATTTTGAAAAATGAGCAAAGGCACCCATTTAACACGGAATAATTTTAGAAGCATCTAGCAGTTGGTTTCACTGGATTTGGAGTTCAAATGAATTTCCTATGAATTTGCAAAGTTGGCTAATATGAAGAAATGGCTCATTATGTTGTGGGTACAGAAAGTATTAAGAAAAATGTTCATAAACTAAGTTATGAACTTAGAAGCATCTAGGAATTTGAATCATGGCATTTGGATCAATTTTGAGCTCTCTGTGATTTTCTAAAGTTCATCACAGAAATAGGAAAATAGGGTTTCTGAAATATGTGTGAAGAAAAGTTTTCTGGAAAAATGTGCAAACAGCACCATGTGATAGATCATGAATTTATGAACTACTCCAAATTTAAATCATTCAATTTGGAGATAATTTGAATTGTTTATGGATTTTACATGTCTACAGAAAAAGAAAAGAAAAGGGTTTACCTAAATGGGTCAAGTCCAAGCGGCAACAACACGCACCAGTGGGTTTAGCGCCGAGGCGCAATCGGCCGGCCCATTGGCTCACCAAGACGCTGAGGTCCACGTCGGAGGCGTATTTGCCCAGTGCGTCTCCACTTAAACGGAGGGGCCCGCTGACGGGGTCACTGACCTGCGGGTCCCGCACCAACTCTCTCTCTCCTCCCGCCTCCTCCTTCTTCCTCCCGACAGGCAGAGGCAGGGGACGGACGGTGAGCGTGCCGGCGATGATTCCGGCCGCTCCGCTGCGCCCGGGGCCAGGCCGGTGGTGCAGGCGGGTGCCCCGTTCCACGCCGCGCCCAGAGGTGGTTGCACTGGACGCGGGGAGCACCAGACTTGGGTGGAGCGTCGGCCATGGCGGAGACCGGCAACGGTGAGGATGGGCACGGCGAGGCAGGCATGGGGAGGAGGTCCTAGTGTGCGGGAGAGGCTTCTTGGGGGCGTAGGAGTCCTCGGGATGGGTTAGTGGGAGCGGGAAAGCAACGATGGCTCGGCTAAGCCCGAGGGCACGACGGTAGCTGTAACATCCCAAATTTTCAATTTGGAATGTTATACATAGATCATCATTGCATGTCATATTTCTGTTGCATTGTTGGCTAGATCCTAGAAATTCTACGCAACTCAAGGACCCACGGAGAGAGTTGGGGATTTCGTTATTTTCATATTTGAGTTTTCTCAAATTTTGAAAATAGGATCTTTTGATTTTATTTATTTTTATCTTCAATTATTTCTACTATCAAAATATGAGAGAGGGAATAAAATGACTTTCCCAAAATAAAGAAATAATGAAGATTTAATAAAAAATTTAAATAAGATTTTATTTTGGAGTTTTTTCGCTTTTTTATTTGGATTTAGGAAAAATGCACGTTTTTCAAAATTGCATTTAGGCCCCAAATAAATGTTCATCTTGTCCGGCTTGATTTTAGAAGCCGGGGAAAATTTACTTCAGGATTTTTGGAGACCGTTTAGTATTTCTTTCGTTTGATTTTCTGCGCGTAATTATTTAAAAAAACGCGAACCGACCTTCGGGCCGTGCCGAAGCGGGACTCACGGGCAGCTTATATAAAGCGCCTTGAGCCGCCTGACCAACAACCTCGCCATTGGCCCACCCACCCAAACCCTAACCCTAACTGCCCCGCCGCTTGACCATTGCCGCCGTCGCCGAGCCGCCGCCGACCGCCTCCCGAGGTTTGCCGCGCCTCGTAAACCGCGCCGTCGGTTTTTTTTCAAAAACCGATCGGTTTTCTACGGTTTATTTTTTTTAGTTTCGGTTTTTTTATTAGATCGTGTTTTCGGTTAGGTTAAATAGCGACCATTAAACTCGTTCGTTTTGTTTTAGCGGACGTGCTGCTCGTCAGATTAGATCTAGTTAACAAACGTTCGCTCGTTAACCTGTTAAATCGTTTTTCTTTTCTCGGATTTAATCCGTGATTTTTCGATCGCGATTTACGATCCGATTTTTGTTTTAGTATAACTTTTCGCTCGTTCATCTAATCGAGGCGATTCAAGCGCCTGGAGTTTCGTCTCGACACCCTTTTTCCGAATAACCAACTTAAACAAGTTTTTGCTTCTGAAAAATTTGACTTAGATCCAGATTAGTAAAACGAAGCTGTTTTCTTTCGCCGTTTGACTTCCATTGCTTCGTTTGTTTTTATTCTTTTTGCAAACCGGAGTTCTTAAGTTGAACTTTCTGGTTAGATCTTTTATTTGAGTTTTACCTGTGCATTAGATGAGTACTTATTGTATGCTTGTTTGTTTGTCTGCGATAGAATACCCGGAGTGCGCCGCCTGTTATTTCGAGTCTCTAGGTTTCGCGGATCATCACCAAGGCAAGTAACACTTTGATCATATATTTTCTCATACCCAGTTTTTATGCATTAGATCAATCCTCAAACATGGCATTGATTTAGGATCTAATTAAATTGTGGGATGGGAAGTAGTTGAGGTAGTACCTATTACATTTTATTATCAACCCTTGGGAGTTACTTCTACGTTTGCTTATTATGCCAAGCTATGCTAGTAGGCGTGGATTGGGTGAGTGTATCCATGACGGATGTGAGATTGTTAAATTAATGGTTTATTTAAGGTGGCAACTTAAACACACATCTGGGTGGATTGAGGTACCGGTTTCGTGACTTGCCTGTTTCTTGGACCGCCACCCGTGCTCAAAGGGATCATGAGATTATTCATGCTAGAAACTTCCGTGTGTGCAGCCACAAGCCATTATGGGCTCTGGCATAGTTGATTAAGTCGTCACGAACTCTTACGGGTAGACTAGCGGATGTAGGGGAAAGTAGGTGTACGGTCTACCCACACGTAAGGTGCTAAGCGCTTAGAAAGACTATGTCTCGGTCATCCGTTTCTCAAACATCATGTAGTGCGAGAATTCCAACGGAGGCGATCGAGTCTTGTGGGGAAAAGTGTGCAAACCTCTGCAGAGTGTATAAACTAATCATGATTAGCCGTGTCCCCGGTTATGGACATCTTGAGTATCTAGTACTTGGATATCATGTGAATCTCATCATGTTACTTCTAATTAATATTGTTGGGATGATAATGAGTACTTTTAATTGGGATTGAGAATCTTGTCAACCATTCTCAATGTTTAACAACCACCATGATAGTTAAATAAACTTATTACTTTGCAAGAGGGAAAGATTGGCTTTACGCAAAAGCTGTAACCATAGAGCTTTCCACCAGCCATATATGCATGTAGTATAGCCTTACTCTTTCATTGTTCTCTATGTGTTACATTGCCATCATATTCCATGTGCTGACCCGTTTTCGGGCTGCAACGTTTCATGTTGCAGACTTTTCTGCATTTACAGTATGGTGCTTAGGTCGTGGTTCTATACTCAGTGATGCCGTTGGAGTTGATGGACTCGCTTATTCTTCCAAGCCTTCCGCTGTTATCATATTTAGATGGCCTTATGCCATATTTATTTTATTAAGTTCTCTTTTGAGACACTCGATGTAATAAGTGTGTGAATGCTACTCTGTTATAAACCCTTCAAGTACTGTGTGGTGTCAGCATTACTGATCCAGGGATGACACCTGAGCACAGAGATCGGACTGTTTGAGGTCTGGTCGCTACAGTAGCACTCCGGTCATGGAGGTGGGAAGAGGGCACAAGGCGGAGATTGGGCATGTCTGAGAGGTTCACGGGAGTGATGGGGGTCCAGCAGAGGAGATGAAGAGCTCGGGGGAAGGCTCTATATAGGGGGCACCGGTGCACCATGGGCAGCGTCCATGGACATGCTTAGGTGAGCTCGTGGAGGGATAAGGAGGGCGAGGGAGGAAGGGGCCGACAGTGTTGCGTGTCGTGGACGCCGAGGCGGCCTCGGGGGACATGATTTCGGCGCCCAAGGTCGACGGGAGGCCTTGAAATAGGCGTGCTCACAGTCTTGGGAGAGCAGCATGGCATGCTCCAGAGCGCCGAGCTCTGCACGCCATGGCATTGTTTATGTGCCAGGCGTGTCCACTAGTGTCTGGGGCTTTGTGGGGTGAGTAAACAAAGGGAGGTGGCCTTGGATGCCCTGGTGAACCACTAGGAGGGAGAGAGGTTGAGGAGAGAGAGAAAAGGGCTGTCCAGAGAGGTAAATGGGGTTTTTACCCTCAATCATTGAGCTTTGGAGGAGGGAGCTCTGGAGGTTCTTTGGTGATCGAGGTTCATTTGTGGTAACAATGTGGAGTCAAGGAGATTAGTGTAGGGGGGTGAAACCAGTGACTTTTTGCAATGACCAGAAGGTGTTTGATGCAAATTTGGGTAAGCAAATGAACTCCATTTGGCATGAGACTCCACAGGGTGAAATGACACATAACATTAGGGCCTTCCACCAATTTGGAGCTTATTTTGGCAAAGTTGCCAATGCAACTTTTGTAAACCCTAGAAATTAGCCGAAATGAACTTGTGTAGATATAGTTGATAAAATCACTTCCCCTTGATGCACCACTTGGTTTAGTGGCCTCATTTGGTCATGTGAACATGCTCACAAAAGTTGGGGTCAAGGAGAGAAAGTTGGTAGTACAAAGTTGCTCAAATTTGATTCTAGTCGAGAGAGGGTTTTGGGGCATTTTGGTGAACCAAAATGACCTGGATTGACATGAGGCTTTGCAAGGTGATCACAATATGCATTTGTGACTTGCTGGATTTTCCTTGGATTTTTATGAAAATATTTCCTGTAGAAATATTTCAAATCCATGAAATGGACAGAAATGGTTTTGGGAGGTTTTGTCCAATATTCTGAACATGACCATGTGTTGAAACTCTTATATATGGGAAATATATGCCCTTTGAGTTTCTCTGATTTTTTCAAATATTTTTAAAACAATAAAATAATTTTTCCCTATTAAAGACCATTTTTGGCCTTAAGAAAAATCTTTTAAATAAAATAGGAAAATAACTTTTAAAATTATATTTTTGTGGTTTATGGGAATCATATATCTGATAGGTTTCAAATATACTCTTTGAAATATTTTTCATACCCCAAATCAAGTACTTGCAGTGCATAACTCAATTCAGGGGGTTTTGGAAAACTAATTTTTGAAAATACTTTTTGGCCAAATTATTTTTTGTAAGAAAATACTATATTTCTATATACACATGGCATGATCATTGGGCGGAAGCTTTGGGCAAGGAGATGAGGTATAGAAGGTGGAGTTGTGTTGACTTTAAAGAGCACTTGAAAATCAGAGAGAAAACCAACTCCAAATAAAAGCCAATTGATGCAATTTTTTTTGTAAAACCACACTTTATCATGATATATTAGCTTAAGTGTTGTGGCATGAAAATCAGGGTGTGATGACCTACCCCCTTACAAGAATCTCGTCCCGAGATTCCCAAACTAAGCGCGGAAAGGGATCTGAAACTTGGATCCGGGGTAGTTTTGAAGTCCTCATGTTATACCTTCCGTGTAGTGATCCATTGAGCTTGAAGTACTTGATGGTGTGGCTTCGTGTATGACGCTCTTATTGATCCAGGTTGCTAATTGGTAGCTCATGGCGAGTTAGATTGGGCTAGGGTCGATGGCTCGGTGGTCAATGCCCTCGTAGAGATCGGGCAAGTTAGGAAGTTGGAAACACTTCGGGGTTGTGATGCATGGAAAGCATTGTGCACATCAGTAACTCGGTGGCAACTCCAGGTGGTAACTGTCTTCTCTTCGCCTCGTAGTGATCTCGAGAGGGGTTGTTAAATCTTGGAGTGATCTCGAAGGGCCGATAAATCTTGGTGTGGGTCTCCTTGTCATGGAAATGCTTGGTTCCTTAGAGAGAAGTGGCTTGCAGATATGCACGGTCTTTGATGTAGAGGTTTTCTTCTTGTCGATGGTGGTTGGTATAGTTCTTCCTCCTTGACATGGCGGTCTTCAAATGCTCCTTGACTAGTGAACGGCTCTTCTTCCGTCTTCGGGTGGACAAGTAGGTCACCAAATGTTGATGACAACTATCTTGTCTAAGCACTCCATGAAGACTTTGTTCATGAGGTACATAAAATAGGATGGGGGTATTGGTGGTGGTCACGGTTGAGTGTGGTCCAAGGTGTTCTCGATCTAGAGTCAAGACCCATGGTCATGATCCGACCATGTTGTAGCTTGGTAGGGCTTAAGGGTTTCAAGGGTTCTAGGGTGCGAGTGAACGTTTATCATCTTATCCTTGAGCACAGTTCGTGAGATGCCAATTGTTCTATCTAGTCCTCCAAATAGACCACCTTATACCGCTGAAAGCATCATTTCGTGTAGGTCAACTCCAATCATCACTCATGTGATTCATATCCTCATGGCTCCCGAGAGGAGGTCTAACAAAATCATATATGTCTACAATCCCCAAACTCATATGTATGTCTACCCGTAAAAATCCATGGGTAGAACATATAAGCTGCTAAGCTTGAACGTGACAACCCAAGGGCTCAGCCTATTCTTCCAAGGTCTAAGATAAAGCACCTCTATCCTAAGGAAACACGTCGTAAGCCACTCCAAGATCTTGTTTCCTTCCTATGAATCAACTCCAACAGCCCATTAACTTCCATCAATCACTACATAATCCATTCAATTCTACAAATCCAATGTTTATGGTGTTCCACATGATCTTCTAAAGTCATACAATCCCCAAATGCTTGAAAAGGGTTATCTTTACTATAGTCAGTCCACCAATTCCCATTATCGGGGTCAAGTAACTTCCAACCTCCAGCTTATATAGATCCTTAAATCAATTCCAATCTCCTAGTTTATTGTCCATCGAGGAACATGGTATCACGATCAAGATCATCAGTCTAAATCCAATTTACTCCGAATCCTGCAGGCTTACTCAGCATCTATACTCAACTAGGATCACCTATTTAAATCCAAATCTCTTGTTCAACGAGGAATCCTACATGTTTCCCTCAAGTTATTTATGTAATATAAACTGTCTCCTATCAATATCATCTGATCAAGTCAAATCCTTGCACTTCCAGGAGTTTGAACTTGCGATCATAATTGTCCTATAAATCCAATTTACTCAGGGGTAATGAAAGCTATGCTACTCTATAATCATGATCCCACCGAGTTCATCTATCAACATGAAAGCCTCATAATCCACCAAATAGTCTCGGATAATTCCTCAAGGTCACTGGTATAAACTCATCAAGTCATTTGTCCTCTGTTCGTATATCCCCAAATTGGTCTTTCCTATGGCATCGTCAGTTTTGGTGCTATCTTAGGATGATAATGTTCTCGTTCGCTATGTCCACTAGTTCCATAATGAACCCAGTGTTGAGCAAGGTTACGGATGTTTAACTGGTTCCCTTGCAAGTCTGTGGGTTAAGCACGTGGTTAAGGATTCGAGATGGGTTATCTCATGAAGTCTCGGAGGGTCTAGGAATGGGTTTCTAATCTTGAGGGGGTAAACATAACTCTCTGAGGTTGCACTTGAGTCGAGGAGGTTGTAGCAAAAGTCTTTAGTGCTGGTTGGTTGCCAAAGTAGAATCCTTGGTGTATCTTGTCTTGCTAGCCTTGAGTTGATGAGAGGGATGAGAGACAAAAGTGGCATAGATGGGGATGCCTAAGGGGTTCTATAGTGCAGTGCAAACAAACAAGTGCCAAAAAGGGCCAAACACAAACACCAAAATAAGGCAGGTGATATAGTTGCGTACTTGTTGCCTAGGGCAAAAGGGCGGCTGATATCAAAACACAAACAAATAAAAGCAAGCAACACACAGTCATGGTTCTATTCGAACCATCATACAGACTCGACTGTGCATAGGGGTTACACGACTCATCCTACCCTAGGGGTTCTCGGATTCGATGAGTCGTGCTTTGCTTCGTGCCTCATGCGATCTTACGGGTTTTCCTCGTGTCGCTCGTCTCTTGTAGTTGTTCGATGAAACAATCCGGGTTGAGCCTGAAGATTCTTCAACAACTTCTCGCATGTTAAAGTGATGGGGGGAAGGTGGCTCCTCGTAGCAGGCATTGACTCGGTCTTCTGTTGTCTTCTTAATCATGACGATCCCTTTTTGTCTTCTAAGGCGTTGATGGTACCAAGTGGGTAATCCTTTATGCAATGACATTAACAAGGCATAGTAGAGGTCCAACATGTCGGTTATGTTGATGACAACATCGACACCAAGAGCGGGGGATGAAGAGAACCGTCTTCCTGCTCACTATAGTGAGGCGGACCAAATGGCTAGGTTCTCATCCACCGGTGGTTGCCGATACAACAACGGTAGTGACAGGGTTACCCTATTAGCGATGTATATCATGATCTTGCATATCCTATGCCCTGATCGTCGTAGGCTAATGTTGCATCATCTTGGGGGCGATGTCAAGGGTGTCACCATCTCCTGGGTCTTCGTGTCCTCATTCCTCAAGGATGTATCTTACATTGGTATCGTCTTGTTGTGATGTCGTCAATCTTGTGTTCGGGAGATGTGGTTGAATGTCCGCAAGGCATCTTCCTTCTAGATTATCCACGAGGATTACAAGGAACCCGATGGTCGAGGCGTAAGGGTTCTAGCGACCAAAAGGTTTTGAAGGGGAGAGATCAATAAGGAAAGTATACCTTAGTTTTCAAAACCGAGAAGGGAAGAGAAGTATAGATAGTTTTTGAAAACTAGCAGTAGTTTTGAAAATAGTTTTATCCTAACTAACGACCATGCTAACTAAGGCTTCCTCTACGGTCGGGATGGCTCGATACCGACTCTGTGGGTACCCGACTCATAAGTCGAGATCACCGAATGCTGCGTGTCACGGTGATCCCGGAGATCAATGCTCACCGGACACGTAAGCTGAATAACAAGAGTCTTACATCTATACATACCGTTTTACACAAGTAGGACCGTTATGGTCAAGTCTTGAGTGTATCATCGCAGCGGAAATGTTCAATAACAACTTGGACCCATGCCATCTGCCTTAACCCTACAAGCATTCTTACTGGGAAGCGTCCTAGCTCGCATGTTCGTCACCAAGGTACTCTTCATAATATCCTGTTCTTTCATGCCTGGCCAATAAAATAACCAGTGGCAAGCCAATGAGTACTTTGAATGTACTACTTAAGCAACCCATGTTTTGGCTCAAGATACAACAATGCATGACATAGGTAAATTTTTGCAGAAAGCTAGTTTTGAGTGCAATGACATGTTCAACAACTTGTAAGATATGCATCAGGAGAATTCAAGTAACCATGAGGACAGGTTACAGATATCAACATAAATAGAGTGGGCATCAACCCAACTCAATCATGTCAAGTCCCTTGACTTGACCCAAGTAGTTCTCCCCAATTATCCAAACACACACACTGGTTTGTGAAGCTCTGAACGTAGTTTAAGCAGCACCGCACAACTGTCCTTGACCATGGACACGGCTATTCGAATTGTTTTACACTCTGCAGAGGTTGCACACTTTACCCACAAGATCCGGGGAACTTCCGTGTCATCCACGACCCGCGGTACCTCAAGTACCCGGGGTAAGCACCCGATCACTATCTTTCCCTAGACGACACTAACAAGGAGTCCACTCGTTGTTCCGTATCCTCACGATATACATCATACGAGACTCACTCAAGATCGTAACATCCGTGAGGGGACGCAACGGTGTATCCGGTGCCCTGTAAAAACAGTCATGGCCGCCCTACAGCACGACCCGTCCGAGAGAGAGCACCAACTCTCCCCGTCACTAGTAATGCGGCTCCAAGCTAGTATCGGCCTAGGTAATCAATAATGCCCTTTCCCATACAAGGGTAGAGTGGTTGCGCATGTAAGGTTGGGACAGTCGACAAATCTTAAATCTAATCCGTTTTTGAAAACAACACACACTTGCCTCTGTACACCACTTCGTCATCAAGTGGTTACCCATCTCATCATCTCCCTCGGGCATAAGTGGCACCCGACGGGTTTTGAAAAGTCCTTTGAAAATACTTTGTCTCCTTCATCATGCATATACCCGTCCCTTTTTGCGTAGCACTACTTTAGCATCCTATCTACCCCCTTGACATAACCCTCATAAGAAGGTAGGGTCATGCACAATGCAAGTATCAACGAGGAAGTACGGTGGCAAACCATCAAAGTGGTTACCACCTCATCATGATTCCGTTGCAACAACAATATGGTGCTATATGACATGCATAAAAAGGGTTTCATAGACATGGTCAAAGGGATGCTTGCCTTGTCCTTCCGAGTCTTCAAACCTTCTGGTCCATCTTCAAGTAATCCATCTACTTCGCCAACTAACGACGGAAACAATCACAATAAGAAACACAACAAGGCAAAAATAAAAGTGCTCTAAAATGTGAGTTGGACTTTTCTAGGATACCTCTGGTCATATGAGGAATGACCAAAGTGATTCCATTGGAAGTGGATCAATGGATAGTTCTAAACATTTCGATATGATGGAATCAAAGGTGTTTATGGATTTGCAAGAAGTGTACAGAAGAATTATTTTGAAAAATGAGCAAAGGCACCCATTTAACACGGAATAATTTTAGAAGCATCTAGCAGTTGGTTTCACTGGATTTGGAGTTCAAATGAATTTCCTATGAATTTGCAAAGTTGGCTAATATGAAGAAATGGCTCATTATTTTGTGGGCATGAGAAAGTATTAAGAAAAATGTTCATAAACTAAGTTATGAACTTAGAAGCATCTAGGAATTTGAATCATGGCATTTGGATCAATTTTGAGCTCTCTGTGATTTTCTAAAGTTCATCACAGAAATAGGAAAATAGGGTTTTACGAAATATGTGTGAAGAAAAGTTTTCTGGAAAAATGTGCAAACAGCACCATGTGATAGATCATGAATTTATGAACTACTCCAAATTTAAATCATTCAATTTGGAGATAATTTGAATTGTTTATGGATTTTACATGTCTACAGAAAAAGAAAAAGAAAAGGGGTTTACCTAAATGGGTCAAGTCCAGCGGCGGCAACACGCACCAGGCGGGGTTTAGCGCCGAGGCGCAACTGGGCCGGCCCATTGGCTCAGCCGCACGCGCGCAGGGTCCACGTCGGAGGCGTATTTGCCCAGTGCGTATCCACTTAAACGGAGGGGCCCGCTGACGGGGTCACTGACCTGCGGGTCCCGCACCAACTCTCTCTCTCCTCCCGCCTCCTCCTTCTTCCTCCCGACAGGCAGAGGCAGGGGACGGACGGTGAGCGTGCCGGCGATGATTCCGCCGCTCCGGCTGCGCCGAGGCCAGCCGGTGGTCCAGGCGGGTGCCCGTTCACGCCACGCCTGTGAGGTGGTTGCACCTTTGGGACGCTGGAGCACCAGACTTGGGTGGAGCGTCGGCCATGGCGGAGGCAAACAGCAGTGAGGATGGGCACGGCGAGGCGAGCATGGGGAGGAGGTCCTAGTGTCTTGGAGAGGCTTCTTGGGGGCGTGGGAGTCCTCGGGATGGGTTAGTGGGGCGGGAAAGCAACGATGGCTCGGCTAAGCCCGAGGGCACGACAGTAGTCATAACATCCCAAATTTTCAATTTGGAATGTTATACATAGATCATCATTGCATGTCATATTTACATTTGCATTGTTGGCTAGATCCTAGAAATTCTCGCAACTCAAGGACCCACGGAGAGAGTTGGGGATTTCGTTATTTTCATATTTGAGTTTTCTCAAATTTTGAAAATAGGATCTTTTGATTTTATTTATTTTTATCTTCAATTATTTCTACTATCAAAATATGAGAGAGGGAATAAAATGACTTTCCCAAAATAAAGAAATAATGAAGATTTAATAAAAAAATTAAATAAGATTTTATTTTGGAGTTTTTTCGCTTCTTTTATTTGGATTTTGGAGTTTTTTCGCTTCTTGTTTAGGACTTGGAGCCGTACTTATGCAGGAGGGAAGAGTTGTTTCATATGCCTCACGACAGCTTAAACCCCATGAGTTGAATTATGCTACGCATGATTTGGAGTTAGCAGCCGTAGTGCATGCGTTGAAGACATGGAGACATTTTCTCATCGGAAACCATTGTGAGGTATACACGGATCACAAGAGTTTGAAGTATATCTTCACGCAGAAGGAGTTGAATCTCAGGCAGAGGATATGGTTAGAGCTAATAAATGATTATGATATGAGATTGCATTATCATCTCGGAAAGGCCAACATAGTAGCCGATGCATTGAGCCAAAAAAGTCATGTCAACATACTCATGATCGGAGAGTTACCCAAGGAGTTAGCAGAAGACCTTCACGAGCTATGTTTGGAGATAGTTCCAAGAGGTTATGTAGCAGCCTTGGAGATTCACTCTACTTTGATGGATAATATCAGAGAAGCTCAGAAGACGGACAAGGAGATTGCCGAGATAAAGGAAAGGATGAGTAAAGAAAAGGCTAAAGGATTTCGTGAGGATGAGCACGATACCTTATGGTTAGAGGACCGCGTATATGTGCCAAATGATCAGGAGATCAGGAAGTTGATTCTGCAAGAGGCCCATGATTCGCCATATTTGATTCACCCAGGAAATACCAAGATGTATCTGGACTTGAAGGATAGTTTCTGGTGGACTGGAATGAAAAAGAATATTGCAGAGTATGTAGCAGTTTGTGATGTATGTCAGAGAGTGAAGGCAGAGCATCAGAAGCCAGCCGGATTTCTACAACCATTGCCGATACCCGAATGGAAGTGGGATAAACTAGGCATAGTTCTAAACATTTTGATATGATGGAATCAAGGGGTTTATGGATTTGCAAGAAGTGTAAAGAAGAATTATTTTGAAAAATGAGCAAAGGCACCCATTTAACAAGGAATAATTTTAGAAGCATCTAGGAGTTGGTTTCACTTTGGATTTGGAGTTCAAATGAATTTCCTATGAATTTGCAAAGTTGGCTAATATGAAGAAATGGCTCATTATTTTGTGGGGTACAGAAAGTATTAAGAAAATGTTCATAAACTAAGTTATGAACTTAGAAGCATCTAGGAATTTGAATCATGGCATTTGGATCAATTTTCATTTATGTGATTTGCTAAAGTTCATCACGAGAAATAGGAAAATAGGGTTTCTGAAATATGTGTGAAGAAAAGTTTTCTGGAAAAATGTGCAAACAACACCATGTGGTAGATCATGAATTTATGAACTACTACAAATTTAAATCATTCAATTTAGAGATAATTTGAATTGTTTATGGATTTTACAAGTCTCTGAGAAAAAAGAAAAGAAGAGGATTTACCTAAATGGGCCAAGTCCGGTAGCGGCGCTTGTCAGGCGGGTTTAACACCGAGGCGCAACTGGCCGGCCTAACGGCTCAACCAGACGCCATGAGGTCCAAGCCGAGGCGTGTTGCCAGTCGTCTCCACTTAAACGGAGGGGCCCGGCCGACGGGTCAGCGACCTGCGGGTCTGCACCAACTCTCTCTCTCCTCCAGCCTCCTCCTTCTTCCTCCCCGGGCGAGGCAGGGGGCAGACCAGCCAGCCGGATTCGGCCGCCGCTCACGCGCCCGAGGCCAGGCAGTGGTGCAGGCGGGTGCCCGTTCCATGCCGCGCCCAGAGGTGGTTGCACCTTTGACGCGGGAGAGCAGAACTTAGGCGGGCGTCGGCCATGGCGAGACCGCGACGGTGAGGATGGGCACGGCGAGGCGAGCATGGGGAGGAGGTCCTAGTGTCTTGGAGAGGCTTCACAGGGTCGTGGGAGTCCTCGGGATGGGTCGGTGGGAGCGGGAAAGCAACGATGGCTCGGCTCGCCCGAGGGCACAACGGTAGCACTCGGTCATGGAGGTGGGAAGAGGGCACAAGGGGGAGATTGGGCATGTCCGAGAGGTTCACGGGAGTGATGGGGGTCCAAAAGAGGAGAGGAAGAGCTCGGGGGAAGGCTTTATATAGGGGGCACCGGTGCACCATAGGCAGCGTCCATGGACGTGCTCGGGTGAGCTCGTGGAGGGATAAGGAGGGCGAGGGAGGAAGGGGCCGACAGTGTTGCGTGTCGTGGACGCCGAGGCGGCCTCGGGGGACACGATTCCGGCGCCCAAGGTCGACGGGACGCCTTGGAATGGGCATGCTATAGTGCTGGAGAGCATCAGCATGCTCAGAGCGAGCTCTGTCACGCCATGGCATTGTTTATGTGCCAGGCGTGTCCACTAGTGTCTGGGGCTTTGTGGGGTGAGTAAACAAAGGGGAGGTGGCCTTGGATGCCCTGGTGAACCACTAGGAGGGGAGAGAGGTTGAGGGAGAGAGAGAAAAGGGCCGTCCAGAGAGGTAAATGGGGGGTTTTTACCACTCAATCATTGAGCTTTGGAGGAGGGGGAGCTACTGGAGGTTGCTGGTGATCAGGTTCAGCTGTGGTAACAATGTGGAGTCAAGGAGATTAGTGTAGGGGGTGAAACAAGTGACTTTTTGCAATGACCAGAAGGTGTTTGATGCAAATTTGGGTAAGCAAATGAACGTCATTTGGCATGATACACCACAGGGTGAAATGACACATAAAATTAGGGCCTTCCACCAATTTGGAGCTTATTTGGGCAAAGTTGCCAATGCAACTTTTGTAAACCCTAGAAATTAGCCGAAATGAACTTGTGTAGATCTAGTTGAGCAAATCACTTCCCCTTGATGCACCACTTGGTTTAGTGTCCTCATTTGGTCATGTGAACATGCTCACAAAAGTTGGGGTCAAGGAGAGAAAGTTGGTAGTACAAAGTTGCTCAAATTTGATTCTGGCCAGAGAGGGTTTTGGGGCATTTTGGTGAACCAAAATGACCTGGATTGACATGAGGCTTTGCAAGGTGATCACAATATGAATTTGTGACTTGCTGGATTTTCCTTGGATTTTTATAAAAATATTTCCTGTAGAAATATTTCAAATCCATGAAATGGACAGAAATGGTTTTGGGAGGTTTTGTCCAATATTCTGAACATGACCATGTGTTGAAACTCTTATATATGGGAAATATATGCCCACTGAAGTTTCTCTGATTTTTTCAAATATTTTTAAAACAATAAAATAATTTTTCCCTATTAAAGACCATTTTTGGCCTTAAGAAAAAGCTTTTAAATAAAATAGGAAAATAACTTTTAAAATTATATTTTGTGGTTTATGGGAATCATATATCTGATAGGTTTCAAATATACTCTTTGAAATATTTTTCATACCCCAAATCAAGTACTTGCGATTGCATAACTCAATTCAGGGGGTTTTGGAAAACTAATTTTTGAAAATACTTTTGGCCAAATTATTTTTTTAAGAAAATACAATAATTCTATATACACATGGCATGATCGTTTGGAGGAAGCTTTGGGCAAGGAGATGAGGTATAGAAGGTGGAGTTGTGTTGACTTTAAAGAGCACTTGAAAATCGCAGAGAAAACCAACTCCAAATAAAAGCCAATTGATGCAAAAGTATTTGTCAAACCACACTTTATCATGATATATTAGCTTAAGTGTTGTGGCATGAAAATCAGGGTGTCACAGCGGGCCATGTGAATGTGGAAAAGGAAATCTTCGATCCATACTGCGGGGTCTGGGAATTCATGATCCATTACTTCGTCCATGAAGCAGAGGGAGTGCGCGACGCCTCTGTGCCGGGCTATGTGGCTACGCAGGCCGAATTGCTCTGGGTGGCTATGTTCGGCCCGGCCAGACTTGTTGAAGGTGTATCCAGCGTGACGGTTGTCGCCGCGTGCCGAGATGCGCCCCCGCGATCCGTAGATCAATCTTGGCTGTCCTGTTTTGTTGCCCCGGGCCGTAGTATGTTGGTGTGGGGGTGCTGGCTGGTATGCTGACTGATATGCCGTTTTATCCCGGCCACGAGGTGGCCGGTCAGCCATATGGCGCTCGAGTCCGTATTCCTCAGCGGCCAGGACTTCAGTCCATCTATCTGTGCGCAGGTCTTGATCAGCTTGGAGTTGCTGCTGCTTCTTTTTCAGGCTCCTCGCAGTGGCTATAAGCCGACACTTGAAGCGCTCCTGCTCTACGGGATCCTCAGGCACGCCAAACTCATCGTCGCCGAGGCTAATCTCGTCTTCGGAGGGGGGCATGTAGGCGTCCTCCTCCAGGTATTCGTCCATCACCTGTTCTTCTGGGCTGACCTGCTCGTCCTCCTATTCGGCCTGCTCGAAGGCGGGCTGATCAGGGGTGTATTCTTCTTCGGCACCATTCGGATTGTTTTCGTCTTGGGCCGGTATTGCTGTGGTGGGGCTTGGAGTGGCGCCGACGACGCCCATTCTTTGCTTTTTTCCCTGAGGTTTTATCCTCCGTTGCCTCATCGCCATTTGTTTCCTTCGGAGTGTCCACCATATATATATCATAGGAAGAGGTGGCTGTCCACCGCCCAGTGAGCGGTGGTTCATGTTCTTCTCTGCATCGTCGTCCATACCGTCGATGTCTTGAGTCGAAGTCCGATTACCTCGGTTAAATCATCGACCGTGACAATGAAGTGGGTGGTGGGTGGGCAACGAATTCCTTCATCGCCGCCTCCCACACGAAGCCGGACATAGTTCGCCAAGAGCCTCTGACAAAGAGAGAGACTTTAATGAGTCCAAAGATGTCGCCAAAGGGCGAGTCTTTGGAAGATATCCGCAACGGTGAACTCCATTACCGGAGCCCAACCCGCCTCGACCGCTCGGGAGTGCGCGGATCGAACGAAGCGTCGAGACACGAATCTGGGGTCGGAGTCACGAGCCACCAGAGGTAAGACCCGTTTTCGGCTCCACCGCCGATGAGTGTGCGACCTGCGGGGCGGGGTCCATCCCTCCATCCTTAGGCAACAGCCTGCTCCGGATTTAGGTCCGGGGCTACTGCGGGGGTGATACCCCGAGCTTCGTCCGACAGCAGGTCTAAGCCGTGCTCGGCGTGGCATTCCGATGCTCCTGGCATATGCCCGAATCCATCGAAGATCAAGTCTCCGCGAATGTCCGCCGTGTAGTTTAGGTTTCCGAACCTGATCTGGTGGCCAGGGGCGTAGCTATCGATCTGCTCCAGATGGCCAAGCGAGTTGGCCCGCAGAGCGAAGCCGCCGAACACGAAGACCTGTCCTGGGAGAAAGGTCTCACCCGGGATCGTGTTGTCGACGATGATTGAAAGCGCCATCAAGCCCTGCAGCGACGACACGGAGGAACTCTCAATGAAAGCGCCAATGTCGGTGTCAAAACCGGCGGATCTTGGGTAGGGGGTCCCGATCTGTGCGTCTAGGCTGATGGTAACAGGAAGCAAGGGAGGTAAAACCCTACTTCCTGCTTGATTAATATTGAAGATATGAGTAGTACAAGAGTAGATCTACCACGAGATCGTAGAGGCTAAACCCTAGAAGCTAGCCTATGATGGTATGATTGTAATTGTGATCGGTCTTCTAAGGACCAACCTCTCTGGTTTATATAGACACCGGAGAGGGCTAGGGTTTACATGGAGTCGGTTACAAGGAAGGAAATATAATATCCGGATCGCCAAGCTTGCCTTCCACGCCAAGGAGAGTTCCATCCGGACACGGGACGAAGTGTTGAGTCTTGTATCTCACGCTTCAATAGTCCGGACGATGTATATAATCCGGCTGTCCGGATACCCCCTAATCCAGGACTCCCTCAGCGGCTACGGCGGCAGGCGGCAACGCGAGCAGCGGCAGGGAAAAGCGGCGGCGGTGGCGCTGGTGGTGTGCAGCGGCGCGAGATGCGGAGGGCCGGCAGCGGCTGCGCGAGAGAGAGGGCGGGCCGAGGCAGCGCTATTTAAGGAGGAGGGGAGCCTCGGGAGACGTGGAGGAGGGGGCAAGGCGGCAAAGTCGGCAGCGGTCACGGCGGCGAACTTTGAGCGGAGTCCCGCTCGGGGACGGAGGCGGAGGCGGCGGGGCGCTGGGCCGTGGCCTGGCCTGGGAGCTGGGCCGACCCATTCGGCGACGGAAGATTTTGTTATTTTATAAACAGAGAGAAAAAGAAAATAAAAAGAAAATAAAATAAAATATTATATAGGCATATAATATATCAAAATTTTCAGAAAAAGATTTTCTACGACATGAACATTTTTACAAAATCAAATAAAATCCACAAAAATTTAAATAAAGCAATTAGTGCTACTGTTGCAATAAATCCCCAATAAAAATCCTTTTAAAAAATACCAAATGACTTCAAATTTATTTCTCTCCAATTTTATGTTGTAGGGAATCATTTTACCCTATTTTCCATATATTTTCTTTTTTGAGACAAATAATTTGAATAAAAACCAAATAACTCCAAATTGAAAAATAATTTTAAAAGGACTTTAAAGTTGAAATCTTTGAAACTTCCAACTCATATTTCATATAATTTGAAGAAGTCATTTTATCTTCTCTCGTGAAAATCATTGAGTTGCATAAAGTTTCAGAATTGGAAATATTTTCAAATGAAATTCAAATATTTTCAACACTCCTTGTCATTTAAATAAATGGAAGAAGTCATGTCATCTTCTCTCCAGGGTTTTGTGGTGAAAAAAAATTGAATTCACGGAGATCACGAATGCAAAAATGAAAGTTTGGGAAAGTCCTTTTATTCCCTCTCATTTAACTTTCAAAAAAGTTTCAAATTTCACTCAATCAATCACACAACAATCAAACAAACAATCAATCTATCTATTTATTATAACATTCCAAAATTTAGAATTTTGGGATGTTTCACTTGGCCTATAGTTTTATATTAATGTTGTCTTATGTGACATGTTACCAACCAAAAATCATAAACTTGTCCTATGGTCATTTTCATGAGAAAACCTTCACACATATGAGCTATCACCTACAAGATTTCATAGAGTTCAAATTTCTTTGACCTCCTCTAAATCACCTCAAATTTTGCAGACATGATCTCCGACACAAACATAGATAGTCGATAATACATCTTCATTAAAATGTTGTTTTTTGCTCTGTTACTGGAATATTTGATAAAAGGGAACCCTTGTTAAAATGATGGATTGCAGCATATTTGCAACATATGTGTGATCATTGCAACACCTGAACTTTCAAAACACTGAAACAAATCATAGCAGATAAATTTAAAAACACAAAAATACCCAACATAGATAGCCACATGCATATAAAATTCATCCAACCACCAAAAGGTAACCCACATCCTGTTCACAAACATAGTTCACCCACATAGTTCAGCAAACAACCTAAAGTACTTAAACACATCATAACATCATAACATCAGGGAAGGTGGGGGGGAGACAGGACTTTGGCTAGGGCAGCATGCTGCCCCATGATCTTGTAGTCCTCGTCGTGGATGGACATCTGCATGAGCTAGAAGGTGAACGAAGCGGCCGGACTTTGGCTTTGGCTTGGTGGTGCAGTAGGGGCAGCGCCAAGTTTTGGTCCTGCTCTTGTAGTAGTAATCCACGCCCTTGACCCTGATCTTCTCCACTTCCTTCTCTTTGAAGGAGGCGAAGTTGCCGTGGTCCACATCCACATATTCCCCAGAGACATACTGCACACACGAATGAATTACATTAGTACATTAAAGATTCATGGGAATACACCATGTCAAACAAACTAAATGAACAATCTAAATTTCAAGTAGGCTTACCTCATACTCTTCGTCGTCACCATACGTGTCGGTGGGGATCGACACCTATGGGATCACTGGGAACCCTTCTACGGTTGGCGGGCGCGGAGTTGTGCAAAGAGCGGGTCTGACATGAAGCACAAAGATCGTTTACCCAGGTTCGGGCCGCGAGGATGCGTAATACCCTAGTCCTGCTTTGGTGTATGTATTTGAGTGTTCTTGACCTCTTGAGCTAGCTACGGTGCGTGGGTGGCCCAAAATATCTGAATCCTTCTCCTGGTCGCCTCGGGCCTCCTTTTATATGCAAAAGGGGTTGCCAAAGTGGCACACAGGAGGTGGAAAGGTCTACAGTACACAAGCTTATCGCCTGTCATTACAGGACAAGACACATTAAATGCGCCCCTTAGGTGTCCCGTTGCTTTATTGGACATGGCAACGAGGCCCGTCCCATCCGTCGCCGCCCCGCCCTGCTCCGACACGCGTCCAGGCCAACGACGCATGCGGTGCCATGTAGGCTGGCAGGCTGGTGAGATGGCCTGGTGGTAGGGTCTTCACGAAGATCTGCATGCCACCACGCAGGTGCTTGATGAACTGGCTGTAAGCTGCATGTCGCCAAGCAGGTGCCTGCCCAGCTGGTCGGGCTGGCAGCTGCATGGGAACGGCGGTGGAGTCTTGGCAGCCGGCCCGGCCTGTGGCCTCAGAGGGTGTCTTGACAAGAGCCTTGCCGGGGCCCCGGCAAGGGTCTTTCCGTGGCATCGTAGTCATCCCCGGCAAGCGTCTTGCCGGGGGTCTCGTGGATTTCCTTGGCTGGGATCCCGCCGAGGATCGTCCTCTTCTGGTCCTCATCTGATCTCGTGTGTTTATGATCTTGACAAAGATCTGTATGCCACCACGGAGGTGCTTCCCGAGCCTCAGTTCCAATGTGGTTGTTGGAACCCTTGGGCTCAAAGATGGCGCACCCCGCTGGAGTCGGGCAAGTTGCCCCGGAAAGGCTCTTGCCGGGGCCACGGAGGTCGCTCGGCAAGGGTCTTGCCGGGGGAGTCCGCCTTGCCCCTTTGCTTCTTGTGGTCTCTGGTCTTGGCGTTGCTCTGATCGCCTTGTGCTCGGGCTCCCCTCTTCTGCCCTGCTCAGTGTGGCCGCGGGCGCGACTCCGACTGTCCGTGCACAAGTAAAGTGGTCAAAAGGAGAGCCCCTACTTTTGTACACCGACAGGAGCCCCCGGGCCTGGGCCACACATAAGCGCGACACGTTGTTGGGCCAGGCCCGTGCGCGGGCAGGCGGGGCGGATTTTTACCGCGGTAACTTTTTCGCTCGCTTGCGCTTCCCCACAACCTGCGTTGAATGCACGTCGTGGAGGGTCGTGCGTGGGGCTGTTCCCGCATGCAGGCGTCACATCATAGTAAATGGTAAAGAGGCAGCCCGCGCCTTCCCCATAAAAAGGAATAACCGCAGGCGCGCTGCTCATTTACCCTCCGTGCCTTCTCCAATCTCGGAACCACCGTCCCCTTCTTCCTCCCTCTCAAGCTCTTGCCTTTGCTCGCCACCGCCGCGCCTTCGTCGTCCTTCATCCTTCACCTCTTGCAGCCGCCATGGCACCGAAAACCAGCAGAGGCAAGGGAGTGGCCAAGGAGGCCGGGGCGAAGGAGCCGCTGGAGAGCGAGTTGGCGGCACGGCGGACGTAGCTCGCCTACTTCCCCTCGACGGTTGATGTGGTCCATCTCCGGGAGTAATTCAAGCACCTGTGGGGGTGCAAGACGGGGGCGGCAGGCATCCAGCCACGCGCGTCATCCCTGCTGCTTTCGTCGAAGCCGGCCCGAATCGGTACCCATTCTTCGTCGACTACTTTTCATGCAGCCTCTGCCCCCCCTTCTCTGATTTCTTCAATGATATCATGCACACCTTTGGCTTCCACCTTCTGGATTTCGCTCCAAACGCCGTGGCGTGCATGGCTCTTTTGCGCATCTCTGCGAGGGCTTCGCCGGAGTGCTCCCCAACACGGCGCTCTTCCGCCACTACTTTTATCCTCGAATCCAAAAGGGAGGCGCCATCTCTGGTTGTGTGGCCTGGATCCCAAGGACCAAAGGGACATACCCGGAGGGCGCTCAGAAGGAGAGGTGGGAGGAGTGGCGGGGCCGGTGGTGCTGGATTGAGGAGGAGGACCCACAGGAATTATGCCAGGTTCGCCAGGCGCCGCCGGTTTGCAGAAACGACTAGGGCAATGTCGATGTCGACGATGGGAAGCTCACGGTCGCCACCACCAGGATTCATCGCCTCACCATTGCCGGGCTCACCCTGGAGATGATTGGGGCGGACTTCATCTGCCGCCGAATCGCTCCTCTGCACGACAAGGGGAGGCCGGCCTGGCTTTTCAGGAATGCGGTTGACATCATGAGGCTTTGCCCCGGCCTGGATCACAACTTCACGGTGATGGGGCATGCCCACTTCTACCAGCGGCTCTTCCAGCTCGACGTGAACCGCGACGGCAAGGTCGAGAGGTCCGGCAAGGCTACGAAGGCCGGCAAGGTCGCCAAGGGGCCCTTGTTTGGGTTGCCGGCGGGGGTGGTCCCGCTGAGCAATAACTTGCGCCAAACCGACATCATTGTCATGATGCTGGATTTCAACACGCACGGCCTCGTCCCAAATTGGGCCGACCCGCCGGCGGATCAGGTGCAGGAGTTCTTTGATACCTTGGTGGAGAGGTACGTCCGCGACGAGCCGCTGCTCATCCAGGACACCACCCAAGCGGAGCTGGACTACAACACTGCTAGGGCGGCGGAGGCGGAACTCGCCAGGGAGGCCGACAGCGCTGGCGGCATGGAGGACGAGGCCGCGGCGGTCGTGGAGGAGAGGGAGCTCGCCCAGTGGGCGGAGTCCGCTCGGGAGGCCAGCAGCGCCGGCATCGGGGCCCCTCTCATTGAGATGTGTTCGACGAGTCGTCGGAGGAGGAGGTCGAGGCTGTCGACCCTCCGGTCATGGGGAGAGGGCGAGTCCTACGGCGGGTCAGCTCTGGCGAGCCGGTCTGGCCCGGCAGGGCCGTGCAACCGCAAGAAGCCCAGGAGGCGTCCGTGCACCAAACGAGGGCCGCGGCGGCGAGGAAGTTGGTAAAGGTCGCGGTGGCGAAGAAGAAAGCAACTGCCTCTTCTTCGTCCAAGTGTGGCCAGCCTCCGCCCTCTTCCCCTCCTCCTGGCAGATGTCGATGCAGAGGTTATCTTCAATTTTGGGTCCCTCGGCCCAAGGAGGAAGAGGAAGGCAGCAAAAGAGGAGGTGGAGGATGAGTAAGTATCTTGCTCTTTTTTGTCATCTCCGTCTCCTCAGACTGTGCCGCTTATCTTGATTTTTTTTCATCTTCGCAGGGACACGGAAACGTTGGCCCAGAGGGTGAAAAGGGCCAGGGCCTCGACGGGCGGCCAGCCCCCGGCGGGCACTTCGAGTACGTCGCTGGTGGTGGTGAGCAGCCCAGACAGCAGCCCCCAGCGTAAGTTCACCACTCGCTCCCCCTCAATGCGTGCTGGGGTACAATCCCTTCATGCTGACCTTTCCGTGGTTGCAGGAGGAGGGCGGCAGCAGGAGGAGCCACTGGGGGCCACCCCCAACACCCTGCCCCCATCAACTATGTCGCCTAGAGGGGCATCCCCGTCAAGGGCGCCAAGCGTCGAGCCTATGCGCACGGAGGAGGGGGAGGCGAACCCGGGTGCTGGTGGCTCCGTCCCGGCGCCAGATGTTGGCGGGGAAGGGACTACTTCTTCCCAGCCCGACACGGGTAAGTGATTCGCCTTCTGTCCTTGTTCGTTCTTGTTGCTTCTTTCTTTTTTTCTGAATCTTGGTCTTGGCCTCGCCTCACTCCCCTTCTCGGCATCTAGATCCTTCCTCGACGGACCCGGAGGACGTTGACACCGTCATCGAGGAGGTCGTCACGGACGCCGTGGCCAAGGCTGACAAGATCGCTGCCGAGGAGGCCGCCAAGGCTACCGCTGAAGAGGCCGCCAAGGGGTCTCCTGAGGAGATTGGCAAGGCTGCTGCCGAGGAGGCCGGCGTGGGGCCTGCTGGGGAGGCCGGCATGGCCGCTGCCGAGGAGGGGGCGGTCGACGACCAACCTTCCTCCTCCGCTGCTTCTGGCTCGGGCAGGTACCTGAGGGTGAGCGACGACCTGTTCGTCCACCTCCCGGGGACAGCGAGCACCGGGGCGCCCGTCGAGGGGGAGGTGTTTGATGACGAAGTGCTCGCCGCCGCCGGGCTTGAGGTTGTTGACGAGCCGAGCGCTGGTGGCAGCGGTTCCCAGGAAGAGCAGCTCCTCCAGGCCATGAGTGCCAACTTCCAGAAGCTCTAGGCGCTTCACCGCACCCGCCTAGACAAGGCCAAGTCCATGATGGTGGTGGTGGACAAGGCGGAGGCGGACCTCGAGGAGCGCGTCACCGAGGCGCAGGCTTGGTTCCACCAGGCCCACAAGGACTTGGAGGCCGCCTAAGACGTGCTGGTTGAGCACAAGCTGGAGCTCGTCATGAAGCAGGCCGACATCAAGAAGGCACAGGAACTGGCGAAGCAGCAGGCCGCCCAGGCCGAGGCTGCTCGGCACCAGTAGCAGGCCGCACTAAACTCCCAGGAGGAGGACCTTGCCGCTCATGAGGAGAAGCTTGCTGCGACACTCCGCGGCAAGGACGAGGAGGTCAAGAAGCTTGTCGTGCAGCAGACCCAGGAGCTGGAGCAGAGGCACAGGGAGGCGCTCGATGCCCAAGCCCTGGTCCACACCGGCATGGTGAAAGAGCTAGAGGTCGAGCCGGACGGGCTGAAGGATCAGGCCCTGAAGTTGGAAAAGGAGAAGGACACGCTCAACGGTGCACTGGTGGAGGCACAGGGCGCAGTCCTCGGCAAGGCTGAGCAACTTTCCAAGGCCAACAACTCCATCAAAGACCTCAAGCTGAAGCTGGAGGGCCTTGAGGGAGCGCTATCGGAGGCCAAGGCCCGGGAGGAGACCCTGACCAAGGATCTGGAGAAGGAGAGGCAGCTGCAGAAGAACGAAACCACCAACCACGCGGATTTCGTGAAGGGCGAGAAGCTCTGGGTCAGCCGTCCCGCCGAGGTCGCCGGCAGGATCACCATGCAGCTGGCCACCATGGGTATGCCAAACGTGAGGTACGTCCCGGAGCCGAGCGTGAGTCCCAACGCCAAGCTGACCCTGTTCTTCGAGGGTGTTCTCGGGGCCCTGGAGCAGTTCCGCTCCAACAGGGCGGCCTCTCTGGCCGACGAGGCCCGGAAGCTTTGCCGGGGCGCCATGACCAAGGTCCTCACCAAGGTGGCATACTGGAACCCCGACCTCGACTTCGACGCTGCGCTGGAGAGCTTGCCGGAGGGTGTGGACCTCGCGACGCTCAAGGAGCGTATCAAGCCCATCATCAGCCGCGTCGCCGGAATCCAGAGGGTGGAGGGCCAGCGCCAGGATTAGGCACCCCGTTTCTTATCACCACTGCAGGTTCATGACCAAGACAATTTTTATCTTTAGTTAGAACCGTAGCAACAATTGATCTAATATAACTCTGCAGTACTTTTGGTAACGATGCATATTATTATTTCCCTGTTTGATCCCCCTTTGTATGTCCACCCTATGTGGATCGGGTAGGCTTGCCGGCGCGTAAACCAGGCCACGGCGCCTTGAGGACGGATCCCCAATAGCCTGCCGGGTATGCTTGCTGCCAGGCAAACCACCTTACTGCTCTCAATGCGGCTGCACGAACTGTCAAGCGGACTCGAGGCAGAACGAGAGCGTTGCCAATTGCAGAAGGCAACCCTGCCATTCTCGACGCAGCCGCTTGAACTGTTGAGCGGACTCGAAACAGAGGAAGGGCGTTGCCAATAGTGGGGGGCCCCACTGTCCGTGTCAAAACCAGCGGATCTTGGGTAGGGGGTCCCGAACTGTGCGTCTAAGGTCGATGGTTGCAGGAGACGGGGGACACAATGTTTACCCAGGTTGGGCCTCTCTGTATGGGGTAATACCCTACTTCACCTTGATTGATCTTGATGAATATGAGTATTACAAGAGTTGATCTACCACGAGATCGTAATGGCTAAACCCTAGAAGTCTAGCCTGTATGACTATGGTAATGAGTAGATCCTATCCGGACTACGCCCTCTGGTTTATATAGACACTAGAGGGATCTAGGGTTACTTGGAGTCGGTTACATAGGAAGGAATCTTCATAGTAGATCGCCAAGCTTGCGTTCCATGCCAAGGAGAGTCCAATCCGGACACAGGTATAGTCTTCGGCCTTCATGTCTTCACAGCCCACCAGTCCGGCCCATGGATAAAAGGTCGGATGCCCAATGACCCCTTTGTCCAGGACTCCCTCAGTAGCCCCTGAACCTGGCTTCAATGACGAGGAGTCCGGCGCGCAGATTGTCTTCGGCATTGCAAGGCGGGTTCCCTTCTTTCCGAACTCCAAGATAGTGTTCAGATGTAATGATTGTATCCGGACTTGTATACACAACTGCAGAGGATATAATATTTTACGAGTTCAATCCGCTGACAACTTTTTTGGTAATATGACATCACACCTGCCCGGCCATTATTTTCGGACCGTTTTAGCTGGCACGTCGTCCCACGTCTCAAGACATGGTTTTATTGTCATGTCTTATCGAGGCAGAGATCGTGTCTCCCCTTTTTTAAGGGGTTCCTGTCAACCGAGACGTGGGTAACCCAATCGTCGCTTGGGTACAACTCCTTGAAAACAGGCAAGTTTTTGAGGCCTAGGAGGAGACGTTTGATATTCGCAGCCTTTATATAGGGGTACTGACCCGTCTTTTTCTTTAACGCTTGCTTCTTCCTCAACCCTTGCTACCCCGAGTTCCAGCACCCGGGTTTCGGTTGCCATAAGCCCCAATCATGTCCGGGTCCAGCCGTCAAGGCCGGTGGGTAGCTTCTTCTGTCATGGAGGGAGATATTGCAAAGCTTCGGGCGGCGAGGTACCTGACCGCAGAAATCCATCATCGGCTTCCTGCCGAGGGGCAGGTTATTCCCACCCCCAGATTCGGCGAGAGGGTCGTGTTCGTGTCCGGCTTCCTTCGTAGGTTAGGGTTTGCACTTAACCCCTTCATCCGAGGGCTCATGTTCTATTACGGACTAGATTTCCACGATCTGGCCCCGGACTCTATTCTTCTTATCTCGGCGTTTATCATCACGTGTGAAGCCTTCCTCCAAACTCCTCTGCACTTTGGCTTGTGACTCAAGAGCTTTGATGTGAAGCCGCAAGTGATAGAGGGGGAGCAAGCTGAGTGCGGTGGTGCTACAGTGAGCAAGCTTGCTAGCGCTGTTTGGCTGAAAGGATCCTTCGCCAAATCTTCCGATTTATGGTAGCATGGTTGGTTCTATATCAGCGAGCCTCATGGCTCCAAGTGGGAAGTTGCGCCAGCATTTCGATCCAGCCCCCCAATTCAGCTTGCATCATGGATTAGTAAGGGGTTGGACTGGGGATCATCGAACGAGGTGCAAACTCTGCAAAGTCGCATCCGAAGCCTCATTGAGAGGCGTCAATGTTGTCCAAGTAATGCTAGTTCGTCGGACCCTGCCGTGCCAGCGACGGCCTCTCCGCTTGTGGGAGTTCAATCCAGAAGGGCCGCGGACTCTTCAACAGTTCTTCGGCACTACGTATGAAGGAATGTGGAGATTATTCTTCGGGAAACGAAGGCAGTGGCCGGACACAACTGAAGATGTCGGCCTAGACTGTAACCATCCGGATACCCCGATAACCAGTTTGCCGGATACCTCATAATCAGATACCCAATGGCAAATACTAACAGAATCAACCTTTTTCATGGCTGGATAAAGAAGGTGGAACAGATTAGGTGTCCGGCTCCCCTTCCCGAAGACTCGGCTACTCCTGTGTTAACAAGGATGCTGGCCTCGGCACCATACCAGGCGCCGGTAATGGAGGGTAAAGAGGAGAATGAGAAGACCCAAGATGACCTTGGTTCCGGGGGTAAGTCGGACACTGAGTCCGGAGAAATTGACCTTTCCTCGCCTGAAGACAGAGGCGGAAGAGGACCCAGTATCCCTTCTCCAAGCAGGAGGAAAAGGGCCGCCTCCGAAGATTGGGAGGGCCGGTCTTCCAAGAAGGGCAAGATGCCACCGTCGAGCGGCTTGGGTTTGGAAAGCAACGCCGTTGAACAGCTCCAACAAGGGGACAAGCTCTCGGCCAAACCGTAGGTTAATCCGGAGTACTTTGATAGCGTCCAGCTCCGTTGCTGTTACCGAAGATATACGTAACGTGTTCGTATATTTTTACAGGTCGGCACAGAGTTTTTCCGGGCGATCCTCTTCTTCGGGAAGTCTCCTCCCAGAGATGATGGAGAGCGAGACGCCTCCTCCAACCTCCTCGCCTAATAAGGCGGATGACTCTGAAGTGTCATCAAGGAGGGTCCCTCTTAATCAACAAGTTACGCAGGGGACAAAAGAGGCAGTACCCGAAGGTGGATCTCCGACCATCCGGGATTCCGGGGCTGATGATAACAAAAGCCCCGGACTGTCTGGCTCGCAGCCGACAGTGATTCTGGAGACGGGTGAACATATTCCTTCAAAGGATGCTTGTGCTCCTAGAGCGGCTTCCGGAGACCCGGAGACTCTGGTTATATTGCTGGACATGTTGCGGAAAGCATCTGTCTCGGGGAAACAACGTACCTTGATGGGTATAGTAATTGAGAAGATTTTGTCCGCGAAGAGCGGATTAAATGAAGCCTTCATGAGCTTACTGAAAGGCTTTGAGGTTTGTGACATAATGTTTTCAGCTATGTTTCATTTGCAAAGATGCGCCTGTGTATAGGTAGTAGCCCCTGAGACTCGGGCTGTCTTCCACTAGGAAGCAAACGGAGGATCGAAAAGGATCGTTGGAGGACTAACCTGATGAACTTGAACACAGGCTGCTTCCCCCTTTGCCACTTCCCGGACTATGGAAATTGCCGAGCTACAGCGAAAGCTTCATGTGGCAGGGGTTGATCTTGCATTAATCAATATGCGTCTTGACGAGTCGTAAGGTATGTATTCGGGGCAATCCCCATACATTTTTGTGGTATAAGCATGATGCTAAAATCTATATGATGGAATATGTGTGGATGCAGATGGTGCTGCCGCCGTTGAAGTTCTTCGAGCGGAGCTGGCCCGGGCCAAGGAGCAGGCCCGGTGTAGCAATGCTGCTACCGAAAAGGTATCGGTTGAGCTAAAAGCCGAACAAGTTGCACGACGCCAAGACGAGAAGAAGATATCCATGGTGGCGCTCGAACTGGAAAATGCCACTGGCCGCTGTGAATTTCTGGAGAAGGAGAATAAAGCCTTAACGGCTAAACTGGACAAGGCCTTTCAAGAGGCGAGGAAGCGCGATCGGAATCCAGAGCAGTCCGTGAGGAGGTTCGGCAGGCTAGGGAGATTGCAGCTGGAAAGCCCTTTCTGCTGCAAACTAAGTTCGGTGACCCGAACTATGCTCAGCTGAACAAAGTGTGGAGTTCTCCGGACGAGTTCTTGCACTTGCCGAAGAGTTCTTCCGATGCGGCGCAGTATTACCAAGCACAAGATGGGTATGCAATGGAGAAGCTTTTTTGGTCGCAGTTTGGCGCATCAAAGTGCCCTCTGTTGCTCAATGAACAGATGTCCCAATGGGCCGAACTTCATAGGATATCCGGCGCTGCCATGAAGGATGTCATAATCCGGTTGTGGCCAACCGAGCCTGTTTTGAATAGCTATTTCTGTTTGGTGCAGAGGCTTGTTGACACAGTGCCGCGTATCGACGCTGTGAAGCGGTCAACGTGCATTGAGGGTGCACGGATGGCTTTTGCCCGAGTCAAGACATTCTGGGGAAAGATGAAGCCCATCGATGTCGCGGCTAAGGGTCCACCCAAGGGCAAGGACCGTCCTGAACCAGAGCATTATTTTGAAGATGTCCTAGAGGCCGCCCGCTTAATAGAGGGTCAATGCTCGAAAGACATAATGTTCGAGTAGGGTGTATGATAATTGTAAAAGACAATTTTATAGTTAATCTATTTTTATGTCTTGCTTGAAAGCTTGAATTCCTCCTGTGCGGCCGTTTTTAATATAATCTAAAAGTTTTCCAGTCGTCGGCTTCAGCCCCCTCGTAGGAAGTACGCGGGTGTTCGGAAAAGCATTTAGTCACTCTTTATCCAACGTCTTGGTCCATAAAGGAGGTGATAATGCGGCGAACCAGGCAATCAGACTATAGGGAGTTAACACTTTCACTTAGCCATATGAGTTTTATGGTGGGACTACGGCATAGCCCCTGGTATGTATGCAGCGTATGGTGCCTTACATATTTGATCTGAAAAAGATCCTACGTGTGACACGGAGAATCGCTAAAGATTCCAACAAGCCATCAAGTGGTTGACCAGCTCTCGCCACATCTACAGTCAGTTTTCGGCTTTCTCTACTGAGGTACTTCACCAGATGAACCGGAAGCACAATCGCAGTAGTTCTCCCTTTATTACCCTAGTCGATAGAGCGGAACATAGGGTAGCAAGCACAGGAGCTGGGCAACGCAACTATTGACCCAAGACAATGATTCGGAGTTGATGGATATAAGGCCAAACTTACGTATTTGAAAGTCTGTTGTAGAGCTGTTCGGGCTTTTGCTGGCAACTCATTTGTTCCCATACCGAGCCCCTAGCAGGTTATGCCAAGGTATGTTTGTCAAACAACCATGGGGGCGTATTTAGTGGCGAAACAACACACATGATTAATTCAGATACTGTTTACTGGGAGCTGAGCGATATGCCAATGATTATTTATTATATATATATATAAACGATCCTCCCGGCTATTTGACATGCTCGGGGTCAGGAGCGGAGGAACAGTCATAGTACAGTCTCAAAATAGAGAGTGTGGTCTACAAAAAGTTATTTTGGACCTCCTGTCGCACGTCTGCGCCGCCAGTCCTCGGCGGGGGGAATCCTTGATAGAAATAGCCCCTCGGGTGAGCATATGGATCCGAACTCCGATAGGGCCAGTTTCAGATGTTTGTCCTATTCGTCACCTATTTTTGAGGGATAGTGAAGGAAGAAATAGAAAGAAAATGGATAAAAATGTTACGGGGATGCTTGTAGGTTTGTCCGTAGTGTGCCTCCGCCAATGCCCATGGTACCTTCAGTGCGTAGTGATGTATGCGCGGCAAAAATTTTGTAGGTGTACGAGGTGGGCGGCGGAAGCCGGACTGCTATTTTCGCTCCGGGAGTAGTTGATCCTCGGGTGGAAATTGCTTCAGGCCCCCGGTATTTTGTTGGTGAACCTCTCTGTCGTCCCTGTCGCCTAGCGGCCTCCTTCCCTTCTGTTCGGCGTTGAGCTTGCCGGCCTGTCTAAAGACCCAGCAGTTTCTGTTAGTATGATTAGCTGGTTTGTCGGGGTGGCCGTGAATCTAGCAGGGTTGGTCCAATATCCTGTCCAGGTTGGATGGTTCGTCTCATTTCGCCTTGAATGGCTTCTTCCGTTGACCGGGCTTGGGATTGCTGAATCCGGCGTTGATCGCTGTGTCGCGTGATCCTTCATTATCATTGCGACTGTTGTATTTGCTTCGTCGTGGCTTGCCGTTGCCGTCTCGGATTTCGGAAGTGCCCGGGTCGCTGGCGCTGTTGCTTCTACGAGCGAGCCTGCTGTCTTCTCCAGCATAAGCGGGTCATCGAGCGATGAGGGCTGTCATGGATTTAGGTCCTTCTTTACCAAGGTGGCGTGCAAGCCATTAAATCGCGGACATCGTGTCTAAAGCCGCAAGGGCTTCGCGTCACAGACGATCGACGATTTGGTTCTTTTGACTAAGAACCGAGTCGAGCTTCTGGCTGACTCTCCGGGCTCTTTGGACAATGTGACTTAGGTCATCGGCATCCGGTGGCCGGACATATGTTCCTCGGAAGTTGTCGAGGAAGGCCTCATCCAAGTCCTCCCAGCTGCCTATGGAATTTTCAGGCAGGCTGTTTAACCGGTGTCAAGCTGGCCCTTTTAGCTTTAGTGGGAGGTATTTAATGGCGTGGAGGTCGTCCCCACGGGCCATATGGATGTGGAGGATAAAATCTTCTATCCATACCGCGGGATCGGTTGTTTCGTCGTATGATTCAATGTTGACGGGTTTGAATCCTTCGAGGAATTCATGATTCATTACTTCATCGGTGAAGCAAAGCGGGTGTGCGGCTCCTCTATGTTGGGCCACACTGCAACGTAACTCCTAAGGAGTCCATTTGTGGTTTTCGGCTCAGGCGTGGCTAGGTTTGTCACGTCTGAATAGGTAGCTGTCGTCGCGTGTCGAGGCATGCCTTCGATCCGTAGATCGGTCTTGCATGTCCTGCTCTACTGTTCAAGTCCCGCTGCAGGTCGTCTGGACAATTGTGAGCTGTGTTATTCTTGCCTTTACAGCGAGGTGGGGCGGTCTGGTGTTCGACTTGAGTTGCTTCTTTATCCGGACAGACTCGTCGGCGACCAGCCGCATTGCGTGATGATGGTACGGGCTCCAACGCCTCGTCATCGAACTTTGATGTAGTAATCTATGCTTCGGGTAGCTTTTGGCTAGGCCACTGTGGCCATATTCTTCGGTGACCAGGACTTGGGTCCATCTATCATTGAGTCGGTCTTGGTCAGCTTGAAGCTGCTGCTGCTTCTTTTTCAGGCTTCTCGCAGTGGCTATGAGCCTGCGCTTGAAGCGCTCCTGCTCGAGGGGTTCTTCGGGTATGATGAATTCTTCGTCGTCGAGGCTTACCTCATCTTCAGAGAGCGGAAGGTAGTTGTCGTCCTCCGAACTGTCGCTGGGCAGGGCCTCTTCATCGGGGCTGGCTTGCCCGTTTTCATTTTCCTCCTATTCGAATCTTGCTCCAACGGGGTCTTCATTGTTTTCGGCGTCGTCCAGGGTACTATTTTCTCCGATGCCATTGTTGCTGCGATGTGACTTGGGGCGGCGTTTAGGGCGCCGGTACTTAAACTGTGTCTCAGGACGTTTATTCTCAACTGGATCTCCTTTGCCATCGTTGCACACTTTTTTAGGTGTTTTAACTATGTACACCTCGTACAAGGGGGTGACCGTCCCACGTCTGGTGACTGACGGGTCTTGGCCTTGCTCCTTGTCGGCATCGTCGTCTATACCGTCAATTCTTCGGAGCCATAATCAGGCATGTCGGTTAAGTCCTCGACAGTGGCTATGAAGTGGGTGGCGGGTGCGAAACGAAATTCCCCATTATCAGCCTCTAGCTCGAACCGGACATAGTTAAATTTGTGAGTCCCCAGCGAGACAGGCTTTTTAATGAATTTAGCACATCGCCGAAGGGCGAGTGTTGGAAGATATCTGCGGTGCTCAACTCAAAGATCGGTGACTGATCCAGCTCGGAGCCCGCAGGTGTGCGCGGTTCAGAACTTATGGCCGGAGACGAGTCCGGGATTCTGTTGACGCTGATATTGTGAGGTGTCAGGTCTGTGTGCGGCTCCAACACCGCGGATTCTGCAGTTTTCGATGGCGTGATCTGCTCCGGATCCAAGGCCATGGCAGTTACAGGAACCATCTCCTGAATATGGTCCGATGATAGATTTAAGTCATGTTCATCGGTACGAGGGGGAACGGTCGTCGTGGTCTCAAATCTGTTTAAGATCAAGCCTCCACAGATATCCGCGATGTAGTTCAAGCCTCCGAATCTGACCTGGTGGCTAGGGGCGTAGCTATCGATCTGCTCCAGATGGCTAAGTGAGTTGGCCCGCAGCATGAAGCCGCCGAATACGAAAATCTGTCAGGGGAGGAATGTTTCTCCTTGGACGGCGTCACTATCGATGATTAAAGGGGCCATCGAACCTTTCGTCGACGGCACAGTAGAACTCTCAATGAAAGCACCAATGTTGGTGTCAAAACTGGCGGATCTCGGGTAGGGGGTCGCGAACTTTGCCTCTAAGGTCGATGGTTGCAGGAGACGGGGGACACATTGTTTACCCAGGTTCGGGCCCTCTCTATGGAGGTAATACCCTACTTCCTGCTTGATTGATCTTGATGAATATGAGTATTACAAGAGTTGATCTACCACGAGATCGTAATGGCTAAACCCTAGAAGTCTAGCCTGTATGACTATGGTAATGAGTATATCCTATCCGGACTACGCCCTCCGGTTTATATAGACATCGGAGGGATCTAGGGTTACATGGAGTCGGTTACATTGGAAGGAATCTTCATAGTAGATCGCCAAGCTTGCCTTCCACACCAAGGAGAGTCCAATCCAGACACGGGTACAATATTCGGCCTTCATGTCTTCACAGCTGTAAGGGCATATTTATTCCCTAGTGGTTTTGGTGATTGATGACAATGCTTTTGCGGACTAATCGTGTGTGTTAAGTTCTTTCAGAAGATCATCCATTGGCACGAGACGATTACCTCCCCTCGGTGTTGCATTAAATACGGTGTATCTTCTGCGGTTCGTTGTTGGTGGACTAGTTTCGTAGGAGTCTCCGTACTATTAAGAGGGATCCGCTTTGGTAAGGCTAGGTGGAATCAACACGTACACATCCTTTTCACACCCGTTGTCTTCCTTTCGCATCTTTGAGCTGCCCTCTCTCTCTTTCAAGTTTCGCCATGTGCCGGTAGTATCACTTCTCTCAGCGGTAGTACCGCTTGGCCCTGGCGGTAGTACCGCTCACTGCATGATAGTACCGCTCCCAATAGTACCGCTCATGCTTCGACCAGACTACCTCGATAGTACCGCGCCTACTACCGCCTCGATTCGAGACGGTGTTTTCTCGTGTCGGGTTTTATGCGGCACTAGTTCTGCGGCGATTGAGCGGTAGTACCGCTCTTAAGCGGTAGTACCGCTCTGCTCCCATGATAGTACCGCTCTGTGGTGGTGGCGGTAGTACCGCTAGATAGGGAGGCGGTAGTACCGCCCTCAGCGGTAGTACCGCCCTTCCTTAGCGTAGTACCGCTCTGTCTTGAGGCTGTTGAGTGGGGTAACGGTTGGATGTGTTCCCCACTATATAAAGGGTCATCTTCTTCCTTGTTGACCTACCTCTTTTCCCTAAGCTCCATTGTTTCTCAAAGCTCCATTTTCGCCCGATCTCCTCCCTAGCCAATCAAACTTGTTGATTTGCTCGGGATTGGATGAGAAGGCCCAGATCTACACTTCCACCAAGAGAAATTTGATTCCCCCCACTTATCCCTTTGCGGATCTTGTTACTCTTGGGTGTTGAGCACCCTAGACGGTTGAGGTCACCTCGGCCATACTCCATTGTGGTGAAGCTTCGTGGGGTTGTTGTTGTTGTTGGGAGCCTCCGGTTGTTGTGGAGTTTGCCCCAACCTTGCTTGTAAAGGTTCGGTCGCCGCCTTCAAGGGCACCAATAGTGGAATCACGGCATCTCGCATTGTGTGAGGGCGTGAGGAGAATACGGTGGCCCTAGTGGCTTCTTGGGAGCATTGTGCCTCCACACCGCTCTAACGGAGACGTACTTCCCCTCAAAAGGAAGGAACTTGGAACACATCCTCGTCTCCACCGGCTCCACTCTTGGTTATCTCATTCCTTTACTTGTGCTAGCTTATTCGTGTTATTATCCTTGCTTGCTCGTGTGCTAGTGTTGTCGCATCATATAGGTTGTTCACCTAGTTGCACATCTAGACAACCTTTATTATTGCAAAGTTTAAATTGGCTAAGAAAAGCTTAAAAATTGTTAGTTGCCTATTCACCCCCCCCCCTCTAGTCAACCATATCGATCCTTTCAATTGGTATCAGAGCCTCGTCTCTTTTTAAGGACTTTACCGTCCGAAGAGTATGGTTGACGTCGTAGATGATGTGGGGAGCACTCCGTCTTGAATCCGACATCATCTACGGAGATGGGAGTACCTCGATCTCGTGAGGAATTCAATGTGGCTTTGGACACATTGAAAACCTCCATGACGAACGAGGTCAAGGACATGTTTAAGGATTTCCTAGAAGGGCTTAAAATTTCCACCGCACCCGTGAAAGTGGGTGATCCCGCCAACACGGGAGCGGATGCTAACTCCGATAAGGGGGAAGCTACGAGTGAGAAAGCCCCCTCGTCTAGTGGTAAGAATGGCACCGCATCTTTGCCCATGTGCAACCTCCCGTTTATGGTGGGCCGATTCCTTCCACTCATTTGAATCATGCCGTCCACCACCTAAGGTTGATAAAAAGGAGGATTTTGATTCTTGGGTTTATCGTTTAAGCGCCATTTAAATCATGTGAACACTAACCTTTGGAGAATCATTGAAGAAGGTTTCTATCCGCATGATCCGAGCAACTTTTCTCCAAGAGAGGTCGTGGACCATCAATTCAATGAGAATGCTCTCTTCATCATCCAAGAAGCAATCCTTCCGAAGACCTCCCTCATCTCCGCCTTACATCCGTGCCAAAGATGCTTGGCTCAAGGTGGTTTCCATGTATCGAGGAAGCGCAAGCATTCAACGCTCCAATTATGAAGTGGTCCAGGACGAAGCCGATGAGTTTGCAATGAAGGAAGAAGAAGAACCTCGTGATCTCAATCGGAGAGTAACCAAGCTTGCTGCCGTCTCCTCCGGGATCATGGAAGTAAGGACACCGATGACAACTGGATCAAGCGCCAAATTTCTCAAGGCAATGATGCCATACCACAAAGCCATGTCCTCCGTCATCCGTCAACGACCGGACTTCCACACCTTGTCCTCAAGTGATGTGTTGGACGAGTTTGTGGGTATGAGCATATTGGACAAGACCGCCGACAATGCGGTGCTTCGCTCTCAAAGAGCAAAGAAGCCCAACCTCGCCTTTGAAGGCCAAGATTTGTGTCGAAGAAGATGGAGAGGAGGAAGAAGAAGAGAGCAACCTAGAAGATACTAAGTATGATTATCATGAACACATGGCCCTTGCTTCAAGATAATTTTGGAGCAAGAAGAACTCAAGACCCAACTTCAACAAGAGCAATTCAAGTGGCTCTAAGGGCAAGCAACGTGTGAGGACGTGTTTCAATTGTGGCAATGTGAGTCACTTTGTTGCGGAATGCCCATATGAGAAGAGGGAAGACAATGGTGGCAAGCTCATCCGTAAGGACAAGGTCAAGTCTTTCCCCAACAAGAGCAACTTTCCAAAGAAGACTCCTCACAAAGCCTTGGTGGTTCAAGAAGAGTACAATGAGGATGATGATGATGATGATGAGGATGGTGAACCGGTTGCCATGGCCTCCGTGGCCATTGCAATGACTCCTCGGTGTCTCTCTTGGTTCACCTAATGAAAACATCACCGCCAAGTGCCTCATGGCTAAAGCCACCAACAAGGTAACCCCTAACATCAAAACTACCATCATCCATCATTCCTCTTTAACGGATTGCATTGATAAACATGAGGGGACTAATGTAGAGGAAAATGAATTTGAGATCTTTATGAGTAAACTCAAGGGCAAATCCAAGATGCACTTCGTTGCTCTCTTGGAACAACTTGGTGAAGCCAATGTCATGATCGAGACTCATGAAGAAACCATCTCTAAGATGGAAGGGCATAGTCGTGACTATGCCGATGAGATTTCGGATCTTTCCAATGCTCTTGAGGAAGAGCGTGGCCTTCGTTTGGCTCTTGAGGAGTCACACAACGATGATCACGCTAAATTAAAGAAAGACCTTGATCATACTCTTGTTGTGTCTCGTGTGCTTAGTTCCGAGAAGGCAAAGCTCGGAGTTGATCTTGCTAGACTCAACGAGGACTTTGACACTCTCGACAAGGCTCACAAAGTCTTGAAGGGTGCTCATGCTAGTCTCAAAGAGTCTCATGATCAACTCCAAGTGAAGCTAACCAAGGAGAAAGCCACCTTTCCTCATATGATATTGATTGATAATGCAAATGCTACTAACCCTTGTTGTGAGCATGTGCATCTTGTTGAGGAGAATGCTAAGTTGAAGGAGCAACTTGAAAAGGGCCTTGTCTCATGCATTCAAGGTGAGAAGAACCTTAACGATCTTTTGAGTAATCAAAAAGGAAGTTGTGGCTAAGGAGGGATTGGGTTCTGCACCCAAGCCCAAGAGCAAGAAGAAGAATGACAAGACCAAGCAACCTCCCCTCTCAAGCAAACTTTTGTGAAGGAGGGAGAGGGTGCTTCAAGAAGAAGAAGAACCGTGCAAAAGGGTGACAACGCCAAGAAGGACAACGTCATCCCCATGAACATAGCCATGACTTTAACCCCTCTTATGTGTTGTGCCGCTAGTGATGGGCATGTTTATGCTAAATTTGTTGGTTCTTCTTATGAGTACATTGAATGGTCTATTTGGGTTCCTAAGACCCTCGTTACTAACATCAAAGGACCCATTACCCAATGGGTACCTAAAACCAAGCATTGATCTCTTGTAGGGGTTTGCTTCCGTGGGGATCATTGTTGCTTGATAGTGGAGCAACGAATCATATGACCGGAGCAAGGACATGGTGGTGGACGTGCAAGAGATTCCATCTATGCCCACCGATGTCGAGTGGGGTGATGCATCACATTCTAAGGTATTGGGTCTCGGCAAGGTTGTCATTTCTCATGATCTTACGATCGAGAAAGTCATGCTTGTTGAGTCCCTTGCATACAATTTGCTTTCCGCTCACAACTTGCAGTCATGGGTTTTGCTACTTTCTTTGACATTGATTCCGTGGCCCTCTTGTGGAGCAAGACTCTTAAAGTAGCCTTTGTTGGGCATGTCGAAAACGGTCTCTATGTGATTAACTTTTCGGAGCGACCCACTAAGACCGCGACATGCCTAATGGCTAAAGTTGACGTGGGATGGCTTTGGCATCGCCGTTTAGCCCATGTCAATATGAGATCTTTGCAAAGTCTTCTCAAGGGGACCATGTTCGTGGACTAACAAATGTTAGTTTTGCCAAAGACCGTGCTTGCAGTGCTTGTATTGAAGGAAAGCTTCATGAGAAGGCTCACCCTCCCACAACTATCATATACTCAAAGAGACCCTTGGAGCTCCTTCACATGGATCTCTTTGGGCCACCATCATTTGATAGTCTTGGAGGAAGAAAATATTGCTTGGTGATTGTGGATGACTATTCAAGATACACTTGGGTATATTTCTTCAAGAGGAAGAGTGAGACCCAACAAACCGTCATCGACTTTGCAAATGAAGCTCAACGTCAACACAATGCAAAGATCTTGACTATAAGAAGTGACAACGGCACCGAGTTCAAGAATTACACCTTGGATGAGTTTCTTAGTGATGAGGGAATCAAGCATCAATATTCTGCACCATATACCCCTCAACAAAATGGTGTGGCGGAGAGAAAGAACCGGACGTTGATGGATGCGGCGAGGACCATGATGGCGGAGTTCAAGTCTCCATACAACTTTTGGGCGAAGCCATCAACACCGCTTGTCATGCATCCAATCGGCTCTATCTCCGCAAAGGATTGAACAAGACTCCTTATGAGATACTCACCGCAACAAGCCCAACCTTAAGTACTTCCGTGTTGGTGTAAGTGTTTCATTCTCAAGAAAGGTGTTCGTTTGTCTAAATTTGAAGCTAGAGCTCATGAGGGCATATTTGTTGGTTATGCTACAAACTCTCATGCTTACCGTGTCCTCAATAAATCCACGGGACTTATTGAGGAGACGTGTAACGTGGAGTTTGATGAGAATAACGGCTCCCAAGTGGAGCAAAGTGGCACTTGTGATGTAGGTGATGAATTTCCTCCTCAAGCCATAAGAAGAATGGGAGTTGGCTACATCCTACCCATTGAGGAACCCCTTGTGGCCGAAGGAGAAGGACAATGCTCCACTCAAGTGGAGCCATCACCAACCCAAGGCCCACACGCTTCCAAAGAAAAAAGTGAAGGCCCTCAACCTCAAGAACAAGACCAAGGGCAAGATCGTGCTCAAGACGATGATATCACCTCAAATGATGCCCAAGGTCAAGTTCTCTCCCCCGAGCATGCTCAAGATGAAGTTCATGCTCATGACGGGCGCTCAAGATGATCAAGTGACCCCTCCTCATCTCACCTCCGAGGAGGAATTAGAGCATCGTGCCAAGATTGCTTCCAAACTCACAACCAAAGGCCATCTCTTGGAGAATGTGGTTGGAAGCCTAAGAAAAGGGGTAAGCACTTTCGTAGACAATTGGCAAACTATGTGAACATCACGCGTTTGTCTCTTGTGTTGAACCACAAAAGGTCTATGAGGCGCTTGAAGACTCGGATTGGCTCAATGCTATGCATGAAGAACTCAACAACTTTGAGTACAACAAGGTGTGGAGATTGGTGCCAAGGCCATCGGAGAACCACAACGTCATTGGGACCAAGTGGATTTTCAAGAACAAGCAAGATGCTCATGGGAACATCATTCGCAACAAGGCAAGATTGGTAGCACAAGGCTACTCCCAAGTCGAGGGTATCGACTACGGTGAAACCTTTGCTCCTGCTGTTCGCCTTGAATCCATTCGTTTGTTGATTGCTTATGCTTCCCATCACAACTTTAAGTTGCAACAAATGGATGTGAAAAGTGCTTTTCTTAATGGTCCCATTAATGAGTTGGTCTATGTCAAGCAACCCCCCGGGTTCGAGGACCCCTACTTTTCGGATCATGTGTATCAACTCGATAAGGCACTCTATGGTCTTAAACAAGCCCCACGTGCGTGGTATGACCACCTTACCGAGTTGCTACAAGATCGTGGCTTTGAAGTGGGGCAAATCGATCCCACTCTGTTTACTAAGAAGGTCAATGGGGAGTTGTTTGTATGCCAACTATATGTTGATGATATTATCTTTGGTTCTCCTAACAAAGCTTTCAATGAGGAATTTGCCGCTCTCATGACCTCCAAGTTCAAGATGTCTTCGATGGGAGAGTTAAAGTTCTTCCTTGGTTTTGACATCAAACAAAGAAGAGAAGGAACCTTCATCAACCAAGCCAAATACACTCAAGACATGCTCAAAAGATTCAAGCTAAGTGATGTCAAGCCAGCTACTACACCAATGCCTACTAAGTGCCAACTTGACATTGATCCCAATGGTAAAGCGGTGGATCAAAAGGTATATCGCTCCATGATTGGATCTCTGCTTTACCTTTGTGCATCTAGACCGGATATCATGTTGAGTGTGGGTATGTGTGCACGGTTTCAAGCCGCACCAAAGGAAAGTCACTATGTGGCGATCAAGCGAATCTTTCGATATTTGGCTCATACCCCAAACTTTGGCTTATGGTACCCAAGAGGAGCAAACTTCAAGCTTGAAGGATTCACAGATTCCGATTAGGCGGGAGACAAAGTGGATAGGAAGTCCACTTAGGAGGGTGCCAATTTCTTGGTTGCTCTTTGGTAAGTTGGTCTTCCAAAAAGCAAAGTTGTGTGTCTCTCTCCCACCGAGGCGGAGTATGTGGCGGCGGGTAGTTGTTGTGCTCAACTTCTATGGATGAGGCAAACTTTAAAGGAGTACGGTGTCAATTGTGACAAAGTGCCTCTTTGGTGTGATAATGAAAGTGCCATCAAGATTTCTCTCAACCCGTGCAACACTTCAAGACGAAGCACATTGAGATTCGGTATCACTTCATCAGGGGATCACATTAGGCGAGGGAGATCGAGCTCAAGTATGTCAACACTCATGATAACCTTGCAGATATCTTCACGAAGCCCTGGATGAAGCAAGATTTCATGAAGTTAAGGCATGAGCTAAATATCATTGATTTGAGCAATGTGACTTGAAACCGTGCAACTCCCACCACACTCAATGTTATGTCTAGTTTAGGTGTAGGCATGGACATAGGGGAGTGTTGTTCTATTAATGAACTCTCCTCCCCCTTTATGCATAAAACGATCAACTCTTTCACTTTAGCCATTGTTGATGGCGCTGTGCTTCAAAGAGGAGTTTTGGTCATGGACCCAAGGATAATTCTTGGCGGTGCCATACCAATTGACTCAAACATAGGTGGCTCCGCCACCGCCTCTCTCTCGAGGGAGGCCCGAGCTTGGTCCCTTTTTCCGTGTTGTTTGCTTTGAAGGAGTGGGTTTCGGTTCATGTTTTCGTGCGTTGTGTTTTGACGGTCTCTATTTTGCCATCGACTTTCTGTTCCGCTCGGTGTATTTTTCTTCATTTTTGTTGGCCTAGGAGGCCTCTCCTCTGGTTGCTGGCGGTACTACCGCTCTTTGGTAAGCATTACTACCGCTCCAGCGGTACTACTGCTGGTAAGCCAGTACTACCGCTCAAGCGGTACTACCGCCCTCCAATGATGTACTACCACTGGGAGGCGTGGGCTGGGGGTTATTTCGGGGGCAGGGGGAGTTTCTTCTCCCCCATACCCATTCGCTCGCCCCCTTCGCCTGTCTCTCTCCAGCAACCGGCACCGCGGGAGGGCTCCGGCGGATCTTCCTCTCCGGGCCGTTCCTCTTCATTCCCTTCGGTGGAGACGATCCCCACCTCGTCCTCTTGCCATGGATGCCGGTATTGCCCCCGGTCCCTTGCTCATTTTCTCTAGGTTTTCAATCTAGCTTCTTAGGGGCATTAGCGGTTGCATCCTTAGATTTTTGGCTAAATCTAGGCTTGAGTAGGATGAAGAAGGCTTCTAGGCTGTTTGGATTATTGTTTAGTTGGAGTACTTTTGAATTTGGAAGGACGGAAGTACCGGATCTGACCACGGTAGTAGGAAACGGCTGTTTCCCGCTTGAAGCAGTACTATCATTTCAGCTGAACGGTACTACCGCTCTCCGAGCGGTAGTACTTAGCGGCATACTACCGCTCCTCGAGCGGTACTACCGCTTTGAGCGGTACTACCGCTTTAGGATCGCGTACTACCGCCTCTACCTACCTCTTGTGATCCTCCTTGTTCGTTCTTGTGGCTTATCCTCGTTTAAATGCAGTTTGTTTGCGTGTTTTTGTGTGTGTGGTTCCAGTGATGAGATTCCTGAGCCTCAAGCTCGTCGTGTCAACCCCGGTCGTACTACGCCCAAGCGCTACCGCACCACCGAAGTCTGCCGGAGGATCTTCTAGTGCTCCACCTCCTCCCCAACTGCAGAAGAAGACTGCGGTCAGGCCAAAGCCGGGGAAAACTCTGCCAGAAATGCACCCCAAGGAGTTCTGGGCAAGGCGCCGTCGCAACCCGTATGAGGTTGCCCAAGATCCCACTTTGGTCAACCGTCCGTTTTGGAACAAGTTCCAATTTGCCATCTATTTTGATGTTCTCAAGGCCAAGAGGAATCTCTCTGTCAAAGTGCACTCCATCGACATTGAGCATATGAAGAGTGATCCTGACTACTTTGGTGAAGCTCTTGAGATGTGCACTCAGTGAACATCCTCCAGATCATGCAATTCAACAAGGACTTTAATGCTGATGTTGTGGCCCGATTCTATGCCACGGTTCACCTTGGGACCGATGAGGACATGACTCGACTGGATGACCAATGGCAAGTTGCTGTCAGTCAAGTGGAAAGCCTTCATGCAGTTGATTGGGGTGGAAGACCTTGGACTTGAGTCTCCTGTCGGCTTTCGCCCCCACCTACGAGCCACTGCCACTCACAATCAAGCTCAGTGGCCCTACTGCACCAAAATCAACCCCGAGACACACAAGGAGACCTATGAGCTATCGCCTATCTGGACATACTTCACCGCATCTTGAGAGAGACTCTTTTCCCTCGCATCGAATCTGGACCAGGTTCACTCTTATCTTGTGGACATGCTTATCTTCCGTCACGTGAGAGAAGGGCAGAAACCGAGAGACCTTGGATATCTCTCATGTTATGTGGTTCGAGCTGGTTTACGCCATCTCCGGCGCAAATGCCCGATTTATGGTCCGTTCATTATGCTGCTCATTGAGAAGGCACAGGATCATGTCTATCCCAAGGAGGCGCCTGGAGGTTGGAGATTTGGTCTCTCACGATATCAAGCGTCCCGAGGAAGAAGGATAATCGGGGCACTCAAGCCCCTCGTGTTCCGCCATCTGCTTCTGCTATGGAGATCAAGAGGAGGCCGAGGCTGAGGATGAGGATGATGACTACATGCCCTCCGGGACAGAGCCATCTTGGGCCCGTAAGCTCAAGGCCAAGGTAAAGAAGCTCTTCGCATGGAGTCTCACGGTCGATTACATGGCTCACGTGGCGAGAGAAGAAGGCCCGAGGTCGTCACAAGGAGCTCATCTCGTCGGTTAGGCCATGCCACTGTCGAGTGGATCTGAGGACCAGTGGTGAGGAGGAGGAGTGGATTCAGAAGACCTTGCCCATGGACCGATTCTCGAGACCGAGCACTTCCAGGTGGCAGCGGTGGTGCCGATGATTCTGCTGGGCTCACGATCGCGTGTTCCTTAATTGCTCTCACACAGGGCCGTAGCGTTCCCTCTCCTTTTTGGTGTCTCGATGCCAAAGGGGAGAGAGCTTAGGGATTTGAGTTGTGTCTTGTGTCTTGTTTCGTGTGTCTTGTCTTTCGTGTTTCAGTTGGTTTGCTTTAGTTGGTTTGTCCGTGAGACGTGAGACCTAAGTTCGTATGTTCGAGTCATATGGTGTGAGACATATGCTACCCTACCCCTTCAAAGATATCTTTATCTATGTCTATCTAGCTCATGAGTTGCATGCTTTATCTATGTCTATCTATGCTGTTCTCATACACCATGCTTAGTTTCTTGGTCTCTAAAATGTAGAGGGAGCTTTGATCCGCGTATGTGTCTTGTGCAGTCCAAAGCACCTATCTAAATAGCACACATCGAGGGGAGCCCAACTACATATTAGGACCGTCGGGTTTGTATGCTTTTCGATATATATCGTGTTTATGCAAATCCCGTATTGTCATCAATCCACCAAAAGGGGAGATTGTAAGGGCATATTTATTCCCTAGTGGTTTTGGTGATTGATGACAATGCTTTTGCGGACTAATCGTGTGCGTTAAGTTCTTTCAGAAGATCATCCATTGGCACGAGACGATACCTCCCCTCGGTGTTGCATTCAAGACGGTGTAGCTTCTGCGGTTCGTTGTTGGTGGACTAGTTTCGTAGGAGTCTCCGTACTATTAAGAGGGGATCCGCTTTGGTAAGGCTAGGGTGGAATCAACACGTACACATCCTTTTCACACCCGTTGTCTTCCTTTCGCATCTTTGGAGCTGCCCTCTCTCTCTTTCAAGTTTCGCCATGTGCGGTAGTACCGCTACCTACCTCTGATGATAGTACCGAAAGCCCTAAGCGGTAGTACCGCTCACCAGGTGATAGTACCGCTCCAATAGTACCGCTCAGGCTTCGACTGTACTACCTCGATAGTATCACGCCTACTACCGCCTCGATTCGAGACGGTGTTTTCTCGTGTCGGGGCTTGCGGCACTAGTTGCGGCAGTTGGAGCGGTCGTACCGCTGTTAGCGGTAGTACCGCTCTGCTCCCTCGGTTGTTCCGCTCTGTGGTGGCGCGGTAGTACCGCTAGGTAGGGAGCGGTAGTACCGCCCTCGTGATGTACCGCCCTTCCTTAGCGGTAGTACCGCTCTGTCTTGAGGCTGTTGAGTGGGAGTAACGTTGGATGTGTTCCCCACTATATAAAGGGGTCATCTTCTTCCTTGTTGACCTACCTCTTTTCCCTAAGCTCCATTGTTGCTCAAAGCTCCATTTTCGCCCGATCTCCTCCCTAGCCAATCAAACTTGTTGATTTGCTCGGGATTGGTTGAGAAGGCCCAGATCTACACTTCCACCAAGAGAAATTTGATTCCCCCCACTTATCCCTTGCGGATCTTGTTACTCTTGGGTGTTGAGCACCCTAGACGGTTGAGGTCACCTCAAAGCCATACTCCATTGTGGTGAAGCTTCGTGGGGTTGTTGTTGTTGTTGGGAGCCTCCGGTTGTTGTGGAGTTTGCCCCAACCTTGCTTGTAAAGGTTCGGTCGCCGCCTTCAAGGGCACCAATAGTGGAATCACGGCATCTCGCATTGTGTGAGGGCGTGAGGAGAATCTGGTGGCCCTAGTGGCTTCTTGGGGAGCATTGTGCCTCCACACCGCTCTAACGGAGACGCATTTCCCTTCAAAAGGAAGGAACTTGAGGAACACATCCTCGCCTCCACCGGCTCCACTCTTGGTTATCTCATTCCTTTACTTGTGCTAGCTTATTCGTGTTATTATCCTTGCTTGCTCGTGTGCTAGTGTTGTCGCATCATATAGGTTGTTCACCTAGTTGCACATCTAGACAACCTTTATTATTGCAAAGTTTAAATTGGCTAAGAAAAGCTTAAAAATTGTTAGTTGCCTATTCACCCCCCCCCTCTAGTCAACCATATCGATCCTTTCAACAGCCCACCAGTCCGGCCGTTGGATAACAGGCCGGACGCCCGAGGACCCGTTAGTCCAGGACTCCCTCACCCACCGCGTGCAAGTTTTCCATACATAGGGCAAGATCTTCGAGGACGATAACCTTATATATACAAAAAGGGAATTGCCCAAAGTTTTGCATGACTTATCTTTTCTGTCGTTGCGTGAGCGTTTACTGCATCCGCAGATGACGCCGCCCGTTTGGTCGTCTTCTTCCTTGGAGCGACGACCACGATGAAGCCGCTGCCCAACCAGACAAGATTTCCACAACTGCGCCCCCTACCTGGCGCGCCAAAGATGTCGGTGGGGATCGACACCTATCGGATCACTAGGATCCCTTCTACGGTTAGCGGGCGCGGGGTTGTGCAAAGAGCGGGTCTGACAGGAAGCACAAAGATCGTTTACCCAGTTTCGGGCCGCGAGGATGCATAATACCCTAGTCCTGCTTCGGTGTATGTATTTGAGTGTTTTTGAGGTCTTGAGCTAGCTACGGTGCGTGGGTAGTCCAAAAGATCCGAATCCTTCTCCTGGTCGCCTCGGGCCTCCTTTTATAGGCAAGAGGGGTTGCCATAGTGGCACACAGGAGGTGGAAAGGTCTACAGTACACAAGCTTATCGCCTGTCATTACAGGACAAGACACATTAAATGTGCCCCCCTTAGGTGTTCTGTTGCTTTATTGGAGATGGCAACGAGGCCCGTCCCGTCCGTCGCCGCCCCGCCCTGCTCCGACACGCGTCCAGGCCAACGACGCATGCGGTGCCATGTAGGCTGGCAGGCTGCTGAGATGGCGTGGTGGTAGGGTCTTCACGAAGATCTGCATGCCACCACGCAGGTGCTTGCTGAACTGGCCTGGAAGCTGCATGTCGCCAAGCAGGTGCCTGCCCAGCTGGTCGGGCTGGCAGCTGCATGGGAACGGCGGCGGAGTCTTGGCAGACGCGGGCCTGGCTGTGGCCCCGTAGGTGTCTTCGGCAAGAGCCTTGCCGGGGCCCCGGCAAGGGTCTTGCCGTGGCATCGTAGTCATCCCCGGCAAGCGTCTTGCCGGGGGTCTCGTGGATTTCCTCGGCTAGGATCCCGCCGAGGATCGTCGTCTTCTGGTCCTCATCTGATCTCGTGTGTTTATGATCTTGACAAAGATCTGTATGCCACCACGGAGGTGCCTCCCGAGCCTTGGTTCCAATGTGGTTGTTGGAACCCTTGGGCTCAAAGGTGGCGCACCCCGCTGGCGTTAGGCAAGTTGCCCCAGCAAGGCTCTTGCCGGGGCCATGAAGGTTGCCCGGCAAGGGTCTTACCGGGGGAGTCTGCCTCCGCCCCTTTGCTCGTTGTGGTCTCTGGTCTTGGCGTTGCTTTGTACGCCTTCTGCTCCGGCTCCCCTCTTCTGCCCTGCTCTGTGTGGCCGCGGGCGCGGCTCCGACTGTCCGTGCACAAGTAAAGGGGTCAAAAGGAGAGCCCCTACTTTCTTACACCGACAATACGCTGGATCGTATGGGTCGTCGAAAGTATAGTCTATCTTCCTCCTCTTCCCCCAACCATCATCCTCTTGAATATACAATTACATCCATCAGTAGTAAATACATAAGCAAATTGAAAATTTAGATATGCACAGATGACACATTGATCATAGGGCTAATATACTATGACCCTATTTGCATTTTCCGTTGTCATGCACACACATTGAACAAAAGAGCTAATATAACTACATATTGAAATTTAGATATGCACACTTGATCATAGGGCTAATATACTATGATCCTATTTGCATTTTCCATTGTCATGCACACACATTGAACAACTGAGCTAATATAACTACATATTGTGGACATATTGTGAACAACAGAGCTAATATAACTTGAAGCAAATAAGTTGAGTAGCATTAAAACCCCAATTTGTGAGCACTAAAAACAAATCTAGTAAGCATCATAGCATTAAAAACCCCAATCTGTTCACAACATCTAGAATTTTTGCAATGAATTTATCCAAATCTAAAAACAAATCTGAAAATCCCAATCATTGCAGCACCTAAAATCATAGTTCACAACATCTAGCTAGCATTTTTGCAACCAATTTATCCAACAAACCCTAGTCCAAAAACCCCCATCCCCCAACCCATACAAAAAAAACTCGGCCCATCCGTCAAACCAACTACTCTAACCATCTGAACTACTGTATGAATCACAATCGAACTAACTCTACAAGCTAAACAAGTGCAAATGGGTGCCCAGCGCAAATACCTGCTCCTCCACGGCAGGCGGCGCAACGGGGAAATCAGGATGGACTGCGCCGCTCGACGCCGTCTCCTTTTGTAGCGATGAGGCGGAGCCCACCACATCCGCAGCGGTTGCGAGTTTCCCCGCACCTCTGTGGACGCCGCCGACATCTGCGATCACTGAGGGAGTCTTGGACTAAGGGGTCCTCGGGCGTCCGGCCTGTTGGACATGGGCCGGACTAATGGGTTGTGAAGATACAAGACCGAAGGCTTTCTCCTGTGTCCGGATAGGACTCTCCTTGGCGTGGAAGGCAACCTTGGCAACCAAATATGAAGATTCCTTTCTCTGTAACCGACCTTGTATAACCCTAGTCCCCTCCGGTGTCTATATAAACCGGAGGGCTTAGTCCGGAAGGGGACATAGTCATACATGCTAGACTTCTAGGGTTTTAGCCATTACGATCTCGTGGTAGATCAACTCTTGTAATACTCATATTCATCAAGATCAATCAAGCATGAAGTAGGGTATTACCTCCATAGAGAGGGCCCGAACCTGGGTAAACATTGTGTCCCCTGTCTCCTGTTACCATTGATCTTAGACGCACAGTTCGGGACCCCCTACCCGAGATCCGCCGGTTTTGACACCGACATTGGTGCTTTCATTGAGATTTCCGCTGTGCCGTCCCCAAAAGGTTCGATGGCTCCTTCAAACATCCACAATGATGATGTCAAAGGGGAAACCTTTCTCCCCGGACAGATCTTCGTGTTCGGCGGCTTCGCACTGTTGGCCAACTCGCTTGGCCATTTGGAGCAGATTGACAACTACGCCCCTGGCCATGAGGTCAGATTTGGGAGCTTCAACTACGTTGCAAACATCCGCGAAGACTTGATCTTCGACGGATTTGAGACCACGACAGCCGCTCCCTATCCCTACGATGAACATGATTTGAATCTTTCATCGGACCATACTCAGGAAATTGCACCTGTAACCGCTCCGGCCTTAGATCCAGAGAAGATCGCGCCATCGAAGGACGGGAAGCGCAACCCCGCCACGGAGGCCACAGATTCCATGGCGTTGGAGCTGCACACTGACTTAACCTCATGTGATATCTGTGTCACCGAAACTCCGGACTCGTCTCCGGCTATAAGTTCTGAACCATGTGCGTCCGCGGACGCTGAGCTTGATCAGTTATCGATCTTCGAATTCAGCACCGCAGATATCTTTCGACTCTCGCCTTTAAGCGACGTATTAAACTCATTAAGAAATCTATCCTTTGCGGAAGGCTCACAGTCGAACTATGTCCGGTTTGAACTGGAGGCTGATGACGGGGAATTTCATTTCCCACCCGCCACCCATTACATAGCCACTGTCGAGGACTTGACCGGCATGCTTGATTGGGGCTCCGAAGACATCGACGGTATGGACGACGATGCATATGTGGAGCACGGCCAAAACCCACCGTTTACCGGGCACTAGACGGCCACCTCTTCGTACGAGGTATACATGGTGGATACACCCAAAGAGAATAACGACGAGGACAAGGAAAACCCAGCTAAGGATGAGCCTCCTAAGACATAACCAAAGCGCCGGCGTCAGCGGCACCGCTCTAAATCCCGCAGCAGCAAGGACAGCAACACTGGCACAGGAAACGATCACACTCCATACGGTGCCGAAGACAATGAAGATCCCGGCGAGAAAACGACCGAACAGGATGAATGGGAAGACGGGCATGTTAGCCATGACGAACAGGCCATAAACGAAGACTCAGAGGATAGTAATTATCTTCCACTCTTCGAAGACGAAGAAAGCCTCGGCAACGAGGATTTCATCGTGCTTGAGGAGCCTCTTGAGTGAGCGCTTTAAGCGCCGGCTAATAGCCACTGCAAGGAGCCTGAAAAAGAGGCAGCAGCAGCTTCAAGCTGATCAAGATCTGCTCAATGATAGATGGACCGAAGTCCTAGCCGCCAAGGAATACGGCCTTAGTGGCCCAACCAAAAATTACCCGAAGCACAAATTGATACCTTAATACGGTGATGAGGCACTAGAGCCCATACTATCATCACACAATACGGCTACTCGACCACAACGCGGTCATGACAGAGTGGCAACTCAAGCCGAACACCAGCCCGCCCCACCTTGCCGTAAAGGCAGGGATAAAACAGCTCAGGGTCATACATAGGACCCACGCAGGGCCCGGATAGCAGAGCAAAACGTGCTAGATCGATCTATGGATCACAAGGACGCGCCCCGACGCGCAGCGACAACTATCTACTCGGACGTGACAAGCCTAATCACGCCCGGGCCGAAAACCGCAGACGGACTCCATCGGAGCTACGTCGCAGTGTGGCCCAATACAGAGGCACCGCGCATCCTCTTTGCTTCACAGACGAAGTAATGGAGCATGAATTCCCAGATGGGTTTAAACCCATGAATATCGAATCATACGACGGAACAACTGATCCCGCGGTATAGATCGAGGATTTCCTCCATATCCACATGGCCCGCGGAGACGACCTTCATGCCATCAAATACCTGTCGTTAAAACTCAAAGGACCAGCTCGGTACTGGTTAAAAAGTCTACCGGAAAACTCTATTAGCATCTAGGAGGACTTGGAAGACACCTTCCGCGACAACTTCCAAGGTACATATGTCCGGCTACCAGACGCCGATGACTTAAGTCACATTGTCCAGCAGCCCGGAGAGTCAGCCAGGAAGCTCTGGACTAGGTTCTTAGTCAAAAAGAACCAAACCGTCGACTGTCCGGACGTGGAAGCCCTAGCGGCCTTTAAACACAGCGTCCGGGACGAGTGGCTTGCCCGCCACCTCGATCAAGAAAAACCAAAATCCATGTCAGTCCTTACTGCTCTAATGACCCGCTTTTGCGCGGGAGAAGACAGCTGGCTCGCTTGTAGAAGCAACAACGCCAGCGATCCGGGCACTTCCGAAGTCCGAGATGGCAACGGCAAGCCACGACGCAGCAAGCACAAACGTCGCAATGATAACGAAAGAACGCGCGACACTGCGGTCAACGCCGGATTCAGCGGTCCCAAACCCGGTCAAAGGAAAAATCCCTTCAAGGCAAATCGAGATGGACCATCCAATTTAGATAAGATATTGGACCGACCCTGTCAGATTCATGGCCACCCCGATAAGCCAGCTAACCATACCAACAGAAGCTGTTGGGTCTTCAAGCGGGCCGGCAAGCTCAACGCCGAATATAAGGGGAGGAGTCCGCCTGGTGATAGCGAAGACGAAGGGACTCACGAACCAAATACCAGGGGTCAGAAGCAATTTCCCCCCGAAGTAAAAACAGTGAACATGGTATAAGTCACACACAACTCCAGATGGGAGCAGGAGAAACACTCCCTCCGGACTAAAGATCATACTGCGGCAACCTCAACCGAAGTACAAAGCGGTCTCATTAAACCGCACACCTTGCCGGCCATTAAGCCACCGGTCTCCATACAACAGGATCGACCAATTCCGGAGAGGAACTAGCAGTTCAGCTTCCGCCGCCCACCTCATATACCTGCGAAATTTGTATCGCGCATACATAACTATGCACTTAAGATACCCTGGGCATCGGCGGAAGCACAATACGGGCGAGCTTGCAAGCACTCCCGTAACTTTTTTCTAATTACTCTTTCTTTTTTCATTATCCTTTACTACAGGTGACGCAAAGGCTAAACATCTAACGGACTCTAGAGGAGTTCGGATCTGTACACTCACCTTGGGGGCTATTTCCGTCAAGAAGTCCCCTCACCGAGGACAGGCGGTGCAGACGTGCGATAGGAGGTCCAAAACAACTTTTTGTAGACCACACTCTTTATTTCGAGCATGTAATGTGTTTGTTTCCTCCCCTTCGACCCCGGGCATGTCAAATAGCCGGGGTTGCGGCTTTGTTATCTATAAAATAAATATTTGCATATCACTCAGGTCCGAGTAAAACATAAATCCGCATTCAGCATTCGCTTTTTCCAGAACAAAATACTGAATTTGGCTCCTGTGGTTGTTTCACACACATAACTCGGCATAACTTGACAGGGGCTCGGTATGGGAACAAATGAGTTGCCGACAAGTCCGAACAGCTTTATAGCGTACTTCGGCGTAGCGAGTTTGGCCGTGTATGCATCAGCTCCGAATCATGTCTTGGGTTAATAGTTGGGTTGCCCGGCTCCTGTGCTTGCTACCTTACGTCCCGCTCTATCGGCTAGGGTAGTAAAGGGAGAACTACTATTGTGCTTCCGGTTCATCAAGTTAAGCACCTCAGTAGAGAAAGCTGAAAACTGACTGTCATGATGCGGCGAGAGCTGGTCAACCACTCGATGACTTATCGGAATCTTTCGCGATTCCTCCAGACATTATACGAAGTACCTTTTTCTTCAGGTCATATATGTAACGCACCATATTGGAATAAGCCGTACACATACCAGGGGCTATATCATAGTCCCCCCTATAAAACTTCTATGGCTAAGTGAAAGTGTTAACACCCTATAGTCCGACTGCCTAGTTCACCGCATTGACACCTCCTTAATGGACCAAGACGTTGGGTTAAGAGTGATCAAATGCTTTTCCGAACACCCCCGTACTTTATACGAGGGGGCTGAAGCCGACGACTGGAAAACTTTCAGATTAATACAAAAACGGCCGCACAGGAGGAACAAAAGTTTTAGGTGAAACTAACATATATAGCCTTATCATAACATTGTCTTTTACAACTACCCATACATTTCACTCGAATATCATGTTTTTCGAGCATGGACCCTCTATCAAGCGGGCACCCTCCAGGACATCCTCGAAATAATGCTCTGGTGCATGATCGTCCTTGCCTTTGTGTGCACCCTTCGCAGCAACATCTGTGGCCTTCATCTTCGCCCACTATGTCTTGACATGGGCAAAGGCCATCCGTGCACCTTCAATGCACGCCGACCGCTTAACGACGTCGATACGCGGCACCGCATCAGCAAGTTGCCGCACCAAACCAAAATAACTATCCAGAATTGGCTCATTCGGCCACAGCGTCCTTCATGGCAAAACCGGATAGTCTATGGAGTTCGGCCCATTGGGTCATCTGTTCTTTCAGCAACAGTGGGCGTTTTGACGCACCGAACTGCGACCAGAAAAGCTTCTCCGTCGCATACCCTTCTTGTGCTCAGTAAAACTGCGCCGCATTAGAAGCACTCTTCGGCAAGTCCAACAATTCTTCTGGAGAACTCCACACTTTATTAAGTGGAGCATAATTCGGATCGCCGAACTTAGTTTGCAATAAAAAGGGCTTCCCAGCCGTGATCTCCCCAGCTTGTCGGATCTCCTCCCGGGCCGCTCTAGACTCGGACCGCGCTTCTTTCGCCTCTCGCAAGGCCTTGTCAAGATCATTTGTTTTTGTTTTATTATCCTTCTCGAGGATTTTACAGTGGCTAGCAGCATGCTTTAGCTCACGCACCATCGTGGATATTCTCTCCTTGCATTGGCGCCGAGCAGCCTGTTCGGCCTTTAGCTCGGCAGATGCCTTCTTGGCAGCCACGTTACTAATCCGGGCCTGCTCCTTGGCCCGGGCCAGCTCAGCCCGAAGGATCTCGACCGCGGCGGCACCATCTGCAGTGATGCATATTTCAATATAAAATTCTTAGCGTCATGATCAATTACAGGCATGTGCATGTAATGACAAACCTCGAGACATACCTTGCACTTCATCAAGTTGCCTGTTGATAAGCGTAATGTCATCATCTGCCATATCAAGCTTCCGCTGCAGCTCTGCAACCTCCGTAGTCCGGGCAGTCGCGAGGGGGTAACAGACTGTGTTCCAATTAATCATTATTTCCTGGGCATATCTTGTTGATCCTCTGATCGCCCCCCTTTGGGAAGCCAATCAGAGTCTCAGGGGCTACTACCTATACACAGATGCAGTTCGTGAATAAAATACACTCAATTATTTTTTTAGTACAAACCTCGAAGCCTCTTAACAGGCTCGAGCAGGCTTCGTTCAATCCGCTTTTCGTGGACATAACCCTTTCAACCACCATACCCATCGAGGTATGATGTTCTTCTAATACGGACGCCTGTCGCAGCATGCTCGTCAATATATCTGGCGCTGCTGGACCTTTGGAAGCTGTTGCAGGAGTACGACCTCCCTTCAAAGGGATCCGCTCATCTGTTCCCAGAGTCGTCTCCGACTGTAAACCGGACAGTCCGGAGGCTTTATTGTTGGCCCTTGGATCCTGGGCTACCAAAGTATCACCTTTGGGCGGGGTCTTCATCACCCCTCGCACCACTTGTTGATCAGGAGAGGTCCTCCGGGACAACACTACAAAGTCGTCCGCCTTATTAGACGATCTCTGGGAGAAGATCTCCCGAAGAAGAGGATTGGTGAAGAAGACTATTTGCCGAGCTGCGAAAGCATATATTTTAGAAGTTACCCTGGTAACAGGAAAGGAACGCGATATGTTTAAAGAAAACATCCTGGTCCACCCACGATTCGGCTGGAGGCTTGCCCTCATCACGGGACTGTGCGAAAACGCCATCCTCCAAGCCCGAACCGCCCGACTGGGGCACCTTGCCTCGCTTAGGAGCCTCTTTCTCCCAATCTTCGGAGGCAACCCTTTTCTTACCATGGGGCGAAGAGACGTCAACTCCTCCTTCACTTTTGTCTTTGGACGAAGGAATTTTGATTCCCCCGGGCACAATGTTCGGTATATCTTCGGGATGAAGACCGCCTTTGGTCCTCCCACTTTCCGCCTTGTCCTCCTCCATAGGCATCTGGTACGGTGCCGGGGCCAGCATCCTTGTTAGTACAGGATCTGCGGAGTCCTCGGGGAGGGGAGCCGGACACCAAATTTGCTTCGCTTTCTTTACCCAGCCCTGGAAGAAGATAGTTTGCTCAGTAACATATTACGACACGCTTAAATACAAAGTGTTCGGGGATTAAGCGCTTACCGAGGTATCCGGATGGTTGCAGTCGAGGCCGATGTCCTCGGTGGTGTTCGGCCACTGTTTCCGTTTCCTGAAAAACAACTTCCACATCCCTTTGTGTGTAGTGCCGAAGAAGTGTTGGAGGGCACGTGGTCCTTCCGGATTAAACTCCCACATGCGAATTGGCCTACGCTGGCATGGCAGGACTCGGCGGACTAGCATTACTTGAGTCAAGTTGACGAGGTCGATGTCCTTCTCAAGGAGGCTTCGGATGCGGCTCTGTAGAGTCCGCACTTCGTCAACTGATCCCTAGTCTAGCCCCTTATTGATCCATGATGCAAGCTGTAACGGAGGGCTAGAACGGAACGCGGGTATAGCCACCCACTTGGTACGACGGGGTTCGGTGACGTAGAACCACTCCCGCTGCCATTGGTTGGACGCTTTGGTAAAAGAGCCTTTTGGCCAGGGAATATTGGTAAGCTTGCTCACTGCAGCGCCGCCACACTCCGCTTGTTTCCCATCGACCACCTTTGGCCTCACGCTAAAGGTCTTGAGCCATAAGCAGAAGTGTGGGGGAATTCAGAGGAAAGCTCACACTGATGATGAACACCGAGACTTGGAGGAAAGAATCTGGGGCTAGATCGTGGAAATCTAGTCCGTAATAAAACATGAGCCCCCGGACGAAGGGGTGAAGAGCGAACCCTAGCCCTCGGAGGAAGTGAGAGATGAATACGACCCTCTCGCCGGATCTGGGAGTCAGAACAACCTGTCCTTGAGCAGGAAGCCTGTAGGGGATCTCCGCGGTCAGATATCTGGGCGCCCGAAGCTTCACAATATCCTCCTCTATAACAGAGGAAGCCACCCATTGTCCCTAAGAGCTGAGCTTGGACATGGCTGGGAAGCTTGAAGCAATGGAATCGAACCTTGGGTGCTAGAACTCGAGGTTGTGGAGGCTGAGGAGAGGTTCGGTGCAAATAAAGATGGCCCTTGCCTCCTTTATAAAGGCAGCGGGTATTGAACGCCTCCTCCTAAACCTAGAAACCTGCCTGTTCCTAGGGAATCTTTCCAATGGAACGGTTGGGTTACCCACACTCGTATTAAATAATAATCCCGTGATAAGGGAACACGATCTCTGCCTCAACAAGACGTGCCAACAAAAAACCGCCTCGAAACATGGAGCGGCGGGACAAGAAACGATTCAAAACAATGACCGGGCGGGCGTGATGTCACGGAAGATTGGACTCGTAAAATATTATATTCTCTGGTAGTGCTTGTGTTGCAGATCCGGACACATTCGTCCGGAGACTACCCTGGAGTATTCGGAAAAGGGAACCCACCTTGCAGTGCCGAAGATAATCTGCGCATCGGACACCTTGTCATTGAAGCCTGGTTCAGGGGCTACTGAGGGAGTCTTGGACTAAGGGGTCCTCGGGCGTCCGGCCTGTTGGACATGGGTCGGACTAATGGGCTGTGAAGATACAAGACCGAAGGCTTTCTCCCGTGTCCGGATAGGACTCTCCTTGGCGTGGAAGGCAAGCTTGGCGACCAAATATGAAGATTCCTTTCTCTATAACCGACCTTGTACAACCCTAGTCCCCTCCGGTGTATATAAACTGGAGGGCTTAGTCTGGAAGGGGACATAGTCATACATGCTAGACTTCTAGGGTTTTAGCCATTATGATCTCGTGGTAGATCAACTCTTGTAATACTCGTATTCATCAAGATCAATCAAGCAGGAAGTAGGGTATTACCTCCATAGAGAGGGCCCGAACCTGGGTAAACATTATGTCCCCTGTCTCCTGTTACCATCGACCTTAGACGCACAATTCGGGACCCCCTACCCGAGATCCACCAGTTTTGACACCGACAGTCACCGCGCCCTGACCCTGCAACTCCACCACATCTCCGGCCGCTGCGCCGGCGTCGCCACGAGCGTCGGCCATCCGACAGATGGAAGCGATGAAGATGGGGAAGAGGATGCGGTGGGGGAGAGAGACGGTGCGGTGGAGGCAGTGGAGGAGAGCGAGACGACGACGAGTGCAGAGGAAGACGGTGCGACAGCTAGTGGATTTGGAGGAAAATGGTAGGGGCGATGGAGGTGGTTGCCCTCTTTATATGATGGGACGTTTCGACCATGTCCATGGACACGTGCTACCCCATAACCGCGGTCTTGCATGCGCCCACGTATGCGCGGCCCCACTCGTCAGCTAACGGTCAAAGGCATTGACCTGACAGCAACGTCCGTTATAACCACTTATGAGGGTTTCGGGCAAGGGAGTGGGGAAAAGTGAGCAAAAGTTAACAGAGTGGGGATGAATGAGTAGAGCTAAGGAACCAGGGGCACCGAAATAAACATCCCAATAATTATTTGGTTTTAACATTTTTCCTCCAATATTTATTTTATTTTGGAGAAGTCATATTATCTCCTCTCCTTTATTTTTAATATTGGAAATATTTTGGAGAGAAAAATAATTAAAACCAAAATTATCCTCTTTTCAATATTTGAGAAAAAAATCAAATATGAAAATAAATGAAATCCCCAACTCTCTCCGTGGGTCCTTAAGTTGCTTAGAATTTCTAGGATCAAACCCAAAATGCAAATAAAATATGGTATGCATATGATGACTTATGTATAACATTCCAAATTGAAAATTTGGGATGTTACAAACCTACCACCCTTAAAATGAATCTCGTCCTCGAGATTCGGAGAGGCTAGAAAGAAATAGGCTAGGTTCGGGGTCTTCTCAAAATCCATCGATCGTCTCCGGGGTCTCGGGTGCTACCACCCTTAGAAGCATTGTTACGGTTCCATCAAAACTCGTATACTCTATCCTTATTCTTGACAGTGTCGGTCTTCTCAGATTCTCGGGAAAAATTCCTTCTCTGGGCTCTTCCGGTAGTGGCATAACCTTTTCCTCAATTCTTCTGTCCTTCTATCTTGGTAAGGTCCTTCTGAGACTGGGTCTTCTTAGCTGACAGGTCTGGCGCCAATACTAAACAACCATCGATATCTCATGGTGGTCATCAACTTATGGTTTCTCCTGCGGGAAATGGGACTGGGTTGAACCTCACCGTATGACCTACGGTTGGCAACAACTGTCTTGTACAAGGGAAAAATTGTCATACCATTCTAAGGTTTAAACAAGGTTTTGATTGTCGTCTCTCTACTATAGGTAAGTCACTCAGATTTACCATCCCATATAGCAGACGCGAATAATAAGAGTAAGTCGGTATGGCGATCAATCCATCCCGCACCCAAATCATTACCTTGTATATGGTTTAGCGAATCTCGCATTCTAACACTAGGTCATCCTCACAAGCACTTGCAGAATTTCTCTTGTCGACAAACTAAGTTCGGATAAATACATGGATTCTGCAAGCCAAACAAACATCTATCGTTCCTTCACAACTCTCAGGTTTTGCGTAAACTCCTATAAGATTTTTAGTGGGTAAGGTCGTAACTTCTTCCAATGTTTTTTCCTTCAACAAGAGTGTGCTTGCTTCTTGGCAGGTCCTGGGGCCTATGGGTTATGGCCCATCTCATCACTTGTAAACCTTGAACTCGTCATCGGGGCAACTGCTCGTTATTCCAACTTCCAGCTTCCTAGCATTCTTAATTACATCCAATTGATGTGCAGCAAAATGCACCTTCTCAGCATCTGTGCAACCTGCGGTGGTCAACTCCCTTCCAATCCTGCATAGCCAGTCATAAGCAACTATTGGCTCGGTGCTACTGGAAAATACCGGCGGCTGCAACCTTAGAAAACGGGCTAAATTATCAACTGGAGGTTGTGGCGGTGGGTTGTTGTTGTTGCCTTGGTTCTGGACTAGTAGTTGCATCAAGGCATTCTGTTGTTGGATCAACTGAGTGAGCGCTGGTGGGAAGACAAATCCGGGGTCACGTCTCGGAGGCATCTGATGGGATTAGAGGGGAGATATTAGAATAGAATGAGGTCTAATGAGAAAACACTACCCATATTCAATGTACTGACCTACATGGCTGCAACGTCTCATGTTGCAGGAATCTTACGACGAGTAAGTGATACATTAGGGTTATGATTTCTACACTACACTTTGCCGTTGGTGTTGATGGGAATCCACAACCTTGTTGTTACTTCCACTATTTGGATTGAGGTAATAGTATTTATACTACTTTATACATGTGATTTACCTCTGTTATAAATCCTCGAGTACTGTGTGTGTCAGCACACCGATCCAGGGATGACACTTAAGCACAGAGACTTGACCGTTGCTACGTCTTGAGCTTGCATTGGTTTTCCTCGAAGAGGAGAGGGTGATGCAGCAAGTGTAGCGTAAGTATTTCCCTGAGTTTTGAGAACTAAGATATCAATCCAGTAGGAGGCTCCTCAAAAGTCCCACGCACCTACACAAACAAACTGAGAACTCGCAACCAACGCAATAAAGGGGTTGTCAATCCCTTCACGGCCACTTCATGAAAGTGAGATCTAATAAAGATAGTATGATAAGATAAATATATTTTTGGTATTTTATAATATAGATGCAAAAAGTAAAGATGCAAATAAAACTAGATTGGAAGCAAATATGATAAGAGATAGACCCGGGGGCCATAGGTTTCACTAGTGGCTTCTCTCAAGATAGCATAAGTATTACGGTGGGTGAACAAATTATTGTCGAGCAATTGATAGAAAAGCGCATAGTTATGAGATTATCTAGGCATGATCATGTATATAGGCATCACGTCCATAACAAGTAGACCGATTCCTGCCTGCATCTACTACTATTACTCCACAGATCGACCGCTATCCAAAGATGCATCTAGAGTATTAAGTTCATCGTAACAGAGTAACGCATTAAGCAAGATGACATGATGTAGAGGATAAACTCATGCAATATGATATAAACCCCATCTTGTTATCCTCGATGGCAACAATACAATACGTGCCTTGCAACCCTTTCTCACACCGGGTAAGGACACCGCAAGATTGAACCCAAAGCTAAGCACTTCTCCCATGGCAAGAAAGACCAATCTAGTAGGCCAAACCAAACTGATAATTCAAGAGACTTGCAAAGATAACTTAATCATACATAAAAGAAGTCAGAGAAGATTCAAATATTATTCATAGATAAACTTGATCATAAACCCATAATTCATCGGATCTCGACAAACACACCGCAAAAAGAGTTTACATCGAATATATCTCCACAAGAGAGGGGGAGAACATTGTATTGAGATCCAAAAGAGAGAAGAAGCCATCTAGCTAATAACTATGGACCCGTGGAGTGCAGTAAACTGCTCACAACTCATCGGAGGGGCAAGGATGCTGATGTAGAGGCCCTCCATGGCTGATTCCCTCCCGGCAGAAAGTGCCGTGAAGGCTCCAAGATGGGATCTCACGGATCTGAGAAGGTTACGGCGGTGGAAATTGTGTTTCGTGGTGACCCTGGATATTTTCGGGGTACGTAGGTATATATAGGAAGAAGAAGTACGTCGGTGGCCGCCCGAGGGGCCCACGAGATAGGGGGTGCGCCCTATAGGGGGGGGGCACCCTCCTATCTCGTGGAGGCCTCGGATGCTTCTTGACTTGCACTCCAAGTCCTTTGGATCACGTTTGTTCCAAAAATCACGCTCCCGAAGGTTTCATTCCGTTTGGACTCCGTTTGATATTCCTTTTCTTTGAAATACTGAAATAGGCAAAAAACAGCAATATAAATTTGGGCCTCCGGTTAGTAGGTTAGTCCCAAAAATGATATAAATGTGTAAAATAAAGCCCATAAACATCCAAAAGGGGTAATATAATAGCATGGAACAATCAAAAATTATAGATACGTTGGAGACGTATCAACCGTCTCAGGTCGGGTCGCCACATTGAGCATACAAACAAATAAGCGCATGGCAACCTCTACTTCGCTCTGAGAAGGGTCTTTCGTGCAAAGAGTCAAAGTTTTCTCTATATTCCTTTTCATTTTCTCCTTTGGCAAGCATCATGTGGTGAGAAAGATCTAGGCACATATGTCTAGTTGAATATGGGTAGCATGAGTTATTATTGTTGACATGACCCTTGACGTGAATACATTGGGAGGCGAAACTATAAGCCCCTATCTTTCTATGTGTCCCGTTGAAACGTTTTGCTCATTGTATGTGGTGAGTGTTAGCAATCATAGAAGACTATACGATGGTTGAGTATGTGGAATTTCCTAGAGGCTCCGATACGTGACCCTTCTTGAAAAGATGATGAATTGTAGTTGCAAAGTTGACTGAGAACATAGTTTGTTGGTTTCTAATAGAGTTTTTGCTTTATACTTCAATAGTGTGATGAATTGTCACTTATTCATGAGAATTCTGTGATAAAAGTTCTATGATAAGAGTCTTATGTTTAAGTTTGTTGATGTAATAATAATGAACATGATGCTTCTATGTCTGTATTTTGTTTTTATTGACACCTCTATCTCTAAGCATGTGGACATGTTTTTCGATTTCGGTTTTCACTTGAGGACAAGCGATGTCTAAGCTTTGGGGAGTTAATACGTCCATTTTGCATCATGTTTTCCTACTGTTATTTATGATGTTTTTATGCATAATAATGCTTTATGGAGTAATTCTAATGCCTTTTCCCTCATAAATTTGCAAGGTACGCACAAAGAGGGAGAATTCCGGCACCTGGAAATCTAAACCTGGAAAAGCTACGTCAGGCTACCTATTCTGCACAACTCCAAACAGGCTGAAACTTCACGGAGAATTTTTATGGAATATATGATGAATATTGGAGCAAATAAGTACCAAAGGAGGCCCACCAGGTGGGCACAACCCACCTGGGCGCGCCAGGGAGCCCAGGCGCGCCCTAGTGGGTTGTGCTCACCCAGGCCCACCTCCGGTGCCAATCTTCTGGTATTTAGGTCATTTTGACCTAGAAGAAATAAGGAGAGGACTTTCGGGACGGAGCACCGCCGTCTCGAGGCGGAACTTGGGCAGGAGCACTTTTGCCCTCGTGAAGTGATTCACGGGGAACTTCTCCTGAGGGGAAATCATCGTCATCATCATTACCAACAACTCTCCCATCTTGGGGAGGGCAATCTCCATCGACATCTTTAACAGCACCATCTCATCTCAAAACCTAGTACATCTCTTGTGTTCAATCTTGTTACCGGAACTATAGATTGGTGCTTGTGGGTGACTAGTAGTGTTGATTACATCTCGTAGTTGATTACTATATGGTTCATTTGGTGGAAGATTATATGTTCAGATCCAATATGCTATTTAATACCCCTCTGATCTTGAGCATGATTATCATTTGGTACTTTTGTTCTTGAGGTCACGGGATAAATCATGTTGCAAGTAATCATGTGAACTTGATATGTGTCTGACATTTTGATAATATGTATGTTGTGATTCCCTTAGTGGTGTCATGTGAACGTCGACTACATGACACTTCACCATATTTGGGCCTAAGGGAATGCATTGTGAGTAGCAATTAGATGATGGGTTGCGAGAGTGACAGAATCTTAAACCCCAGTTTATGTGCTATTCCGTAAGGGACCGATTGGATCCAAAAGTTTAATGCTATGGTTAGAATTTATTCTTAATACTGTTCTCGTAGTTGCGGATGATTGCGGGAGGGTTAATCCTAAGTAGGAGGTTTGTTCAAGTAAGAACAACACCTGAGCACCAGTCCACCCACATATCAAATTATCAAAGTAGCGAACACAAATCGAACCAACATGGTGAAAGTGACTAGACAAAATTCCCGTGCACCCTCAAGAACACTTTGCTTATCATAAGAGACCGATTTGGCCTATCCTTTTCCTCAAAAGGATTGAGCTACCTTGATGCACTTTTGCTACTATTATTGTTACTTGCTCGTTACAAATTATCTTGCTATCAAACTACTCTGTTACTTACAGTTTCAGCACTTGCAGACATTACCTTGCTATAAACCACTTGTCATTTCCTTCTGCTCCTCGTTTGGTTCGACACTCTTACTTGTCGAAAAGAGCTACAATTGGTCCCATATACTTGTGGGTCACCAAGGCTATAGACATTTTTAACAAATAGCCACCACGTTATTATCGCAAACGGTCGTATTAGTGCAACCATGGGCGTTCAACTAACCATTTACTACTGCGGGTAACTGTTTGATTAGACGGGACAACTGTGAGCAGTCCGCCGTGCATGCTACGAGCGATGCAATTTATTGCTGGTTTTGGACTTTTGTTTCGGCCGCATCGGGAAGGTACGTAGAACAGTCCTCCATTCTCATCTATAAGCACCGCCACCGAGGATCACCACCTACCGCGAGAGATGGAGGACGAGCCGGCCAACAAGAGGGGGCGGGTTGAGCTAGAACCGCAAGAGCCTCTGGCGAACATGGACTTCATCAACAGCATCCCCGACGAGATGTTGGTAACCATCATATCCCACCTCCCCATCAAATATGGCGTGCGGACCACTGTCCTCTCGCGGCGATGGAGCCCCCTCTGGCACTCCACCCCCTGGATCTCATCGTCGACCAAGAGTTCTACAGCGGGGAGCAGCAACGCCTAGACGCATTGTCCCACATCCTCGCCACGCACCCTGGGCCAGTCACATGCCTTGCTATCGGTAGGTTCAGTCCCCGCTACAAGGCCAAACCCAAGTTTCACTATTGGTTCCTATCCCCAGCCGTATATCGGCTAGAGGAGCTTAGCTTTATAGCTGGGCGTCCGCGCTCGCTGCCGCCGTCCGTGCCCACGTTGCACTGCGCTACATTCAGGCAGTGCATTTTCCCACGGATTGATGTCACGCACGCTCTTCCTCTCCGTAAACTTAAGCACCTCAAGCTCATTACCGTCCGCATATCGAAGGAGGATTTGGAGCGCTTGCTCATCGGCTATACAACGCTCGAGTACCTTCGTCTTCAGGCAATGGATAGGTTCAGTAGCCTCGACATCACCTCGACGAATGTGCGTGTGATTTATGTTCATTGCTGGCGCCGCCCAAGGCTGTCAGTTGAGGTGTTTCATGATATGGTCATTGATAATGCGCCTTTCCCTGAGAGATTGTATGTACTTGATAAATTAGGTCCAATAAGAATCAGGATCATTCACGCATCGAAAATGACAGTGTTAGGCTATTCGTGTGTTGAATTCAACGAACTTGTTACTGGATCATTATACGTTCAGGTACAATAGTCTTCTTCTTCTCCTTCTTATATATTATTGGACATCATATTTTATCTAATTTTTATTGATCTATATGTTCGCATGTCATCCAGAAAATGAGTCCCACAAGCTTGACTTGGCCTCTGTGCATAGTGAAGATCTTACATTCCTTAGATTCCTTAGATTCTTTGCTTGCACGCAGAAGCTATACATCGAGGTGATGCTCCTTTCCTAGTAATTGGTAACCACAACGGAGCTCAATTTTTTGTTACTTTGACCCATGATTACAATGACAAATGTAGAATGATTTCTAAAGGAAATTTGGAGGATTTCAATACATATATTTTTTGAGATGCTAGTGTTTTACGTGTTTTATTCCTTCGCCCGACATGCTTTCATGATAAAAGTTTATCATGAAAGATTGAAGGTGGCATTTCACTCTTTTCGTGAATTTTAGAAATCCTGCAAATCAAAGAGGCCTGAAGTGTTCAAATATGCAGCTAGGCACTAGTATGTTGTCTTCATTTGCATATACTAGCAGGCCCGAAAGTAGATATTGTTGGGGAATATAAAAATCCCATTGAATTCCTTGATCTTCATCTCACGGAAATTACTTTTAACGAGTACTGAGGCACCAAACCAAAAATTAAATTCGCCAGGTTCTTTGTTGAGAAAGCAAGGTTGCTCAAGGTAATGAGGTTTTCCCTATATTTACTGTGCAAAAGTGAATGGATTGCTAAAGAGCGCATGCGTCTACAGCTGAATGGAAAAGGCTCTGCGGAAGCTGAATTTCAGTTTGTAACTTTATATGATAGATTATTTGGAAGTCACTATATCGAGCCGCTATATGACTTCTTGGTGGCTGATCCTTTCACAGAAATAATGCATGAAAAAGATTATGAAGAAGATGAATTTTATGTGTCTGAATAGTTTGAACCTTGTAATGCTGGAATTTGAACCTTGCAATTATGGTATTTGTTATATAACATAATTGGATGTTTAATTTGGTTTTGTAATCATGTCCTGTTATAACTATATATATGTTGTTCTTCTGTACACAGAGCATAGATGTTGTGTAGACAGAGCATATCACATCGCACATGGACCTCACTAGGTAACCCGTCAGTTATAAATTCATCAATCGCAAGCGGTTATATACCAGCAAGCGTTTTCCCACAACACACACGGCTTATTCCATCACAAACAGCTCGGATGGATCAACCGTATGCCACGTATCACACATGCAACTCTAATCTGATTCGTGTTTGATGTCTCCGCCATCGCTTGCACAGTTCGTCTTATTTGCCATGTATCACTACGCCGACCTCTGCTCGCGTCCCTCGGCGCGCTGTGCTTGTCGTTAGGCACCGCGGCGAGCTGTGCTTGTCGTTAGGCACCGCGGCGAGCTCTGCTTGCGTCCGTCGGTGCACTCTGCTCGTGTACCTCCATGCGCTCTGCTTGTGGACCACTTTTTCCTTGCGTGTTCAACAAGTATATGCATACATATGGTTGCTCGCCGTTGAGGTGCCACGGAGCGCTCTGCTCGCGTCCCTGCGCGCGCACTCTGCAAGCGGTTGGGGCCTGTGCACGATCACGTTGGGGGCCCATATGCATGATATTGCACCGCGCGCATCGCCACAATGCAGTTATGTGCGGCACATGCTGCAAATTAGACTGCCATCCAAGCATGCAGATATTCCAGTCCGTCTGGCTTCCCCATTAATTCCCGCGGCCATTATAACCTTAGTATCTTTAACCTTTCGATCTCGCCCCACAACACAAGAAGCACACCCACGACAACACATACATAGAGGATATCTAGCGGTGCTCCAATGGAGTTCGGCGAGCATAAAGCGGAGACCCACGTGAGGGAGACGGATCTCTCGGTGGTGTACACCATCGACCCGACTGTGGTGGAGGACTACATCAACACCGTGGAGCAGTCGCTTGCTTGAGACAAGTACAAGGTGGTCGGCATCGACCTCCAGTATACCGCCGGTCTTCCCGACAAAGATCAGAAGGTTGCCGCTGCCCAGTTGTGCGTGCGCCATCATGTCCTCATCTACCACTACTGCATGGCCACAGAGCCTTGCGACCATTTCGCCAGGTTTGTCAACAACACCGACTACAAGTTCGCTACGGTGGAAACCACTGACGATGTAAAAGTGCTCAGGGTTACGGGCTTGGCCTGCAAGAACCTTGTCAAAATCCGTGAGCACTACAGGGTCTGGGGCAGCACGAAGGACTCCTTGGTTGAACTCGCCTTGGCCATCATCGACCCCTACTACGAAAAGACGAAGCAGGACGCCAGGAGAACAAGTCCCGTATCCTCGCACAGGGCCTGGATGCGACAACTGGATGAACCTCACCTAAGGTTCGCGACCAAGAGCGTGTACACATGCCGCATATCACACACATCTTGTTAAATTGAACCGTTTCTGTTCTCTTGGCTCAACGCAAACAGTTCATCTGAGTGAACTGTTTACCCTCTATTGCACACACCTTGATCTGGCTGACCGTTTCTTTTGTTCCGCCTAATCACAAATAGTTCATCCGAGTGAACTGTATGCCATATATCGCACACACCTTCATCTCGCTGCCCCTTTCTGTTGTTTTGCCTCATCACAAACAGTTCACTGTACTGAGCCGTATGCCCTGCATCGCACACGCAACTAAAATCCAAGCCGTGTTTGATGTATCCGCCATCACAAACGTTTTGCATCTTTTTTGATGTTTTTTTACATAACCGTTTGCGATTATTGCATCGCACACAATTTCGTCGAAGGGTCTCTGATTGTAGTGTCACGTTAGCAGCATCCTGCAGTAGTGCCTCCCTCATCATGTTTGCCCTGTGCACCCTAAAACTAGCCCCCCAAAATCATAGAATTACTCGATAAAATTAGAAGGAAAAAAGCAACTCCCTCACTTCCTGGGAAATGGTCTGTCGACCAAAAGATTGTGGTAGCCTCGGTGTTATTGATCTCAAGACTCAAAGTGATGCACTCCCCATGAAATACTTACACAAGTTCTATAATCGATTTGATCTCCCCTGGGTGGATTTGCTATGGTCCACGTACTACACCAATATGGTGCCTCGTGCTACTGACCCCTGTGGATCCTTTTGGTGGTGCGACATCCTAAAGCTCACTCCAATCTATAGGGGCATCTCGTCAGTGACTATCAGATGTGGAACTACAACACTCATGTGGAAGGATCTCTGGTTGAATGACTTTCTAGCTAAATCACACCCGAGAGCTTTCTCATACACCATATCTGAAGATATATCAATATGTGACTTCCTGGGATGCATGAACCTCAATGAGACTTTTCATCTACCACTCTCTATGCAATCCCACGCTGAGGTAAGACACCTTTAGGAAATCACTGCCTAGGTTGGGCATGAGGAGAACATAGAAACTAAAGACATGTGGACATATGCCTGGGATTCTAAAGTATACACAACAAAAAAATACTACCAATTCTACTTCAGAGACGCCAAATCACATAAGACCTTCAAATGGCTCTGGAAATCCTCAGCAAAAAAATTAAAGTCTTTGGTTGGCTACTTCTGTCATATCGACTCAACACTTGAAATATGCTCAAGCGAAGGCACTATAACATTGGGAACAACTATGGATGTATCCTATGTGGACAAGTTGATGAGGAAACCCTAGAACACATGATTTTTGGATGTCCCTTCAGTGTGTCATGTTGGGATCTCCTACACATCTAGTGGAGAAACCATGGGGATAGGCTACACTGGATTGAAAATGTAAGAAACACCTGGGATAGACCTATGTTCATGGAGATCTTCCTATGCCTCTTGGAGTCAGTGGAAGGAGAGAAATAACAAACACTTTCGTGGGCTGGATCCCACACTTGGTTCATGGGCTAGAAGATTCAAGGAAGATTTTTCTTTGCTAGATTACAGGGCCAAAGAAAAACACAGAGGATTTATATCCCCTTTCCTACTCTCTTTTGTACCCCCTTAGTCTTTTAGATCTTGACACTCGCTAGCCTACGGGCTACTGCTACTTCTTGAGCTTGCATTGGTTTTTCCCTTGAAGAGGAAAGGGTGATGCAGCTGTAGTGATCCGACCTCAAACGGTCAAATCTCTGTGTATAAGTGTCATCCCTGATGGGTAATGTTGACACACACAATACTTGAAGGATTTATAACAGAGTGCAGTCGCACACTTATTACATCGAATGTCTTAAAAGAGAACTTATTACAATAAATATGGCTTAAGGCCGTCTAAAAAAATAACAGTGGAAGGCTTGAAAGATAAAGTGAGTCCATCAACTCCAACGGCATAGCTGAGTGCACGACAACGACCTAGTGCACCTTACTCTTTGTCTGAAAAGTCCGCAACATGATATGTTGCAGCCAGTAACGAGTCAGCACATGGAATATGCTGGCAATATAACACAATAGAGCAATGAACAGAATAAATGCTATCACTACGTGCATATATGGATGGTGGAGGCTCTATGGTTATAATGTTTTGTGAAAAGCCAATTTTTCCCTACAACAAAGGAATATATTTTGTTTAACTATCATGGTAGTTGTTAAACATTGAGAAGGTTCCTCCAACTCAATCCCAATTAAGCAGTATTAACAACCAAGCAAATTAATTTAAAGTGATGAGATCAACATGATAATCCAAGAACCAGATACTCAAGATGTCCATAACCGGGGACACGGCTAACCATGATTAGTTTGTACACTCTCTGAGAGGTTTATGACTTTTCCCCACAAGGCTCGATCTCCTCCGTTGGATTTCTCGCACTACATGGTGTTTGAGAAACGGATGACCGAGACACAGTCTTTCAGAAACATTAACTCTTTACTCTGGGTACACAGTAACAACCTACATCCCCGACATCTGCTAGTCTACCACTGAAAGAGGTCATGCAACATACTCAACTATGCTAGAGCCCGTAATAGCTTGTGGCTGCACACGGAAGTTTCTAGCATGAATAATCTTATGATCCCTTTGAGCCTGGGTGGCGAACCATAGGATGATCACACGGGTACTCCGAGATATCCTAGGACAACACTGGATTCTCCAGGTGCCCACAACCAATCCACCCAGATGTGTATTTAAGTAGCCACCTTAAGTTAACCATTAATTAAAAATTCTCACATCTGTCATGGATACACTCAAACCCAATCCACGTCTACGAGCATAGCATGGCAATATAAGCATAACGTAAGTAACTCCCAAGGGTTTGATAATAAAAAGGCGATAGGTTCTACCTCATCATCTACTTCCCAATACCCACAAGTTAAACACATCCTACTCATGCAATGTTTGAAGGATTGTAACTAATGCATAAAACTGGGTATGAAAAGAATATGATCAATGTGTTGCTTGCCTTGCTGACGATCCGCAAAACCTAGAGACTCGTAGTAGCACGCTTCGCACTCCGGGAATTCTAGCGCAAACAAATAGTAGCATACATAAGCACTCAAGCATAGATGCAAGAGTAAAACTCAAATAAAAAGATCCAAACTGAAAGTTCAACTGAAGAGATTCGATTTGAAAAAAAAAATCGATCAAATCGGAGCTACGGAACTGGAACTACGATCAAAAGAACTTCGAATTCAAATGTGCTTGAAACCAAATTTTAAGTTTTCAAAACCATGTTCAAGTTGATTAACCAGAAAGAGGGGTTCGAGACAAAGATTTCGGCTTTGGTTTCACTGGATTTGGACAAACGGTTAAAAAGTTGCGAGGGTTTGAAGATCAGGGGCTAATCTGCGATAAAAATAATCGCGGATAGGTCCCTGGCCGTAAATAAACGGGAAAAGAAAAATCTATCGAACAAACGTCCGCTAACAGAGACTAACGAACGAAAACGTTCGTTAAAACGAGCTAATGAACGAACGTTCGTGGAATAAGCTAAACCGAGAAAAACCGAACCGATCTAAAAATAAAAAAAACCAATCTAGGGTTTAATAAAAACCGGGCGGTTTTATACCTAAAACGAAAAAACGGGGTGGCGAGGTCAACGGTGGCGGCGGCGGCAGAAGAAGAAGCGCCGGGCCACGGCTGGCGGCGCTATGGGCGGTGAACGGCGCAGCGGCGGGTGCGGGCAAGAGGACAAGGGGAAAGGCGGCCAGCGTATATAGGGGTCGAGGCGTCTGGCTTGGGAGGGGGCACCAGCGCCGGGGTGGAGTCAGACTCCGGTGGAGTCCGGCGCGAGCACGGCTCGCGGCGCAGAGGCGGTTGGCGGCGCGATGGGCTGGCTGGGCCTTCGGCCTAGTTCGGTCCGGGAACTTTTTTTAAATAAATTCCGCCGAAAAAGGGAAAATCCTAAATAAAATATAAAAAAATTCTAAAAATGCCAAAAACAATTTTCGCCGTCTAAATAAAATATTTAGAAAATAGTGAACATTTTCTTGGCCTAAAATGCAATTTTTGAAAAATGCATATTTTAGTAATTCAAATAAAATAGCAATAAAATCCAAATAAAATAATTATTTTATTTTAACATTTTTCCTCCAATATTTATTTATTCTGGAGAAGTCATATTATCTCCTCTCTTTTATTTGAAATATTTTGGTAAGAAAATGATTAAAACCGAAATAATCCTCTTTTCAATATTTGAGAAAAAATCAAATATGAAAATAAATGAAATCCCCAACTCTCTTAGTGGGTCCTTGAGTTGCTTAGAATTACTTGGATCACAACCAAAATGCACACGAAATATGATATGCATATGATGACCTATGTATAACCTTCCAAATTGAAAATTTGGGATGTTACAGCAGCAAAGTAGAGATAAGTATTTCCCTCAGTTTGAGAACCAAGGTATCAATCCAGTAGGATATAACACACAAGTCACCGAATACCTGCACAAACAATCAAACAGCTTGCACCCAACGCGATAAAGGGGTTGTCAACCCCTTCACGTTTACATGCAAAAGTGAGATCTGATAGAGATAGATAAACGATAAAGTAAATATTTTTGGTTTATAGTTTGGAAAGTAAAATATTGCAAAATAGTAGATCAAAAACTTATAAGATGGAAAATAGACCCGGGGCCTCTCTCAAGATAGAAAATATTACGGTGGTTGAACAAATTACCATCGTGCAATTGATAGAAAAGCGCAAAGTTATGACGATATTTAAGGCAATGATCATGAATATAGGCATCACGTCCGTGTCAAGTAGAAAGAAATGATTCTGCATCTACTACTCTTACTCCACACATCGACCGCTATCCAACATGCATCTAGAGTATTAAGTTCATAAAGAACGGAGTAACGCATTAAGTAAGACGATGACATGATGTAGATGAATTAAATCAAGCAATATGATGAAAACCCCATCTTTTTATCCTCGATGGCAACAATACAATACATGCCTTACTGCCCCTCTTGTCACTGGGAAAGGACACCGCAAGATTGAACCCAAAGCCAAGCACTTCTCCTATTGCAAGAAAAACCAATCTAGTTGGCCAAACCAAACTGATAGTTCGAAGAGAATTATAATGATATCAAATCATGCATAAAAGAATTCGGAGGAGATTCAAATAATATTCATAGATAAGCTGATCATAAATCCACAATTCATCGGATCTCGGCAAACACACCGCAAAAAAGTATTCGTCGAATAGATCTCCAAGAACATCAAGGAGAACATGGTATTGAGAATAAAAGAGAGAGAAGAAGTCATCTAGCTACTAGCTATGGACCCGTAGGTCTGTGGTAAACTACCCACGCTTCATCGGAAGGGTAATAGAGTTGATGTAGAAGCCCTCCGTGATCGAATCCCCCTCCGACAGGGTGCCGGAAAAGGTCCTTAGGTGGGATCTCACAGGTACAGAAGGTTGCGGCGGTGGAAAAGTGTTTTCGTGGATGCTTCTGGTGGTTTGGGGATATATGGGAATATATAGGCGAAAGTATTAGGTCAGGAGGTGCACGAGGGGCCCACAAGGGTGGGGGCGCGCCCTCCGTCTTTGTGGCTGCCTCATGGCTCCTCCGACTTCATCTCCAAGTCTCCTGGTTGTCTTATGGTCCAAGAAAAATCATCGTGAAGGTTTTATTCCATTTAGTATTCCATTTCTGCGAAACTCAAAAACAGGGAAAAAACAGGAACTGGCACTAGGCTCTAGGTTAATAGGTTAGTCCCAAAAATAATATAAGGTAGCATATTAATGCATAGAAAACATCCAAAACAGATAATATAATAGCATTGAACAATAAAACATTATAGATACATTGGAGACGTATCAAGCATCCCCAAGCTTAATTCCTGCTCGTCCTCAAGTAGGTAAATGATAAAAACAGAATTTTTGATGTGGAATGCTACCTAACATATTTATCCATGTAATTTCTTTATTGTGGCATGAATGTTTAGGTCCGGAAGATTCAGAACAAAAGTTTAATATTGATATAAAAAACAATAATACTTCAAGCATACTAACAAGGTAATTATGTCTTCTCAAAATAACATGGCCAAAGAAAGTTTATCCCTACAAAATCATATAGTCTGGCTATGCTCCATCTTCATCACACAAAATATTCAAATCATGCACAACCCCGATGAAAAGCCAAGCAATTGTTTCATACTTTTGATGTTCTCAAACTTTTTCAACTTTCACGCAATACATGAGCGTGAGCCATGGACATAGCACTATAGGTGGAATAGAAGGTGGTTATGGAGAAGACAAAAAGAAGGAGATAGTCTCAGATCAACTAGACATATCAACGGGCTATGGAGATGCCCATCAATAGATACCAATGTGAGTGAGTAGGGGTTGACATGCAACGGATGCACTAGAGCTATAAGTTTATGAAAGCTCGAAAAGAAACTAAGCAGGTGTGCATCCAACTCGCTTGCTCACGAAGACCTAGAGCAATTTGAGGAAGCCCATCATTGGAATATACAAGCCAAGTTCTATAATGAAAAATTCCCACTAGTACATGAAAGTGAAATCATAGGAGACTCTCTATCATGAAGATCATGGTGCTACTTTGAAGCACAAGTGTGGTAAAAGGATAGTACATTGCCCCTTCTCTCTTCTCTCTCATTTTTTTATTTGGGCCTTCTCTCATTTTTTTTGGCCTCTTTTTTTTCGTCCGGAGTCTCATCCCGACTTGTGGGGGAATCATAGTCTCCATCATCCTTTCCTCATATGGGACAATGCTCTAATAATGAAGATCATCACACTTTTATTTACTTACAACTCAAGAATTACAACTCAATACTTAGAACAGAATATGACTATGTGAATGCATCCGGCGATGTACTGGGATGTGCAATGAATCAAGAGTGACATGTATGAAAGAATTTTGAACGGTGGCTTTGCCACAAATACGATGTCAACTACATGATCATGCAAAGCAATATGACAATGATGGAACATGTCATAATAAATGAAACGATGGAAAGTTGCATGGCAATATATCTCGGAATGGCTATGGAAATGCCATAATAGGTAGGTATGGTGGTTGTTTTAACGAAGGTATATAATGGGTTCATGGTACTGGCGAAAGTTGCGCGGCACAAGAGGCTAGCAATGATGGAGGGGTGGGAGTGCGTATAATCCATGGACTCAACATTAGTCATAAAGAACTCACATACTTATTGCAAAAATCTATTAGTCATCAAAACGAAGTACTACGTGCATGCTCCTAGGGGGATAGATTGGTAGGAAAAGACCATCACTCGTCCCCGACCGCCACTCATAAGGAAGACAATCAAGAAATAAATCATGCTCCGACTTCATCACATAACGGTTCACAATACGTGCATGCTACGGGAATCAGAAACTTTAACACAAGTATTTCTCAAATTCACAACTACTCACTAGCATGACTCTAACATCACCATCTTCATATCTCAAAACAATCATAATGAATCAAACTTCTCATAGTATTCAATGCACTTTATATGAAAGTATTTATTATATCCCTCTTGGTTGCCTATCATATTAGGACTAAATATATAAACCAAAGCAAATTACCATGCTGTTTAAAGACTCTCAAAATAATATAAGTGAGGCATGAGAGTTCATCAATTTCTATAAAATAAAACCACCACCGTGCTCAAAAAAGATATAAGTGAAGCACTAGAGCAAAATTGCCTAGCTCCCAAGATATAAGTGAAGCACATAGAGTATTCTAATAAATCACTATTCATGCGTGTCGTACAACAAGGATGATTGTGGCAAATTAAAAGCAAAGACTCAAATCATACAATACGCTCCAAGCAAAACACATATCATGTGGTGAATAAAAATATAGCCTCAAGTAAAGTTACCGATAGACGAAGACGAAAGAGGGGATGCCTTCCGGGGCATCCCCAAGCTTAGGCTCTTGGTTGTCGTTGAATATTACCTTGGGGTGCCTTGGTCATCCCCAATCTTAGGCTCTTGCCACTCCTTATTACATAGTCCATCAAACCTTACCCAAAACTTGAAAACTTCACAACACAAAACTTAACATAAAATCTCATAAGCTCCGTTAGTATAAGAAAATAAATCATCACTTTTGGTACTATTGTGAACTCATTATTTATTTATATTGGTGTAATATATATTGTATTCCAACTTATCCATGGTTCATACCCCTAGATACTACCCATAGATTCATTTAAATAAGCAAACAACACATAGAAAACAGAATCTATCAAAAACAGAACAATCCGTAGTAATCTGGCTAGTTCGAATACTTCTGTAACTCCAATAAGTCTGAAAAATTAGGACAAGAGAGGAAACTTGTATATCAATTTTGTGTAGAAAATTTAGAATTTTATCACGCTTCTGTGATTTTTAAAAATTCTGAGACTGGGCGCAAAATTTTCTGTTTTTCAGCAAGATCAAATCAACTATCGCCGTAAGCTATCCCAAAGGTCTTACTTGGCAGAAACACTAATTAAAACATAAAACCACATCTAACCAGAGGCTAGATGAATTACTTATTGCAAAACAGAACCTAAAAAGCAAAAACAAAAATAAAATTGGGTTGCCTCCCAACAAGCGCTATTGTTTAACGACCTTAGCTAGGCATAGAACACAAATAGATCTAGGTATTGTCATCTTTGACATGCAATTCTTCAATTACACACTTAATCCTTAGTAGATTCTTTGGTTTTATCAATGATCAAACTCCTAGGCAAGAAATCAAAAAATTCATTCGTGGCAATTGGTTCCTTAATAATATTGAAAAAATTGGGGTGAACACTTATTGATTTGAGATCTTCATTTTCTTTACTAGAAGATTCACACTTATTCTTATGAACGTAAGTAAACTTGGCAATCTTAGTAGGAGGAAGATTCGGAGTAATTTTAACGAAGGAAAAAGCGGAACCCAAGTTGGTAATAATATCTTCTAGTTTGCCAATTCTAGTAGAATCTTGATCTATCTTTTCATTAACTATGGGTTCTTTTTCCCTATGATTCTTTAAAGTAACTCCTACTTTAGATCCATATTGGGTAATCTGATTATGAATCTTTTTATCCAAATTTTCAATCAACTCTACAGTAGCAATTTTATTCTCAATAATATCAAGTCTTTGCATCACATGCTCCAAGGTTAAAACAGTTCCATTAATCAAAAGAGGTGGGGGGCCTAGCAAATCTATCATAGCATTATAAGAATCAAAAGTATCAACTAAGGAGATGGCATTCAATATCATGTATATGATGTAAAAACTAAGCATTGCAATATAATATATGCATGATATGAGTAATATAACCCTGCGAAGTTTGAGCATACACCTCAGGGGGATAATAGGACTGGTCATCGCCTCTGAATCCTCCTCTCAAGAGCTATTCAGTAACCAAAGAACATATCTGCTTGACGAGTAGCATTGTCTGCTCTGAAGACCTTGTTTTCACTCCAGATTTCTCTATCACCAATTCAAATGGCTGATGCACAGGAAGAGCAGTTGAATAAACAAACATTATCGACAAAAGCAATGAGAATACAAAAAAAAGGATGGCATGATATAATTCACATATAAGACGCTTGGCTAAACAGCATGGCATTGCATAATTCACATATATAATGCCTTCCAACAAGATAGCATTGCACAATTCACATATATAATGTCTTGCAACAAGATGGTTGTCGGTGTCAAAACCGGCGGATCTCGGGTAGGGGGTCCCGAACTGTGCATCTAAGGCGGATGGTAACAGGAGGCGGGGGACACGAGGTTTACCCAGGTTCGGGCCCTCTCCATGGAGGTAATACCCTACTTCACCTTGATTGATCTTGATGATATGAGTATTACAAGAGTTGATCTACCACGAGATCGTAGAGGCTAAACCCTAGAAGCTAGCCTATGGTATGATTGTTGTTGCCCTACGGACTAAACCCTCCGGTTTATATAGACACCGGAGGGGGCTAGGGTTACACAAGGTCGGTTACAAAGGAGGAGATATCCATATCCGTACTGCCTAGCTTGCCTTCCACGCCAAGTAGACTCCTATCCGCACATGGGACGAAGTCTTCAATCTTGTATCTTCATAGTCCAATAGTCCGCCAAAGGATATAGTCCGGCTGTCCGGATACCCCCTAATCCAGGACTCCCTCAGTAGCCCCTGAACCAGGCTTCATTGACGATGAGTCCGGCGCGCAGTTTGTCTTCGGCATTGCAAGGCGGGTTCCTCCTCCGAATATTACATAGAAGATTTTGAACACAAGGATAGTGTCCGGCTCTGCAAAACAAGTTCCACATACCACCGTAGAGAGAATAATACTTTCACAAATTTAATCTGCTGACACACTCGGTAGCATGACATCACACCACGGCCCGGTCACTATTCGAACCGTTTTTCTCAACCAACCTCGGCGCATATTGCAAGGCAGTTTCCTTGGCATGTCTTGTCGAAGCAGAGATCATGTCCCGTTATCACGGGATTCTCATCAATACGGACGTGGGTAACCCAACCGCGCCATCAATTACGGCGCTTGGGGAATTAGCGAGTTTACTAGGCAGGTGGGGGCGTACAGTTTTGTCAGCCCTTATAAAGGAATAAGGGTTCACCCTTTTCACCCACGCCTTCTTCCTCCTTGCTCATCCATTCTCGCGCACTCGAGCTCCAACACCCAAGTCTATGTATTTCTCCTCAAACCGTTCCAAGCATGTCCAGAGTGGTAGGCAAGTGGATGAAATCCTCCGTCATGGAGGAGGACATCAAAAAGCTCACCCACTTCGTCCACGGACTGGGATTTCCCCTCCACCCGTTCGTCCGCGGCCTCATGTTCTACTACGGGCTGGATTTCCATGATCTGGCCCCAGACTTTATCCTCAACATCTCGGCGTTTATCGTCGTGTGCGAGGCCTTCCTTCGCATCCGGCCCCACTTCGGTCTGTGGCTGAAGACCTTCAATGTTAAACCGAAGGTAGTAGGCGGCCAGCAAGCGGAATGCGGAGGCGTCGTGGTGGGAAAAATGCCCAACGTCACATGGCTCGAGGGCTCCTATGTGGAGACCATAAAGGGGTGGCAATCGGGGTGGTTCTACATCACCGAGCCGCGCGACACCAACTGGGTGGCGGCCCCCGAGTTCCGATCCGGAATCCCCATGCGGCTCACCTCCTGGAAAGAGAAGGGCCTATCCTGGGGTTCCCCGGTAGAGCTGACCGGACTCCAGACCTGCATCAAGAACATGATGAACAAGAAAATCAAGCTCGTCAACATGGTCTAGGTCATGCTCTTCCGCCGGATCCTCCCGTGTCAACAATGGGCATTCAATTTGTGGGAGTTCAACCCGGCCAAGCACCAGACTCTGCGCGAGCTTTTTTACACGACGCACAAGGACGTCTGGAAGGTGCTGTTCAAGGGCGCCAGGTGCCTCCTTCCCTTACCGAGGACCGCGGACTCAGCGCATAGCGCCACGCCAGTTTGGTAAGTTCTTTATACCTTATAGGGTATTTATTTTCCCCAGTTTAATCAAGTGCGGGATCTAAGCTTCCATGCCTTTAACAGGACTTGGTGGAGACAGCGGAGCAAATTGACTGTCCAGCCCCCCTGCCCGAAGATCCAGCAGATGCTCTCCTAACAGAGATGCTGGCTCCAGCACCTTATGAGGTGCCGGAGAAGAAGACCAAGAAGAAGACCACGGGGACCCGAAAGGGTCTCCATCGTCAGGTGGTATCGGACTAATCGTCCGATAACTCTGAGACGCACTCCTCTCGTGAAAACGAGGAGGAGGAAGAGGAAGGTTCTCCCCCCCCCCCAGCCGGGGGAGACAAGAAAAGGAAGGCCGCCGCAACCGGGGAGGCCGAAGGGTCCAAGAAGGGAAGGACTCTCCCTCTGGACTATTCCACGACCGCCGCTTATAGTGAAGACGAGTGGTTTCCCAGGGACAAGCCCCTGGCGTAGTCGTAAGTATTCGGATACCATAGTAATTCATGGTATGCTTTTATTGCACTGCTTCTCCTTACGCCGAATATGTTTACGCAGTCCGTCCCGAGCCCGTATCGACGTATCTTCGTTGGACGGTTCTTTGGACCCGTCGGATATGAGTAGCGATACGCTTCCGACCGCCTCCACCCCTTGCCCTACGGACAACGCCGTGGTGTTGTCTCCGAAGGGACCGGGCTGAGGGGAGGTAGTCCTGGAGGCGCCTCAAGGCGACCTTCCAGACCCTGGGTGTAAAGGGAGCAAGACTCCCACGGGCTCCAAGTTCGGACCCCAACCGAACACTGCGCAGGAACCTCCGGTGGTTCCGGACTCCGGCAGGCGACCCCCCGTTAAGAGGGGCAAGCCGCCCATGCCGGTGGCCTCTGTCCATCCAGAGGCACCGGACAACTTGTTGGAAGCGCTTCACGGCGCTTCCATCGACGAAGAGCACCGCACTATCATGAGTGCGGTGATCGAGAAGGTTCAGTCCATCAAAAGCGGACTAACTGAAGCTTGTGCCAGCCTCCTAACAGGCTTTCAGGTATGTAATAGAAATATGGGAAAATATTACCGTATAGACAGTAGCCCCTGATGCTCTATTTGGCGTTCGCGAAGAAAAAACGAATAGAGGATCGAATAATAATCACAGGAGTCTAATCATAATATGTTTGTATGAATATGCAGGCTTCACTGCTGGTCGCTCCCGCACGTACTGCGGAGGTCGCTGCACTGAAGCAGGACCTTAGCGGTCCGAGGAAGAGCTCGGCCTTGCCAAGAGGCAGCTCGAGGAGAGCAAGCAATACCTTGCCTATATGAAAAAAGATTTGGTTGCAGAATAATAGGATCATCATGAATGTGCCAGGGGCCGAGACCGAAGTGGCGACCCTGAAGAAGGCGCAGTCCGAGGCTGAAAACTAAGCGGCCCAGGAGCGCACCGAGCGAAAAAAACAAGAGGCCCGAGTAGGCGAGGTGCAGCAAGAGCTCCAGGCTCTCATCAAGAAGCACGAGGCCTTGGAGCTTGACTCTAAGACGCGAGAGTCCGAGCTTGCAAAGGCACTCGATAGCGCGAAACATGTCGAGGCCGAAGCCCAAAAGGCCCTCCAGGAAATTGAGGCGGTTAAGAAGATAACGGCGGGTAAGGCATTCATTATGCAAAGCAAGCACCTGAAAGAAGATTTCTTTTTACTTACCCAAGTTCGGAGCTCTCCAGGAGGGTTCGCAGATCTGCCCCGCAGTGTGTCTGATGCCGCGGAGTTCTACCGGGCCGAGGAGGGGAGCTCGACGGAGAAGTTGTTCTGTCTCGATATCGGACCGAACACCCGATGCCCTTTGAGCGACCAAATTAAGCAATTGGTCGAGCTTCACAAGGTCACGAATGTGCCATGAAGGGTCTCATAGTCCAGCTGTGGCCTGGCGAGCCCCTTCTGAACAGCTACTTCAGCCTAGTGAGGCGGCTTGTGGATGCCTGCCCATGGCTGGAAGTCATAAAGCGGTCCGTCTGCATCAAAGGTGCACGCAGGGCTTTTGCCCGTGCAAAAGTGCACTGGGCGAAGATGGACGCCGAGAAGCTGGTGAAGGAGGGGCCGCCACAGGGCAAGGAGCATCGCCACCCCGAAATGTATTATGAGGTGTCCTGTGAAGGAAATATGCCCTAGAGGCAATAATAAAGTTATTATTTATTTCCTTATATCATGATAAATGTTTATTATTCATGCTAGAATTGTATTAACCGGAAACATAATACATGTGTGAATACATAGACAAACAGAGTGTCACTAGTATGCCTCTACTTGACTAGCTCGTTAATCAAGATGGTTATGTTTCCTAACAATAGACATGAGTTGTCATTTGATTAACGGGATCACATCATTAGGAGAATGATGTGATTGACATGACCCATTCCGTTAGCCTAGCACTTGATCGCTTAGTATGTTGCTATTGCTTTCTTCATGACTTATACATGTTCCTATAACTATGAGATTATGCAACTCCTGCTTAACGGAGGAACACTTTGGGTACTACCAAACGTCACAACGTAATTGGGTGATTATAAAGGAGTACTACAGGTGTCTCCAAAGGTACATGTTGGGTTGGCGTATTTTCGAGATTAGGTTTTGTCACTCCGATTGCCTGAGAGGTATCTCTGGGCCTTCTCGGTAATACACATCACATAAGCCTTGCAAGCATCGCAACTAATGAGTTAGTTGTGAGATGATGTATTACGGAACGAGTAAAGAGACTTGCCGGTAACGAGATTGAACTAGGTATTGGATACCGACGATCGAATCTCGGGCAAGTAACATACCGATGACAAAGGGAACAACGTATGTTGTTATGCGGTCTGACCGATAAAGATCTTCAGAGAATATGTAGGAACCAATATGGGCATCCGTGTCCCGCTATTGGTTATTGACCGGAGATGTGTCTCGGTCATGTCTACATTGTTCTCGAACCGTAGGGTCCGCACGCTTAAGGTTTCGATGGCGGTTATATTATGAGTTTGTGTATTTTGATGTACCGAAGGTTGTTCGAGTCCCGGATATGATCACGGACATGACGAGGAGTCTCGAAATGGTCGAGACACAAAGATTGATATATTGGACGGATATATTTGGACACCGGAAAGGTTCCGGAGAAGTTTGGAGCTCCGGAGGTTACCGAACCCCCGGGAGGTATATGGGCCTTATTGGGCCCATATAGGAATAAGGGAGAAGGAACAAGGGAGGGGGGCGCGCCCCCAAGCCCAATCCATTGGGGAGGGGGCCGCCCCCTTCCTTTCTCCTTCCCCTCTTCCTATTCCTACTACTAGTACTTATTCCTAAATGCTAGTACTCCTTCCTTCCCTCCAAGTGAAATAAGGAAAGAGAGGGAAACCTACTTGGAGTAGGTTTCCTCCCATGGTGCGCCCCCCTTGGTGGCCGGCCACCTCCTCCTCCCTCCTTTATATACGGGAGGGGGGCACCCTAGGACACACAAGTTGATCCTTGAGATCGCTCTTAGCCGTGTCTGGTGCCCCCTCCACCATATTCCACCTCGGTCATATCGTAGCGGTGCTTAGGCGAAGCCTGCGACGGTGAAACATCAAGATCGTCACCACGCCGTCAGGTCGACGGAACTCCTCCCCGAGCTTTGCCGGATCGAAGCCCGTGGAGCGCCATCGAGCTGAACGCGCCAAGAACTCGGAGGCGCCGGAGTAACGGCGCTGTGATCGGCCGGATCGTGAGGAGAACGTCTGACTACTTCCTCTACGTCATCATCGACTCGGAGGTGCCGGAGTAATGGCGCTGGGATCGGCAGGATCGCGAGGAGAAAGTACGACTACTTCCTCTACGTTGTAATCGCTTCCGCCACGGTCTCACGAGGGTACGTAGACAACACTCTCCCTCTCGTTGCTATGCCATCACCATGGTCCCGTAAAAGCGTGGGAAAATCTTTGAAATTACTACGTTCCCCAACAAAGTGGCATCCGAGCCTGGTTTTATGCGTTGATGTCATATGCACGAGTAGAACACAAGTGAGTTGTGGGCGATACAAGTCATACTGCCTACCAGCATGTCATACTTTGGTTCAGCGGTATTGTGAGATGAAGCGGCCCGACCGACATTACGCCAGACGCTTACGCCGAGACTGGTTTCACCGTTACGAGCACTCGTGCTTAAAGGTGGCTGGCGGGTGTCTGCCTCTCTCACTTTAGTTGAACTGAGTGTGGCTACGCCGGTCCTTGAGAAGGTTAAACGGAGTCTATTTGACGAAGTATCGCTGTGGTTTTAATGCGTAGGTAAGAACGGTTCTTGCTCAGCCCGCAGAGCCACGTAAAACTTGCAACAACAAAGTAGAGGACGTCTAACTTGTTTTTGCAGGCATGTTGTGATGTGATATGGTCAAGACGTGATGCTATATTTTATTGTATGAGATGATCATGTTTTGTAACCGAAGTTATCGGCAATCGCGTGAGCCATATGGTTGTCGCTTATTGTATGAAATGCAAACGCCTGTAATTGCTTTACTTTATCACTAAGCGGTAGCGATAGTCGTAGAAGCAATAGATGGCGTAAACGACAACGATGCTACGATGGAGATCAAGGTGTCGCTACCGGTGATGATGGTGATCATGACGGTGCTTGAGATGGAGATCACAAGCACAAGATGATGATGGCCATATCATATCACTTATATTGATTGCATGTGATGTTTATCCTTTATGCATCTTATTTTGCTTTGATTGACGGTAGCATTTTAAGATGATCTCTCACTGAAATTATCAAGTAGCGTTCTCCCTGAGTATGCACCGTTGCCAAAGTTCGTCGTGCCGAGACACCACGTGATGATCGGGTGTGATAAGCTCTACGTCCATCTACAACGGGTGCAAGCCAGTTTTGCACACGCAGAATACTCAGGTTATACTTGACGAGCCTAGCATATGCAGATATGGCCTCGGAACACGGAGACCGAAAGGTCGAAAGCGTGAATCATATAGTAGATATGATCAACATAAGATGTTCACCATTGAAAACTACTCCATCTCACGTGATGATCGGTTATGGTTTAGTTGATTTGGATCACGTGATCACTTAGATGACTAGAGAGATGTCTATCTAAGTGGGAGTTCTTAAGTAATATGATTAATTGAACTTTAATTTATCATGAACTTAGTCCTGGTAGTATTTTGCAAATTATGTTGTAGATCAATAGCTCGCGTTGTTGCTTACAAATGTTTATTTTGATATGTTCCTAGAGAAATTTGTGTTGAAAGATGTTAGTAGCAATGATACGGATTGGATCCGTGATCTGAGGTTTATCCTCATTGCCGCACGTAAGAATTATGTCCTTGATGCACCGCTAGGTGATGTACCTATTGCAGGAGCGTATGCGCACGTTATGAACGCTTTGGCTAGCTCAATATGATGACTACTTGATAGTTTAGTGCACCATGCTTAACGGCTTAGAATCGGGACTTCAAAGACGTTTTGAACGTCATGGACCATATGAGATGTTCCAGAGTTGAAGTTAATATTTCCAGCAAATACCCGAGTTGAGAGATATGAAGTCTCCAACAAAGTTCTAAAGCTAAAAGATGGAGGAGAATCGCTCAACTAGTGAGCATGTGCTCAGATTGTCCGGGTACTTCAATCGCTTGAATCAAGTGGGAGTTAATCTTCCGTGATAAGATAGTGATTGACAGAATTCTCTAGTCACCATCACTAAGTTAGTAGAACTTCGTGATGAACTATAGTATGCAAGGGATGACGAAAACGATTCCCGAGCTCTTCGTGATGTTGAAATCGACGAAGGTAGAAATCAAGAAAGAGCATCAAGTGTTGATGATTGACAAGACCACTAGTCTCAAGGAAAAGGGCAAAGGGAAGAAGGGGAACTTCAAGAAGAACGGCAAGCAAGTTGTCGCTCGAGTGAAGAAGCCCAAGTCTGGACCTAAGCCCGAGACTAAGTGCTTTTGCTGCAATGGAACTGGTCACCGAAGCGGAACTACCCCAAGTATTTGGCGGATAAGAAGGATGGCAAAGTGAACAAAGGTATATTTGATATACAGATCATTGATGTGTATTTCACTAGTGTTCGTAGTAACCCTCGGTATTTGATACCGGTTCAGTTGCTAAGAGTAGTAACTTGAAACGGAGTTGCGTAATGAATGTAAACTAGTTGAAGGGGAAGTGACGATGAGTGTTGGAAGTAGTTCCAAGATTGATTTGATCATCATCACACACTCCCTATACTTTCGGGATTAGTATGGAACCTAAATAAGTGTTATTTGGTGTTGAGCATAAATATGATTTGATCATGTTTATTGCAATACGGTTATTCATTTAAGTAAGAGAATAAATTGTTGTTCTGCTTACATGAATAAAACCTTATATGGTTACACACCCAATGAAAATGGTTCATTGGATCTCGATCATAGTGATACACATATTCAAAATATTGAAACCAAAAGATGTAAAGTTAATAATGATAGTGCAACTTATTTGTGGCAATCGCCGCTTAGGTCATATTGGTGTAAAGCGCTTGAAGAAAACTCCATGCCGATGGACTTTTGGAATCACTTGATTATGAATCATTTGATGCTTGCGAACCGTGCCTTTTGGGCAAGATGACTAAAACTCCGCTTCTCCTAACAATGGAACAAGCTCTTGACTTATTGGAAATAATACATACCGATGTATGTGATTCAATGAGTGTTGATGCTTGTGGCAAGTATCGTTATTTTCGACCTTCACAAGATGATTTGAGCAGATATGGGTATATCTACTTGATGAAACATAAGTCTGAAACATTTGAAAAGTTCAAAGAATTTCAGAGTGAAGTTGAAAATCATCGTAATAAGAAAATAAAGTTTCTACGATCTGATCGTGGAGGCGAATATTTGAGTTACGAAGTTTGGTCTACATTTGAAACAATGCGGAATAGTTTCGCAACTCACGCCTCCCGAACACCACAGCGCAATGGTGTGTCCGAACGTCAGAATCGCACTTTACTAGATATGGTGCGATCTAAGATGTTTCTTACCGATTTACCGTTATAGTTTTGGGGCTATGCATTAGAGACAGCTGCATTCACGTTAAAAAGGGCACCATCTAAATCCGTTGAGACGACACCGTATGAATCGTGGTTTGGCAAGAAACCAAAGTTGTTGTTTCTTAAAAGTTTGGAGTTGTGATGCTTATGTGAAAAAGTTTTCACTGATGAGCTCAAACCCAAATCGGAGAAGTGCGTCTTCATAGAATACCCAAAGGTAACTATTGGGTACACCTTCTATCACAGATCCGAAGGCAAGTTTTTCGTTGCTAAGATGGATCCTTTCTAGAGAAGAAGTTTCTCTCGAAAGAAGTGAGTGGGAGGAAAGTAGAACTTGATGAGGTAATTGTACCTTCTCCCTTATTTGAAAGTAGTTCATCACAGAATCAGCCCAAATGATTCCTACACCAATTAGTGAGGAAGTTAATGATGATGATCATGAAACTTCAGATCAAGTTGCTACCAAACCTCGTGAGGTCTTCCAGAGTAAGATCCGCACCAGAGTGGTACGGTAATCTTATTCTAGAAGTCATGTTACTAGACCATGATGAACCTATGAACTATGAGGAAGCGATGATGAGCCCAGATTCCGCGAAATGGCTTGAGGCCATGAAATCTGAGATAGGATCCATGTATAAGAACAAAGTATGGACTTTGATTGACTTGCTCGATGATCAGCAAGCCATGTTAAATAAATGGATCTTCAAGAGGAAGACGGACACTGATAGTAGTGTTACTATCTACAAAACTCGAGTTGGCACAAAAAGGTTTTTTGACAAGTTCAAGGTGTTGACTACAATGAGATTTTCTCATCAGAAGCGATTCTTAAGTCTGTCCGAATCATGTTAGCAATTGCCACATTTTATGAAATCTGGCAAATGGATGTCAAAACTACATTCTTTAATGGATTTATTAAAGAAGAGTTGCATATGATGCAACCAGAAGTTTTCGCCAATCCTAAAGGAGCTAACAAAATATGCAAGCTTCAAATGATCCATCTATGGACCGGTGCAAGCATCTCAGAGTTGGAATACATGCTTTGATAAGTTGATCATAGCATATAGTTTTATACAGACTTGCGGTGAAGCCTGTAATTACTAGTAAGTGAGTGGGAGCACTACAAAGATTTCTGATAAGTATATGTGAATGACATATTGTAGATCGGAAATAATGTAGAATTATTTTGCAAAGCATAAAGGAGTGCTTGAAAGGAGTTTTCAAAGAAAGACCTCGGTGAAGCTGCTTACATATTGAGCATCAAGATCTATAGATATAGATCAAGACACTTGATAAGTTTTTTCAATGAGTATATACCTTGACAAGATTTTGAAGTAGTTCAAAATGGAAATACCAAAGAAAGAGTTCTTGCCTGTGTTACAAGGTGTGAAATTGAGTAAGACTCAAAACCCGACCACGGCAGAAGATAGAAAGAGAATGAAAGTCATTCCCTATGCCTTGGCCATAGATTCTATAAAGTATGCCATGCTGTGTACCAGATCTATTGTATACCCTACACCGAGTTTGGCAAGGAGTACAATAGTGATCTAGGAGTAGATCATCGACAGCGGTCAAAATTATCCTTAGTAAAATAAGGATATGTTTCTCGATTATGGAAGTGACAAAAGGTTCGTCAGAAGGGTTACATCGATGCAAGTTTTGACACCGATCTGGATGACTCTAAGTCTCGATCTAGATACATATTGAAAGTGGGAGCAATTAGCTAGAGTAGCTCCGTGCAGCATTGTAGACATAGAAAAATTGCAAAATACATAACGGATCTGAATATGAAAGACCCGTTGACTAAGATTCTCTCACAAGCAAAACATGATCACACCTTAGTACTCTTTGGGTGTTAATCACATAGCGATGTGAACTAGATTACTGAATCTAGTAAACCCTTTGGGTGTTGGTCACATGGCGATGTGAACTATGGGTGTTAATCACATGATGATGTGAACTATCGATGTTAATCACATGGTGATGTGATCTAGATTATTGACTCTAGTGCAAGTGGGAGACTCAAGGAAATATGCCCTAGAGGCAATAATAAAGTTATTATTTATTTCCTTATATCATGATAAATGTTTATTATTCATGCTAGAATTGTATTAACCGGAAACATAATACATGTGTGAATACATAGACAAACAGAGTGTCACTAGTATGCCTCTACTTGACTAGCTCGTTAATCAAGATGGTTATGTTTCCTAACAATAGACATGAGTTGTCATTTGATTAACGGGATCACATCATTAGGAGAATGATGTGATTGACATGACCCATTCCGTTAGCCTAGCACTTGATCGTTTAGTATGTTGCTAGTGCTTACTTCATGACTTATACATGTTCATATAACTATGAGATTATGCAACTCCCGGTTACCGGAGGAACACTTTGGGAACTACCAAACGTCACAACGTGAATCGGGTGATTATAAAGGAGTACTACAGGTGTCTCCAAAGGTACATGTTGGGTTGGCGATTTCGAGATTAGGTTTTGTCACTCCGATTGTCGGAGAGGTATCTCTGGGCCTTCTCGGTAATACACATCACATAAGCCTTGCAAGCATCGCAACTAATGAGTTAGTTGTGAGATGATGTATTACGGAACGAGTAAAGAGACTTGCCGGTAACGAGATTGAACTAGGTATTGGATACCGACGATCGAATCTCGGGCAAGTAACATACCGATGACAAAGGGAACAACGATGTTGTTATGCGGTCTGACCGATAAAGATCTTCGTAGAATATGTAGGAACCAATATGGGCATCCAGGTCCCGCTTATTGGTTATTGACCGGAGATGTGTCTCGGTCATGTCTACATTGTTCTCGAACCGTAGGGTCCGCACGCTTAAGGTTTCAAGGACGGTTATATTATGAGTTTGTGTATTTTGATGTACCAAGGTTGTTCGGAGTACCTGATATGATCACTGACATGACGATGATTCTCGAAATGGTCGAGACACAAAGATTGATATATTGGACGGATATATTTGGACACCGGAAAGGTTCCGTAGAAGTTTGGAGCTCCGGGAGGTTACCGAACCCCCGGGAGGTATATGGGCCTTATTGGGCCCATATAGGAATAAGGGAGAAGGAACAAGGAGTGGGGCGCGCCCCAAGCCCAATCCGATTTTGGGAGGGGGGCCGGCCCCCCCTTTCCTTTTCTCCTTCCCCATCTTCCTATTCCTACTACTAGTACTTATTCCTAAATGCTAGTACTCCTTCCTTCCCTCCAAGTGAAATAAGGAAAGAGAGGGAAACCTACTTGGAGTAGGTTTCCTCCCATGGTGCGCCCCCTTGGTGGCCGCCACCTCCTCCCTCCCTCCTTTATATACGGGAGGGGGGCACCTAGGACACACAAGTTGATCCTTGAGATCGCTCTTAGCCGCAGGCGGTGCCCCCTCCACCATATTCCACCTCGGTCATATCGTGGCGGTGCTTAGCGAAGCCCGCGACGGTGAAACATCAAGATCGCCACCACGCCGTCAGGTCGACGGAACTCCTCCCCGGAGCTTTGCTGGATCGAAGCCCGTGGAGCGTCATCGAGCTGAACGCGTGCCAAGAACTCGGAGGCGCCGGAGTAACGGCGCTGTGATTGGCTGGATCGTGAGGAGAACGTACGACTACTTCCTCTACGTCATCATCGACTCGGAGGTGCCGGATTAACGGCGCTGGGATCGGCAGGATCGCGAGGAGAAAGTACGACTACTTCCTCTACGTTGTGATCGCTTCCGCCACGGTCTACGAGGGTACGTAGACAACACTCTCCCCTCTCGTTGCTATGCCATCACCATGGTCCTGTGTGTGCGTAGGAAAATCTTTGAAATTACTACGTTCCCCAACATCCTGAAGGGTGCCCGCCTTGTGGCGGGGGAGTGTACCAAAGATGTAATTTTTTGAATGAACTTGCTCATGTGATCCTGTAATATGAAAAACTAGTTCATTTGCGCTATGCAACGCTTTCTGAAATTAAAGTATTACCTAATGTGCGGCCGTTTATCAAATCTGAGAGTTGGCTAGTCGTCGGCTTCTGCACCCATGCAGCTAGTACTGGGGTGTTCGGGATAAATCTGAGCACTCTTTTCCCCATTTTTGGGTCCTCCAAGGGAGGTGCTCGGCCACTTCTGAACCGTGCAATCGGACTATAAGGCTTTATCACTCTACTTAGCCATAGAAGTCTACAATTTTAAATTTTGGTGAAGCCCCTAATATTCGGAAGGCCAAATTTGGGGTGCTACATATGCCTAAGTCGTGCAAGGCCGACTCCTCACCCGAAGCGAAAAAAGTCTTTAAGGACTTGAGACCTCTCGAACAGCGACCAGCTCTCGCCTCATCATGACAGTCAGTTTTGGCTTTCTCTACTGAGGTGCTCGTCCGGAAGAACCGGGACACAATCGCAGTAGTTCTCCTAGTGCTACCTTAGCCGATATAGCGGAACGTAAATGTAACACCCACGATGCAGCTATATCTCCCACGTGTCGGGGCACGACTTGGAGGCATAACCGCATGGTGGTTTTGTCGCAAGAAGGGTCATCTTCACACAATCCCATGTAATGAACAAGAATGGGATAAAGAGTTGGCTTACAATCGCCACTTCAGACAATACATTAATTAAACATACATCATTCAGAGTATACACAAAGTCCGACTACGGACAAATACCAAAAGAAAAGAAGATAACCCCAAATGCTAGATCCCCGATCGTCCCAACTAGGCACCACTACTGATCATCCAGAAAAGAAACATAGTAACGACCAAGGTCCTCGTCGAACTCCCACTTGAGCTCGGTTGCATCACCTGCACTAGTATCATCGACACCTTGAACTGTTTGGAAGTATCTGTGAGTCACGAGGACTCAGCAATCTCACACCCGCGAGATCAAGACTATTTAAGCTTATAGGAAGGATGGGGTAATGAGGTGGAACTGCAACAAGCACTAACAAATATGGTGGCTAGCATACGCAAATAAGAGCGAGAAGAGGAGCAACGCAATGGTCGAGAAGCTAGAAGTGGTCAAGAAGTGATCCCCAAACTACTTACGTTCATACATAACCCAAACCGTGTTCACTTCCCGGACTTCGCCGAAAAGAGACCATCACGGCTACACACGCGGTTGATGTATTTTAGTTAAGTCAAGTGTCAAGTTCTCTACAACCGGACATTAACAAATTCCCATCTGCCACATAAACGCGGGCACAGCTCTCGAAAGTTTATACCCTGCAGGGGTGACCTAACTTAGCCCATCACAAGCTCTCACGATCAACGAAGGATATTCCTTCTCCCGGGAAGAACCGATCAGTCTCGGAATCCCGGTTACAAGACATTTCGACAATGGTAAAAGAAGACCAGCAAGACCGCTCGATGTGCCGAAAAATCCCGATAGGAGTTGCACATATCTCGTTCTCAGGGCACACCGAATAAGCTAAGCGTAATGTGACATGATGCAACACTTCCCATTTTAGGCGGAGCTTGCTTTGGGACTGTGGATACACGACCTTTTTGAGGACAATGTCGCCTTGGAGGATACTCGCTCTTTAACTCGGAGTCGTAGAAGCTAGTGTTGTCTTGCTTGCTCGAAACGTGCTTGAGGAGTGATGACAGGTACCAACGTAACCCAAGTTGCCAAGGGACGGTCCCGCACGATGCTCTAGTTTGGACCAACACTCAGAGGAGCACTGGCCCGGGGGGGGGGGTAAATAAAGATGACCCTTGGGCTCCGGAAACCCAAGGGAAAAAGGCTTAGGTGAGGCAAATGTAAAACCAAGGTTGGGCCTTGCTGGAGGAGTTTTATTCAAAGCAAACTGTCAAGGGGGGTCCCATAACCCCAACCGCGTAAGGAACGCAAAATCAAGGAACACAACACCGGTATGACGGAAACTAGGGCGTCAAGAGTGGAACAAAACACCAGGCATAAGGCCGAGCCTTCCACCCTTTACCAAGTATATAGTTGCATTAATTTAAATAAGAGATATTGTGATATCCCAACATATCCATGTTCCAACATGGAACCAGCTTCAACTTCACCTGCAACTAGCAATGCTATAAGATGGGCTGAGCAAAAGCGGTAACATAGCCAAACAACGGTTTGCTAGGAAGGTGGGTTAGAGGCTTGACATGGCAATATGGGAGGCATGATAAACAAGTGGTAGGTAGCGCGACATAGCGATAGAATGAACAACTAGCAAGCAAAGATAGAAGTGATATCGAGGGTAATGATCATCTTGCCTGAAATCCCGCAAGGAAGAAGAACGAGTCCATGAAGAAGACAAGCAGACGTAGTCGAACGGATCCTCACAAACGCAACATAACCGGAACTATCAAGGAGAAGCGCAACCGGAAAGAAGCAAATATCATGGTAAACAACCATCACATAAACATGGCATGATGCACAATCAAGTATGATGCATGTCTGATTTAAAGAGGCATGGCATGGCAAAGTGCAACAAACAACACTACAAGTTAAGTGGAGCTCAATATGCAACGAGTTGCATATTGACGAAACACCACATTAATTATTTAGTTCTCTCTCATTTATGTACTCAACAATATCAAATGTTGGTTAACATGGCAAGAGGTGAAGCATATGTAAACTACACATTTAGGCATTTTAAATGAGGCCGGATCAACAAACAACAATTCTGAAAAAATCCTCATATGCATATTTTTGAATTGGTATTGTTCTGCCCTAAACCATATTTTAGAGTTGTTAAACATGCAAAGTAATGTCACCATGCTAAACTATGCATTTTTTTAGACAAGTTTCATATATAGTTTATTTAATTCAGAGTTGCGGTTATTTAGTTATGAAATAAACCATTTTAACATGGCATTTAGCAAATTAAAGCAAACAGCAAGTTAAACATTTTAAACCTGGATGAAAGTTGCATATTATGAAACTAGATGAAATTATAAGCATTTTTCATATATGAAGTTTTTACATCTGATGCATAGTTTGTGACTTATTAAATGTATGAACACGAGGGACTTTTCTGCAAAACAGAAAATCCCTGGAATAATGCTAAATTCGCTGGAATAGGAAAAAAACACGACAGTTCGGATTGCAGATACCGCAAAGCAGCCTGTGGAGGATTTGGCCTAGTGGTTGAGTGACTGTTTGGCAAAAATAAAAGACTCATTAAATGTATGAACACGAGGGACTTTTCTGCAAAATAGAAAATCCCTGGAATAATGCTAAATTCGCTGGAATAGGAAAAAAACACGCACAGGCCCGGATTGCAGCATACCGCAGCAGCCCAGGAGGATTTGGTCTAGTGGTTGAGTGACTGTTTGGCAAAAATAAAAGAATCAAGGCCGCCTTGGGACTCGAACCCAGGACCTCCTGATGTGTCTTCAAGGGAAGAACCAATAGGCTAGCTGATCTGCTTGTGGTGGAACATAGTGACTACTCTATAAATTTAAACCTATAAGGATGCTAGCCGACCCTCCTCCAGAATGCTCCCCTGGTTGCAAGCTTCATCGGTCGTCGGATCTGCCCTCTGACCCGTTTGAGCCATTGGATCTTCACAGCAGTAAAAACCAATTTTCATCTCACGGTCATTTTCGCTGGCCAATGACAGGTGGGCTCGCTTCGTGTGCTTGTTGGCTGGGTTCGTCGTTCCCCCGTGTAAAAAGTTTTGGCCAATCTGCTCCATGGCGTTCGCCCAATCCTAGCCTCGCCTCGTCCCACTCCCACTCCCATTCTAGCCGCCAGACGAACAACCCTAGCCCCCTTGCCCAATGCCCCCCGATCCCCACGGCCGCCCACGGCCTCGCTCCTCCTTCCCTCCCGCCGCAACCTCTCCTTGCTCGCAGCTGCCTCCTTCCCACCTCCGCCCGAGCTCCGCCTTCCTCGCCCGCCTCCTCCTCCTTGCCATCGGCGGAAGCCTCAAGCCCCGGCATCACCGCCACCAGATCCACCTTGCAACCTCTCTTCCTCCCCTGTCTGATCTGTGTGGTCGCGTCGGGGCCCATGCCGGGCCGCCGCCACAGCTGCAGCCGCCATTGGATGGCTCACTGGTTCCTCCCGCTCCACATCAAAAACTGAGAGAGCGACGGGAGGGAAGAAGGGGATCGGGGGAGGGTAGAGCACGGGAGAGAAGGCGAGCTTGCGGCTGACTGCAGCGTGCGAGGCGGACGGGTGAGAAACATTTGTGGTCGTGCCGCTGGCGACTGGAGATTTGGAATGCGGCCGTGGCCATGGGTGGTCCTGGAGCGGGATCGCGTGCGTGCTGCCTCCAACCTGCTTTGCTGCTCCTGCGATCTCAAGGTATGGTATCGATCTGCTTTGCGCATTGCTTTAGCAAAACTGATTAGTTATCTATACATAGACGTGTGCAGATCTGAGGACGAAGGGAAGAATAAGAAGAATTTAGCTAGAGATTTGAAGAAGATCAAGGTGATTTTTCTCCCTCCTGTTAAGCGTTGTTATCTCATTTTGATGCTATTGTTTGTGATTGATGTAAACATGAGGAAGATAAGAGATCACAACGAGGCTAAATGAGATTTGTGGTGACCAAAATTCTTTCTTTGTTTACCTACAGAACTTGATTGCACTATTGATTCTGTACTATTTTCCTTTCCTAAAGGAAGATGCCGAGTCATGTAACATCTTTAAAGAAGAGAGAATCTGCATTTTATTCATGTGCTTTCAGTTAGGGTGGATTTGTGTTTTCAGAAATGAGGCAACCTTACATGTACATATTCACATATTTCCTTTATAACACTACCAGCAGACATGAGTTCTTGTGTTTTTAGAGCTTCATGGAAACAGGATTCGGTGCTGCCCACTTAGTCTTTTTTTGCAGATATATTTCCTTTATCACTCCCCCAGCAGACGTGAGTTCTTGTGGCGGGGTTTTTCATGCCGTCATGTTAGGAATTTATTATCGGATTGTAGATGAGGTCCTTCTTCAGTTCAGCTACGCTGGGCACTGTTTCCACTTCTTGTTTCTTACTTAAATTCAGCTGCCCATTTTTGATTTAAGGTGAATATTGCAGTTTGATGCCTATGGTATTCCATATGAAATTCTACTATTTGTTTTAGTTTCTGGAGTTTTCTATTCATTATCCCTAGCCATTATGATGGGTATATTGACATGCTTCATGGATAGAGAAGTTTAATATCGCTTGCTTGTTGTCTTCTCTGCCCTCGACACGCAGAAGGCCAAAAAAGGCGGATACGAGTCATGGATCCTGCTGGCAATGGCTACTGGTTGTAGACGGAATTTAAGCAGAGGAATCGCAAAAGTTGTGCCCCATGAGGCCAGCGACCAAAGGCCCGATTCGTTTCCGTTGAAGGTAACCTGCCTGACAATAATTAGAGTCGCATTGGTACTTGCTGATCTTTTAATTTTTTATTAACTAATTTGGGCTCTTAACAGATTTTGTAGTTGTCTATTGTTTCTTATTTGCAGGTTATGTTCAGCTTGGCCCTTCATCTGGGTGTATGGTATCCTCATCTCTATACGCGCATGCATGGACGAGCTTCAGTCTGATGAGGAGAAAACAATCATGTTGAGTTTTAATCAGAACAGGTGGACAACCATGTAAAAGGTAGAGATGTTTATACAAGAATCAATATCACTCAGACTAGCAAGTTCCAGTTTGTCTTTTGTGGTGAGCATTAGCAAAATATAAATGTGAATATTACAGTACATAGTTTATGATATTTCATTGAATGTCATCACCTAAATTTATACTAATCAAGCGGAATAACCCAACAATCATTCTTTAAAGACCATATCATAAACTTTATGCAACAATACCTAAATGAAGCTCCAGTACCAAAAGTGGGTTCCACTAACAGCATCGTGGATTATTTTGAGTTTTGGCCATTGAACGGGTGAATGCCATGCTTTCCATGGAGATGCTTATACCTTTTATCCTTGGGGTGAACGGCTATGTCTGTACCGCCAACCATTGTTTCAGTTCTTGTTGTTGCGACAATAATCTCGTCAAACCCTTCTTCAAGAGGATAGGCAAAGGATTTCAACACAACAAACTGCACATGACTGCTATAACCAGGGACCTTCAGCATAGTTTCCTCTTTAGGCTCTAGATGATCCACCTGAGAAAGCAACATTTTAATAAAGAAGTTGATCTTAGTTGCGGGTGTGGAATCAAACTGTACAACCTAGACAGTACAATAAGATTTATCAACCTCTGTCAGATATTGTTGTTAAAAGTGTGCAGTCCCAGTTCACGAGGCAGAGGAATTGGGAATGTAGTGTCTTAATATAATGAGCAATGTTATTTCCTTTGGTAAAAAGAATTATTCAGATGCCATCACGTTGCTCTGCATTTACTAAATGGACTTCCATATGTATTTTGGGCGGTTGATGGAATAGATGCGCTCTATGCCTACATTATTATGCCTACTATATTCTTATGGTTCTGTCCGTGTTCATTTTGTAGGTTGGAAGAACTGTTCTATTTTTGCATCTGCAACCAGCTGCTGCTGCTCAAGATTTGGTCTCCTTTTCCAATGCATGTGCGTTATCTGTGGCTCAAGATATATTTATCTTTTTGTGCATGTTGTCATGGTTGTTGATTGACTGACCGTCTCTCTGTTGCGGATCTATCCGGGGGTCGTCTTATTTTTCAGTCTCGTGTGACTTCCGTTTTATGCTTATATTTGGTGGTTGCGTGTGAGCGGGATGTGTGCTCTTATTTCGACCGTTATACCTGTTTTGCAAGCCGTGGTGCCTTGGTGTGCTTTGCCAGCGCTTTCGTACCTACGTATGGTCGCAGAGGATGTGTCTGTTCTTGGCTTCTTGCTGGGGTAGAACAGGAGCTTCCAAGGGATGGTTCTTGTCCAGTTGCTTACTACACACTCTTGCTATTTTGAATAGGTAGTACAGGATGAAGTGGCAGGCTGGAAGAAGTCCAAAGCCAGTTTCCGTCGGATGAGAATTCATAGCATCATTGTGAGGTTGGTGATCACAGTTAATAACAACCAATGTTTTAGTTATCTGTTGTAGACTTTTTTTTTCTATGCATGTTTCTTCTATGTAACAAACATAATTTGAGCAGAGTAAGCTTGCCATGGAAACTACGTGTTGATGCCATGGAGTCCTTTAAAGAAAAATATATTCATAGTCTTGTAGTGACAGCAGTCAGCAAGCCGAAATCTGAACCATGAAAACGACTACTAGCATCTTCATCTAAAAATAATATGCCCAGTATTATCATGATTTGAGCACATCAGAAAGAGATCTTGTTGTCAGATGTTCTATCATGTTACAAGGTAGTTCATGAATTTAACAAAAAACTATTCCATTTGTTGCAATGCAAGTGATTACCTACAATTTCAAGGCAAACTAATGCCTACTGTCTAATCCTAACTTGCCTTCATCGGAGCAGTTTGTTTGACTTCTAAAGTTCACTTCTGTTAGTTATAAACCCGTGAATATTTGCCCATCTTTGCTTAACGTGTAAATGGATATAGTCGTATATGAAACTCAAATTGTTTCTTTGAACTGCAGATGGAGTCGATTCAAGCACCACATGCTGGAAATACTGCACCATAGTGACATAAGGGGCATCGCATTCAGAAACCTAATGATTCCATATACACCTTCCCAATGCACGATTGCATATGCCAACAAGATGGAATATGATCTAGGCGTTAGCATACATAATCGAGGATGCATATCCTCTGCCTTTGTGCAACAAAGGCACCAAAGGCATGGCATTGTTGACTGCATGATCAGGATTTGATGGTCATGATGAAAACTGGAGTGAAATAAAGCATTTGGCGCTTCTCAGGAGATTCTGAAACCCTCTGGCATGGCATTGTTGTTTTCGATTCTGGATATAATGGTCAAAAGGTGCCTAATGACAATGAATTCCATAGGATCAGAAATTGAGAGGATGCGAGGGATTTTGTAAAGTTAGTAATCTGTAGGTAGTCCACCATATAGCAATCTCCATTTGTTCAATGGGTTGTAGATATGAGTACAACCTGAGTGCCTCGATGTATATTCGAAAACAACAAAGAAAGGAAATTTTCAGTATATCATTACTCATCAGTGCTTGTTCTCGCATTTCATCTTGCCCTTGACAATTCATATTTATGAGCATGTTCTCGGCAGCCTCGGACCTAACGTTCTTTTTTCTTTCCTTGGGCACTTCCTCAAGAATCTTGTTGAGGTGTCTGTTTTCGCTCTTTGTGTCATGAATGATTGTGATGGCTGCAGGGTCTTCGCAAGGAGTTGAAGGCATATAAAAACCATGGATCCTTTGCTCCTCAGGCCGCAAAATGATCATAGTGATGTCTAGGACCTCCTCCTCGATGTATTAATCTCAATCTCATGTTTGGTTTTCTTCCCTTTTCTCTTCTAATGATGTATTTTTTTTACTAATATAACACCATGTATCCCTTTTCCACTTTGAATGAATTTATCATATATATTTCTTATTTAGTTTAGTTCATCATTCAGAGACGGTGGAATATTTTTGTCCTTCACAGGTTAAATGAGCATTGTGTAGTCCTTCACAGGTTAAATGAGCATTACGTAAAAGTATGTCCAAGTTCTCTTTTTTCAAGTGCTTCAAGTAAATGAAATTGTCTATTTCGAATATAGTACCTTTTAATAATAATCATAATGAGAGAGGGGTATGATTTTTTTCTCTCTCTCTGGAAATGTGTTTGAATCGCACAAAAAGAGTTCGTAGTTCTTATTCATACTTTAAACACGTGAGGCTCTACAAATTAAACCATGTTTTTTTTCAAGGCGCATATGGATTTAGCAGACCACAACTAAACCGAGTGTATATACATGGCCCGTCCTTAGTAAAGGAAACTATTTTCATCACGAACATGGCTTTAGTTGAAGTTCTTGCAGCATTAAACTATTTTCATCGACAACATGTCTTCAGCAGGTCTCTGCGCCATTTGGCGCAACGGGTCAACTAGTAACCTATATGCCAAAACGAAGCTTCAGTTATGGAGGACGTTGCTCACATCGGGGAAAAAAGGCCGACGGCCATGGCAATGCTGGCCCTTGGCTGACTGGGTAAGCGGAAGGAGCTGGGCGCCCCTAGCCTTGCGCACACGCGGGCGCTGACAGGGGCGAACGAGGCGCTGGGGCGCCACTGGATCAGCTACACGCAGCGATGCAGAGCAGCGACAGAACTTGGCGCGGCTTCAGCAGGATCGCGGGACAGGCGGAGGTCGGGAGGGCAGCACCGGCTGGACACGGGCAGCAAGGCAGGGTTGGCGGCGCGGACGACGCGAAGACGGCTGGATCCGGGCGGCGAGGAGCCGAATCCCCACTTGGGCGAGGTAGGGAAGGCCGGCGGCGAGTTTTCTGCACGGAGACGGCGACGAGGGATTAGAGATGAGAGAGACCTCGGGGAGGAAAAGAGAGGAGGAAGAGGATGCGACGAGACCTGGGGCTTCGGTCGTCGATGGTGGTGAGGCTCGCCGGCGACGAGGAGAGGAAGAGGGGGTCTGTCAGCGCGGGGACGCCCCGGATCAAGCGGGAGGAGCTCGGGTGCGGCGCCGAACGGGCTCAGTGGCGCGGGGAAGAAGAGCCTGGCTTGCTCCGGTGCTTGCTCCGGCGAGGGGTGGATTGGGTGCTCGGGGTTGGGGAGAAGGAGCTCGGGCTCCTGTTGGTGGGTGGAGGAAAACGAGGAGAAGGGGATCCCGAGGTGGATCGAGACCGGGTGGCGGCGGCGATGGGGACAAACCTCCTAGAAATTAGGGTTGGCTTGATTTGGTAGGGGTTGCTTAAATAGGAAATGGGGGTTAGGAGAGGGATTTGGGGCTTATCACGGGCCGCTAGATCATCATCGAACGGCTGAGAAAATATAGGATAGGAAGTTCAAATAAGAAAAATGAGATGTTTTATAGATGTTTGGGGATGATCCGGACCCAACAGTAATGATAGTCTGGTTCGGGTTCGGGGAAGTTTCGGACATGGACGAGGGGTCGATGAAATATGCAGAGAGGCGGGACATATAGACGACAGGGGAAAACAAAGACAACGGGGTCTGACAAAAGGCCGCGGAGAAGACAAGAGAGAGAATCGGCAACCACGAACGACTACAAGTTCTATGAAAACATGCGGATGCAATGCTCATGATGACATGATGAAATGCAACATACAAATAAAACACACGGCGGTCACACAAAACATGGAAGGCGTCTGGAGCGTCGGTCTCGGGGCGTCACAGTAAGGTACCAAAACATGGGAGCCGGGCTAACCCAACTAGTGACCCAAGACATGATTCGGAGATGATGCATATAATGCTATAAGTTCGGGGTGCCGCACTGTCGAAAGTGTTCGGACTTCTCACGCTGTACTATGGGGTATACGAAAGCCCCTGGCGTACTGGCCGTACCCGAATGTACGGGTGCTGATTGTCGTAAATAAACATATATATAAAAGAATAGATAATGAAATAATAGACTAGTGATGTGCATTGTTATTCAAAGAATACGTCGAAGCGTACTGATACAAGTAGTGCAATAAGCAAAACAATAGGACTATTTGACATGTCCTATCCAAGGGCAAGCTGTGGACTGGTATTTAAAGCAGGTATTTCGCTCGTTATCAGAGACCACCTGGGGATTCCATTGTACGATGTAGCTTCCTGCCTCCTTGGTTGTTATATTATGTGTCCGGCAATCGCACTGCCGGATAGGGCTTCCAGAGAGTAAGGTCCTGAAAGAGAGAAAATAATAAGATATTCAGCCCCTAGGGCGGTTGAGCCGCACTGTGGGACGTGCCATGGGCGTTCCCCCGCCTATGCCCATGGTATTTTCAATGCGTAATTATGTACGCACGGCACAGATTTCGCCGTTTGACTAGGACTAGGGCAGGGGCCGAATTGCTAGGCGAGCTCAGAACGTGCCAGGCGATCTTGTTGCAGGTTACTCCGGACTCGCTTGACGGTGTGTGGGGGTTTTATCGCCGAATTGGTGGATTGCCTTAAGAGGCTGCTTTGTGCTTCTGTTGTGAGGGCCACAGTGTGCTCCTCCGTGCGGAGCGAGCGCTCTGTGTTTTCATTGACTGTTATGACCCCCTAGGTCGTGGCATCTTGAGCTTGAGGTATGCGTCGTGCGGTACTGCATTGAATCTTGCAAATGCGGTCCGCCCGAGCAGTGCGTGATAGCCGCTGCGGAACAGGACGATATCGAAGATTAACTCCTCGCTTCGGAAGTTGTCCGGAGATCCGAAGACCACTTCCAGTGTGATTGAGCCCGTGCAATGGGCCTCTACACCTGGGATGACGCCTTTAAAGGTCGTTTTTGTGGGTTTGATCCTCGAGGGGTCTATACCCATTTTGCGTATTGTATCCTGATAGAGCAGGTTCAGGCTGCTGCCGCCATCCATAAGGACTCGAGTGAGGTGAAATCCGTCAATGATGGGGTCTAAGACCAATGTGGCAGATCCTCCATGACAGATACTAGTGGGGTGGTCCCTGCGATCGAAGGTGATCGGACAAGAGGACCATGGGTTGAACTTTGGGGCAACGGGCTCCATCGCATAGATGTCCCTTAGTGCATGCTTCCGTTCCCTTTTGGGGATGTAGGTTGCGTATATCATGTTCACCATCCTCACTTGTGGGGGGGAACCTCTTCTGTCCTCCCGTGTTCGGCGGCTGGGGCTCCTCCTCGTCGTCACTGTGCAGCCCCTTGTCCTTGTTTTTAGCATTTAACTTGACGGCCTGCTTGAACACCCAGCATTCTCTGTTGGTGTGATTGGCTGGCTTATCGGGGGTGCCGTGTATTTGACACGAGCGATCGAGTATGCGGTCCAAACTGGACGGGCCCGGAGTACTTCTTTTGAATGGCTTTTTCTGCTGACCGGATTTAGAGCCACTGAATCTGGCATTGACTGCCGTATCCTCGGCGTTATCACCGTTGTTGCGGCGCTTGTGTCTGCTACGACGTGGTCTACCATTACTATCCTTGGTATCCGAAGTGCCAAGGTTCCTTGATATGTTGTTGTTGCGAGCCAGCCAGCTATCCTCTCCCGCGCAAAAGCGGGTCATGAGTGTCGTGAGGGCTGCCATAGACTTCGGCTTCTCCTGGCCGAGGTGCCGGGCGAGCCACTCGTCACGGATGTTATGCTTAAATGCCGCTAAGGCCTCTACATCCTGGCAGTCGACAATTTGATTTTTCTTGGTTAGGAACCGTGTCCAAAATTGCCTGGCCGATTCCCCCGGCTGCCGAGTTATATGGCTCAAGTCATCGGCATCCAGTGGTCGCACATAAGTGCCCTGGAAGTTGTCAAGGAATGCATCTTCCAGATCCTCCCAACAGCCAGCGGAGTCTGCTGGCAAGCTATTGAGCCAATGCTGAGCTGGTCCTTTGAGTTTTAGTGGGAGGTACTTGATGGCATGTAGATCATCACCGCGGGCCATGTGGATGTGGAGGAGGAAATCCTCGATCCATACCGCGGGATCTGTTGTACCATCATATGATTCGATATTTACGGGTTTAAAACCTTCTGGGAATTCATTATCAATTACTTCGTTAGTGAAGCATAGGGGGTGTGCAGTGCCTCTGTGCTGGGCTATATCACGACACAGTTCATATGAGTCTTGTCTGCTGTTTCGGCCCGGCCGGATTTACTTTTACTATATCCGGCATGACGGTCATCTCCCGCGTAGGTGCGCGCCCCCGTGATCCATAGATCGATCTTGCATGTTTTGCCTTGTTTTCCAATATGTCTCGCAGGTCCCGCGTGTTGCCCCATCGCTTGGTATTTTTGTTTGACTAGCGGCGGGGTGCAGGCTGAGCTTCAGGATGAAATGCCTCTCTGTCTCGGCCATGAGGTGGCCGATCAGCCGCATCATACGCTGGTGATGTAGGTTTTAATGCTTCCTCCTCAAGTCGGGGTAGCAACCTGCGCTTTGGGTAACCCTTGAGGGCGTTGAGTTCATATTCCTCGGCCGCAAGGACTTCAGTCCATCTGTCTGCTAGCAAATCTTGATCAGCTCGAAGCTGTTGTTGCTTTTTCTTCAGGCTATTTGCTGTGGCTATAAGCCGGTGCTTAAAGCGCTCCTGCTCGACGGGATCCTCAGGCACGACAAATTCTTCGTCGCCGAGGCTCACCTCATCTTCGGAGAGAGGCATGTAATTGTCATCCTCCGCTCTCCGTCTGCTGCTCGCTCAGGAGGGCTGGCTTGTCCATCCTCCGGCTCTAAATCTTGCTAGAGGGGATTGTCGTCATCTTCGGCACTGTCCGGAGTGCTGTTGTCTCTTGTGCCGGTATCACTACTTTTGCTATGGCGAGACTTAGAGCGGCGCCGCTGACGTCGGCGCTTGGGTTGCTTCTTGGAGGGGTCATCCTCCGCTGTCTTATCGCCATTGCCTTCTTTGGGTGTATCCACCATGTATATATCATATGATGAGGTGGCGGTCCGATTACTGGCAAAGGGTCCCCTGTTCATCTCCTGCATCGTCGTCCAAACCATCGATGTCTTCGGAGTCGAAGTCGAGCATGTCGGTTAAATCGTCGATAGTGGCTACTGAGTGGGTGGTGGGTGGGGAGAGAATTTCTTCGTCGTCCGCATCCCATCCTAGCCAGACATGGTTCGGCCAAGGTTCTTCTGACAAGGAGAGGGACCTTAACGAATTTAGCACATCGTCGAAAGGTGAGTGCTAAAAGATATCCGCGGAGGTAAACTCCATGATCGGTGCCCAATCGGATTCGATAGGCATGGACGCAGGCGGTTCGGAGCCTATGGCCGGGGACGAATCCAACGGTTTGGCAGCACGGCTCTCGCGAGGGGTAAAGTCAGTATTCGGCTCTATCGCCACTGAGAGTGCGGCCTCCAAGGCGGGGTCTATCCACCCGTCCTCGGATGGCGCAATTTGCTCCGGATTGAAGGCCGGAGTAGTTGCGGGCGTGATCTCCCGAACACCGTCTGACGGCAGAGCTATATCATGCTCGTCGTGATCGTGAGGCGCACCTGACAAGGGGTCGAATCCGTCGAAGATCAAGTATCCGCGGATGTCAGCAGTTTAATTCAAGTTTCCGAACCAGACCTGGTGGCCAGGGGCGTAGCTCCCGATCTGCTCCAGATGACCAAGCGAGTTGGCCCGCAGTGCGAAGCCGCCGAATACAAAGATCTGTCCGGGGAGGAAGACCTCACCCTGGACCGCATCGTTACCGATGATCGAAGGAGCCTTTAAGACTTATGGTGACGGCACAGTGGAACTCTCAATGAAAGCACCAATGTCGGTGTCAAAACCGGCGGATCTCGGGTAGGGGGTCCCGAACTGTGCGTCTAAGGCGGATGATAACAGGAGGCGGGGGACACGAATTTTTCCCAGGTTCGGGACCACTCGATGGAGGTAATACCCTACTTCCTGCTTGATTGATCTTGATGATATGAGTATTACAAGAGTTGATCTACCACGAGATTGTAGAGGCTAAACCCCAGAAGCTAGCCTATGGTATGATTGTTGTTGCCCTACGGACTAAACCCTCCGGTTTATATAGACACCGGAGAGGGCTAGGGTTACACAGAGTCGGTTACAAGGAAGAAGATCTACATATCCGTATTGCCAAGATTGCCTTCCACGCCAAGGAGAGTCCCATCCGGACATGGGATGAAGTCTTCAATCTTGTATCTCCATAGTCCAACAGTCCGGCCAAAGGATATAGTCCGGCTGTCCGGATACCCCCTAATCCAGGACTCCCTCAATGGCATTGCATAATTCACATATGTGGTAATTAGACACCAAACATGTGGCATTCACACAAAGCATGTCTAAACTAAGCAAATGACATAGCAATGCAAGATACCATACGCATGATATGAGCAACATAACCCTGCCAAGTTAGAGCATGCACCTCGGGGGGATAGGACTGGTCATCTGGCTCTGAATCCTCCTCTGAGGAGCTATCTCAGTAATCAAAGAAGACATGCGCTTCGTCAGAGAGCATTGTCTGCTCAAGACCTTGTTTCCACTCCAGATTTTTCCATGACCGTCTTTGAATGGCTGATGCACGGGAAGAGTAATTGAATGGACTAAAATTTTTTACTAATTTAACACGTAATAAAAAATGATGTCATGATATAATTCACATATAAGATGACTGGCTAACCAGGGTGGCATTGCAAAATTCACATATATGATGCCTTGCTAAACAAGATGGCATTGCATGATCCACATATACGATAAAGAAACTAAACAGATGGCATTGACACAAAGCATGTCTAAACTAAGCAGATGACATCTTTGATGTATACAGTAAGCAATGCAAGGCACCATATGCATGATATTACCAACATCAGCATGCCAAGTTAGAGCGAAGACCTCATGGGGTAAATAGGAGTGGTCTTCTGCTTCTGAATCCCCATTAGAACAATTATCTTCCTCTTGATTACGATCCGAAATGGGTGGAGGGGATCTGCCTTTGCACCCACCATGGAGCGACGTCTGCATGAAATTTTATTGACATGCAAGGCTCGTCTCTTTTGCTCTACATGTTCAGTTCCATTGTGTACAATAACTGACATGCATAGGAATAAAACATAGTGAGATTATGTAAGGAGTGCATGCACAAATCCAGAGTGATGGTACAAAACTGTGGATAGACCCAAAACCAATGATAGCAGGCAGATAATACCTTTAGTTAAAAAATTCAGATAATGGCTCCTTCAATTTTTGTTTGCACCCAACATGTAACTCATAGTAGACACCCGAGATTAACCAGATAGTACCGATTGTTGCCCCAATATGTACCCCACAACCATTTAAAAACTCAAGTTTCAGCATAAGTTTGGACCTGACTCAGAGTCTAATAGGTGACCACGATGATAAAGTAGCATGTCATCATATTAAGCGATGCATAACATAAGCAGACACGGAAGAGTGCGACCTCTCTTGCGGACCCGTGTAGTCCTCAAGGTCATCTGCTCAGTTGATGATGGTAATGAAGTTGTCGTGGCTGCCAAGCGACGGGAAGAAGATCCGAGGCGGCGAAAGATGTCTGAGAGCGGATCCCTCGCTGTGGTGAACCCTTCCGTCATTGGAGCAAATGAGCCGGGTGGAACACATCACCGCAGGAGCAGGACAAACCACACAAGGTTTTCTTTGACACATATCTATAACAGAAGTAATTGTGTAAGGGCTTGTTTGAATTTGAGGATTCTAACAATGCAGGGATAGGAAATATATAGGAATAGGATAGGAATGCACGTGCAAAACACATAATTTAAAAACACAGGATTTCTGCCAATCTGGGTGTTTGGTTCACAAGAATTGGAAGAACACGGGATGCAAAGAAGCATGGTGAGATTAAGTCAAACCACAAGAAAATGTACTGTTATAATGCTATTATGCTACTATCTCTTAGTCTTGTGCTTCATGAATAGGAATTTGAAATGGAGGGAAAGTAGAAATTAAAATTCCTATGATTTTTCTTTCAAGGAGACACCAAAGGAACAAATCCTACAGTTTTCCTTTGCTCCATTCCTTTGCACCAAATTCATGAAAAGTAGTACATAGGGAACTTTCCAATTCCTATGTTTTTCATTCACTTTTCCTTCAATCACTAGTGATTCTAATAGGCAGGCTTGAGCAAGGAAAAGCCTACACTAAAAAAATGTTTTTTTTCTACTTCTATTACTTTGGACCCAGGCCACTGTCCTACTAGCTCAGCTCCCAGGGCCATCGACAAATGCACAGCTCAAACGCGCAGAGATAAATAATGATGGCGTTCAAGAGAGTCCATCATAGATAGTTAAGTTGCCTGGTACCGCGGTGCTTGTCATATAGTAGGATAGAATAATCGTATTTCCCGTTACTCCGTGTGCTTAGTGGACAATATATATAACATGTAGAGTAAAAAAGAGATGCAACAAGTGTACAACCTTTTTGGCGAAGCCATGTCGATCTCAGCGTGATTGGGTTGGTCGGTGATGATGCTCCGGCTGACTTCGCTGTACGAGGAGGGGAAGAAGATCTTACGCGTCTGGAGATGGAGCGTGAGGTACTGCTCCGCTGTGATGGAGGGTTTCGTCGTTGAAGCAGCTCCAGTGAGTTGTACGACACCGAGGCTGAAGCAGGACAAGAGAGACAATGTTAACCAGAGTGGAATTCTAATAGCATCTCCAATAGATGACGTAAAATACATAACCACAAAGTGCTAGATGTAAAATACATCAGCCGCTCATCTCTGAACTTAACTGTCGAAACTAAATTTAACTGTCGAAACTGAACTTAACTGTCGAAACTGAATTTTGCTGTCGAAACTGAATTTTACTGTCGAAACTGAACGCGCTAAAGGTGAGGCTACACGTCAGTCAAGGGCCTGCAGTTGATCTTCAACCTCCACCCCCCTGAGCCGCCTGCCACCACCGGCCAAACAGCCGCCCCCTGCCGCCCCGGCCGCCCCGAAAACACTTCCCACCGCCGGTCTGCCGCCGCCCCGGCCATCCCTCTAGGCCCCGCTGTGCCGAGCTTTTTCTCCGGCGATCCCCACGCCACCGCTCCACCATCGCCGCGACCACCGCTCCACCATCGCCGGCGACCACCGCCCCCACCCTGAACCCTAAGATAGATAGTGGGGTACCTCTCCGGCGAGACCCCCTCCCCACTGCGGCCGGTTCTTCCTTAACTCCATGAGCCCCCACCCCACCCCTGAAAATCGATCGACCCAAAAGTCGATTCAGATCAAGTGTAGCTAAATCGGAGCAACATCGCAAGCAAGAGCAAGAGCGAGAGCAGCAAGCGCGAAAGCAAGCGGAACATAAGGCGGGGACCGAGAGCAAGAGCAGAGCAAAGCGGCGAAGCGAGAGCTAAAGCGGCAGCAGATCCTCTTGATGTGGGCGTCGCCGCCGAGGAGGCGGCGCGCCGTGGATGGAGCAGCGTCGTGTCGGCTCGGGACGGCGCCCGGCAGCACCGTGAGATCGAATCAAGAAGAAAATGCAGCGATTAGTGTACAACCTCTTTGGTGGCGCCGATTATGTCGCAGCTTCATCCGAGGAAACGGTGATGATGATGCTCTTCCGGTGGTGCAGGTGAAGACGGCGGTGTGGGAATGGAGGTGGCGCGAAAGACGAGGGGAACGCCGGGGCAGCTCCTTGGAGGTGGAGGATGGGATGGCTGAACCGGCGGGACGACCAGATCGACGATGGATCCTCATCTGGTACGGTGGATGAGGGACGTCGAGGTGTTGTTGTGGACGACGTCGTCGCGGAAGAGGCTCTGGCTGGGTGGCGGACGGAGGTGGGTATGGGGCTTCGCGGGTTTTCCCGGCCTCGGTGTACGAATGGGTGGGCGGATGGGATGGGAGTGGGGAACCATGGCTTAGGGACGCGCTTGTCCGAAATGTGGGGTAAGATACGAAAGTACCCCCACCGATTTGAGGCGGTTCTTTCGGTTCAGGGGTATCACGGGCATTTCGCGTGTCGGGATTTCACAGGAGGTGGGAGTTTTCGCGCGCGTTGTAATTTTGGAATAGCAAGGCGCGGGTTGAGATGGAGGGAGTTGTCGGAGCACAACGAGACAAAGATTTATCTTAAATATTTCGGGCTAACAAGGCGTGGGTTGAAATTTCCGGACAAGCCTAACGTGTACTGTACCAAATCAATTCGCACTACAAATGTCATTCAAAACTTTGAATTCATGTTATGTTCAATTAAAATATTTCACTACGTGTATAATGCATGCAACCTACTACTCAAACGAACGTTTTAGTGCATTCCAAACGTATATACTACCGTTTCAATATGAACTAAATTTGAATTCGTTTATCTATTTGAATAAGATCTACAATAATGATTGTTGTGAAGTCAAAGCATTTGAATTTGTTTCTCTATTTTAATAAGATCTACAATCGTCATTATTGTCAAGTTAAACCATCGTTTGTGTATTATCTTCACAACACACCACATGATTAGTCTCGAGTTACATATGAACTATATGTACTATATGAAATCGAACTCTATTTTTTGAATCCACTTTATGTTGATTTCAAATCATAGTACATTTCAAGCTCTAGCTAGATCTTCATAATCTAAACCATGTCTCATATGTATAATGTGTTTATCACATTATGTATGGTGCCCCGCCCCCTACGCCTACAAGTATTTAGATATGAGTTGCAAACACCACACTTACCACAAATTCAAATAAAATGTGAGAATGTTCGATATATAGTATTGTTTAGATTGTTCGATATTTAGTTGTAAGCTGCAAGCATACACATTATCACAAATTCAAATAGAATGTGAGATTGTTCGATGTATAGTATGGTTTAGATTGTTCGACATTTAGCTGTGAGTTGCAAATGCCATGCATTATCACATTATGGTATAACATGTGCAAAACCACAACACGCGTATCACACTATATTCATGCATGCATATGTTTAAAACACTATGATCTCCTACTCAAATATATGAATCCATTTTCATATCAAATTCTGATCTTTGTTAGTCTCTTACACCCACACAATCCTCTAACCTTTGTAGCTACCACTAACTTTCTCTCATGCATGCACACGCCCTCCTCGCCCTCCCCCTCCCTCAGCATTCTATCCATCACGCGCATTCATTTTATTTTCTTTAGGTCGTTCTCCCACAGTCTCCACAACTCCTTTCCGACACACACCGATCGATAAACCTCTCCAGCGATGTCTGCCTACAACATACACGCGCACCTTCAATCTCCTCCTTTATGTGTCCTTGTCTCGTGTCTCTCATACGGTCCCACACATGTCTAAAATCTCGCCCCTCTTTTCATCGATCTCACAACCGCACACTCCTCCCCCTATCTAGCTAGTAGCTGGGCCTCTCGCACCACCTCCTATCTCCATTCTCTCTATCTATCTGTCTCGTCGGGCCTTATTTGCCTCTAACAAATGGACGTACACCGACCGATCTCCCGTTATACATAGAGCTAGCTAGGTCCTTATAACTCGTTTTTTCCCACGCGTCGATCGATCTACCTCATTAGTTATGTGTCTCCCTTCCTCTGACAAACAACAATTGATCTACCGATCTAGTTAGGTTTGCTTACCAAACACATGGTTCCCCTTCATCATCCATGGATGCGTCTCGATAGATCTATCACACACAGGCACACACAGAAACACATCCCCACTCTTATTGATAATATTGCAGGTCCACCCTCAGTTTGTCTAGTAGGCCTCTCCCACCATCTTCGAGAAGCAACTCCATCACCCATCTAGCACTCTACCCCTCTCCCTCCCTCTCTCTCTCCTCTCTCTCTTCTCTCTGTCCCATCCTATTTCTCGTTCTTCAGTTATGTATGGATGTCGACCGACCTCCCTCAAGACATAGCCGGGTCTCTCCTTCTCAACACATATACGAGTTGTTCTACCTCTATAGTTAGGCCTCTCCCTACCCCTCCCCCACCCCCCCTCCCACACACACACGCCGATACATCGAGCGCTCTACTCATGTCTCCCTGCCACACACAAACTTGACCTGTGCCCTCTGACGTTCCGGTAGGTCAGTCGCCCTATATCTTTGACTTGCACACACACACAATTTTGATGGCTCTCTTCATTGATCTCGCACCCACCCACTTGATCCTCTCTTCGACTCTATCGATATCTATGACCCCTCCCTCTCTTATCGTGGATCGCCCGGCCCTCTATATATGATATGGATAGGCCTCCATTTCACACACATTGCATGCAATATTTTGTTTGAGATGTCATCGACACATATTCCCACAAATACATTCACAAAATCAACCTCCCCCCCCCAAAACAAAAAACACTCACGAACGCACAAGCGATGTGGGTAGGGTGTGATCTCTCACGCACACCCACGGAGGTGGGGGACGTACCTGAAGAGAAGAGGTGCACGCATACGGCGCACGTACTCCGCTTTCTTTCCCAACCACACCCGCGGGTACACGGTGGAGCTCATTTCTGTATGAAAAGGCAGCCCACGTGGTAATTTGACACGGTGTCGGGTTGTCCACTAGATGGAGGGAGGATCGTCTACCACGGGTGAACAAAAAATTGCGACTTGACGCGTTATGTTAAAAAAAGAGGCAAACCATGTGGGGCCTACCTTAGAGGCAAGGCTCTATACACTGGAGTACTTTTGATGTGTCCCGTCAACTCGCAGAACAAGGAGAAGCTTGCTTAGTACGCCGTCTCCCCCGCCCACGGGCGTGGTGGCTCGCAGGATGAGGTGAAGCTTGCTTACTAGTAGTAGTACTGTACGCCTTACGCCCGCTCCCTCGCCCACGCACGCGGTGGCTCGCAGGAGAAGGAGAAAATTTTGCTACTCCCTCTGTTTACTCCTCGTCCCTACTACCTTGGTTAGAGATATTATCATATTGTTTGGAATATATATGTCCTTTAGTAGATTTCAATATGAACTACTAGTACATACTCCAAACACTGATGTATATAGACGTATTTTAGAGTGTAGATTCACTCATTTTGCTCTGTATGTAGTCCATATTGAGGCCCTGTTTGGTTCATAAGTCCTAGGACTTTTTCTAGTCCCAACTAAAAAGTCCCTACTCCTTAAAAAGTCCCTCCCTGTTTGTTTTCAGGGACTAAAAAGTCCCTAGTCCCTCCCTAGAGGTTATTGAATGACCATGTTACCCCTAGTATACAGAAAAATAATAACCAAACAACACCATGGGGCGGCGGGGCAATGGGTGCAGGGAGGGACGTTGTTGGAAAAGTTACAAAAAAGACTCTCCTTGAGAGTCTTCTTCATTAAGTCCCAAAAAGCAAGTTTTAGTCCCTAGTAGTCCCTCCTGTTTGGTTAAAAAGTCTCTAAGAGGGACTTTTTCTAGTCCCTACACTAAAAAGTCCCTGGAAACAAACACCCCCTGCATAAAGTTGAGACACTTATTTTGGAACGGAGGGAGTACATATTTGCTATGATCTGTCAATCGTTGAGATGCAATAGCATGCATGTTAGTCTCCTTTTATTTGAGGAAATGTTGCAACGAGCAACCTTGAACGCAAGATACATGTAACAGAAGCTGGAAGCTTCATAGCATTGTACTATCTCACCGATAAATTATACTCCCTCCGCTCCAAAATAAATGACCCAACTTTATACTAAAGTTAGTACAAAGTTGGGTCATCTATTTTGGAACGGAGGGAGTAGTACGTACTATACTAGTACTTCCTCCGTTCTTAAATATAAGTCTTTGTAGAGATTTCACCATGAACCACATACGGATGTTTATAGATGCATTTTAAGTGTAGATTCATTCATTTTGTTCTGTATGTAGTCCACCTAGTGGAATCTCTACAAAGACTTATATTTAGGAACGGAGGGAGTACTATGTACACAGTTAGGTGTCGCACGGTGTCCAGAAAATATGGTGATAGTGTGAGGTGGGCCATGTAATCACTGAGCCTGCGTGTTTTCACTGCTCTTGCACTCCTCCGCCGTAAGAATGGAGAAAATTGTAATCTAGTAGTACCTCCTTTCGCCGAAATCGTGGGACATCCAGCAGTCCTACCACCTCAGTAATAATGACCAATGAGCCGTCAAATCACATAGACCCAGCAGTAAGTTGGACGGGCGAAGCAACCATCACTCTTGAATCTGCTTCTCCCTTCAACGCAGGCGCCAGTGAGAGGTCGCGTCCGCTCTACCTAGGCATGAATGCGGCAACGATTCTATGGAGCGGCGCTGACTGTTTCGGGCGGGAAGTGCGCACGGCGATGGAGGGGCTTTGGGTGGGCCAGGCTGGTCAGGAGCGGGCGTGGCAGTTGTCCGCCTGTCCCTACCGGACGCCCGGAAACGAGAGGATGCACCGACTCTCGCGGCTAAAATCGTACACTACACACCATCTCTCTGTAGGAGTAGGTCGATCTGTCGCTCTCTCTAACACACACACACACACACACACACACACACACACACACAGGTTCATAGAATAGGAAAATCATGCGAGTGCGAAGCCATAGGAAGTGAGATACAAATGGAGTACGTACAAGAAGTGAAGAGGTGACGAATATTCCATCAAACCTGGACTGAGGAGTAGTACTCCCTCCGTCTAGGTGTTAAGTCATCTTACGGAAATCAGATATTCCCAAAATGTTTAGGCGTCGTCCATTAACTTCGCATCTCAATCCCCTCCTGGCCTCGTTGCTAGCGAGCGTTGTTACTTAGGGAGCGTTTGGATCCTTAGCAAGAATAGCTTATAGCATAGCCGGGCAAGGTTAGGCATTTCGAACTGTTAAAATGTGTTAGCTTTTGTGGGCCAGCTAGCTTAGGTGGGCTAGAAAAACCTTGCTAGCTCAGGAGAGCCAGATCGGCTCGCTTCCGACTGCAAACTTCACGTAGTAGTAACATAGACTAGTAACATATGCATGTTACTAGTCCAAGTTACTCACCACTATGACCAGCCTAAGCAACGTAACCAAATGCTCCTTACTCTGCCTTGTTATCTCCCCCGGAAACCCAATGCATGGAGCGCAACTACATGTTGATCAGTCAAGAAATCAAAGTCGGCTTGCATGCGAGTTAATACGTCGCCCTGCATGGTAGCTAAAATGGCATCTCTTAGTTGTTTGGATGAATCGTTGCGTTTAGAGACAGAAATCAGGGCTTTGATTGGAGGAATGACCGATCAAGTTTCTCCTTCTCCAATCTTCTTGCACCTTGGTCCCGCTGCACCTTCTAACGTGACTTATTACACCTAGACGGAGGGAGTCATATGAGATACGGTGGCACACTGACTTAGTTCGAATACAAGTGCCCAAAATTGTGTGCATGTTATAATAAGGATTCACTTAAAATAGTACGTGAGCGAACAGAGGGATCAATTGGACAGTGTTCCCGAGCAACAGCGAGATGTGTGAGGTAAGATACACCGCCCGCGCTTCTAATTTTTCTTATTAATTTGTTTGTTTCATCCTCTGACTGGTGGGACCCAACGTACTACGTGGAGAGAGGTAAGGTGACTAAGGCTGCATTATTTATGCACCACTGTGGATAGTCTTACCACCAAAGCCACATGCCATGATTATGATTTAAATCCCAATGACTCCCACACAAAAAAACACGGCATGCTTGTCACACGAATGCGGGAATGTATAAAAGGTTATTTTCCTCTCATTGAACATAACAGGAGGGTTGTGTAGCTGGTTAGCCTGTTCGCTCATCAAACTTGAGGTCTCGGGTTCGATAACTACACTTGAGCATAATTTGTGCCAGGAGGATTCTTTGACTGGTCAAAATGGATGGATATGGAGCTATACGATCTCGTAGTGACCGTATAATCACCTCATCACGTATAAGCTGCAGGCTCGGCGCTTGTTTTCTCAGGTTTGCACTCTTCACTCTTTCTCCAGTATATATATATATATATATATATATATATATATATATATATATATATATACACGTTGGAGCCTCATCGCTTGTAGTTGCTCTCTTCACACTCTCTCACCCTCTCCAGATCTAAACAAGACTTCGTTGGCCTCTCTCTCTCTCCCCTCACTGCTGGTCCGGTTGTAGTTGCTCTCTTCACACTCTCTCACCCTCTCCAGATCTAAACAAGACTTCGTAGGCCTCTCTCTCTCCCCTCACTGCTGGTCAAAGAGCCGGCAGGATCCGTCCTCCAGGAAGGGAAGGAGGCTTAACGCTGCCGTCGTCGGTGAGGGAGGGAATCCACTACCAGCGCAGCTGTTCACTTTCACCCAGCGGCGGCATGGGAGGGCCTCCAACCCCTTCTTCTTCGCCGCCGTACATAGTGTGGGTCGAACGGTCTCCGGTCGCCCACCGAACCACACCCCAAGAACCTTAAGGTATAATTTACTTATTCCACATGCATTGCTCTAGCTGCATGTGGGCTTTTTCCGCTTCTGCACTCGAATCTAGGTGTTGGATCAAACAGGAAAGTAGTGGGGAAAGTTGTATATCATGAATCTAGGACGTGGTTCAAAGAGGAAAGGAATGGGGGAAAGTAGTGGGAAAAGTTGTATAGCATGAACCTAGGACGTGGTTCAAAAAGGAAAGGAAGGGGGAAAGTAGTGGGGAAAGTTGTATCGCATGAATCTAGGACGTGGTTCAAAGAGGACAGGAATGAGGGAAAGTAGTGGGGAAAGTTGTATAGCATAAATCTGGGATGTGGTTCAAAGAGGAAAGGAAGTGGGGAAAGTACTAGTACAGACTGGCTATCCAGCACCTACGTTGGTCGAAAAGGGAAAACAATGACAACGCAGTACGCACATCTGTAACGAACTGATCTTTTATTTTGAGGGACAAGGCTGTAGAGTTTGAGCAGGACTAGATTTGCTGCGCTCACATAGGGAAAGGTGTCTAAAGATAACAAAACTAGGACCAACACAAATATGCTCCTTGGTTGTTTGTTCTTTGTTGCAACAGATCGCATCACCCCAAAGACATCGGTAGATGCACATGGTGTTGGTGCGTCCACTGTCCCGTGCAACTCTTTAGCTGTTGTTAATCTAAGGCCCTGATTGGGTAAAAACTCCCTAGTCCATACCTGCTTGGTTCCAGGGACTAAAGATGGACTAGATGTTATTAAATGACATGCTAAAAGACCATGCTACCCCTAGTAATGAACTAATAGAGACAAGGTGCGATGCGTGGCAGGGGAAACTGTTGGAAAAAGTCCCAAAAAGACTCTCCCTCAGGGTCTTCTTTCTTTAGTCCCAAATGCCCACTTTTAGGCCCTAAAAGTCCCTCATGTTTGGTTTAGATGGGACTGATGTCGGTGTCAAAACTGGCAGATCTCGGGTAGGGGGTCCCGAACTGTGCGTCTATGGCGGATGGTAATAGGAGGCGGGGGACACGATGTTTACCCAGGTTCGGGCCCTCTCGATGGAGGTAATACCCTACTTCCTGCTTGATTGATCTTGATGATATGAGTATTACAAGAGTTGATCTACCACGAGATCGTAGATGCTAAACCCTAGAAGCTAGCCTATGGTATGATTGTTGTTGTCCTACGTACTAAACCCTCCGGTTTATATAGACACTAGAGGGGGCTAGGGTTACACAGAGTCGGTTACAAGGGAGGAGATCTACATATCCGTTTAGCCAAGCTTGCCTTCCACGCCAAGGAGAGTCCCATCCGGATACGGGACGAAGTCTTCAATCTTGTATCTTCATAGTCCAACAGTCCGGCTAAAGTATATAGTCCGGCTGTCCGAGGACCCCCTAATCCAGGACTCCCTCAGTAGCCCCTGAACCAGGCTTCAATGACGATGAGTCCGGCACGCAGATTGTCTTCGACATTGCAAGGCGGGTTCCTCCTCCGAATACTCCATAGAAGATTTTGAACACAAGGATAGTGTTCGGCTCTGCAAAACAAATTCCACATACCATCATAGAGAGAATAATATTTCCACAAATCTATTCTGCTGACAACTTCGGCAACATTACATCATACCACGACCCGGTCATTATTCGAACCGTTTTTCTCAACCAGCGACTGCACACATTGCGAGGCGGTTTCCTTGGCACGTCTTGTCGAAGCATAGATCGTGTCCCCTTATCACGGGATTCTCATCAATACGGGTGTGGGTAACCCAACCGCGCCATCAATTACGGCGCTTGGGGAATAAGCGAGTTTTACCAGGCAGGTGGGGAGGCGTATAGTTTCTTCCGCCTTTATAAAGGGACAAGGATTCTTCTTTTTCACCCACGCCTTCTTCCTCCTTGCTCATCCATTCTTGCGCACTCGAGCTCCAGCACCCAAGTTCGCATTCTCTCCTCAAACCACTCCAAGCATGTCCGGAGCGGGAGGCAAGTGGATGGTCTCCTCCGTTACGGAGGAGGACATCATAAAGCTATGGAGAGCCGTATATCTGGCCGCGGATATCGCACACCGGTTGCCAGGCGCGGGGCAGATCGTCCCTACTCCAGAACCCCATGAGAGGGTGGTTTTTCTTACCCACTTCGTCCGCGGATTGGGATTTCCTCTCCACCCGTTTGTCCGCAGGGCTCATGTTCTACTACGGGCTGGACTTTCACGATCTGGCCCCCAATTTCATCCTCAACATCTCGGCGTTCATCGTCATGTGCGAGGCCTTCCTCTGCATCAAGACCCACTTCGGCATGTGGTTGAAGACTTTCAACGTTAAGACGAAGGTGGTGGTCGGCCAGCAAGCGGAGTGCAGAGGCGCCATGTTGGGCAAAATGCCCAATGTCACCTGGCTCAAAGGCTCCTATGTGGAGACCATAAAGGGGTGGCAATCGGGGTGGTTCTACATCACCGAGCCGCGCGACACCAACTGGGTGGCGGCCCCCGAATTTTGATCCGGAATCCCCACGCGGCTCACCTCCTGGAAAGAGAAGGGCCTATCCAGGGGTTCATCGGTGGAGCTGACCGGACTCCAGACCTGCGTTAAAAGCATGATGAGCAAGAAAATCAAGCTCGTCAACATGGTCCAAGTCATGCTCTTCCGCTGGATCCTCCCGTGTCAAAGACGGGCATTCAATTTGTGGGAGTTCGACCTGGCCGAGCACCAGACGCTGCGAGAGCTCATCGACACAACGCACACCGAGGATCGCGGACTCTGTGCAAAGCGCCCCGCCAATCCGGTAAGTCTTCTACATCTCATAAGATGTTATTTTCCGCAGTATAACCATGTGCAGGATCTAAGCCTTCACGCCATTTTAACAGGACTGAGTAGAGATAACGGAGCAGATCAATTGTCCAGTCCCCCTGCCCGAAGATCCAGCAGACGCTCTCCTAACGGAGATGCTGGTTCCGGCGCCTTACGAGGTGCCAGCGAAGAAGGCCAAGAAGAAGGCCACGGGGACCTGTAAGGGTCTCCGACGCAAGGTTATATCAGACTCATCGTCCGACAACACCGAGGCACACTCCTCCCACGAAAACGAGGAGGAGGAAGAGGAAAGCTCCCCCCACCTGTCGGGGGAGACAAGAAAAGGAAGGCCGCCCCATCCGGGGAGGCCGAAGGGTCCAAGAAGGGAAGGACCCTCCTCCCGGACTGCTCCACGACGGCCGCTTATAGCGAAGACGAATGGTTGCCCAGGGACAAGCCCCTGGCTAAGTTGTAAGTATCCGGATACCATAATAATCCTTGATATGTTGTATTGCACTGCTTCTCATCACGCCGCACATGATTATGCAGCCCGTCCCGAGCCCATATCGACATATCTTCGTCGGATGGTTCTTTGGATCCGTTGGATCTAAACAACGATTCACTTCCGATCGCTTCCTCCCCTCGCCCTACGGACAATGTCGAGGTGTTGTCTCAAAGGGCACCGAGCCGAGGGGAGGTAGTCCTGGAGGCGCCTGAAGGCGACATTCTGGAAACTGGGCGCAAGGGGAGCAAGACTCCCATGGGCTACGATGACGGGGGCAGCAAATTCGGCCCACAGCCGAATACTGCGCCGGAACCTCCAGTGGTTCCGGACTCTGTCAGGCAACCCCTCGCTAAGAGGGGCAAGCCGCCTGTGCCGATGGCCTCTGTCCATCCAGAGGCATTGGACAACTTGCTGGAAGCGCTTCACGGCGCTTCCATCGACGAAGAGCACCGCACTATCATGAGTGCGGTGATCGAGAAGGTTCAGTCCGCCAAAAGCGGACTGATTGAAGCCTGTGCCAGCCTCCTAACAGGCTTTGAGGTAAGTAATCAAATTATAAGAAAATGTTATAGCATAGACAGTAGCCCCTGATGCTCTGTTTGGCGTTTGCGAAGAAAGGCCGAATAGAGGATCAAATAATAACCGCAGGAGTCTAATCGGAATATGTCTATGTGCATATGCAGGCTTTAGTGCTAGCCGCTGCCGCACGTACTGCGGAGGTCGCTGCACTGAAGCAGGACCTTGAGCGGTCCAAGGAAGAGCTCGGCCTTACCAAGTGGCAGCTCGAAGAGAACAAAGGTAAGCGATGTCCCGTCTGTATATTGAAAAATTTGGTTTTAGAATAATAAGATTGTCATGAATTTTGCTAGGGGCCACGACCGAAGTGGCGGACCTGAAGAAGGCGCTATCCAAGGCTATAGACAAAGCGGCCAAGGAGCGCACCGAGTGTGAGAAACAAGAGGCCCGAGTTGGCGAGGTGCAGCAAGAGCTCCAGGCTCTCGCCAAAAAACACGAGTCTTTGGAGCTTGACTCTAAGACGCAAGAGTCCGAGCTTGCGAAGGCCCTTGAAAGCGCACAACATGCCAAGGCCGAAGCCCAAAAGGCCCTCCAGGAAATTGAGGCGGTTAAGAAGATAGCAGCGGGTAAGGCATTCATTATGCAAAGCAAGCATGTGAAGGGAACTTTCCTTTTACTTACCCGAGTTTGGAGCTCTCCAGAGCGTTCGCAGATCTTCCCTGCAGTGTGTCAGACACCGCGGAGTTCTACCGGGCTGAGGAGGGGAGCTCGACAGAGAAGTTGTTCTGGTCTCGATATCTTTGGGACCCGAACACCCCAATGCCCTTGAGCGACCAAATGAAGCAACCGGGTCGAGCTCCACAAAGGCGGCGAACAGGCCATGAAGGGTCTTATAGTCTCGGATGTGGCTGGCGAGCCCCGCCAGATAGCTACTTTGGTGCGGTGAGGCGGCTTGTGAATGCTTGCCCACGGCTCGAAGTCATAAAGCGCTCAAATGCGCGCCGAGGTGCGCGAGGCTTTGCCCGGGCGAAGGTGCACTGGGCGAAGCTAGATGCCGTAAAGCTGGTGAAGGAGGGGCCGCCGGAAGGCAAGGAGCATCGCCACCCCGAAATGTATTATGACAGTGTCCTGAAGGGTGCTCGCCTTTTAGCGGAGGAATGTGCTAAGGATGTAATATTCGAGTGAATGTACTCATGTGATCCTGTAATATGAAACGAGTTCATTTGCGTTATACCATGCTTGTTAATTTAAAATATTACTTTCTGTGCGGCCGTTTATGAAATCTGAGAGTTGGCGAGTCGTAAACACGCCCCATGTAACTAATCTTGAGGTGTTCGGGATAAACTGAGCACTCTTTATCCCAATTTTGGGTCCTTGAAGGAGGTGTTCAAAGACAATGAACCAGGCAATCGAACTATAAAGCTTTATCACTCTCACTTAGCCATAGAAGTCTACAATTTTAAATTTTGGCGAAGCCCCTAGTATTCGGAAGGCCGAATTTGGGGCGCTATATATGCCTAAGTCGGGTAAGGCCGACTCCTCGCCCGAAGCGGAAAAAGTCTTTAAGGACTTGAGACCTCTCGAACAGTGACCGGCTCTCGCCTCATCATGACAGTTAGTTTTCGGCTTTCTCTACCGAGGTGCTCGTCCGGAAGAACCGGGACACAATCGCAGTAGTTCTCCCAGTGCTACCTTAGCCGATATTGCGGGCGAAGGTACCAAAACATGGGAGGCGGCAAACCCAACTATTGACCCAAGACATGATTCGAGTTGATGCATATAATGCTATAAGTTTAGGGTGCCGCCTTTGTCGAAAGTGTTCGGACTTATCACGCCCGTATTATGGGGTATCTGAAGCCCTTTAGCGTCTTGGTCGTCTTAGAATGTACGGGTGCAAAGCTGTAAATAAATAAGCAGATAAGGAAAAAAGAAAGGATAATGCAATAATAGACTGACGGTATGCATTGTTATTAAATAATATCTCGAAGCGTACGGATACAAGTAGTGCGATAAGCAAAAAATAGGACCATTTGACATGTCCTATCCAAGGGCAAATTGCGTGCGGGTATGTAAAACAGGCATTTTGATCGTTATCAGAGACCACCTGGGGATTCCCTTGTACGTCAGACCATCTTGCTTCCTTGGTATTTCCTTACTGCGATGAGTCAAACAATTAGATCGCGGAAAGGGCTTCCAGAGAGTAAGGTCCTGAAAGAGAGAAAATGATAAAGGTATACAGCCCCTGGGGCGGTTGAGCCGCATTGTGGGACGTGTCGTATTGGTGCCTCCGCCTATGCCGATGGTATCTTGAGTGCGTAGTTATGTACGCGTGGCACAGATTTTGCCACTTGACTGGGACTAGGACGGAGGCCAAATTGCTAGTCGAGCCTGAAACATGCCTGCCGATCTTCGTGCGGGGTACTCCGGAGTCGCTTGAAGGTGTCCGGGGTCTTTTTCGCCGAATTGTCAGCCTGCCTAATAAGGCTGCTTTGCGCTTCTGCTGCGAGAGCCGCAGTGTGTTCCTCCATGCGGAGCGAGCGCTCTGTGTTTCCATTAACTGTTATAACCCCGCGTGGTCCTGGCATTTTGAGTTTGAGGTATGCATAATGTGGTACCGCATTGAATCTGGCAAATGCGGTTCGTCCGAGCAGTGCGTGATAGCCGCTGCAAAAGGGGACGATATCGAAGATTAACTCCTCGCTTCGAAAGTTGTCCAGAGACCCGAAGACAACTTCCAGTGTGATTGAGCCCGTGCAACAGGCCTCTACAACTGGGATTACCCCTTTAAAGGTGGTTTTTGTGGGTTTGATCCTCAAGGGATCTATGCCCATTTTGCACACTGTATCCTGATAGAGCAGGTTCAGGCTGCTGCCACCGTCCATAAGGACTCGAGTGATGTGAAATTCGTCAATGATGGGGTCAAGGACCAATGCAGCAGATCCGCCATGACGGATACTAGTGGCGTGGTCCCTGTGATCAAAGGTTATCGGACAAGAGGACCATGGGTTGAACTTTGGGGCGACTGGCTCCATCGCATAGACGTCCCTTAGTGCATGCTTCCGCTCCCTCTTGGGAATATGTGTTGCGTATATCATGTTCACCGTTTTCACTTGTGGAGGGAACCTCTTCTGTCCTCCTGTGTTCGGCGGCCGAGGCTCTTCCTCGTCGTCGCTATGCAGCCCCTTGTCCGTGTTTTTGGCATTCAATTTGCCGGCCTGCTTGAACACCCAGCATTCTTTGTTGGTTGATTGGCTGGCTTATCAGGGGTGCCGTGAATTTGACACGAGCGATCGAGCATACGGTCCAAACTGGACGGGCCCGGATTGCTTCTTTTGAACGCCTTTTTCCGCTGACCGGATTTAGAGCCACTGAGTCCGGCATTGACTGCCGTGTCTTCGGCGTTATCGCCGTTGTTGCGGCGCTTGTGTCTGTTACGACGTGTTCTGCCGTTAGTATCTTTGGCATCTGAAGTGCCAGGATTCCTTGATGTGTTGTTGCTGCGAGCCAGCCAGCTATCCTCGCCCGCGCAAAAGCGGGTCATGAGTTTCGTGAGGGCTTCCATGGACTTCGTCTTCTCTTGGCCGAGGTGTTGGGCGAGCCACTCGTCACGGATGTTATGCTTAAATGCCGCTAAGGCCTCCGCATCCGGATAGTCGACAATTTGGTTTTTCATAGTTAGGAACCGGGTCCAGAATTTCCTGGCCGATTCCCCTGGCTGCTGAGTTATATGGCTCAAGTCATCAGTATCTGGTGGTCGCACATAACTGCCCTGGAAGTTGTCAAGGAATGCATCTTCCAAATCCTCCCAACTGCCAATGGAGTCTGCTGGCAAGCTATTTAGCCAATGCCGAGCTGGTCCTTTGAGTTTTAGTGGGAGGTACTTGATGGCATGTAGATCATCGCCGCGAGCCATGTGGATGTGAGGAGGAAATCCTTGATCCATACCGCGGGGTCTGTTGTACCATCATATGATTCAATGTTTACGGGTTTAAAACCCTCTGGGAATTCGTGATCCATTACTTCATCAGTGAAGCATAGGGGGTGTGCGGCGCCTCTGCGCCGGGCTATATCACGACATAATTCTTGTTTGTTGTATTTGGCCCGGCCGGATTTGCTTTTAGTGTATCCGGAGTGACAATCATCGTCACGCGTTGGGGCGCGACCCCGTGATCTATAGATTGATCTTGTATGCCCTGCTTTGTTTTCCAATACGTCTCGCAAGTCCCGTGTGTTTCCCCGGGCCTTGGTGTTTTTGGTTAAATGGTGGCGGGGTGCGGTCTGGACTTCGGGCTGATATGCCTCTCTGTCTCGGCCACGAGGTGGCCGATCAGCCGCATCATACGCTGGTGATGTGGATTTCAATGCTTCCTCCTCGAGTTGGGGCAGCAACCTGCGTTTTGGGTAACTCTTGGTTGGGCGTTCAAGTTCGTATTCCTCGGCCGCTAGGACTTCATTCCATTTGTCCGCTAGCAGATCTTGATCAGCTTGAAAATGTTGTTGCTTTTTCTTCAGGCTGTTTGTTGTTGCTATAAGCCGGCGCTTGAAGCACTCCTGTTCGACGGGATCCTCAGGCATGATAAATTCTTCGTCGCCGAGGTTCACCTCGTCTTCGGAGAGAGGCATGTAATTGTCATCCTCTGATTCTCCGTCTGCTGCCTGTTCCGGAGGGCTAGCTTCTTCATCCACCCGCTCGAGGTCTGGCTGGAGGGGGTTCTCGTCGTCCTCGGCACTATCCGGAGCGTTATTTCTCTTGTGCCGGTATCGCTGCTTTTGCTATGGCGGGACTTAGAGCGGCGGCGCTGTGTCGGTGCCTGAATTGCTTCTTGGAGGGATTATCCTCCGCTGTCTTATCGGCATCGCCTTCTTTGGAGGTATCCACCATGTATATATCATATGATGAGGTGGCAGTCCAGCGCCCTGTGGGCGGTGGTTCCTGTTCATCTCCTGCATCGTTGTCCATACCGTCGATGTCTTTGGAGCCGAAGTCGAGCATGTCAGTTAAATCATTGACAGTGGCTACTAAGTGGGTGGTGGGTGGGGAGCGAATTTCTTCGTCGTCCGCATCCCATTCTAGCCGGACATAGTTCGGCCAAGGGTCTCCTGACAGGGAGAGAGACCTCAACGAGTTTAGCACGTCGCCAAAGGGCGAGTGCTGAAAGATATCCGCGGAGGTAAACTCCATGATCGGTGCCCAATCGGATTCGATAGGCACGGACGCAGGCGGCTCGGAGCCCGTGGCCGGGGACGAATCCAACGGTTCGGCAACACGGCTATCGTAGGAGGTGAAGTCAGTATTCGGCTCTATCGCCACTGAGAGTGCGACCTCCGTGGCGGGGTCCATCCACCCGTCCTCACATGGCGCGATTTGTTCCGGATTGAGGGCCGGAGTAGTTGCAGGTGCGATCTCCTGAACACTGTCCGACGGCAGAGCTAAGTCATGCTCATGGTAATTGTGTGGCGCACTTGACATGGGCTCAAATCCGTCGAAGATCAAGTCTCCATGGATGTCGGCAGTGTAGTTTAAGTTTCCAAACCTGACCTGATGGCTAGGGGCATAGCTCTCGATCTGCTCCAGATGGCCAAGTGAGTCGGCCCGCAGTACGAAGCCGCCGAATACGAAGATCTGTCCAGGGAGGAAAACCTCACCCTGGATCGCATCGTTGCCGATGATCGAAGGAGCCATCGAGCCTTATGGTGATGACACAGTGGAACTCTCAATGAAAGCACCAATGTCGGTGTCAAACCCGGCGGATCTCGGGTAGGGCGTCCCGAACTGTGCGTCTAAGGCAGATGGTAACAGGAGGCGGGGGACACGATGTTTACCCAGGTTCGAGCCCTCTTGATGGAGGTAATACCCTACTTCCGGCTTGATTGATCTTGATGATATGAGTATTAAAAGAGTTGATCTACCACGAGATCATAGAGGCTAAACCCTAGAAGCTAGCCTATGGTATGATTGTTGTTGTCCTACGGACTAAACCCTCCGGTTTGTATAGACACCGGAGGGGGCTAGGGTTACACAGAGTCGGTTGCAAGGGGGGAGATCTACATATCCGTATTGCCAAGCTTGCCTTCCACGCCAAGGAGAGTCCCATCCGGACACGGGACGAAGTCTTCAATCTTGTATCTTCATAGTCCAACAGTCCGGCTAAAGTATATAGTCCGGCTATCCGAGGACCCCCTAATCCAGGACTCCCTCAACTGACACGGAGTTTTTTTAGTCCCTCCACCAAAATGTCCCTGTAAACAAACACCCTCTAATAATGCCACTTGAAAATTGATGCAATGCCACAGTTAAAAGAAAATTACATGTTTAATGAATTTTATTGTTAATATAATCTCTCTGTTAAAATTAATCAATGCCACCGTTTGAGAAATGCTACTGTCTTCTATCTTTCCCATCTAGATAAGGTAGATGCTTCTTTTTGTTGGCTTCTGTGTCATCCACCGTTATTGACCACTAGTTGTTTCCTTTGTACCTCTGTGTAAACAGGGTTATCTACTTCACCTTGTTGCCATTGTGACTTTTTGTTGCACTGCACAAAACACTTTTGTTTTAAGAGTGTTTTGTGTAGTTCAACCAAAATGTCACACCGACAACGTTGCTTGATTGCTTGATCTTAGTGGAACTTCACAAGAGGAGATCTTACTTCCTATCCGTGTTGGCAAATTTGGTTCAGATCTTCTTCTTGTGAGTTGTTTGAATTCCGCGTCATGGTCAGTACTAGCCTTCTTTCACATGATTCTGCAGTGTGCTTTCATATGTTGTGCTACTTGTACGGTAATGTTGCTTGATTTTAGTGAACTGCACAAATGGAGACAAGACTTCCAATCTGTATATGCACCATAATATCCCATTGAGGTAAGATAAGGATATTTCACAACGGTTGGCCTGTATTTTGCCAATTTCATCAGAAAATTAATGTCATTGTTTAGTGCTATACTTGTGCAACCTAATTGACATGCCAAATCTTGCATTGAAGGCGAAGCTTGTCTGTTATTGAACCAAGTGATGAAGGGGAAGAACAAGCGGAAGAAAAACAAAAATCAACTCCCAAAGGTTGTAATGAAGCACTGGAACTGTGATGACACAAGTAATGATATAGTTTTGCATCTTAATTTATTGCTATGGCTGGAACGAGCAATTGTTTTGCCACTGATTTGATGCCAATTTAATGTAATACGTAATTATCTCTACTTGTGCAAACAGGGATCTTCTTTGAAGATACCATATATTTTAGTGGAACTGCAGAAGAAGATGTTGGAAACATTAATCTATCGAGGAGTATATAGTAAGCATGGCCACCACAGTAGATAGCAACAGATGGTTACGGAGAAGTGCTTCATCTGTATGCTCTACACAATAAGCCTCCTCACAAAGGTTGGTACTCGCCCACTGATTTCATCCATATGATTGAGCTTTGTCATCTCTATTGGTGTTGTGCTATTGTTTAGATACTGTCATCAAAAAGTGGTATTGTCCTTGAGAAGTGCTTCATCTGTGTTGTTTTAAATATTTCCTTTCCTTTTTTTGAGCAAATAGGCATGCTAGCATTTAGTTGTCCTCTTGTATTTGCACAACATGATCATCCTCCTCTGAAGAAGAATATGGAGTGGGTGAAGTGACTAGTTCCGATTATGCCAGGATGAAGAAGCCCTGTCTATCTTCTCATGAGAAGGAGCAGTTGAAGGATGGTTACATTACCCCCCACAAGACCAAACTAACTTCAGCTCAGAAGGACTGGGAAATCTCCAATTTCTTGCTGTGATGCGCGAGTACAATGTTATTCTAGGATTCTTTCCGGTGAGTTCCATTTTTCTAAAAGTGTGCTCTACATGGACCATGTAGGTGCCTGTTTAAACTGTCAATTCATAGTACAGTTTGCTTTATACTAATCACTTTTTTGTATTTGTGCAAACAGGGGTGCTCAGCTTGATTTCGATGGGAACTGCACAAAATGTTCATGAATACATCAAATCATTCATTTCCACCACAAGAAAGGAGGTGCCGCGCGAATTTGGTTGATTTTGGTGGAACTGCACAAGAAGAACAACTGGTTTATTTAGCATGAGGTGCCATGTCAATGTCCGAACTGATGGCAAACCCTGCCCATTCCACAATCGTAGGCATTTGATATTTTGGAATGGGACAACCTTGTTAAATTTTGCTCATTGATTTTAGCAAGAATACATGCGTTTGATATTTTTGAATGGGACGCACTTTTCTTTGTCACAAGCGTCGATCCATTTTTTCTTTAGTTGTGAAGTAAATATTGGCTCTGACATGTGAATCGCTGAGATGCATAATCATCCATTGTTTTGAATGTTCTCTATGAATTGCCAGGCTTGTGTGTTTGATTGCAATGTACAGGAACGCTAAAAAGCTGCTCAAACTCTTTGTACTCCTTTCATTTCCTTTTACTTTGCACATTGTGAAAGTGCATACTTTTTGTATAAGATTGGTCAAAGTAGAGATACTTTGACTGCAGAAAAACTTGTATGCAGACTAGAAAGGACCGGAGGGAGTACATGTGAAACTGCTGCAAACGAGGTGATCACCCTGGGAATAATGCTAGTACGTATTGTTTTGCATGTTCATCCAATGCCAGTGATACAAGAATTCGAACTACTCGAAATAAATTCATTCATACACGGTCGGATTTCATATAATCATGACGGATTTCATTACATTTCATACATTCTTCAACTAAAAAGGGATGTGCTGGAGGTATAATTAATTAACTGAAGCTACCCACCTGTGTCCGGCTAAGCCAAACAGAAGCTTCAGTGACTTAACTGCAGGTGCAGTTGCATAACTGACATGTGGCCCAGATGCCTGTTGGGCCCACGTGTCAGTCAGCCAACTGCACCAGCAGTTAAGTAGAAGCAACATCCTTCTCCAACATAGCTCTCCGACTCCACGTCGCCGCCAAGATGCTAACTGGCCGCCAGTGGTCAACCCGCCTAGCTTGTCATAGCGATTAGGGCAACTAGGAGCCCAATGATCAGGATCCCCACATGACAAACACCTTTCTTCTTGTCATTCTTCTTCTTCTTGAAGTTCGTGTGTTGCACAACCTTGTTCTTCCCATCAAACTTTGCTTTACCATCAAACTTGCCCTTGTTCTTGAACTTGTGGGGCTGGAAGTTCTTCTTATGTACCAGATTGGCACTAGATCCTCCCTCAATTCCTCGAGCACGTGTGTCGTTTTCTCTCGCCTTTTCTTCCACATCAAGAGTGCCAGTGAGATCCACGAAGGAGGAAGCTTAGTGATGATACCTCCGGCAACAAACTTGTCCAAAGAGCATACAAACCAAGTGCTCAAGTTCTCTAGCAAATGATCAGATCTCATGAGCTTGCTCCACCACGGAGCGCTCTTCAATCATCCTGTAATCATAGAATTGCTCCATGATGTACAACTCAGTGCCAGCAACCGGAGGGTAGCAATGGTGGCCTTACTTGGACCCGAGCAACGGCGACCTACCGTGTTCTACTCTTCCTCGTTTTCTGTGTGGTGCAGCCTCGTTGGCAGCGGGGTGGGGTCTCGGCGGAGCCGGCGATGTCCTCTGTCTCATGGCCGGCGGGCGGCGCCTCGGCGGAGCGGGGGAAATCCTCCCCCTCGTTGCCGGCAGGGTGGGGCCTCGGTGGAGCCGGCGGTGTCCTCTTCCTCGTTGTTGGCGCTGCGGGGTCTCGGCGGAGCAGGGCCTCGTCGACGCCAGCGGAGCGGGGACTCGTCAGAGCCAACATTGTCCTCTGCCTCGTCCTCGGTCTCGCCAAACAGCACCTCGCCCGCTTCATCGCCCTCTTTGTAGGAGGCCGCAGCCTCTGCCACCCGCATGCGGTACCGCCAGCGCTCGAGGCGGTCCTCGCGGGCGGAGCGGTAAGAGTCGAGCAGCGCCTCCTGCTCCGCACGCTCCGCGGAGATCTGCTCCTCCGCCTGCAGGTGCTGCTGGAGGAGATGGTGGTTGTAGGCGGCGGCGGCCTACACCTCCCGGAACTGCCCCTCAGGCTTCTGCCTCACCATGTCCATATATTGGGCACGGGCCTCGCCGTGGTCATGGTGCAATGCAACGGCGAGGATGGCGCGGAGGAGGGGGTTGGTGCCGGATCATCGACTACCATGTTCTCCATTGGGACGTCATCGTCCTCCGGTTGCCTGCCAGCCAGCCAGTCAGCAACAATGGCTGCCATCTCCTTGTGGTCCGTCATCCGCCCGTCTCGAAGAGCGCTGGAGCGCGAGGAAGCCATGGTGGGCAGTAGTGGTGTGGACAGGAGAAAGGGAACGAATGCGGATGACTGCGGCTATGGTCGGCGCAGCAGTTCATATAGCAATGGTGGGCAGCGGAGGGACGGACGTGTCGCACCAGAGTAGCCGCCTCGGCAACCACGTATCATTAATGTGGGCGGCAGAAGGACGGATGGACGGCACTTGCATCGTTTGAAGGCGGAGCAATCGCCTGCACTAGGAAGCGGGGCGGCCGGAGCTGACCATTTCGGGCGGAAGCGCGGCGAAGGGAGGCGGTCAGGTGGGCGAAGCGGTCGACTTCGTGCTTGGCAGCGAGTCGGTCCAGCAGGACATCTTTGGCTCGCCAGCCTAGCTTGTCGAGCTGAGCGGCGACAATCGAACGATTGGCGTAGCTTCCGACCGTGAGCCGGGCGCCCTTTGCCCAGGCCGGTTCATGCCGTGTTCACCATAGAGCAGGTGCGGCCGCACTTCGACGCCCTAATGGCGGAAGAGCTACCAGCGCAGGAGGACCTGTGCTGCAACCTCCATCTCCTCAACAAGCACTGGTGAACAAGCGAACGACAATGTCGTCGCAAACATGTGGCCCTATGATCCTGGCTTCCCGAATGAGCAGCAGGCGCTGTATCAGGCCATCCGTAGGGCCCGCGAGGCCCTCTCCGTCATCCTTCGAGTTGTTGCGCTCGCCGTGGTGCCGCCATCTCGCGTTGTCAACATGGCCAACGGACATGAGGATGAGGAGATGACTTTACTTGGAGAGGATGACAGTGGGGACCCACCAGGGCCATAGCCGCACGTACGCAGGTGCCTCCTTATTAGTATATAAAACTATAATTTTTTTGCTTCCACCTGGTTTCCTGACATCACGGTCCCTCACCATTGTCAACCTCCGTAGTCAATAAATGAGAGAATTGCACAAGAAGCGGCCAGCAGCTGGGACCAAGCAGCTCGAGCATTATTTGTGTTTTTGAGGTGAGAGCACTGCAGAGTTTTTCTTGAGCGATGTTTAGCCTAGATATTAATTTTTCTCCTCTAAACAACAACAAAAACATCGCTGCAGCTACTAACTAGGCGGGTTGTGGCCCGTCTAACCCAGGCCAGATATTCAACCCAGATATTAATTTTTTTTCAAGCTGAAAATGGCTAGCCCAGCTATACTTTTTTTAGGAATACCCAGGCAAGGTCAAGTTGTTATTCTCCGCTCACTGGCTGCAAATCTTTCCTAGGAGGGATGCATTAGGCTTAACAAGAAAATGGGCTTTAAGAAATAATAAATGGGATGTAATTATAAAAACTGGGCAGTAACTATAAAAAATGCACCAAACACGTAATTACTTTATAAAATATTATTTTTGGATATTGAAAATTTTAGTTTCATTAATTGTTACGAGCACAATGTTTCGTTGGATTTTTACGTAATATAAATTTATATTGAAATTGTATTTAATCTGACTAGAAATTTCGGGATAAAAATATTTTGGATCCCATCAAAATGTGGGAAATTTTTATTGAATTATGTTTTGAATGGTTGGTTGAAATGGGTTGTACTTTTGACAAATGGGTTGTAGTAAATTCCATTAGAATTCAAAAATTGGCTGCACATTCTTACAAATCTCAAATGGGCTATAATTTCTCTGCCACACACTTGTGGCCTTACTAAGTTGACGCGTCCCCTAAAAAAAAGAGAGTTGACGCGTATGCAAGGCTTTGTCAACTTATAGTCAACACACGGTTCTAGCAGCAGTGGCCATTGGATGTCCATCCAACGGATGCCGTGCTTCTTCTTCAATCTCAGATATTCTAGCTTCACCCGCCCAAAAAATGATTCCTCCCCCTGACATCTAGGGCGCACCATTTCGGAAGCTGACCTATGGGCCTACTAAGTTGACGCATACCAAGGGCTTTGTCAACTTAGTCAATATAAACGATTCTAGCTGCAGTGACCGTAGATGTCCATCCAACGGCTGTTGTGCTTCTTCAACCTCTAGTCTTCTTGCTCCAGCTGCCCAAAGCAGCGCCGGTCGTGCCGCCTGCTCGTGTCTCCCGTGGCCGGCTGTGCTGCCGCGGAGGCCTCACTGCCCCCTACTACTCCCACCGCTGGCCAAGCCATCCCTCCACTCACTCACACCCCCTGTTATTCTGCGGCGACGGCAACCTCACACCACAGCCGAACCAGCGAACCCTCGTACTCCCCTCCGCGTGGGTATCCACTGTCGTGTCTTCCCCGGCTCTGTGTTGTCCCCTTCCTAGGCCTCGCCGTCGTCCACCGCCATGGTGCTCTCGGTGCGTTGTGGTGAATGTGGTCAACGACCGACTTCCATCGGAAGAGTACTGTACGTGGAGAGGCTGACACTTGGGTCCATGGCAGCCGCAAGGAAGTGCCTCCTTATTACGCGCAAAATAATTATTCCCCCACCTGACAGTGGGGACCCACCAGACGGGCGACCGTATTTCGCAAAAAAAACGTTTCCCCCTTGACTGCTGGGACCCACCAGCTACATCTTCACATGCAAGGAAGTGCGTCTGGGCAAAAAAAAAACGATTCGCCCCCCTGACTGCTGTGACCCACCAGCTACATCTTCGCACGCAAGGAAGTGCCTGACAGTCGGGACCCACCTTGTCGAAGCGTACATAGCATTGTCATTCTTGTCGCGAATGTGTACGTACATACTGGTCCATGTAGAGGCGCACACATGTCGTAGTAGAGGCGCGCACGTAGCATGTACACGTACGTACAACGGCCAGTGTGCAAGAAAGAAAATACGACCACGTACGTACATACGGGCAAGGTCTTGAACGCCTACTCGCACATACGTACAGCCAGGGCTCGTGTACATGGCTGGGTCGGAACGGAGAAACAACGTCGTCGTCGTGTTCATGGGGAGCCAACCGGCTGGGTCGGAACGGAAGGCATCATCGTGTTCATCGGGAGGGCTTGGACGAAACAGCCGATGGAAACGAGGCATGGCGTACCGCAGAACGGAGGAAACGGCCTTGTGTTCGACCGGCCATGTTCGAAACGGGATCCTATTCATTGGGAGGGGTCTGGTGATAACCCGCAAGTATAGGGGATTGCGACAGTTTTCGAGGGTAGAGTATTCAACCCAAATTTATTGATTCGACACAAGGGGAGCCAAAGAATATTCTCAAGTATTAGCAGTTGGGTTGTCAATTCAACCACACCTGGATAACTTAATATCTGCAGCAAAGTGTTTAGTAGCAAAGTAATATGATAGTAGTGGTAATGGTAACAAAAGTAACGGAAGAAAAAGTAATAGTTTTGGTATTTTGTAGTGATTGAAACAATAGCAACGGGAAAGTAAATAAGCGAAGAACAATATGTGAAAAGCTCGTAGGCATTGGATCAGTTATGGATAATTATGCCGGATGCGGTTCATCATGTAACAATCATAACATAGGGTGACATAGAACTAGCTCCAATTCATCAATGTAATGTAGGCATGTATTCCGAATATAATCATACGTGCTTATGGAAAAGAACTTGCATGACATCTTTTGTCCTACCCTCCCGTGGCAGCGGGGTCCTAATGGAAACTAAGGGATATTAAAGCCTCCTTTTAATAGAGTACCGGAACAAAGAATTAGCACATAGTGAATACATGAACTCCTCAAACTATGGTCATCACCGGGAGTGGTCCTGATTATTGTCACTTCGGGGTTGCCGGATCATAAAACATAGTAGGCGACTATAGACTTGCAAGATATGATCAAGAACACACATATATTCATGAAAACATAATAGGTTCAGATATGAAATCATGGCACTCGGGCCCTAGTGACAAGCATTAAGCATAGCAAAGTCATAGCAACATCAATCTCAAAACATAGTGGATACTAGGGATCAAACCCTAACAAAACTAACTCGAGTACATGATAGATCTCATCCAACCCATGACCGTCCAGCAAGCCTACGATGGAATTACTCACGCACGACTGTTGGCATCATGAAATTGGTGATGGAGGATGGTTGATGATGACGACGGCGACGATCCCCTCTCCCGAGCCCCGAACGGACTCAGATCAGCCTCCCGAGAGGTTTTAGGGCTTGGCGGCGGCTCCGTATCGTAAAACACGATGATTTCTTCTCCTTGATTTTTTTCTCCCCGAAAGCAAATATATAGAGTTGGAGTTGGCGTCAGAGGAGCTCCAGGGGGCCCATGAGGTAGGGGGCACGCCCTAGGGGGGAGGGGGCGCCCGCCACCCTCGTGGACAGGGTGTGGGCCCCCTGGTCTTCATGATTGGCAAGGATTTTTTGTTATTTCTGAAAAGACGTTCCATGGAGTTTCAAGTCATTCCGAGAACTTTTGTTTCTGCACATAAATAACACCATGGAAAGTCTGCTGAAAACAGTGTCAGTCCGGGTTAGTTCCATTCAAATCATGCTAGTTAGAGTCCAAAACAAGGGCAAAAGTGTTTGGAAAAGTAGATACGACGGAGACGTATCAACTCCCCCAAGCTTAAACCTTTTCTTGTCCTCAAGCAATTATGTTGATAAACTGAAAGTGATAAAGAAAAACTTTTACAAACTCTGTTTGCTCTTGTTGTTGTAAATATGTAAAGCCAGCATTCAAGTTTTCAGCAAAGATTATAACTAACCACATTTGCAATAACTCCTAGGTCTCATGTTTACTCATATCAATAGCATAATCAACTAGCGAGCAATAATAATAAATCTCGGATGGCAACACTTTCCCAAAACAATCATTATATGATATAACAGGATGGTATCTCGCTAGCCCTTTCTGAGACCGCAAAAAACATAAATGCAGAGCACCTTTAAAGATCAAGGACTGACTAGACATTGTAATTCATGGTAAAAGAGATCCAATCATAGTCATACCCAATATAAATTAATAGTAATGAATGCAAATGACAGTTGCGCTCTCCAGCTAGTGCTTTCAATAAGAGGGTGATGACTCAACATAAAAGTAAATAGATAGGCCCTTCACAGAGGGAAGCAGAGATTTGTAAAGGTGCCAGAGCTCGATTTTGAAATAGAGATAAATAATATTTTGAGCGGCATACTTTCACTGTCAACATAACAACTAAGAGATGGCTATATCTTCCATGCTACACACATTATAGGCGGTTCCCAAACAGAATGGTAAAGTTTATACTCCCCCTCCACCAACAAGAATCAATCCATGACTTGATCGAAGCAACGAGTGTCTCTAACTAGCAACAATCCCAGGGGGAGTTTTGTTTGCAATTATTTTGATTTAGTTTGCATAAAGCATGGGACTGGGCATCCCGGAGACCAGCCATTTTCTCGTGAATGAGGAGCGGAGTCCACTCCTCTTGAAAGTAACTCGCCTAACATGGAAGATAAGGGCAGCCCTAGTTGATACATGAGCTATTCGAGCATACAAAACAAAATGTTTATTTGAAGGTTTAGAGTTTGGCACATACAAATTTACTTGGAACGGCAGGTAGATACCGTATATAGGAAGGTATAGTGGACTCATATGGAATAACTTTGGGGTTTAAGGGATTGGATGCACAAGTAGTATTCCCGCTTAGTACACGTAAAGGCTAGCAAAAGACTGGGAAACGACCAACTAGAGAGCAACAACAGTCATGAACATGCATTAAAATTAATAAACATTGGATGCAAGCATGAGTAGGATATAATCCACCATGAACATAAATATCGTGAAGGCTATGTTGATTTGTTTCAACTACATGTGTGAACATGTGCCAAGTCAAGTCACTTAAATCATTCAAAGGAGGATACCACCCCATCATACCACATCACAACCATTTTAATAGCATGTTGGCATGCAAGGTAAACCATTATAACTCATAGCTAATCAAGCATGGCACGAGCAACTATGATCTCTAATTGTCATTGCAAACATGTTTATTCATAATAAGCTGAATCAAGAACGATGAACTCATCATACTTACAAAAACAAGAGAGGTCGAGTTCATACCAGTCTTTCTCATCTCACCACCCATCATATATCATCATAATTGCCTTTCACTTGCATGACCGAACGATGTGAATAATAATAATAAGAGTGCACGTGCATTGGACTAAGCTGGAATCTGCGAGCATTCAATAAACAGGAGAAGACAAGGCAATATGGGCTCTTGGTTAAATCAACAATAATGCATATAAGAGCCACTTCAACAATTTAATCATGGTCTTCTCCTATCGACCCCCAAAGAAAAGAAAAGAAATAAAACTATTTACACGGGAAAGCTCCCAACAAGCAAAAGAAGAACGGGAAATATTTTTGGGTTTTCTTTTTAATTATTACTATTACAACAAGAAAAGTAAACTACTACTGATTTTTTTGTTTTTTCTTAAAGTTTAACAAACACACAAGAAGAAAGCAAGAAAAATAAAATAAACTAGCATGGATATTACAGTGAAAGAGTATGAGCACAATCATCTAGCAATGAGTGTGTGTGAACGTAAATGTAATGTCAGTGGGAAATACGTACTCCCCCAAGCTTAGGCTTTTGGCCTAAGTTGGTTCATTGTCAGGGATGGCCTGGCGGATATCCGTAGGTGTAGCCGGGTCGCATCTTGCAATGAAGAGGACTCGACCGCCATCGGTGGCAGCCACCTCCGGATCCCAAGAGTAATCAGACTGTCGTGGAGGCTCAAATTGCGGCTCCGGGGCTGGTGTAGGGTTCCGGTAGGCTTGAACGGCCGCCCACGGAACGAGATACGGACCTTCAGATAAATTAAACAAGGAAGGAGCAGGCAAGGTAATAGTCTCAGGGTGATGTTTATTAAAGTACAATTTATATTTAAGCTCCCCTTCCCTATTCTTAACAATAAAGTCATGCGCTAGCATACTCTTATAATCTAAATAAGCACTAGGCAGCAATTTTTCTTCTTTCTCATAAACCCTAATGGGTATGTTAAAATGCGCAGCTAGGCGTGAAGCATAAATACCTGCAAATATGTGGCCCTTTGTACGGTTCAAACTTAACCGTTTAGCAATAATTCCGCCCATACTAATAGTGTTATCGCGGAATAAACCATGGAACAAAATGATAATATCAGGAACACTAAGGTTTCCATAGTTTCCGCGACCAATCAAGCAACGACTAGCAAATATTGCAAAGTAGCGTAAGACAGGAAAATGTATGCTAGTGATTCTTGCATCAGAAACCTTCCTGGTTTCTCCCACAGTGATGGTGTCAATAAATTCTTCCACATCTTTACGGTGTGGTTCATCTAAGGTACCCTCAAAGGGTATTTTGCAAACCTTGCAAAATTCAGTAATGGCATCTTCTCAACAATATCATATAAATGAAACTCTACTGAAGGAGGTGATTCCTTAGGAAAATAGTAGAAGTTTTGCACAAAAGCATTAGTGAGTAAGAGATACTGATGATGTTGGTCGCGGAGGAAGTCGGTGAGGCCAGCATTCTCAGCCAATGAATAAAAATCATCATAAATCCCGGCTGCTCTCAAGAAATCATCGGACGACCATCCACACAGCCGGACCTCCGCGGTACGAGGCAAATTAAATTTGGGCCTCTATGCTTCTTCATTTTGCTTTTCCTTCGAGCTTCGGCTCGATGAACCCCTCAAAAATATCTTCATTATTTTCTGAAATATTCTGAAATTTTTAGTAACTTCAAACAAAAGTGAACCAAGCTCAACAAGATTGATAGCAACTACTCCTACAAGTGCCTAGAGACTATATCAAGCATTAGAACCACTTGGAACCATATAAATTTGACATGCAAGCTCAAGAACATGGTCACCTAGGTAGCACAAATTTGCAATCAATAAAACACTAGAGCAAAAACTAATTGGACCAATGGAGGAGTCACATACCAAGGAGCAATCTCCCTAAGCAGTTTTGTGAGAGGTGCTTTGAGCAAGGAGATCGAGAATCACAGCAAAGTGAGCTAGAACTCGTGCTTGAGCTAGATATTCGTGTTTGTGGGAGGAAGAAGAACTATATGGGTGCAGGAATAAGTGGAGGAGGGCCACCATGGGCCCACGAGGCGGGCGCCACAGGGGTAGGGCGCGCCCTCCACCTCGTGCCTGTGTGGTTGACCCCCTGTGTTCTTAGTTCCATAAATCCTCAAATATTCTAGAAAAATCATATTTCATTTTCAGGGCATTTGGAGAACTTTTATTTTGGCGTATTTTTATATTGCATGTATAAATCAGAAAAGCATGACAGAAAATACTAATTTTACTTTATTTCAACTAAATAACAGAAAGTAGAAAGACGGTATAGAAAGTTGTGCCTTATAGTTTCATCCATCTCATGCTCATCAAAAGGAATCCACTAACAAGGTTGATCAAGTCTTGTTAACAAACTCATTCCGACTAACACGAAACCGGAGAAATTTCGAATAACACTATGTTACCTCAACGGGGATATGCACATCCCCAATAATAAGAATATCATATTTCTTCTTGACAGTAGGAAGAGGAAATTCAAAACCTCCAAATATAATCGATGGAATTTTCCCAATAGAGTTGATAATATGAACTTGAGGTTGTCTCCTCGGAAAGTGTATCGTGTGCTCATTACCATTAACATGAAACATGACATTGCCTTCGCTGCAATCAATAATAGCACCTGCAGTATTCAAAAAAGGTCTTCCAAGAATAATAGACATACTATCGTCCTCGGGAATATCAAGAATAACAAAGTCCGTTAAAATAGTAACGTTTGCAACCACAACAAGCACATCCTCACAAATACCAACAGGTATAGCAGTTGATTTGTCAGCCATTTGCAAAGATATTTCGATAGGTGTCAACTTATTCAAATCAAGTCTACGATATAAACAGAGAGGCATAACACTAACACCAGCTCCAAGATCACATAAAGCAGTATTAACATAATTTCTTTTAATGGAGCATGGTATAGTGGGTACTCCTGGATCTCCAAGTTTCTTTGGTATTCAACCCTTAATAGTTTATTTAGCAAGAATTGTGGTTTTTTCAGCTTCCGGGATCTTTCTTTTATTAGTGACAATATCTTTCATATATTTAGCATAAGGATTCATTTTGAGCATATCACCAATCGCATACGCAAAAAGATAGGTCTAATCATTTCAAAGAAAGCGCTCAAAATCCTCATCATCCTTTTTCTTGGATGGTTTGGGAGGAAAAGGCATGGGTTTCTCGAACCCATGGTTCCCTTTCTTTACCACGCTTCCTAGCAACAAAGTCTCTCTTATCATAATGTTGATTCTTTGATTGTGGGTTATCAAGATCAACAATGAGTTCAGCTTTCTACATCATTATCATTACTAGGTTGAGCATCATCATGAACATTATCATTAATATTTTCACTAGGTTCATGTTCATTACCAGATTGTGTTTCAGCATCAGACATAGAGATATCATTGGGATTCTCAGGTGGTTCTGCAATAGGTTTACTAGAAGTTTGCAAAGTCCTATCATTTTTCTTTTTCTTCCTTTCAGAAGAACTAGGTACATCAATATTATTTCTCTGAGAATATTGCTCAATTCTCTTAGGGTGGCCTTCAGGATACAAAGGTTCCTGAGTCATTCTACCAGTTCTAGTAGCCACTCTAACAAAGATAATCATTTTTCTTACTATTCATTTCATTGAGCAAATCATTTTGAGCTTTAAGTACTTGTTCTACTTGAGTGGTAACCATAGAAGCATGTTTGCTAACGAGTTTAAGTTCACCTCTAACATTAGCCATATAATCACCCAAGTGTTTAATCATATAAGCATTTTGTTTTAACTGTCTACCAAAGTAAGCATTGAAATCTTCTTGCTTAATCATAAAGTTATCAAACTCATCCAAGCATTGGCTAGCAATTTTAGCGGGAGGGATTTCAGCTCTATCATATCTATAGAGAAAATTTACCTTTACTACCTGTGTCGGGTTATCAAGACCAGGAGGTTCTTCAATAGGTAATGGATTAAGATCATAAGTTTCTTCAACAGGCGGTAGATTAAGACCATGTATTTCTTCAATAGGAGGTAAATTCTTAACATCTTTAGCCTTAATACCTTTTTCTTTCATAGATTTCTTTGCCTCTTGCATATCTTCAGGACTGAGAAATAGAACACCTCTCTTCTTCGGAGTTGGTTTAGGAATAGGCTCGAATTGGCTCAGAGCTGGCTCAGAAGTGTCCAATTATTCTCATTTGCCAACATATTATTCAATAGAATTTCAGCTTCATCCAAATTCTTTTCCCTGAAAATGTAACCAGCACAACTATCCGTGTAATCTCTGGAAGCATCGGTTAGTCCATTATAAAAGATATCAAGTATTTTATTTTTCTTAAGAGGATGATCAGGCAAAGCATTAAGTAACTTGATAAGCCTCCCCCAAGCTTGTGGGAGACTCTCTTCTTCAATTTGCACAAAGTTGTATATTTCCCTCAAAGCGGCTTGTTTCTTATGAGCAGGGAAATATTTAGCAGAGAAGTAATAAATCATATCCTGGGGACTAGGCACACAACCGGGATCAAGAGAATTAAACCATTTCTTAGCATCACCCTTTAACGAGAACGGAAATATTTTAAGGATATAAAAGTAGCGAGATCTCTCATCATTAGTGAACAGGGTGGCTATATCATTTAATTTAGTAAGATGTGCCACAACAGTTTCAGATTCATAGCCATGAAAAGGAACATATTCAACCAAAGTAATTATATCAGGATCAAGAGAGAATTCATAATCCTTATCGGCAACACGTATAGGTGAAGTAGCAAAAGCAGGTCGTGTTTCATTCTATCTTTAAGAGATTGCTTATTCCATTTAACTAATAACCTCTTGAGCTCATATCTATCTTTGCAAGCTAAAACAATGCAGAAGCTTCCATATCAAACACATAACCCTCAGGAATAACATGCATATCTTCATCATCACTTTCATCAATATAATCAGTTTCAATAATTTCTTTCTCTCTAGCCCTAGCAATTTGTTCATCAAGAAATTCACTAAGGGGCATAGTAGTATCAAGCATAGAAGTAGTTTCATCATAAGTATCATGCATAGCGAAGTGGCATCATCAATAACATGCGACATATCGTAACGAATAGCGTAAGTAGGTTTAGGTGACACAAGCTTACTCAAAACAGAACGTGAATCAAGTGCAGAGCTAGATGGCAGTTACTTACCTCCCCTTGTAGTTGAGGGATAAATTGTTGTCTTAGCGTCTTTCAAGTTCTTCATAGTGACCGGCAGATATAAATCCCAAGTGACTCAAAGAATAGAGCTATGCTCCGCAACGGGCGCCGTAAAATAGTCTTGAGAACCCACAAGTATAGGGGATCGCAATAGTTTTCGAGGGTAGAGTATTCAACCCAAATTTATTGATTCGACACAAGGGGAGCCAAAGAATATTCTCAAGTATTAGCAGTTGAGTTGTCAATTCAACCACACCTGGATAACTTAATATCTGCAGCAAAGTGTTTAGTAGCAAAGTAATATGATAGTAGTGGTAACGGTAACAAAAGTAACGGAAGCAAAAGTAATATTTTTGGTATTTTGTAGTGATTTAAACAATAGCAACGGGAAAGTAAATAAGCGAAGAACAATATGTGAAAAGCTCATAGGCATTGGATCGGTGATGGATAATTATGCGGGATGCAGTTCATCATGTAACAATCATAACATAGGGTGACACAGAACTAGCTCCAATTCATCAATGTAATGTAGGCATGTATTCCGAATATAGTCATACATGCTTATGGAAAATAACTTGCATGACATCTTTTGTCCTACCCTCCCGTGGCAGCGGGGTCCTAATGGAAACTAAGGGATATTAAGGCCTCCTTTTAATAGAGTACCGGAACAAAGCATTAGCACATAGTGAATACATGAACTCCTCAAACTATGGTCATCACCGGGAGTGGTCCCGATTATTGTCACGTCGGGGTTGCCGGATCATAATACATAGTAGCTGACTATAGACTTGCAATATAGGATCAAGAACACACATATATTCATGAAAACATAATAGGTTCAGATCTGAAATCATGGCACTCGGGCCCTAGTGACAAGCATTAAGCATAGCAAAGTCATAGCAACATCAATCTCAGAACATATTGGATACTAGGGATCAAACCCTAACAAAACTAACTCGATTATATGATAGATCTCATCCAACCCATGACCGTCCAGCAAGCCTACGATGGAATTACTCAAGCACGGCGGTGAGCATCATGAAATTGGTGATGGAGGATGGTTGATGATGACAACGACGACGAACCCCCCTCTCCGGAGCCCCGAACAGACTCCAGATCAGCCGTCCCGAGAGGTTTTAGGGCTTGGCGGCGGCTCCGTATCGTAAAACGCGATGATTTCTTCTCCTTGATTTTTTTCTCCCCAAAAGCAAATATATAGAGTTGGAGTTGGCATCGGAGGAGCTCCAAGGGGCCCACGAGGTAGGGGCATGCCCTAGGGGGGAGGGCACTCCCCCCACCCTCGTGGATAGGGTGTGGGCCCCCTGGTCTTCATCATTGGCAAGGATTTTTTATTATTCTGAAAAGACGTTCCGTGGAGTTTCAGGTCATTCTGAGAACTTTTGTTTATGCACATAAATAACACCATGGAAAGTCTGCTGAAAACAGCGTCAGTCCGGGTTAGTTCCATTCAAAATCATGCAAGTTAGAGTCCAAAACAAGGGCAAAAGTGTTTGGAAAAGTAGATACGGTGGGGACGTATCATCTAGCGTACCGCAAAACGGAGGAAACGGACCTCCTACGGTCAAAATGGGGGTCCTGTTGATCAGGAGGGGTGTGGCGTACCGCAAAACGGAGGAAACGGACTTGTGTCGGAGCGCTACGGTCGAAATAGGGGTCCTGTTCATCGGGAGGGGTGTGGCGTACTGCAAAATGGGACTCCACGGGATACTGTTCATCTCCACCGTCGACCCCCTCCAGCCTCCACGGGCTACTGTTCATCCACCGTCGACCTCCTCCAGCCTCCACCTACGACTGTTCATCCACGGGCTCCTGTTCATCCAGCCTCCACTGTGTGCTACTCCACCGACCAATGTTCAACCAGCCCTCTCCATGGACTCCTGTTCAACCACCCCTCCACGGGCTACCGTTCATCCAGCCCTCCACCATCTACTGTTCATCCAGCCCTCCAAGGGGTGGTCCTGTTCATCCAGCCCTCCACGGGGTCTTGTTCATCCAGCCCCAACTGGCTCGATCGATCGGGGTCCTGTTCATCCAGAGGCAACACCACGGGGTCCTGTTCATCCACCCCCATCGGGAACTGTTCATCCAACCAGCCCCCACCCCAGCAACGCTCACTGTTCATCCAGAAGCAGCATCGATCGGCTTAGTTAGCAGCAGTAGCAAAGGAATCGCTCGATTGGGTTCAGTTAACAGCCATCGATCTATCGCTCGGGTTCAGTAACGCGTAGCCTGCGGTGCAATCGCTCGGGTTCAGTTAGAGCCCAACGCCTTGCACCCACGCGCGTGCGTGTATGAGAGAAACGCGCATCGCTCGGCCCCGACCACCCACCGTAACCGAGAAGACCCTGATATTTTCCTCACCCTCGCTTCTACCACGGTTTTTCTGTCATGGACGGCCCAAAGAATGTCATGCAACTGCGTCTCCAGCCTGCCCAGGAAGAAAAGCCCATTTTCTGTCATGATTTTTGTCATAGAAGTAGGAGCCCACCACATCTATGATGATACCGGGTTTCGTCACAATTATCGTCATAGAAGTGTCATAAGTATGACAGAAAAAAATTTCGTTCGGCCCAAAATGTCACAGATGTGTATTTCTTTTGTAGTGTATTGTTCATCCACGGGCTACTGTTCATCCAGCCTACACCGGCTACTGTTCAACCAGCCCTCCACGGGGTCCTATTCATCCAGACCCAACCGGCTCGGGTGTGTGGCGGCCTCCTCGGGGTCCTGTTCATCCAGCGGCAATGGCCTACTACCACAAGGTCCTATTCATCTAACCCCCACTGGGAACTATTCATCCAATCCCAACCAACCGGCCAGACTCACCACGTCTCGACTCATTGAACGAACCCCCAACAACAGTCACTATTCATCAAGAGGCAGGTTTGATCGGCTTCAGTCAGCAGTAGTAGCGAAGGAATCGCTCGGGTCCAGTCAGCAGCGAAGGGATGGCTCGCTCGGGTTCAGTGACATGGCTAGTGCAATCGCTCGGGTTCAGTAAGCGAACACATCGCTCAGGTTCAGTTAGAGCCCAATGCCTCACACACACATGCGCGTACCTATACGAGAGAAACGCACAAACCTCCGTGCATTGCTCGGCCCCACTGTAACTGGGAACTCATTGAAATTTTCCTCGCCCTTGCTTCTACCATGATTTTTCCCATCATGGACGGCCCAAAGAACGTCATGTAGGTGCATCCCCGGCCCGCCCAGGGCGAAAAGCCCATTTTCTATCATGATTTTTTGTCATAGAAGTAGGAGCCCACCACATCTATGATGACATATGTTTTTGTCACAATTACATCGCAGAAGTGTCATAACCATGACAGGAAAAAAATCGTTCGGACCAAAATGTCATGGATGTGTCTTTTTTTGTAGTGAGGTGTGTTGTTGGTGCTGCAACAAGAGATCACATAAGTGAAACTGCTAATTATCGACTAGGGGGGTGAATAGGCGATTTTTACGAAGTCTTCAAAACACGAGGTCTCTGAAGACAAATAGTAAAAATGAACCTATTCATATGCAGCGGAAGATAGACTACACTAGAAGAGCAATAGTCAAGTAAGCAATATAGTGAAAGCACGAAGACTATCAGCAGCTAGGTAGTATGGACGAGGATGGAAGATAGTATGAAGCCAAACAGGAAATAGTCTTCACTCAGTGAAGTCAAACAGATCAGACAAGCAAGCAATGACTTCACGAATACAAACAGTAAAGTAAAGGGAAGTGGGGGATAGAACCAATTGCTTGGTGAAGACAAAGATTTGGTAGACCAGTTCCAGTTGCTGTGACAACTGTATGTCTGGTTATGGAGGCTGAGATTGAACTCAGAAGACCGCGTCTTCACCTTATTCCCCTTGAGCTAAGGACACCCAGTCCTCGCCCAATCACTCTGGTAAGTCTTGAAGGTAGACTTCCAAACCTTCACAGACTTTGTTCACCGGTGATCCACAATGTCTCTTGGATGCTCAGAACGCGACGCCTAACCGGCTGGAGGATTCACAGTCCTCAAGTGTAACAAGTCTTCAGGTCACACGGATAGAAAGACTTCAGTGATGCCTAACACTCTTTGGCTCTGGGTGTTTTGGGCTTTGTCCTTGCAAGGATATCTCCCTCTCTCTCTCTCTCTCTCTCAAAGGCTTCAGAGGTGGGTCGCTCTCAAACGACAAAAGCCCTGTACTAACTTTGAGCAGCCACCAATTTATGGTGTAGGAGGTGGGCTATTTATAGTCACGAGGCAACCCGAACTGATATGTCTGAAATGACCCTAGGTCACTAAGGAACCGACACGTGTCCAACGATCGGATTTCAAACACACGCGACAGCTTTATTTGGGCTACAAGCAAAGCTGACTCATCCAGCTCTGGATAAGATTTGCTCTCATTTTCTTCACTCGAAGACATAGGTTTTGGTTGAGCATCACATCAGTCACTCTGAATTTTTTCACTTGGACCCCACTTAACAGTGCGGTGGTTCCTGTCGGGGAAACGACACCTATGGGATCACAAGAATCCCTACTACGGTTGCCGGGGCGCAGGGTTGCGAGAAGAGCAGGATTAGTAACCAGCACAAGGATCGTTTACCCAGGTTCGGGCCGCGAGGATCCGTAAAACCCTAGTCTTGCTTTGGTGGGTGTATTTCAAAGAGTTATTGAGCTCTTGAACAAGCTGTGGTGAGTGCGTGGTTCGAAACAGCCGAATCCTTCTCCATTATGCAAACGCTATACTTTATCACTATGCGTTAGCAATAGTTGTAGAAGTAATACTTGATGAGATGACCACGACGCAACGATGGAGATCAAGGTGTCGAACCGGTGACGATGGAGATCAAGGTGTCGAACCGGTGACGATGGAGATCATGACGATGCTTTGCAGATGGAGATCAAAAGCACAAGATGATGATGGCCATATCATGTCACATATTTTGATTGCATGTGATGTTTATCCTTTACGCATCTCATTTTGCTTAGTACGACAGTAGCATTATAAGATGATCCCCTTCACTAAATTTCAAGATAAAGGTGTTCTCCCCGAGTATGCACCGTTGCCAAAGTTCGTCGTTTCGAAGCACCTCGTGATGATTGGGTGTGATAGACTCTACATTCACATACAACGAGTGTAAGAAAGTTTTACACATGCAGAATACTTGGGTTAAACTTGATGAGCCTAGCATGTACAAACATGGTCTCAGAACACTGGAGACCGAAAGGTCGAACGTGGGTCATATAGTAGATATGATCAACATGGAGATGTTCACCGTTAATGACTACCCCATCTCACCTGATGATCGGACATGGGTCAGTTTATTTGGATCATGTATCACTTATATAACTTGAGGGATGCTTATTTTAGTGGGAGTTCATTACTAATTTGATTAATTGAACTTAATTTATCATGAACTTAGTCTTATAGTTTTGCATATATATGTTATAGATCAATGACCCAAGCTACCGTTCCCCTGAATTTTATTGCGTTACTGGAGAAAGCTAAGTTGAAAGATGATGATAGAAACTACACGGACTGGGTCCATAACTTGAGGATTATCCTCGTTGCTGCACAAAAGAATTATGTCCTTGATGCACCGCTAGGTGATAGACCTCCTGCAGGAGTAAATGCAGATGTTTTGAACATCTGGTAGGCTCGATCTGATGACTACTCAATAGTTCAGTGTGCCATGCTTTACGGCTTAGAACCAGGACTTCAAAGACGTTTTGAACATCATGGAGCATATGAGATTCGGGTTGGCTAGAAAATAGGTGTGGGTGGTCTTTGCGTAGATCATCCTCTCGTTCCCAGGTGGCTTCATCCTCGGTGTGGTGGCTCCACTGAACTTTGCAAAACTTGATAACCTTGCTGCGGGTGACTCGGCTGGCAAACTCAAGAATCCTAACTGGCTTCTCCTCATAAGTCAAATCACTGTCCAACTGAATCGCCTCCAAGGGTACTGTATCTCTTAACGGTATATCGGCCATCTCAGCATGACACTTCTTCAACTGTGAAACGTGAAATACATCGTGAACTCCTGACAGTCCCTCCGATAACTCCAACCTGTAGGCAACTTCTCCCATCTGTTCCAAAACACGATACGGTCCTACAAATCTCGGGGCTAACTTTCCCTTAACTCCAAAACGTTTCACTCCTCGCAAGGGAGATACTCGCAGATATGCTCTATCTCCAATTTCATAGGTTAGCTCCTTGCATTTCGAGTCTGCATAACTCTTCTGCCTGGACTGAGCAATCTTCAATCTATCACGAATCAGCTTAACCTTTTCTTTAGACTCCTTGATTAGGTCTGGTCCAAACAACTGGGTGTCTCCTACTTCATCCCGCATCAACGATGTTCTGCACCTTCGTCCATACAGGGCTTCGAACGGTGCCATCTTCAAACTGGCTTGGTAGCTATTGTTGTATGAGAACTCTGTGTAAGGCAAATTGTCATCCCAACTAGATCCATAATCTAGCACACAGGCTCTCAACATATCTTCCAGAATCTGGTTGACTCTCTCGGTCTGTCCATCCGTCTGCGGGTGAAATGTTGTACTGAACTCTAATCTCGTACCCAAAGTCTGGTGTAACTGATGCCAAAACTTTGAGGTAAACTATGTTCCTCTATCTGATACGATGGTCCTCGGAACTCCATGCAGATATACGACCCTGGACATATATATCTTGGCCAACTTCGCACTTGTATAAGTGATTTTCACTGGGATAAAGTGAGCCACTTTGGTCAAGCGATCAACTACTACCCATATAGAATCATATCCTGATTTGGTCCTGGGCAAACCAGTGATAAAATCCATGCCAAGCTTATCCCACTTCCATTCAGGTATCGGCACAGGCTGTAACAGTCCTGCTGGCTTTTGATGCTCTGCCTTCACTCTCTGACATACATCACATACGGCTACATACTCGGCAATATCCTTCTTCATACCCGTCCACCAGAAACGTTCCTTCAAATTCAAATACATCTTGGTGTTTCTGGGGTGTATCGAGTATGGTGAGTCATGAGCCTCCTGAAGTATTAACTTCACGATCTACGGGTCATTGGGCACGATATCCGGTCCTCAAACCATAAGGTATCGTGCTCATCCTCACGAAAACCTTTGGCCTTTCCTTTGCTCATCTTCTCCTTTATCTCGGCAATCTCTTCGTCATCCTTCTGAGCTTCCCGAATCTTACCCAACAATGTTGACTGAACCTCCATTGTTGCAAAAAAACCTCTAGGAACAATCTCTAATCGAAGTTCCATAATATCCTCTGCTAACTCCTTTGGCAATCCCGTACTCTCTAGGATATTAGCATAACTCTTTGGGCTCAAGGCGTCTGCTATGACATTGGCCTTTCCTGGATGATAGTGTAGCTTCATGTCATAATCCTTTATAAGCTCCAACCATCTCCTCTGTCTAAGGTTCAGCTCATACGTGTGAAAATGTACTTCAAACTCTTATGATCCGTGTACACATCACAACGATTTCCAATAAGGTAATGCCTCCAAGTCTTCAATGCATGCACTACGGCTGCTAGCTCCAAATCATGCGTGGCATAATTCAACTCGTGAGGTTTTAGTTGTCGCGAGGCGTACTAAACAACTCTTCCGTCCTGCATAAGCACGCTTCCAAGTCCTAAGCGAGAGGCGTCGCAATACACTTGGAAATCCTTATGTATATCTGGCAGTGTCAGCACTGGGGCTGTGGTCAAATGTTTCTTCAACTCCTGGAAACTTGCCTCACAATCTTCCGTCCATTTAAACTTAGTATCCTTCTTCAATAACTCCGTCATTGGTTTCGCAATCTTGGAAAAATTCTCAATGAATCTCCGATAGTATCCTGTGAGTCCAAGAAAATCATGCGGATCTCGCTAATCAAGTGGGTGCCAACCATTCAAAGGATCGAACAACCTTTGAGGTCTCATCGCTATACCTTCTCCTGATATAACATGTCCAAGGAATCCGACTTCCTTCAACCAAAACTCGCATTTGCTGAACTTGGCATACAACTTATGTTCCCTGAGTTTCTCGAGAACTAATCGCAAATGCTCCTTGTGCTCCTCTTCATTCTTCGAATATACCATAATATCATCAATAAACACCACACCAAACTTGTCCAAATATTCCATGAATACTTTATTCATCATGCTCATGAAATAGGCAGGAGCGTTAGTCAGTCCAAACGACATGACCGTATACTCGTATAATCCATACCGCGTGGTGAATGCTGTCTTTGGTATATCCTTCTCTCGAATCTTCAACTGATGGTATCCCGATCGCAAATCAATCTTCGAAAACACCTTAGCTCCTTGCAGCTGATCAAACAGATCATTGACATCGGCAGTGGGTACTTGTTCTTAATCATCACTTCATTCAAAGCCCGATAATCAACAACCATTCTTAGGGATTTATCCTTCTTCTCAACCAAAAGCACTGGGGCTCCCCAAGGTGATGAACTCCTTCGAATGTAACCTTTCTCCAATAACTCCTTGATCGGTTTCTTAATCTCCTCCAGATCATTCGCGGGCATCCGATAGGGTCTTTGGATACTGGCCCTGTACCTGGCAATAGCTCTATCAAAAACACAATGTCTCGATCTGGTGGCATGCCTGGTAACTCCTCTGGAAAAACATCCAGGTAATCCTTCACTATAGTCACTTCCTCATGAACAACTCCCGTGAGGGTATTCACTTGGCTCCTCCTAGGCACATGCCTGGATACATACTTAATCCTCTTTCCCTCCGGGATGGTGAGATAAATCGACTTACTAGCACAGTCAATACTTCTTCCATACTTTGACATCCAGTCCATGCCTAATATCACATCCAATCCTTGTGACTCCAAGATAATTAGGTCGGACGGAAAAACATGGGTGCCCATGGTTAAGGGTATCTGGACGCACCATCGGCTAGCCATATATTCTGCTCCGGGTGAACTCACTAAAATAGGGGTCTTAAGGGTTTGGGTTGGTAGTTTAAACTTATCCAAGAATCCCCTTGATATGTATGAATGAGATGCACCAGTATCAAAAAGAACAACTGCAGTAAATGACTTAACCAAAAACTTACCTATAACCGCGTCTGGCTGCTCTTTAACCTCCTCCATGTTAACGTGGTTCACTTGTCCTTTGTTGAATGGATTGGGCTTCTTCCCAGCGCTCCCATTTCCGTTTCCATTCTTCCCTTCAGGGCACTCCGTGGCATAGTGTCCAGTCTTCCCGCACTTAAAGCAAGTAACGTGACTTAGGTCTCTTTTGGCGGGTGTGGCTGGATTGGGGCGGTTCTGATTGTTGTTGGCTTTGTTCCCATTCCCATTGTTAGAACCATTGTGGTTATGCGATCCTCCTCCGGCGTGGTTATGACCTCCATGGTTATGAACAAGTCCTCCCGAGTTCGGGGTTAGGTGAGGCTTCACGAGCTCCTGAGTTATACCTCCCTTGTCCATACTTCCTCTTACGGCTCTCAATCTGCTGCTACTTCCCTTCAATCATAAGAGCCTTATCTACCAACTCCTGGTAGTTGTTGAAGGTTGCTACCATCAACTACATACTCATCTCATCATTCAGCCCTTCCATAAACATATCTTGCTTCGCGGCATCTGTGGCCACATCATCAGGGGCATAGCGAGATAACTTGCTAAACTCATCCATGTACTGAGCCACAGTACGGTTCCCCTGGCGTAAGTTGTGAAACTCACGCTTCTTCATATTCATGGCTCCAGTTGAGATATGGGCTGTGCGGAAAGCTTGCTGAAACTGGTCCCAAGTGACATTGGCTATGGGGAATGTGGATGTGTAATTCTCCCACCATGAGGCTGCTGGTCCATCCAATTGATGTGCGGCAAAGCGCACCTTCTCAAAGATATGTGCAACTGCGGTGGTCAACTCCTTCCAATACAAAGCATAGCCAATCATCAAAGAACTATAGGCTCGGTGCTCTTGGAAAACACCGGTAATTTGTAACCTTAGAAAACGGGCTAGGTTGTCAACAGGCGGCGGGTTGTTGTTGTTGTTTCCCTGGTTCTGAACTAGCAATTGCATCAAGGCATTCTGCTGCTGGATCAACTGGGTGAGCTCCGGCGGGAAGGCAAAACCGGTGTCACGTCTTCAGAAGCGACCGGACCTCAAAGCGATCGATCTACGTGCTCGATGTCATCCCTGGATCAGTAATGCTGACACCACACAATACTCGGAGGATTTATAACAGAGTAGCAATCACACACTTATTACAATCGAATGTCTCAAGAGAGAACTTAATAAATAAATATGGCTTAAGGCCATCTAAATACGATAACAGCGGAAGGCTTGGAAGAATAAGCGAGTCCATCAACTCCAACGGCATCACCGAGTATAGAACCACGACCTAAGCACCTTACTCGTCGTCTGAAAAGTCTGCAACATGAAACGTTGCAGCTCGAAAACGGGTCAAAGACATGTAATATGTCGGCAATGTAACGCATAGAGAGTAATGAAAGAATAAGCTATACTACATGCATATATGGCTGGTGGAAAGCTCTATGGTTACGATTTTTATGAAAAGCCAATTTTTCCCTACCGCAAAGGAATAAATTTATTTAACTATCATGGTGGTTGTTAAACATTGAGAATGGTTGATGACATTCTCAATCCCAATTAAAAGTACTCATTAGAAACCCAACAATATTAATTAGAAGTAACATGATGAGATTCACATGATATCCAAGTACTAGATACTCAAGATGTCCATAACCGGGGACACGGCTAACCATGATTAGTTTATACACTCTGCAGAGGTTTATGACTTTTCCCCACAAGACTCGATCTCCTCCGTTGATTTCTCGCACTACATGGTGTTTGAGAAGCGGATGACCGAGACATAGCCTTTCTAAGCGCTTAGCACCTTACATGTGGGTAGACCGCACACCTACTTTCCCCGACATCCGCTAGTCTACCCGTAAGAGTTCGCACAACTTAATCAACTATGCGAGCCCATAATGGCTTGTGGTTGCACACGGAAGTTTCTAGTTTGAATAATCTCATGATCCCTTTGAGCACAGGTGGCGGTCCAAGAAATACTGAGCAAATCTGATAGAAACCAGTGCCTCAATCCACCCAGATGTGTGTTTAAGTTGCCACCTTAAATAAACCATTAATTTAACAATCTCACATCTGTCATGGAATACACTCACCCAATCCACGTCTACTAGCATAGCATGGCATAATAAGCAAACGTAGAAGTAACTCCCAAGGGTTTGATAATAAAACAGGTACTAGGTACTACCTCAATCTACTTCCCAAAACCCACAATTTAATTAGATCCTAACCATGCAATGTTTGAGGATTGATCTAATGCAATAAAAACTGGGTATGAGAAGAGATATGATCAAAGTGTTACTTGCCTTGCTGATGATCCGCGAAACCTAGAGACTCGAAGTAACAAAGCGCACTCGGTATTCTATCGCAGACAAACAAACAAGCATACAATAAGTATTCACCTAATGCACAGGTAAAATTCAAATAGATCTAACCAGATAGTTCAACTTAAGAACTCCGGTTTGCAAAAAGAATCAAATCAAACGATGCAACGAAAGTCAAACGGCGGAAGAAAACAACTTCGTTTTACTAATCTGGATCTAAGTCAAATTTTACAGAAGCAAAAACTTGTTTAAGTAGGTTATTCGGAAAGAGGGTTTCGAGATGAAACTCTAGGCGCTTGAATGGCCTGATTTCGATAAACGAGCGAAAAGTTATACTAAAACGAAAATCGGATCAGGAATCGCGATCAGAAAAAATCACGAATAAAATCCGAGAAAAAAGAAAAGGGACGAACAGGTTAACGAACGGACGTTCGTTAACTAAACTAATCTAACGAACGCGTTCGTTAAAAACGAACAAACGAATGAACGTTCGCTAATTAACCTAACCGGGAAAAAACCGATCTAATAAAAAAACGAAAACTAAAAAAATCCGAAAATAAACCAAAGAAAAATCCGCTCGGTTTTTAAAAAAAACTGGCGGCACGGTTTACGAGGCGGCAGCGAACCTCGGCGGCCGGGTCGGCGGCGAGTCGGTGGCGGGGTCCCGCGATTTGGCGGCGGCAATGGCGGCGATCCGGCGGCAAGCGGATCGGCTAGGGTTAGGGTTTCGGCCGTGGGGGCGGCTTGGTCGGTGAGGCGGGAAGCTAGGATTGGGCGGCGCTATTTAAAGGCGCCCGAGCGGAGTCCTCTCGCACGGCCTGAAGGTTGGTCTGCGCTTTATAAATAATTCACTTGAAGAAAAATAAAAAGAAATACTAAACGGACTCCAAAAATCCCAAAATAAATTTTACCCGGCTTCTAAAATCAAGCCGGACTGGATGAACATTTATTTGGGGCCTAAATGCAATTTTGAAAAATGCGCATTTTTCCTAAATTCAAATAAAATGGCGAAAAACTCCAAAATAAAATCTTATTTGATTTTATTATTAAATCTTTATTATTTCTTTATTTTGGGAAAGTCATTTTATTCCCTCTCTCATATTTTGATATTAGAAATAATTGAAGATAAAATAATTAAAATCAAATGATCCTATTTTCAAAATTTGAGAAAACTCAAATATGAAAATAGCGAAATCCCCAACTCTCTCCGTGGGTCCTTGAGTTGTGTGGAATTTCTAGGATCGAGCAAAAATGCAACAAAATATGATATGCAATGATGCTCTATGTATAACATTCCAAATTGAAAATTTGGGATTACAAACCTACCCCTTAAGATGAATCTCGCCCTCGAGATTCGGGTTGGCTAGAAAATAGGTGAGGTGGTCCTTAAGCAAATCTTCCTCTCGCTCCCGGTGGCTTCATCCTCGGTGTGGTGGCTCCATTGAACTTTGCAAAACTTAATGACCTTGTTGCAGTGACTCATTTGGCATACTCCAGAATCTTGACTGGTTTCTCCTCGTAGGTCAAATCATCATTCAACTGAATCGCCTCTAGTGGCACAATATCTCTCAGTGGTATATCAGCCATCTCTGCGTGACACTTCTTCAACTGAGATACATGGAACACATCATGAACTCCTGACAATCCTTTGGGTAGTTCCAACATGTACGCAACTTCTCCCATGCGTTCCAAAACACGATAAGGTCCTACAAATCGTGGCGCTAACTTTCCTTTAACACCAAAACGCTTAACTCCTCGAAGTGGCGATACTCGAAGATAAACTCGGTCTCCGACTTCGTATTCTGTCTCCTTGCGTTTTGAATCCGCATAACTCTTCTGTCTTGACTGGGCTACCTTGAGCCTATCGCGAATTAACTTTACTTTCCGTTCAGACTCCTTAATCAAATCCGGTCCAAACAACTGGCGTTCTCCAACTTCATCCCACAACAACGGGGTTCTGCACCTCCTTCCGTACAAGGCTTCGAAAGGTGCCATCTTCAAACTGGTTTGTTAACTGTTGTTATAAGAAAACTCCGCATACGGCAAGTTGTCATGCCAACTTGATCCATAATCCAAAGCACAAGCTCTAAGCATATCCTCCAAAATCTGGTTGACTCTCGGTTCTTCCATCTGTTGCATGGATGAAAAGTCATGCTAAACTCGACTGGTTCCCAAAGTTTCGTGCAACCGCTTCCGAACTTTGAGGTGAATTGGGTTCCTTCCGTCTTCACGATACTCCTCGGAACTCCATGCAAGCATACAATCCTAGTCATGTATATCTTAGCCAACTTGTCACTGCTGTAGGTAGTCTTTACTGGAATGAAATGAGCTACCTTCGTCAAATGATCGACTACAACCCAAATCGAGTCATAGCCTGAACGAGTCCTGGGCAATCCCGTGATGAAATCCATACCTAGTTTATCCCACTTCCATTCGGGTATAGGCAATGGTCAGTAACAATCCTGGCCGCTTCGATGTTACGCCTTCACCCTCGACATACATCACAAACTGCTACGTACTCTGCAATATCCTTCTTCATTCCACCACCGTAAAGTATCCTTCAAATCCAAATACATCTTGGTATTTCTGGGTGAATCGAATATGGTGAATCATGTGCCTCTTGTAGAATCAACTTCCTGATCTCCGGGTCATTGGGCACATAAACTTGGTCTTCAAACCATAGGGTATCGTGCTCATCCTCACGAAATCCCTTAGCCTTTCCTTCGCTCATTTTCTCCTTTATAGAGGCAATCTCTTTGTCAGTCTTCTGAGCTTCCCTGATCTTGTCCATCAAGGTTGGTGAATCTCCAATCTTTGCTACATAGCCTCGTGGAACTATTTCTAAACATAGCCCCCGAAACTCCTCGGCTAATTCCTTTGGTAAACCTCCGGTCATTAGTGTGTTGACATGACTCTTACGGCTCAACGCGTCTGCTACAACGTTAGCCTTTACGGGGTGATAATGTAATCTCATATCATAATCTTTAATAAGCTCCAACCATCTCCTCTGCCTGAGATTTAACTCCTTCTGCGTGAAGATGTACTTCAAACTCTTGTGATCCGTATACACCTCACGATGGTTTCCAATGAGGAAATGTCTCCATGTTTTCAATGCATGCACTACGGCTGCTAACTCCAAACCATGCGTGGCATAGTTTAGCTCATGAGGCTTAAGCTGTCGTGAAGCATACGAAACAACTCTTCCCTCCCCGCATAAGCACCGCTCCAAGTCCTCGGCGTGAAGCGTGTAATAAACTTCGTAATCCTTGCTTTGGTGCAGCAGATTAATACCGTGAGGTAACCAAATGTTTCTTCAACTCTTGGAAACTAGTCTCACACTCCTCAGTCCAAATAAACTTGGTATCCTTCTTCAACAATTCTGTCATAGGCTTCGCAATCCTTGAGAAATTCTCAATGTATCTCCGGTAGTATCCTGCGAGTCCAAGGAAACTCCGGATCTCTCCAACTGTTGTTGGCGCTTCCCAGTTTGTCACGGTGACAACATTAGTGGGGTCTCATCGCTATACCTTCTCCGGATATAACATGTCCGAGAAATCCAACTTCCTTCAACCAAAACTCACACTTCTTGAACTTGGCATATAATCGTGTTCTCTCGAAGCTTCTCGAGTACCAAACGCAAATGCTCCTTATGTTCCTCTTCATTCTTCGAGTAAACCAAAATATCATCAATGAACACCACGACGAACTTATCCAAAAACTCCATAAACACTTTGTTCATCATGTTCATAAAATAGGCAGGTGCGTTAGTCAGACCAAATGACATAACGGTATACTCATACAGCCCGTGCACAGTGGTAAAAGCCGTCTTAGGTATATCCTGCTCTCGAATCTTCAATCGATGGTACCACGATCGCAAATCGATCTTGGAAAACACCTTAGCTCCTTGCAATTGGTCAAACAAGTCATTGTTCATCGCCAGTGGGTACTTGTTCTTAATGGTCACTTCATTCAATCCGCGATAATCAACAACCATTCTTAATGATCCATCCTTCTTCTCCACTAGAAGTACTGGTGATCCCCAAGGTGAAGAACTTGGGCGAATAAAACCTTTATCCAAAGAACTTCTTAATCGCTTCTTAATTTCCTCCAAATCTTGGGCCGCATCCTATACGGTCTCTTAGATATCGGCCCGGTGCTGGCAAGAGTTCAATCAGAAATTCAATGTCTCTATCGGTGGCATGCACAGCAACTCTTCCGAAAACACATCGAAATCCCTTACCACCGGTACTTCCTCCCGCACAACTCGATAAGGAATTTACATGTGCTCTCCTCGGCTCATGCTTAGTGATACATACTTGATTCTCCTTCCTTCCGTGTCGTAAGCAAAATTGTCTTGCTGGCGCAATCGATGTTTCCTCCATACGTCGATAACCAATCCATACCAAGAATTACATCCAATCCTTGGGATTCCAATATAATTAAATCCGTTGGGAAAACATGCCTCCCTATACTTAATGCCACTTGAAAACATCCTTGACTGGCCATATACTCCGCTCCCGGTGAACTTACTAGCATGGGTGTCTTGAGAGTCCTAGTGGGCAGGCTAAACTTATCCACAAATCCCCTTGATATATATGAATGCGATGCACCAGTATCAAAAAGAACAACTGCAGTAAATGACTTAACCAAAAACTTACCTATTACTACTTCTGGCTGAACTTCAACCTCCTCCACGGTAACGTGGTTCACTTGTCCCCTGTTGAAAGGGTTCGGCTTCTTTCCTGAGCTTGCATTGCCATTACCATTTTGGCCTTACGGACAATCATTTGCATAATGCCCGATCTTGCGGCACTTAAAACAAGTGATGTGGCTCAGTTCTACCTTGGATGGTGTTGGCCGGGTTGGTGCGGTTTTGTCCATTGCTTCCTCCATTCCGTTCCCATTCTTGGTGCCATTATGGTTGTGCGAGCTACCTCCTCCATGGGTATGCTGAAATTGTCCTCCTGTCTTCGGGGTAAAGCGAAGTTTCTGCTGAGCTCCAGAGTTATTCTTCCCCTGCCCATACTTTCTCTTGCGATTGTCAATCTACTGCTGCTTCCCTTCACATAAGAGCACGATCTACTAACTCCTGGTAGATATTGAAGGTGGCTACCATCAACTGCATGCTCAGCTCATCATTCAGTCCTTCTAGAAACTTCTCCTACTTAGCTGCATCCGTAGCAACGTCATCTGGGGCATAACGTGCTAACTTACTAAAATCATCTACATACTGGCCAACTGTCTGTCCTCCTTGGCGCAAGTTGTGAAACTCACGCTTCTTCATGGCCATAGCTCCTGCTGAAACATGGGCAGTATGGAAGGCTTGATGAAACTGATCCCATGTGACAGTGTCTACAGGGTAAGTGGCTGTAAAATTCTCCCACCATGCTGCTGCGGGTCCTCCAAGCTGATGTGCAGCAAACTTCACCCTTTCTCCATCCGTACATCCTGCAGTGGTCAACTCCTCCCTATATTACGGAGCCAATCATCTGCTACAATCGGCTCGGTGCTCTTTGGAAAACACCGGTGATTTAGCCTTAAGAAACGGGTCAAATGGTCAATGTGGTGGTGGCGGTGGGTTGTTGTTGTTGTTGTTGTTGCCTTGGTTACTGTACCAATGTTTGAATCAAGGCATTACTCTTGAATCAACTGAGTGATCTCTGGCGAGAAAACAAATCCGGGGTCGCGTCTCGGAGGCATCTGAGGGTTTAAATAAAAGACGAGAGTTAAGAATAGAATGAGGTCTAGAGAGAAACACTACCCATATGCACATGAGACAAATCACACAATATCACTCCAATCAATTCAAACAAAGGCATACAACGGTCTATCTATCGTTACAAAGTGCTGGAACTAAAACTAATTTAAAATGGGGGAAATCTACTACTGTTATGATGGTCAACTAGAAAAACTGCTTCGATGAAGACTCCATGATATCCGCTCCAGCTTCATCTTCGAAATCATCATCACTAGGATCGGAATCGGTGTCGTCGATGATGATGTAGTTCTCTGGACAGGTGCAATCTTCATCTTCTCCTCCGGGTGCTGAATTTCCCATGGGTTCTTCAATCTTCTCCTTAAGATCGCCGTTTTGTCCCACTAGAGCTACAATCTCCTCCATGTAGTCCTTGCGAGTGGCCTTCAGTTCTCCTTCTAGTTCGATAATCTTGGCTTTTGCTGTCTTCAACTCCATCATGTCTGCGCACATCTGGTTCTCCTGGCGTTGAATGTGCTGGTTTAACTCCTGGATGAAAGCTGCAATGGACCGGTCCTTCTTAGTGCCAACTATCTCCCATTGTTCATCTCGGCGCCCGCAAATTTGGTAGATAGTATCCTTGAGGTCTTCTTTGTAAACTTCTCCAATGCGTCCCATGGTTATGTGAGCTGCCATGCTCTTTCCCAGACTCCAGGTTGGTGCATTGAAAACACACTCTGTGGGCTCCGTGATTGGCGCAAACGTCCTTCCGGGAACTTGAGCTTGAATCTTCCAGCGCTCTTCTTCGGGTAAAGTGGAATTGTAGGTCCCGATGAAGCTTGGTAATCCGATGTTCAGGTACTTAGTGACTTCCTTCGTGTGTCGTCCAAGGGTGTAACTTCATCCATTTGAGTGAACTTGATCCTCGCTTAGTCATCCTAAAGGAGTAGAAAAGATGAGGAGTTAGAAATGAGAAGAGAGAGTAGTGGTCTAGGGCTTTAGCTTAATGGTCGTGTCCTACAGTCAGCGTGTGCTCTGATACCATCTTTGTAGCGACCAGACCTCAAACGATGGATTTACGTGCTCGGTGTCATCCTGGATCAAGAATGTCGACACCACACAAGATTTTCGGAGGATTTATAACAGAGTAGCAATCACACACTTATTACAATCGAATGTCTCAAGAGAGAACTTAATAAAATAAATATGGCTTAAGGCCATCTAAATACGATAACATCGGAAGGCTTGGAAGAATAAGCGAGTCCATCAACTCCAACGGCATCACTGAGTATAGAACCACGACCTAAGCACCTTACTGTCGTTCTAAAAGTCTCGCAACATGAAACGTTGCAGCCCGAAACGGGTCAAGACATGGAATATGCTGGCAATGTAACACATAGAGAGTAATGAAAGAATAAGCTATACTACATGCATATATGGCTGGTGGAAAGCTCTATGGTTACAGCTTTTTGTAAAAGCCAATTTTTCCCTACTGAAAAGGAATAAATTTATTTAACTATCATGGTGGTTGTTAAACATTGAGAATGGTTGACACATTCTCAATCCCAATTAAAAGTACTCATTAAAAACACAACAATATTAATTAGAAGTAACATGATGAGATTCACATGATATCCAAGTACTAGATACTCAAGATGTCCATAACCGGGGACACGGCTAACCATGACTAGTTTATACACTCTGCAGAGGTTTGCGCACTTTTCCCCACAAGACTCGATCTCCTCCGTTGATTTCTCGCACTACATGGTGTTTGAGAAACGGATGACCGAGACATAGCCTTTCAGAAGCGCTAGCACCTTACATGTGGGTAGACCGGTACACCTACTTTCCCCTACATCTGCTAGTTTACCCGTAAGAGTTTGCACAACTTAATTAACTATGCCAGAGCCCATAATGGCTTGTGGCTGCACACGGAAGTTTCTAGTTTGAATAATCTCATGATCCCTTTGAGCACGGGTGGCGGTCCAAGAAATACAGGCAAATCTGATAGAAACCAGTGCCTCAATCCACCCGGATGTGTGTTTAAGTTGCCACCTTAAATAAACCATTAATTTAACAATCTCACATCATCATGGAATACACTCACCCAATCCACGTCTACTAGCATAGCATGGCATAATAAGCAAACGTAGAAGTAACTCCCAAGGGTTTTGATAATAAAATAGGTAATAGGTACTACCTCAATCTACTTCCCAAAACCCACAATTTAATTAGATCCTAATCATGAAATGTTTGAGGATTGATCAAGTGCAATAAAAACTGGGTATGAGAAGAGGTATGATCAAAGTGTTACTTGCCTTGCTGATGATCCGCGAAACCTAGAGACTCGAAGTAACAGGCGGCGCACTCCGGATATTCAATCGCAGACAAACAAACAAGCATACAATAAGTACTCATCTAATGAACAGGTAAAACTGAAATAGATCTAACCAGATAGTTCAACTTAAGAACTCCGGTTTGCAAAAAGAATCAAATAGTTCAACTTAAGTCAAACGGCGGAACAAAACAACTTCGTTTTGCTAATCTAGATCTAAGTCAAATTTTACAGAAGTAAAAACTTGTTTAAGTAGGTTATTCAGAAAGAGGGTTTCGAGATGAAACTCTAAGCGCTTGAATCGCCTAATTCCGATAAACGAGCGAAAAGTTATACTAAAACGAAAATCGGATCAGGAATCGCGATCAGAAAAAATCACGAATAAAATCCGAGAAAAAAGAAAAGCGACGAACAGGTTAACGAACGGATGTTCGTTAACTAAACTAATCTGACGAACGCGTTCGTTAAAAACGAACGAACGAACGTTCGCTAATTAACCTAACCGGGAAAAAAACCGATCTAATAAAAAAACGAAAACTAAAGAAAACCCGAAAATAAACCGAAGAAAAACCTGCTCGGTTTTTTTAAAAAACCGGCGGCACGGTTTACGAGGCGGCGGCGAACCTCGGCGGCGGGGTCGGCGGCGAGTCGGCAGCGGGTCCCAACGGCGATTGGCGGCGGCGGATCCGGCGGCCAAGCGGATCGGCTAGGGTTAGGGTTTTGTAGATTGGTGACGGCGACTTGGTGGGCGTGAGCGGCTCGGTGGGGCGCCGGGGTGGCGCTATTTAAAGCGCCCCGAGCAGAGTCCCGCTGGGCACGGCCCAAGGTCGGTCTTGGCGTTTTTAATAAATAATTCCGTGCGTAAGAAAAATAAAAGAAATACTAAACGGACTCCAAAATCCCGAAATAAATTTTCCCGGCTTCTAAAATCAAGCGGACTAGATGAACATTTATTTGGGGCCTAAATCTAATTTTGAAAAACGCGCATTTTCCTAAATTCAAATAAAATGGCGAAAAACTCCAAAATAAAATCTTATTTGATTTTATTATTAAATCTTCATTATTTCTTTATTTTGGGAAAGTCATTTTATCCCTCTCTCATATTTTGATAGTAGAATAATTTAAGATAAAATAATTAAAATCAAATGATCCTATTTTCAAAATTTGAGAAAACTCAAATATGAAAATAACGAAATCCCCAACTCTCTCCGTGGGTCCTTGAGTTGTGTGGAATTTCTAGGATCGAGCAAAAATGCAACAAAATATGATATGCAATGATGCTCTATGTATAACATTCCAAATTGAAAATTTGGAATGTTACAGTCTCGGAGGCATCTGATGGGTTTAGATGGAAGAGATCAGAATAGAAAAGGGGTCTAATGAGAAAACACTACCCATATGCACATGAGACAAACACAATCATTTCACTCAATCAATCAAGCAAGGGCATACAAGCGGTCTAGAACTATCGCAAAAGTGCTCAACTACTACTAAATACATGGGGGAATACTACTAATATGTGTTGGTCATCCAGAAATTTTGATCAGTGGAAGACTCCATGATGTCTGCTCCAGCTTCGTCTTCAAAGTCATCATCACTAGGGTCGGAGTCGGTGTCGTCGATGATGATGTAGTTGTCCGGGCAAGTGGAATCGTCGTCTTCTCTTCCCGGCGGTGGATCTCCCATGAATACTCCGATCTTCTTAACCAGGTCGTCATTCTTCTCCAGTAATGTCTTGATTTCCTCCTCATATCCATCGCGTGTAAACTTGAGTTCTTCCTCTAGCTCGATGATCCTAGTCTTCGCCTTCTTCAAGTCCATCATGACTGTGCACATCTGGTTCTCCTGACGTCGAATGTGCTGGTTTAACTCCTGGATGAAAGCTGCAATGGATCTATCCTTCCTGGTGCTGATCACTTCCCATTGCTCGTCTCGGCGCCCACATATCTGGTAGATAGTGTCCTTAAGATCCTTGTTGTAGACTTCTCCAGTGCGTCCCATGGTAATGTGGGCTGCCATGCTCTTGCCTAAACTCCAGGTGGGTGCTTCGAAAGAAAACTCTATGGGTTTAGAGGTTGGCGAGAACGTCCTTCCTGGAACTTGTACTTGAATCATCCAGTGCTCCTCTTCTGATAAGGTGGCGTTGTACATCCCGGTGAAGCTTGGTATTCCAATGTTCAAGTACCTAGTGACTTCCTTCAAGTGGCGTCCAAAAGGTGTGTCTTCATCCGGTTGTGCGAACTTGTTCTTCATCTCCGCCATCCTAAGGAGTAGAAAATGGAGAGGAGTCAGAAATGAATAGAGAAGAGTGACCTAGGGTTTATCTTAGTGGTCGTGTCCTACAATCAGCGTGTGCTCTAATACCATCTTGTAGCGACCCGACCTCAAACGGTCAAGTCTCTGTGCTTCAGTGTCATCCCTGGATCGGTAATGCTGACACACATAGTACTTGAAGGATTTATAACAGAGTAGCAATCACACACTTATTACATCGAATGTCTCAAAAGAGAACTTATTACAATAAATATGGCTTAAGGCCATCTAATAAGATAACAATGAAGGCTTGGAAGATAAAGTGAGTCCATCAACTCCAACGGCATAGCCGAAATAAGACGTCAACGACCTAACGAACCTTACTCCTCGTTCAAAGTCTGCAACATAATACGTTGCAGCCCGAAACGGGTCAAGACATGGAATATCTTTGGCAATATAACACAGTAGAGCAAGAACAGAATAATGCTATCACTACATGCATATTTGGCTGGTGGAAAGCTCTATGGTTATAGTTTTTGCGAAAAGCCAATTTTTTTCATACAACAAAGGAATACGTTTTATTTAACTACCATGGTGGTTGAAACATCATTGAGAAGGTTCCTCCATCTCAATCCCAATTAAAAGTAATTAACAACCCAACAATATTAATTAAGAGTGATGAGATACTTAAGATACTCCAAGTACTAGATACTCAAGATTGTCCATAACCGGGACACGGCTAACCATGATTAGTTTGTACACTCTGCAGAGGTTTGCGCACTTTTCCCCACAAGACTCGATCGCCTCCGTTGGAGTTCTCGCACTAAGTGGTGTTTGAGAAATGGATGACCGAGACACAGTCTTTCAGAAACATTAACTCTCTACTCCGGGTAGACCATACCAAACCTACAAACCCACTACCTGCTGATCTACCTCTTCAAGAGCTTCACGTAACTTACTCAACTATACTAGAGCCCATAATAGCTTGTGGCTGCACACGGAAGTTTCTAGCATGAATCATCTCAGTTCCCTTTGAGCCTGGGTGGCGGTCCATAGGAAAATCACACGGAACCCCGGGATTTCCAAAAATACAGGCAACACTTGGTACTCCAGGTGCCTCAATCCACCCAGATGTGTATTTAAGTTGCCACCTTAAGTTGAACCATTAATTAACAATATCACATCTATCATGGATTTCACTCAAACCCAACCTCGCTCTCTGAGCATAGCATAGCAATATAAGCAATACATGGAAGTAACTCCCAAGGGATTGAATATAACAGGGCAATAGGTTCTACCTCAACAACTACTTCCCAACCCACATGTTAATGACATCCTAATCATGCAATGTTTGAGGATTGAAACTAATGCATAAAAACCGGGTATGGAAAGAGTATGATCAATGTGTTACTTGCCTTGCTAACGATCCGCGAAACCTAGGGACTCGTAGTAGCACGCTTCACACTCCGGGAATTCTATCGCAAGCAAACAATAGCATACATAAGCAACAAGCAAAGATGCACGGGAAAAACTCAAATAAGAGAGATTGGCTAGAAAGTTCAACTTAAGAACTCCGGTTTGCAAAAAGAATCAAATTAAATGGAGCAACGAAACTTAAACGGCAAAAGAAACAAGATCCGTTTACTAATCTGAACTAGAGTAAAATTTTATAGCACCAAAATCTTGTTTAAGTTGATTAAACAGAAAGAGGGTCTCGAGACGAAGAATTAGGCGCTTGAATCGCCTGATTCCGATAAACGAGCGAAAAGATAAACAGAAACGAAAATCGGATCAGAAATCGCGATTGAGAATAATCGCGGAAAAATCCGATAAAAAGAAAACGGACGAACAGACTAACGAACGAGCGTTTGTTAGCTGTAACTAACGGGTAAAAACCGTTCGTTTAAATGAACGTACGGACGAACGTCCGCTAAATAGAAGAACCGGGAAAAATCGGCGAACCGATCTAAAAAAACAAACTAGGGTTTTCTAAAAAAACCGAATCGGTTTTCTTAAAAAAAACAGGGCGGCGCGAATCAGCGCGTTACCTCTCCGGCGAGGCAACTCCCGGCAGGGCTCGGCGGGCTTGCTTGGCGGCGGCTCGGCCTTGAGGCAAGGCGGCGCTCTGTGGCTGGCGAGGCTGCTGCGGGCGACTTGGGGCTCGAGGGGGCCCCGGGTGGGTTTTAAAGGCGAGGCGGTGGCTTGGGCGAGGGGGCGCCCGGGTAGGAGTCCGGCTCGGACTCTCCTCGGCGTCCGTCTTCATAAAGGCGGCGAGGAGGCGTGGCGCGGGTTGGTGGCCTTTGGCTCGGTCGGGCGTTGGAAGTTTTTTTTGTTTTTTTTTAATAATTCCGCCGAATAGAAAATAAATCCTATAAAAGAAAATAAAAATCTAAAAATGTCAAAATAAATTTTCACCGTCTAAATAAAATATTTAGAACGAGATGAACATTTTCTTGGCCCTAAAATGCAATTTTGAAAACGTGCAATTTTTCTAATGCAAATAAAATCAAATAAATGATTTTAATATTTTTCCTTCAATATTTCAATTATTTTGGAGAAGTCATATTATCTCCTCTCATATATTTTAATATGAAATATTTTTCGGAGAAAAAAATAATTAAAATCAAAAATCCTCGTTTCATTATTTGATAAAAATCAAATATGTAAACCGGGAAATCCCCAACTCTCTCCGAGGGTCCTTGAGTTGCTTAGGATTTCGAGGATTGAGGAACGAAATTGCAATAAAATATGATATGCATGAATGACCTATGTATAACATTCCAAATTGAAAATTTGGGATGTTACAGTAGTCATCATATTGTTCCATATGTTTATGAGTTATAAGTAAAACAAAAGTGTGATGATCATCATTATTAGAGTGTGCCCCTACATGAGGAAATGAATTAGAGGAGACTTATGAGTCCTGGAAAAGCGGGGATGAGGTCCATGAGTCATTCAAAAAAAAGGAGAGAAAAGAAAAAGAGAGAGATAAAGAGAGAGGGGCACACTATTCTCTTTCCACACATGTGCTTCAAAGTAGCACCATGTATTTCATATAGAGACTCTCCATGATTTTCACTTTCATATAATAGTGGGATTTTTGCATTATTAGAACTTGACTTGCATATAATGATGACGGACTTCCTCAAATGCTCGAGGTCTTCATGAGCAAGTAAGTTGGACGCACACCCACTTAGTTTCAGATAGAGAGCGTTCATACACTTATTGATCAAGTGCATCCATTGCATGGCAATCCCTACTCCTCGCATCGACATCAATTGTAAGACCTCTCCATTGCCTAACGATCAAGCCTCGTTGACATGAGACTTTCTTACCTTTTCGTCTTCCCTTATAAACCCCCATCATCATTATCTTCCATCCAAAGTGCTAAGTCCTTGGTTCACGCTCAAGTATTGTGTGGGAGTTGAAAAAGCTGAAGCGAGAAAAAGTACGATTTAATTGCTTGGTTTGGCACTGAGATGTTCATGATTGATATCTTATGTTAGGAAGACTGAGTATGCCATGCTTACATGATTAAGTGGGTAAGGATAAATGTTTTTTAGCATTTTTATTTTGAAAGGCAATAATGGTTTGCTAATATGCTTGCGTGTTATTGTTTTGATGTTAAATTGATAGACTATTCCCTTGAATCACTCGTTCCCGATATTCATATCACAAATGCATTACTTTATCAAGTACATGTTAGGTAGCATTCAACATAAAAAATTCTTTGTTTTATCATTCACCTACTAGAGGACTAGCATGTATTAAGCTTTGGGATGCTGATACATCTCCAATGTATCTATAAATTTTTATTGTTAAATGTTATTATATTATCACTTTTGTATGCTTTATATGCCATTTTAGATTATTTTTCTAGATTAACCTATTAATCTAGTGCCCAGTGTCGGTTCTTGTTTTTTTTTTTTTGCATATTTTGTGTTTAGCAGAAAAACCATACCTATTGAAGTACAAACATGATGAAACTTTACGGTGATTTTTTTGGAACATAAGAGACCCTAGAAGCTTCGAGGGAGGACCAGAACACCTACAGGAGCTCACAAGCCAGGGGTGCAGCCTAGGGGGCGCCGACCTGACATGTGGTCCCCTCTCGGGGCTCTGTTTTCCCTAATTCCAGGCCTATAAATTCACATATATTCTGAAACCCTCAGAGCGAGACCCGAAACAAATATTCCACCTTCGCAAGCCTCTGTTCTTCTGCAATCCCATCCGGAGCCCTTTTGATTGCTTTCTTTGGAGGGAAATCATTGGGGAGGCTATCTTTATCAACCTTGCTGCCTCCATGATGATGTGTGAGTAGTTCCTTCAGAACCTACGGGTCCATGGTAGTAGCTAGATGGCTCTCTCTCTCTATCTATCTATCTTTATCTCTCTCTCTCTCTTCCGCTAGGGTAGTTGGTGGGAAGATGACACACCCTTCCGCTAGCTCCATCTCAGCCTAGCATGGAGTACTAGATGGCGTGACTACCAAAAGATTCATCATCAAGATGGTGCTTAGAACACTGCTTCATGTCCGAGGTAAGAACTCTTGTTCTGACCTTGATTGGTTGGGCTCAGCAGTGGCAAACTTGCGTCGTTACCTTGTTGGAGGCGTTGTCTCCTTAGTGATATATTGACCTTCAGTGCGTCTTGGTAAAGAGGATGAAAATCCTTGTCTAGTCATCTTCGACCCGATGTGGCGTCGGCGGCATGAGGGCGTTTATTCCTTCTTGAAGGCGTTGTTATGGAAGAAATCAACTTAGTTCTAGGTGTTAAATTCACATCTTGTAATGATTTTTCTTACCTATGCTATGTACTATGCTTGTTGACAATTTTTGTCAACTTTAATAAAAATTACTATGTACATTGATGCAGAGGCGGGGTTTCAACCTCCTTTTCTAAAAAAAATTACCAACTTGTCATGCTTCTATTGTTATAGCAATACGAGGAATCAAGCAATGGCACCGCCGGCAAGGGACTAATTCCAAAATGGTAGGTACATCAAAACTCTATATCCCCTCTCATTTTCGGTATTCATCGTCAAGATGTGAAATTATTCAAAAGACTGCCACAACAAATGTGTTCTATGTATTTGTTTGAAGGGGGAAGACAATAATGTTAATTTTGTGAGGGAAATACAATGATATTAATTTTCTATTTTGTGAGGGAAAAACAATGTTGTCTATTTTCTATTTTGTGAGGAAAAGACGGCGATGCCCATGATGTGGATTGCTCTAATCTTGTTCTTTGCTTTTATCCAAAATGTGGATTAGAACCAAGCCATAGTAGTGCGTGTTGGAATCTGCCTAAAGTGGGGAGGAAGGGGAGAACCTTTTTTTTAAGCTAGGAAGGGGAGAACCTAAGATGGTGAATCTGTCGCCTTGGACTCCATGGTCACCCGTGTCACGTCCCCTGTAACAAACTCCATCGTTATTGGCCAATCTCTAGTGCACGTGAGAGTACACAAGTTCCCAGTAGGTGTGAGGGAAATATAGAATTTTTTTTTTGCGAGGAAGTAGGTGTTTGACTTAGAAGTAGAGATACAACATGTTAGGCATCTCCCATGCCCTCCGTTGTGGAGATGATATTTACATAAACCCAATGATATTTCGTCTGTTCAACTAAATTTTTCAAAACCAAAGAAATATTATGCGAGGTACCGGATGATAACCTCGTACGCATGACCGCCCTGGCCAACTGGACCGTCGTTGTCGTCTACTCGGTTGTCGTCGTCGTGGTCCTTCCAATGGCAGAAAGGCATGTAGGGGCAGTGACAACCCTGATTGACCACCGTTTGTCATTTGTGGTGCAGCCGCTCAGCTTCCTCCACCGCCGCAGCATGGCCTTGTAGGTTGTGGACGCGGTAAGACGCACCCGCCCCTTGTCTTGCTCTTGTTGTGGACGAGAGTCGCGCGCAGCGACTTGACCACACCGATCTTGACGAGTTGGTCACTAGGACGGAGCCAGCACCACACTGGCGTCTCTGCGGTGGTCCTGGACTGGTCGAGGACCTAGGCCTCCACAAGCAGGTGTCCGACCCAGTCCGGCGCGATGTCGCGAACACTGCTCGATCCTCCTTGGTCGACGTGGTAACGCCGCCTTCACGGCCGAGGTAATGCAGGAGGCGCCTGCGCGTGTTCGCGGATGCTGAGGAGGGCTCCTGCTTCACGGCAACCGGGCGCCGACAAGGCGGTGGTGGTGGCACCCTTTCCTTGTCGTGACAGAAGAAGGATGGCGATGATGCTGCCTCGCCCTTGACGCGGTGTTCAAATCTCGACGTCGGGGTTGCGCCGAGGGGGGGGGGTGCTCCTGCTTAACGCAGTGGCGAGGCGGCAATGATGGCTCCTCCTTCACGAGGTGGACAAGCGACGAGGGAGGCGCCAGATGGGCATGGTACTCCTCATTTGTCGCGCCTGCCTCCGGAAGGAGGGGCAGTTGTGCCTGGTCCTCCTCGTCGCCGGATATAGGATGATCTCCTCCTTGTCTATCAGGGTGGTGGAGAAGGAAGGTCCTGCAGAACATTGGCGGTGGCATGCCAATTCGGAGGGAGAGCCAGATCCACCCGCCCGCGTAAAAAACTAGCCGCTCTAGCCGGACTTGCCATCACTACAGAGGATAGTGGAGGGGTGACAGTGGTGCGCAGATAGGAGAGGAGCCAGGCAGTGGGGTACGAGAGATGAGATGCATTTTGGGGCACCAAAGCCCTGCTTAAATAGTCGGGGCATGCATAGCGACACCGCTTCAATCCGACAGAACAGACGGAATAGGATTTTCGGACGCCACATCCGCATTGAAGCAGTGCTTCCCTCGCGTCTGATTACGTCGCTCTGACCGGCATCAAGACTGTCGAGTCACGTCCGCTTTGGAGCGGCAGACCGGCATGAATGTGCGATGACTATTCTAGAACAGAACATGCGGCGATGACTTTGGGTGAAGCCGAGCATGGCACGAGTCTGGACGACCGCAACTCCCTCCCCCCGCCCCCCCACAAAACCATTTTGCGAAAATTCGGATGAGTGAACACGTCCATGGATATTTGGGGCACCGCTATGGATGGCAAAAGACATCCAGACGTCTCGGCCCGAACATTTGCGGGCGATTTGAGGGACGACGTAGGAGATTCCCTTATATCCCGAAATTTCCGAGTTTTCGAATTTGAACTATTAAAATAGGATTGATTGGATATTTTGCAATTTGCTTGTGATTGCTTGATCTTAACTAGTTTTGACTAGTAGTGGATTGAATTGATTGTTAATTGTAGCTCAAAACAATTTCTGAAATTAATTAGAACATTGAGCATGTCTGTAGAGATTATTTATAATGCAAACAAGTGAGTTAGAAATGTGTGTGAAGCTTTGTTTCATAATACAAAGGCGTATAAATGTTTCAAAAGTCAAGATTCGTTAACCTGATCAAGATTATAGAGAAACTATCTATATCAATAATACTAAATATATACAGCATGAGAAAATGCCCGATGATGTTATCAAATGATATGTATTTAATATTTTATCCGTGCAAAAAAATTCTAGATGTGGAAATTTTACTCACGAATGAATAGGCCCCACTCAATGGGCTAAAGCAAACAAGAATTATTTCAATGCTCAATACCCCTATGAGTCTTATGGTGGAGCCCACATGCTTAATAGAAATTGTTCTTTAATTCCTTTTTACTTGGTCTCAGAACTATGACCTGGTCTTAATATTTTGTTGCTAAGAACCCTTCTCACAATGCTTGAGGGTGGGTCTTAAGGCTATTTTTGGGCTTATAAGACCCATGTTTTTTCACATTGAAGACACCCTATACTTGGTCAAATTTGCAAAGTTTTGGCTTTTAAGACCGAACCTTTGCACTAAGACCAACCCATAGCACATAGAAAACAAGTACTTCTCTCTCCTCTTCATGTGAATGCAAAATCATGAATCTGAATGGTTGAAGAGAGAAAAATGAAAACAATTCACACACGGACTCCAGCTGGCCCAAAGGAGTCTTAAGCACTCGGGTGCATTGAGCGTATTTTCAGCTTGCTATATAGTATTGGATGGATCATACCTTAAGAACAACTACAGCCGGACCCCTGAAATTACCCCTCAAGCCGGCCCTATACGTTTGGGTTGTCTAGTACCCCTCAAACTCAGCCCATATCTCGGGCGGATATGGGGAGGTCCGGGCACCCCGGACGCGTCCGCCATGTCAGATTCGATAGACCGGACCCACGCCAAATCCCTCCAAATTGACCTATTCCACCAAAATTAGTCGCCCTCCTCCTGCATCCGTCCTCTATTTCCCACGTCCGAGACATCATCGTTCTCCACCCTTGTTGCCCGCATATGAGCCATCGTAGACGCCATTGCCGAGTACCCCGCCCCCTCCCCCCAACAACATAGATGATGCATCGGTGTCCATGGGGGCCCCGTCATGAGGGTGAGTTGCAAGGCGGAGTAATTCACCTGGAGGGAGCGGCAAAGAAAGCAGCGTGAGTGGGAAGCTGCGGTGAAGGATGCTACAGACAAGGAGGTGGTCGACACTGACGTCGATGTGTCCACTCCGGTCGCGACCAAGTTCACATCCGCCCCACCACCTAGAAGGAAGGTGCCATCCGCCCTGCTCATGACCGAGTCCATTCAGCCAGAAGATTGGCTAGTTACGCATTGCTGGGCACAACAGGAGGCGCTAGAGGTGGTGTATGATTCGTCGCAAACTCGAACGGGTCAGAATAGCTTCAGGAATCGTCGGCTCCGGATCTTCCCAGGTCTTGTTCGATGAAATGAAAGAGCAAGACACGGTAAATTTTTTGCCCCTCTTCGTATTTATTCAGCTGCTTATTCAGTATGCCACTGAATCAATTTAGGGATGCATATGCCATTGAATCATTTTAGTGTTGCATATGCCATCAAATCTTTGTGTTGCATACATCATTAGTGATCATGATCATTTTAGGAGGCTATCATGACGGACATGATCAATGATGGTCAAGAGCCTGTGCATTATGACTTGAGGGATATCAACTCCCCTACATATGATGTTAGGCAAACACCGACCACTCGTAAACATAAAAAAGAAGAAGATACCAAAGACAAGAGGTCCAACAAGCACGTAGGATCTTTTCTTGTGTGAAGTTTGGTTGTCCACAAGCATTGGCCCTATATGTGGAACTGAGCAAAAGGGTAGCAATTATTGGGAAAAGATCCACAAGCATTACCATGTACACGAGGAATATGTGGATCCTAACCCTATCGATAGCACCCACAATGAGGCCTCTCTCCAACGTAGATGGCCCATCATCCAAGAGAGCGTGAACAAGTTTTGCGGCCAATATTCTTCCATGGTTGGCCGGAACCAAAGAGGTGTTGGAATCAAGAGTCGTGTAAGTTGACTTACTTCATATTGACATCATTTGCATTGCTGGCTATGTTTGTTGCGTTCTCATGAGTGATTCTTGTTTGTTACATGGGTTTGGCGGCCACTTTGTATGAATAAACAGAGGGGAAGGCATTCACTATGCGCCATTGTTGGTTGAAATTGATTGAGAAATTGGAGTGCAACTAATCGGCTGGTGGTTTTGGTAATTAATAACAACATATACATCATTGAACTAATGCCTATTGAAAGATTATTTTAGGAAATTCAATGTAGGTATGATAAGCAAATGTGAACGTGAACCCCCTCAGATACAAAAAACATGGATTGGCAAAAGCTCCAAGACTGTACATTTTTAACTGATCCAAGATCACACTGAGTCCTTAGGAAATCCAATACTATTAAAAGGGGTGAGTTTTTGATCATGAGTCATTTGCTCAAGTTCTTGAAGATATTGCTCCAAAACCCTTAGCCACACCCTCACAATCCAATCTGTTCAAAACCCTAAAGTTATTCTCGGTCTCACCGAAACACTTACATCCGAACCCACCGAGATACATTGGACAGAGCCACTGCCTAAACCCTAGAAACTCGGTCTCACTGAGATGGCATTCGGTCCCACCGAAATGTGCGTGCCAACTCTTTGTAACCCATTGTGTTCATTTAGGAATTACCGAGTGAAGATGATCGAAATTACTGAGATTTGGAAACTGCTTAGGTCATCACTAATTGGTCCCACCGAGTGGATTCATCCGGTCTCACCGAAGCATGTGAAGTTCAAACCTTTTACATTAGTTGGTCCCACCGATTTTTTCACCCGGTTCCACCCAAGTTGTGCATAAAGGTGTGTAACGGGCTAGATCTTTGGTGATAGCTATATATACCCCACCCACACCACCTACTCCCAAAGAGAGCAACCAGGATGAAGCCACCACTTCCCATATCCATTTTCTGAGAGAGAACCACCTACACTTGTGTTGAGATCAAGGGATTCCACTCCAATAATTTGATCCTTGATTTCTAGCCCCCTCAAGTTGCTTTCCACTCCAATCATTCTCCCAACACCATGCCAATTCTGTGAGAGAGTGATTGAGTGTTGAGGAGACTATGTTTTGAAGCACAATAGCAAGGAGTTCATCAACAACAACAACATCTATTACCTTTTGGAGAGTGGTGTCTCCTAGATTGGTTAGGTGTCACTTGGGAGCCTCCAAAGCTTGTGGAGTTGAACCAAGAGTTTGTAAGGGCAAGGAGATCGCCTACTTCGTGAAGATCGACCCGAGTGAGGCTAGTCCTTCATGGGCGTAAGCCATGATGGCATAGACAAAGTTGCTTCTTCGTGGACCCTTCATTGGTGGAGCCATCTGTGGACTCGCACAACCGTTACCCCATGGGTTGAAGTCTCCATCAACATGGATGTATGATAGCACCACCTATCGGAACCACGCAAAAACTTTGTGTCTTTGTTGTGTTTGATATCTATGATCCCCTCCTTTATGTTCATATGCAAAGTCTTTACTTTCCGCTACCTACTATCTAGACTTGCATGTGTAGGGTGTTGCTTAACTTGTGTGAATTGCTAAAAGTTGTCAAGAACTAAAAGTTGGGAAAGGCTAAGTTTTATTTGGTTAAGTAGTCTAATCACGCCCCCCTCTAAACCTACTTGTGATCCTATAGAAACCAAAGTGGCAACAGCTCATCGATGACCTCGAGAACGACAGGAAGAAGGTGAAGAAAAATGATGGCTCAAGCTCCCAACGATCTATTGGATTGGATGACAAAGATGAGGCGGCACTAGTGCAGAACCGGGTTATAGTCCCGGTTCATAAGGCCCTTTAGTGCCAGTTCTGTAACCAGCACTAAAGGGTGGGTACTAAAGGTCCCTCCCTTTAGTACCGGTTCAACACGAACCGCCGCTAAAGGGCCACCACGTGGCACGAGCCAGCGCCGGGGCGGGGAGACCTTTAGTACCGGTTGGTAACGCTTGGGGGGTTTTGGGTTCAGGATTTATTTTTCCTTTAATTTTGTGTTTTCCATTGAATTATTTTTCATTTGGTGGTATTTTACGATACTACATATTGTACACGTTATGCATATATATAAATAGAATTTCTCGTAGAACCGATCATATATATATATCATCGAATGTATCGCACCACCATTCACACATACACATGTATATACATATACAATTTCTCCTACATGGAGGCATTGCTGCGGTAGCGGCGGTAGCGGGTAATGGAATTCTCCTGTGGGCTCTATGACATGGTCGAGCAAAAATCCCGCTATTTCCTCTGCAATTGCTCGTATGCGCTCCATTGGTAGGAGCTTCTCCCGCACCTCACTGAACTGTTAAGAAGGAGATCAATATGCATGTATTAGTTGTGTGATTAGATATCGATAATGATGTAAAAAATTGTGAATAGTGTTCTGGCAAACGTACCCATATCTGTCTATCAGATTTGGTCCTTTCGGACGCCATCATGTAAATGTTCTCGCAAACGAAGTGTGCACATAAATCAGCCCCCGGTGCCTGCTTCATGGCCTTTACGAGAATAGAGTTCAATCAGATAATAATTAATCAAGCATGATAATTAATGGTATTGAAACTAGAATTAAAGAGATGGTAGCTAGCTAGTAGTACTCAATTAATTACTTACCTTGGGTCAAAACCAATACAGGTTTTCTTTGAACGGGCCTGGAACATCTTTGATGAACCTTTGTCAAGCCCTGCCCGCCGGCAAAAAAATGAATAAAGGAGTTATTAATTAGTTGATATCAGGAAATGACGAACTAAAGATGTCGACATATAGTTCAATAATGATTGAAATTACCTGTTGACTATCCCCTTCACGATTGAGTAGTCTTTAGCTTCTTTAAGCAGTGAGTCCAGTACTTCAATTGTTCCTTCATCAACTTGAATGATTAACAAGATCCAGTGGTACCTGCATGTGCATACGTTTGCATGTATAAATTAAGCGGGCATGTGCGTAACACTCATCAGCTAACCCTAAACCCTATACACTTACTAACATCTAGCTAGTAAGCAAAAACATAATTTGTAGTACAAGACAGTGTGACTCACTGGAAGTTGTAAGGAAGTAGTATATCTCGATTGGTATTGAGGTGCTTCAAGAAGTCGAGCATGTTGTTCTCTACTTCTTGTCGATACCATGCATATGTCCATGTCTCTTCATTAATGGTATTTGGGTCAATGAACCCAATGCCATAGCATTCACCTTTTCTCATTTCATACATCTTCATCCTGCATAATACCACAGAAAAGAATATAGTGACAATAATTATAGGTAATGATCAATGAGAGTACTACAGCTAGCTTGAGACTTAAATTACAGAAAGAAATCACTTACAGACAATAGCAACTGATGATAGATTTGTCGAGTATGTCTTGATTAAATAACTGAAACAATTATGTATACTCAATAGATAGAGTTGTCCCATGGAAGTAATCCTCTTCCTTGACTTTCACCATGAGGGACTCTCGATTGTGGGTCTTGCAAATTTCCATGTACCATTGATGCAATTCATACATTCTTGTTGAGAGCTTCTTGACCTCCTCAGGCTTGACCATAGGTTCACCGCAAACATATTTCCGTTTTACGTCCTCCTCTCTAATCGTATCCATGGGCTCGATCTCTAGGAGTTGTCCAACAGTGATACCGAGCTCTTCAGCCTGCCTTCTATGCTCGTCGGTTATTACCAGCTGACCGGCACCGATACTCTCATGTGTTGGTACAACAAGCGGGGGGATCGATTACGCCGCCTATTCTCCCAGCTGGGGAATGGTTTTCCCGCATTTTTTGCCAGCTGCTTGGCTCGAACTCGAGCTCGACTCCTTCTTTTGTTGTGCTCGATGTGCCTTCCTGATATGGCGCTCATAGTCTGAGTCAACAGGCTTGGGAGCTGGTTTTTTGCCATACAAATAAAGTGGTCAACGATTTCCTCAGGCACTTTCTCCTTTGGCGGTGGTGGCGGTTTCGGTCCAAAATGGGCGTCCACTTGGGCCTTCACTATGGCTGCATTTTGCTCCTCGGTCATGTCGTAAGGCCTCTGCGAAAGAGGCACGAGGCTTGGACCATATTGAAATCGCTTGCCTCCGCCGCCTGTACCTCCTGTACTACCTCGACTTGTACCTCTATGCACCATAGCTGCAGCGGCTCTCTTCCGTTGTTGCTGAGTTGGCGGAGACGGCTGACATGGCTGACTTGGAGGAGGAGGAGTGGCCTGACACGTTGGCGGACTTGAAGGAGCAGGACTATGCTGAGGCGGTGGTTGATGATCACTTGGAGGAGCGGGAGATTGCTGATGCGATGGTGGACTTCGAGGAGGAGTCGGTTGACGCGGTGTCAGTGGCCTTGGAAAGATGATGCAATCCTTTCTCCATAGGATGATACGATGTTTGGCCTCTCCCAGTGTGTGCTCCTCATCACCTCCAGGAATGTCAAGCTCTAGCCCCGAATATTGGTCCACCACTTCATCAACCACGACACGAGCAGAGCCAGCTGGAATCGGGTTGCAATGGAAGGTTGCTTCGGGGGAATTTGTATAAGCAACGGCGTCCGCCACCTTCATGGATATGTTCTTCATTTTGAAGTGTAGCTCACAATTAGTGCTCTCCATGATGTCATCCACAGGGTATCTATCCAGCAGCTGTGCCTCGCCCTGGGCGGAACCCATGCTGCTTCTCGGCATGGATGGGATGGTGCTATCCAATGTTGGATCATCCGCTAGCTGCTGCCACTGCTGAGACCCCCTTTCTTGGCTAAGTGAGTCGATTTGCTGCTGCTGCCGCTAGAATTGGAGTGCCAACTCCGTGTGCTTTGATTCTAGGCCTTTAAGGCATTCTGCTTCCTGCTTACTCTGCTCCTCCTCTATCTTCCTCTTCTTCTCCTCCTCCATCTTCCTTCTCGCACGGCTTCTGTAGTCGGCGTTCCAGTCCGCAAACCCCTCATACCACGGAACAAGGCCTTTGCCTCGTGTTCTTACCGGGTGTTCAGGATTTCCCAGGCGCGCGTAAGCTCGTCGCTCTCTCTGTTGGGCGTGAACACCCCCGTTCGAGCCTCTTCTATTACAACAAGTATCTTATCTTCGACTCCTTTAAGACTAGCCCTCTTCGAAACTTTGCCCGTCTTCGGGTAAAACGCCCCCCATGCGCATAGAACCAAGTCCTGCACCTGGAGGGCCATCTCTTAGTAACTGGAGTGACCTCTGCATCTCTTGCTCAGACTTATCCCACTTAGGCATTGCCACCACGTAGCCACGTGGCCCCAGCTTATGGAACTGCTCCTTTTTTGCGGCATTGGCCTTGTTTACTCTCGACCGTTCCTTAGATAATTTCGATTCCTTGAACTTCATGAAATCGGGCCAGTGCTCTCTTTGCTTCTCCAGTGTTCTCTTGAATTCTGGAGTCTTCTTTCCTCCTTCGACGTACTTGGCCCATGTAGTTCTCTTGTGGTTGTTGAATGCAACTGCCATCTTCCTAAGAGCAGCGGCCTTCACTTTCTGCACACTGCATCTGTGAAATGATCTGCTAGGGTGAAATGTTCCATGACAGATTCCCAAAGGAGATCTTTTGCTCTGTCATCGACCCAAGTAAGATTTGGACATTCCTTTGCTGGCTTTTCCATTCTTGCATGGAGATCGGGAGTTGTTCCTTCACAAGAACTCCGCACTAACGAACGAACTTGTTCGCATTCTTCTTAGGCAAGATTGGTTCACCATCAGTTTTGATGGCATCGATGTTGTACTTTACGCCCTGCTTCAACTTTTTGGCCGGGCCTCGCACTGTCCTGCTATCAGATTTGCTCGATCCGGAGGGCTGAAAGAAGAAAGATCAATTGGTTAATATATCTTCAAATCATTTAAAACATGTGATGATCACCAGATGCCTGCTTATATAAATATACCTCGTCGGTCTCTGTTATTTCAAGATCAACATTTTCTTCGTCATCATAATCATAAATCTGGACTTCATCAATTCGGTCATCACCAAAGGAGCTCAGGGTCGACGACGGGACCCGGGGCCGGGTTCCTCACCAAGCGGCGCACCCCTGAAGGTAGCACCTCCCAGTGCCAGCCCGGCGGAGCCTAGTCCCGGACATGGGTCCTCTAAAGCAAGACGTCGTCGCGAACGGGTCGATGGCGAGGATGCGGGCCGGGCATCGTCGAGAACAAATACTATATGCAAACGTAACATTTTTAAAATGATTGGATTGTGATTTCGTATATACAAATTTAAAAAATGATATCATTGCATATGTCAAAATTCTATATGCAAATTCTATATGCGTCTATAACATCGATCATCATCTAACAATTTGACATTAATCTAATTCATCTAGCTAAAACTAACATTTCTAAAATTTCTAACATTTCTATAACTAAAAAACATAAAAATTTCTAACATTTCTATAACTAAAAAATATAAAAAGTACTAACATTTTTATAACTAACAATGTGTGTGTGTGGCCATGGCGGGGTAGGAGCTCACCGGCGAGGCAAGGCGACGGGGGCAGCGACGGGGACGGGTGGCGACGACGGGGATGGAGACGGGCGGCGACGGGCTGGGGCGGCGACAGGGACGGTGATGACAGGGATGGCGACAGGCGGCGACGGGGACGGCGCGGCTATAGGCAGCGACGGGGACGTCAAGGGGGCAGCGACGGGGGGCGGCAGCGACAGGGCAGAGGAGAAGAAGCAGAGGAAGAGATGAAATCTGATGAAATTCGTAAGTGTCGTTTATATAGGAGGGGCCTTTAGTACCGGTTGGAGCCACCAACCGGTACTAAAGGTCAAATTTGGCCAGCCCAAGCGGCGGGAAGCGACCCCTTTAGTACCGGGTCGTGGCTGCAACCGGTACTAAAGACCCCCCCTTTAGTACCGGTTGGAGCCACGACCCGGTACTAAAGGGGGTGCGCTGCCACCCCATGGTGCACAAAGTTTAGTCCCACCTCGCCGAGCGAAGGGCAGCCGCACTGGTTTATAAACCCGGCCGCGGCTACTCCTTCGAGCTCCTCTCTAAAGCACGCTTCTGGGCCTAAACTGCGTCGCTGCCCTGTGGGCCTACTGGGCCTTGCGGGCCTGCATCCTGGCCCAACTACAGGTTCGGTTTCTAGTCGTATGCAGGCCGTTGTGGCCCAGTACGCGGGCTTTTTTTTTCTTTTTTTCTTTTCTGCTTTGTTTATTTTTCTTTTATTTATTTGTGAGTTGTTTTTTGCTGTATTTAGAGTTTCTTTGTGAATACTTTTGCTTTAGGTACAAAAATTTACAAACTTTCTATTAGTGCCAGTAGTTTTCAAATTTGAATAGTTTAAATTTGAATTATTTGAAATTTGTGTGAATCACTAGTTTGTGAATAACTTTACTTTAAAATAGATTTTTCAGTGATTCTTTTTCTTATGTTTAATATTAGTGTGTTTTATCATTATATTCAATTTGTTAATACTTAGGTTACTTTAAAAAATGAAGTGCCTTTGTAACAGATGAGTTTTTTCTGAAATCATGATACTTCGAAAGATATTGTCCATTTTGTACATGAAGTGCATCCAGTTTTTGCCGTAACCCTCTCAACTTTTTAGCACATGCTATGTGGGTGAAATGATGATACCATGCCACTTTCAACCTTTTCTGAGTTCATTTGTAGTGCTTTTCAATTTCAGGGTCATATAGCTCAAAAAAATCAGTAAATGCATGAAAAATAGCAAATGGTGTCAGAAAGGGTTGAAAGTTGATGACGTGGCTTTGAATGGTGCATACTGAACGCACAAATAGTACATGTTTCAAATGCCAAAACACATAAGTACCCTAACTATTACAAAGATTCCCTATAGTTTGTCCAAAGTGGGACTTTCTAGATATATAAGTCCAGAAACTCACTAGAGAAGAAAGTGAGGACGGTGAAGCCGATCACATCCCAGAGTGGGATCTTTGGGCCGTGTGTAACTTTTTCTTCACGTGTGTCCCTTTGCGTCATAACCATGGACAATCTTCATCATTTAACTGGATGCTCGGGTCAATATTCACTCTGAATAGAGCAATTTCATCAAACTTTTCATAATCTTATGATATGTTTATCTTGTCATCCACTCCCACGATGTTTCTTTTCCCTGAAAGAACTATGTGGCGCTTTGGCTCATCGTATGATGTATTTGCTTCCTTATATTTTCTTTTTTCTCGGCTTGGTAGACATGTCCTTCACATAGAAAACCTGCGCCACATCATTGGCTAGGACGAATGGTTCGCCTGCGTACGCAAGATTGTTGAGATCCACTGTTGTCATTCCGTACTGCGGGTCTTCTATTACCCCGCCTCGTGTAATATTGACCCATTTGCACCGAAACAAAGGGACGTTCAGACCACGTCCATAGTCAAGTTCAAATATGTCCTCTTGTAACCATAACATGTGTCCTTTCCCGTCTTGGTTGCTGCATCAAAGCGGACACCACTATTTTGGTTGGTGCTCTTCTTATCTTGGGCGATCGTGTAAAATGTATTCCCATTTATCTCGTACCCTTTGAAAGTCATTATATTCGAAGATGGTAACTTGGATAGCAAGTACAGGTCATCTTCAATAGCTGCGTCATGCATGGCACGTGTCTGCAACCAACCAGCGAAAGTCCCCGTTTGTTAATGTGTAATCCAGTCGTCAGACTGCTCCGGGTGTTTGGAGCGTAGAAAATTCTTGTGTTCCTCCATATACGGAGCCACAGATACGTCTCCAACGTATCTATAATTTTTTATTGCTCCATGCTATATTATCTACTGTTTTGAACAATATTGGGCTTTATTATCCACTTTTATATTATTTTTGGGACTAACCTATTAACCGGAGGCCCAGCCCAAAATTGCTATTTTGGCCTATTTCAGTGTTTCGAAGAAAAGGAATATCAAACGAAGTCGAAACGGAATGAAATCAACTGGAGAAGTTATTTTTGGAAGGAAAGCTACCGGAAAAGCTTGGAGTGCACGCCAGGGGAGTCCCGGGCTGCCCACGAGGGTGGGGGGCGCGCCCACCCCCCTAGGGCGCGCCCCCTACCTCGTGGACAGCCCGGAGGTCCACCGACGTACTTCTTTCACCCATATATACCCACGTACCCTAAAACTTTGAAGAACAGAATAGATCTGAGTTCCACCGCCGCAAGCCTCTGTAGCCACCAAAACCAATCGGGGCCCTGCTCCAAGCACCTGCCTGAGGGGGGAACCCTCACCGTGGCCATCTTCATCATCCGGCGCTCTCCATGACGAGGAGGGAGTAGTTCACCCTCGGGGCTGAGGGTATGTACCAGTAGCTATGTGTTTGATCTCTCTCTCTCTCTCTTGTGTTCTTGAGGTGATTCGATCTTGATGTATCGCGAGCTTTGCTATTATAGTTGCTTCTCCCCCTCTACTCTCTTATAATGGATTGAGTTTTCCCTTTGAAGTAATCTTATCGGATTGAGTCTTTAATGATTTGAGAACACATGATGTATGTCTTGCATGGGATAACCGTGGTGACAATGGGTTATTCTATTGATCCACTTGATGTATGTTTTGGTGATCAACTTGCGGGTTCCTCCCATGAACTTATGCATAGGGGTTGGCACACGTTTTCGTCTTGATTCTCCGGTAGAAACTTTGGGGCACTCTTTGAGGTTCTGTGTGTTGGTTGAATAGATGAATCTGAGATTGTGTGATGCATATCGTATAATCATACCCACGGATACTTGAGGTGACATTGGAGTATCTAGGTGACATTAGGGTTTTGGTTGATTTGTGTCTTAAGGTGTTATTCTAGTACGAACTCTAGGGCTGTTTGTGACACTTATAGGAATAGCCCAACGGATTGATTGGAAAGAGTAACTTTGAGGTGGTTTCGTACCCTACCATAATCTCTTCGTTTGTTCTCCGCTATTAGTGACTTTTGAGTGACTCTTTGTTGCATGTTGAGGGATAGTTATATGATCCAATTATGTTACTATTGTTGAGAGAACTTGCACTAGTGAAAGTATGAACCCTAGGCCTTGTTTCCTAGCATTGCAATACCGTTTACGCTCACTTTTATCATTATTTACCTTGCTGTTTTTATATTTTCAGTTTACAAAAACCTATATCTACCATCCATATTGCACTTGTATCACCATCTCTTCAGAACTAGTGCACCTATACAATTTACCATTGTATTGGGTGTGTTGGGGACACAAGAGACTCTTTGTTATTTGGTTGCAGGGTTGTTTGAGAGAGACCATCTTCATCCTACACCTCCCACGAATTGATAAACCTTAGGTCATCCACTTGAGGGAAATTTGCTACTGTCCTACAAACCTCTGCACTTGGAGGCCCAACAACGTCTACAAGAAGAAGGTTGTGTAGTAGACATCAAGCTCTTTTCTGGCGCCGTTGCCGGGGAGGTGAGTGCTTGAAGGTATATCTTTAGATCTTGCAATCGAGTCTTTTAGTTTCTTATTTTATCACTAGTTTAGTCTATAAAAGAAAACTAAAAAATGGAATTGAGTTTGCCTCATACGCTTCATCTTTTTAATGTCTTTCGTGAGTATGATGGAAAGGAAAATTGTGCCAAAGTGTTAGAAGAAGAATGCATTAGAATGTTTGGCGCTAAATATTTGAATGATGAGCATGATTGCAATGTTGTTAGTATGAATTCTTTGAATAGCCATGATGCTAATGATATGCAAAGCCACAAGCTTGGGGATGCTATGTTTGATGAAGATGATATGTTTAGTCCCCCAAGTTTTGATGAGAAAATTTATTGTGATGAAAGCATGCCTCCTATTTATGATGATTATTGTGATGACATGTATGCTATAAAGAATAAACATAACCATGAAACTTGTCATCATGATTTTAATTTTAATTGGATTATGCTTCACATGACAGTTATCTTGTTGAGTTTGCTCCCACTACTATTGATGAGAATATATTTGCTTATGTGGAGAGTAATAAAAATTCTATGCTTGTAGATCATGAAAAGAATGCTTTAGTTGCTGGTTATATTGTTGAATTTATTCATGACGATACTGAAAATTATTATGAGGCAGGAATATATGCTTGTAGGAATTGCAATAATATCAAGTTTCCTCTCTATGTGCTTAAAGTTTTAAAGTTATGCTTGTTTTGCCTTCCTATGCTAGTTGATTATTGTTCCCATAAGTTGTTTGCTCACAAAATCCCTATGCATAGGAAGTGGGTTATACTTAAATGTGCTAGTCATATTCTTCATGATGCTCTCTTTATGTTTCCATTCTTATCTTTTATGTGAGCATCATTGAAATCATCATGCCTAGCTAGGGGCATGCCTAGCTAGGGGCATTAAACGATAGCGCTTGTTGGGAGGCAACCCAATTTTATTTTAGTTCCTTGCTTTTCGGTTCTATTTAGGAATAAATAATACATCTAGCTTCTGTTTAGATGTGGTTTTATGTTTTAATTAGTATTTGTGCCAAGTAGGACATTTGGGAAGACTTGGGTGAAGTCTTTATGATCATGCTGTAAAAAACAGAAACTTTAGCGCTCACGAGATTAGCTAAAACTCTTTACTGGAGAGTGCTATTTAGTTGATTATTTTTGAAGATGATTACTAGACAAATTCCTCAGGTCCACCAATTTATTTTAGAATTTTTGGAGTTCCAGAAGTTTGCGTTAGTTACAGATCACTACAGACTGTTCTGTTTTTGACAGATTCTATTTTACGTGTGTTGTTTGCTTATTTTGATGAATCTATGACTAGTAAAATAGTTTACAAACCGTAGAGCAGTTGGAATACAGTAGGTTTAACACCAATATAAATAAATAATGAGTTCATTACAGTACCTTGAAGTGGTGTTTTGTTTTCTTTCGCTAACGGAGCTTATGAGTTTTCTGTTAAGTTTTGTGTTGTGAAGTTTTCAAGTTTTGGGTAAAGATTCGATGGACTATGGAATAAGGAGTGGCAAGAGCCTAAGCTTGGGGATGCCCAAGGCACCCCAAGGTAATATTCAAGGATAACCAAGAGCCTAAGCTTGGGGATGCCCCGGAAGGCATCCCCTCTTTCGTCTTCGTTCATCGGTAACTTTACTTGGAGCTATATTTTTATTCACCACATGATATTTTCTTTAGCTTTGCTTGCTGTTTGAATAAAATACCAAGATCTGAAATTATTAAAAGGGAGAGTCTTCACATAGCTGCATAATTATTCGACTACTCATTGATCTCACTTATATCTTTCGGAGTAGTTTTGTTATTGCTCTAGTACTACACTTATATCTTTTAGGGCACGGCGGTGGTTTTGTTTTATAGAAACTATTATTCTCTCATGCTTCACTTATATTATTTTTAGAGTCTTAAATAGCATGGTAATGTGCTTAATCCTAATATGCTAGGTATTCAAGAATAGTAAAAACTTTCTTATGAGTGTTTTGAATACCAAGAGAATATCAAAGTCATGCTAGTTGAGTAGTTGTGAATTTGAGAAATGCTTGTGTTAAAGTTTGCAAGTCTCGTAGCATGCACGTATGGTAAACATTATGTAACAAATTTGAAACATGAAGTGGTCTTTGATTGTCCTCCTTATGAGTGGCGGTCGGGGACGAGCGACGGTCTTTTCCTACCAATCTATCCCCCTAGGAGCATGCGCGTAGTGCTTTGGTTTTTGATGGCTTGTAGATTTTTGCAATAAGTATGTGAGTTCTTTATGACTAATGTTGAGTCCATGGATTATACGCACTCTCACCCTTCCATCATTGCTAGCCTCTTCGATGCACTGCATTTCCCTTTCTCACATTGAGAGTTGGTGCAAACTTCACGGTGCATCCAAACCCCGTGATATGATACGCTCTTTCACACATAAACCTCCTTATATCTTCCTCAAAACAGCCACCATGCATACCTATTATGGCATTTCCATAGCCATTCCGAGATATATTGCCATGCAACTTTACACCATCCAGTTTATCATGACATTTACATCATTGTCATATTGCTAGCATGATCATGTAGTTAACATAGTATTCATGGCAAAGCCACCGTTCATAATTCTTTCATACATGTCACTCTTGGTTCATTGCATATCCCAAAGACATCACGGAGGCATTCATATAGAGTCATACTTTGTTCTAGTATCGAGTTGTAATCATTGAGTTGTAAATAAATAGAAGTGTGATGATCATCATTTTCTAGAGCATTGTCCCAAGTGAGGTAAAAAAAGAGAAAGGCCATAAAAAAGAGAAGGCCCAAAAAAAGAGAAAGGCCATAAAAAAGAGAAGACCCCCAAAAAAAGAGAGAAAAAGAGAGAGGGGACAATGTTACTATCCTTTGCCACACTTGTGCTTCAAAGTAGCACCATAATCTTCATGATAGAGAGTATCTTGTTTTGTCACTTTCATATACTAGTGGGAATTTTTCATTATAGAACTTGGCTTGTATAATCCAATGATGGGCTTCCTCAAATGCCCTAGGTCTCCGTGAGCAAGCAAGTTGGATACACACCCACTTAGTTTCTTTTGTTGAGCTTTCATACATTTATAGCTCTAGTGCATCCGTTGCATGGCAATCCCTACTCCTTGCATTAACATCAATCGATGGGCATCTCCATAGCCCATTGATTAGCCTCGTTGATGTGAGATCTTCTCCTTTTTGTCTTCTCCATATAACCCCCATCATCATATTCTATTCCACCCATAATGCTATATCCATGGCTCACGCTCATGTATTGCGTGAAGGTTTATAAGTTTGAGATTACTAGAGTATGAAACAATTGCTTGGCTTGTCATCGGGTTGTGCATGATGAGAGCATTCTTGTGTGACGAAAATGGAGCATGACTAAACTATATGATTTTGTAGGGATGAACTTTCTTTGGCCATGTTATTTTGAGAAGACATAATTGCTTAGTTAGTATGCTTGAAGTATTATTATTTTTATGTCAATATGAACTTTTGTCTTGAATCTTTCGGATCTGAATATTCATACCACATGTCGGTGGGAAACGACACCTATGGGATCACAAGAATCCCTACTGTGGTTGCGGGGCGCGGGGTTGAGAGAAGAGCAGGTCTAACAGAGAAGCACGCGGTTCGTTTATCCAGGTTCGGGCTGCGAGGATGCGTAAAACCCTACTCCTGCTTTGGTGGATGTACTCTGTGTTCTTGAGCTAGCTACGGGGTGTAACAAGCTCCAAAAAGTCGAATCCTTCTCCTGGTCGCCTCGGGCCTCCTTTTATAGGTGAAAGGGGCTGCCACAGTGGCACGCAGGAGGTGGAAAGGTCTACAGTGGCACGAGGTTATCCCTCGTATTACAGGACAAGGTGCATTTAATGCATCGCTTAGGTGTCCTCTTACCTTATCGGGGGCAGGCCGAGGCCCGTCCCGTCGTGCTTCTCCTCCGTGCTTCGACACGCCGCCCAATCCAGCGGTGCATGCGGTGCCATGTAGGCAGGCAGGCAGCTGAGGTGGCGCGGTGGTGGAGCCTCCATGAAGGGCTGCATGTAGCCACGCAGGTGCCTGCCCAGCTGGTTGGGTCGGCAGCTGCATGCGAACGGCGGTGGAGACTTGGCTGCTGCGGGCCTGATGGCGTGCTTGGCGAGGGCCTTGCCGGGTGGCCCGACAAGGGTCTTGCCGGGTGGCCCGACAAGGGTCTTGCCGGGTGACCCGACAAGGGTCTTGCCGTGGCGCACAGGCGTCCCCGGCAAGATTGTTCCTTCGGCGAGGGTGGCTGCTTTCCCATCCTCACTTGATCTTGACTATTCTTTGTCTTCACAAAGATCTGCATGCCACCATAGAGGTGCCTCCCGAGCCCTGTCCCAACACATGTGTTGAGTGTTGGTGGGCTCGAGGGTGGCTCGCTCGGCTGGCATGGGCGAGCTGCCCGACAAGGGTCTTCTTTGGGCCATCAGCTGCCCCCGGCAAGGATCCTTGCCGGGGAAACCTGCTTCGCCCATCTGATCTTTGTGGCCTTGGTCCTTATCGTCGCTTTGCTTCGTCTTGGGCTTCGGTCTTACCTTGGCTCACCTCCTCCGCTCTGCTTGGTGTGGCTGTGGGCGTGGCTCCGACTGCCCGTGCACAGGTAAAGGGGTACAAAAATGTGCCCCTAGTTTTGTACACCGACAGGAGCCCCCGGGCCTAGGCCACACATAAGCGTGACACGTTGTTGGGTCAGGCCCAAAACGGTGCGCGGGCAGGCGGGGCAGTTTTTACCGCGGTAAGATTTTTTGCGCGCTGCGCTTCCCACGACCCGCGCGTGCGGCACGGTGTGGAGGGGCGTGCGTGACGTGGGCGGCATGCGTGAGGCGGTTTCCACAAGCATGCGTCACATCGCAGTAAAGAGGTGGCTCGTGCCTTCCCCGTAAAAGGAGGGAGGCGTGGAGGCGCGGCTCATGTACTGAATGGGGCCGAGGCGCGATCTTCAAGGCGTCCACTCCCCACGATCACGGGGTAGGGAGAGGTCGCCTCACTCGTCCCCTCGGTTCTGCACGCAGGCCACGTGTCTCCCATGCGCTTGGGGTGGCAAACGGTGGAGGTGGGAAACCGGGCCGTCGCTGGTTGGAGCAGCGGGTCGGTCCTCGTTCCCTGCGCCTCCCGTGTCTTGATTGGCCAAGCGGGGCGGCCAAGCCCCAACCCCGTTCCTTTATAAAAGGCGGGGAGGGGGATGGCATCCCGCATTCTTCCATCTTCTCCCTCCTTGTGCTTCTCCTCCTTTCTTCCATTCGTCATGGAGAAAGGGAATCCCGGTCCTTCGACGGTGGCGGCGAGGGTCACCGCTCGACAGCGCGTCCCTCCCCCTCTTGCGCCCGTGGTGGCAGAGCCGGCCGTGAGGGGAAGGGGGAGGGGCGAGGCCGTGGACAAGGCCGGGGCAGAGGCCGCAGTGCTCGGGGAAGAGGAGGACGGGGTGGCGCGCCGGCCTCGCCCCCGCCTGCAGCTCCTCCTCCGATGGAGGGCCACGCTGGGGACAACCCTTGCGAATTCTTTGTCAGGCTGCGCCGGCCGCTGTGCCGTCACCTTCGCCTCCCGACTCCATTTGCACAGGAGATGGAGCTGGATCCGCCGCAATCGTTGCGGCTGCACATGAGGGGCTGCGGGATCAGCGGCACATGGGCCGACGTCGAGTTCCCCACCCCCCCCCCCCCCACGTCATGTATCTCCACCGAGGGTGGAAAACCTTCGCTCGCCTCCATAGCTTGACGGAGGAGCTCACTCTCCATTTCAAACTAATGGAGGGTGGCCTCCTATCCGTCAAGATCTTCGGGCACTTCGGGACTCGCGTAAGGTGTTGTGTGGAGAGCTCTTCTGACGACGAAGATCCTTCCTCGAGCGAGAGTGGCGAGGAGGACAGCGGCAGGGATGACGAGGCCAGCGGGCGGCAGGATGATGGGTCCGACTAGGCATCGGGTGTCGTTCCGAGCGGCACCGGCGACCCCATCATCCGTGTTGCCGGCCCCTTGAACTTCTCGGGGTCGTCTCCTTGGGCGGCTGGTGTTGAGAGGCTGCGAAAGAGGAAGAGGGCGGGCGGCAAGGCCGTCAAGTCGGAGTACGCGGGCACCGACGCCTTCGACGCGTACTGACATCCAGCCGTCTCGTCTTCGAGCTCTGCCTCCGGCGCCGCCATCACCATCCAGCCCTTGGACGACCATCAAGATGTCCTATTGATGTCTTATGCCACTCGTAGCTCGCCTAGGCGCCCCTTTTGCCCTTTTCTCCTCCTTGACCTGCCTCCTGAGGAGAGGGACAAGAAAGGGATTACGGGCATCTTATCTCTTTTTAGTCTTGTAAGCCTTCGGGCCTTTGTCAACATTAGAACTTGTAATCCCTTTGCTCATGTTTTTCATTTCGTATGAACTGCACCTGTACGGAATGTTTTTAATGAAAAAGGGATGTTTGCCGGGCTTTTCGTTCGTAGGTAAAACCCACGACAAGGAGTAAATCCTTGTTATCTTTAAGATAAACGTTCTCTCGCCCGGCAACAGGCCTTGTCATCCCCCCACTTTGCTTGACCTATCTCACGCGCTTGGCGGAGGCAGGGATGAGGTGGGCTTAGGCTCCTTGTTTCATTTCCTTGCTGCCGCGACTACGACCAAACTCGGTCCCAGGAAACAAGTCCCGGGGTCCGGAGTGAGGGGAGCACGGTATCCTAAGGATAAAACGAGGTTTCACATACCTCAGTCCATAACGAAATGCATGATAAGGGAAAAAGAACTTATCTGAATCTGCAGCCCCCGGCAACCTTGGCTTGCCGCAGGTAGATCTTTGCTCTTGTAGCCCCCGGCAATACTGGCTTGCCGGGGCCCAGGCGCCGGTCCATCCCCTTTCTTCCAAAGCAGCTCGGCAAGGATATTCATGTGCCTGCGAACCAAAGAAGATAGAGAAGAACAGAAAGACGCGCACTCGACCTCTAAGCTAGGGGTTAGCCGCCGCTAAGCACTATCAACCCTAACCAAGGACAAGACTCGACCTAGCATGCATGCTATAACTTAGGGCGCCCGCACTTCATTTATTCTCGCTCAGGGTCTGCGCCTGGCTTTGTACAAAGGGTCACATGCCTTGCGGCAAAGCTCGTACAAAAGGTGGCTTGCCGAGGCCCATAAGCCGCGCCTTATGGGTAAAACTTGCGAAGATGCTCGATGTTCCAGGAGTTGCTCACCGGTACGGGCATCCTCGGTCTCCGGCGGATCGCGCCAGTTCGGTGACTTGTATTACCCGATAAGGGCCTTCCCACTTCAAGGCCAACTTGTTGGAATTCTTGGCCGACTGAACGCGCCGAAGAACAAGGTCGCCTTCCTCAAAGCTTCGGGCATGAACCTTGCGGCTATGGTAGCGACGCAAGGCTTTCTGGTAGTGTGCCACTCTCATAGCGGCCCAAAGACGATCTTCCTCAAGGAGTGTCGCGTCATCTTGGCGCAAGGACTCTTGCTCAAGCTCATCATAAGCGAGCACTCGAGGTGACCCGTATATGAGTTCCGTGGGGAGAACTGCTTCTGCCCCGTATACCAGGGCAAAAGGTGTCTGGCCGGTAGCTCGATTTGGCGTCATTCTGATCGACCAAAGAACCGGCGCTTCATCAATCCAGCGCCTTCCGCTCTTGTGCAGCTTGTCAAAAGTCTTTGTCCTCAGGCCTCGCAACACTTCAGCATTTTCCCTCTCCGCTTGGCCGTTGCTCCGTGGGTGTGCCACGGAAGCAAAACAGACCTTGCTGCTGAGGTCTTGAATGTATTGCATGAAGGTGTGGCTTGTGAACTATGTGTTGTTGTCGGTAATGACTCTGTTTGGCACACCAAAACGGCAGACTAGTCCTTTGAAAAACTTGACAGCTGACTGAGCAGTCACCTTTCTCACTGCTTCCACCTCTGGCCACTTTGTGAACTTGTCGATTACAATGTACAAGTACTCAAAGCCCCCGACGGCACGGGGGAAGGGGCCCAGTATATCGAGCCCCCAGACCAAGAATGGCCAGGAGAGAGGGCTTGTTTGAAGGGCTTGAGATGGTTGATGAAGCTTCTTTGAATGGAACTGGCACGCTTCACACTTGGTGACTAGCGCCGTCGCATCCTGGAGAGCGGTGGGCCAGAAGAAACCTTGCGGAACGCCTTCCGGCAAGGGCCCTTGACCCTGTGGGAGCCACATATGCCTCCATGTATCTCTCGCCAACAGCTCCAGTCCTTCCTCCCGGGATGCACTTGAGTTTCACACCGTTCGCCTTCTCCGGTACAGACGCCATCGGATTTAACTGGTATAGGGCGGACCGACGGGCTACTTTCTCCACTTCTTCCTGCTCCTCAGGAAGCTCCCCTGTCTGGAGGAATTGTACGGTATGTTGCGCCCATGCCGGAGCCTGAGGCTCGACGGCAAGGACTAAAGCCATCTCTTCCGCCATGGGAGCGACTGTCTCTACAGCCAGGGCCTGACGCCCCACTGGAGTCAATTGCTCTTGGGCAGGCTCAGCATCCGCGGCAGTACCCTTGCCGGCGGCCCCAGGGGGCTCGGTACGAAAGTACTTGCCGGGACCTGATTTTCTTCGCTTGCTCTGCCCTGCTGATGTATCGACGGATGGTTGAGTTAACCGGAGCAAAAAGGCACCTGGTTCCACAGGTAGCTTGAACGCGGCACGCTTCGACAGGTAATCGGTAACGTCGTTCTCCGCTCAGGGAACGTGTTCCACCTGGATACCGTCAAAGCGTTCCTCTAGCTTCCTCACCTCATCTACGTATGCTTCCATCAGTGGGCTCTGATAATCTTTGTTGACTTGCCTGACAACGAGCTGCGAGTCACCCCTGACGATGAGCTTCTTGACCCCGAGGTCTGCCGCGATCCTGAGACCGGCAAGCAATCCCTCGTACTCGGCGGTGTTGTTGGTGGACATCTCCCTGGGGAAGTGCATCTGGATCACATACTTGAGGTGCTCTCCGGTGGGTGCGATGAACAGTACACCGGCACCGGCGCCTTGCAGTGAGAAGGCTCCATCAAAGTACATGACCCAGTTGCAGTTTGCCTCCTTGCCGGGGAGAGTCGTCTCCTGGATTTCTTCGTCAGGTGTCGAGGTCCATTCCGCAATGAACTCCGCCAGGACTCTGCTCTGAATTGTCGAGGTACTCTCAAACTTTAAGCCGAAGCTTGACAGCTCCAAGGCCCATTCCACAATCCTTCCGGTTGCGTATGGGTTGTGCAGTATCCGTTGCAACGGGAGGCGGGTGACGACAGTGATCTCATGGGCCTGGAAGTAGTGACGCAACTTCCTCGAGGCCATAAGGAGGCCGAAGAGCAATTTCTGCACACCGGAATACCTTGACCTAGCCCCCTGCAAGAGGGAGCCGACAAAGTAAACTGGTGCTGCATCACCTTCTTCTTGGGCACCACTTCACTCGACCGCGGGCATCGCCTTGGTGGCACCAGACTGCCGGGGGCGCGCGCTCGGGCCCGCTGGGAATCTTCGGCTCGCCCTCCACTGGTCCTGCCGCCAGTGCTGCCTCCTCGTTGACCTCCCTCTGTGCCACTAGCGCGGCGCTGACCACTTGATTCGTGGCTGCCAGATACAGCAGCAACGGCTCTTGTGGTTTAGGCGCAACCAGTATTGGCATGGAGGAAAGTTATTTCTGGGGTCCACTCCATTGGGCCCACCTTTTTCAAGATCTTGAAAAAGGGAAGGGCGCACTCGGCGGACTTGGAGATGAACCGGCTCATGGCGGCAACGCAGCCGGTGAGCCGACGCACATCCTTGATCCGCTTGGGCGCCTCGATCTGCTCAATGGCCTTGATCTTGTCTAGGTTTGCCTCGATCCCGCGCTGTGACACGAAGAACCCGAGAAGCTTGCTGGACGGGACGCCGAAGACACACTTCTCAGGGTTCAACTTCAGGTTGATCTTGTGCAGGTTGGCAAACGTCTCTTCTAGATCTTGCACAAGAGTCGGCCCATCCTTGGTTTTGACCACTATGTCATCCATGTAGGCTTCCATATTTCTATGAAGCTGAGGTTCAAAACCAATTTGGACCGCTCTTGCAAACGCGTTGAGCCAAAGACTCTTCAACCCGAAGGCATCCGTAAAAAGCAATACGTACCACATGGGGTGATGAATGTTGTCTTCTCTTCATCTTCTCTTGTCATGAAGATTTGGTGGTAGCCTGAGTAGGCATCAAGGAATGATAATAGATCACACCCGGCCGTGGAGTCAACAATCTGGTCGATGCGCGACAATGGGAAGGGGACTTTAGGACAAGCCTTATTGATGTCTGTGTAATCAATACACAGCCTCCACTTCCCATTCGCCTTGCGCACCACTACTGGATTGGCCAACCACGTCGGATGGAGCACCCCTCTCACCAAACCTGCCGCTTCTAGCTTCCTGATTTCCTCTGTGATGAACTCCTGCCTCTCCAGAGCCTGCTTTCTGACCTTCTGCTTGACGGGCCGCGCGTGGGGTGGGGGAAGACAGCTAGGTGGTGCTCAATCACCTCCCTGGGAACTCCTGGGATGTCGGACGCTTGCCATGCAAACGCGTCGACATTTGCCCGCAGGAAGGTGACGAGCTCGCCTTCCAATTTGCTGTCGAGGGTGGAGCCTATAGTGAAGGCCCCTCCCTTGCTGTCCTCCGCGACTGGCACCTTCTTGGTCTACGGCGGCTCGGCTCTGGATCTCTTGCCCTTGTCGGCAGAGCTCTCTGGCACGTCCTCAACGATAGCACAGCACTTCGAGGAGGTGCGCTTGCCGGAGTGGGTGCGAGAGGTCTTGCCGGGCTCCTTCTTTCCTCCCGGGCCCTCGGGGGCAGGAGCAGGTGCCTTGACGGCAGCTGCTGCAACTGCTTCCCGGTAGAGCTGGTCGGCGCAGATCAGCGCGTCCTTCTTGTCGGAGGGGACGGAGATGATGGTCAACGGCCCGGGCATCTTCAGCATGTTGTAGGCGTAGTGTGACGCCGCCATGAACTTGGTCAGTGTTGGGCGGCCGAGGATCCCGTTGTAGGGCAAGGGGATCTTAGCTACGTCGAAGATGATCTTCTCCGTTCTGTAGTTCAATTCTCCTCCAAAGGTCACGGGCAGCGTGACCTTTCCCTTCGGCTGGCTCCTCCCCGGATTGACCCCTTGGAACGTGCCCGTTTCCTCAAGGTCTCCGTCAGTGGTTTGCAACCTTTTGATCACGACAGGCGAGATCAGGTTCAGGTCGTCCCCGCCGTCAACCAACATCTTGTTCACCCTGAGGTTGCATATTGTTGGCGAAACCAACAACGGCAAACACCCGACCGCGGTAGTGCGATCAGGGTGGTCCTCGGTGTCAAAGATGAGGGGCGTGCTGGACCACTTTAGGGGCTTCTGGGCGTCGAACGACGACTCCGTTGCCATGACCTCTCGCGCCCACTCCTTGAGCTGGCGGCGAGAGGTATGCAGCGAGGCGCCGCCATCGACGCACATGGCCTCTGTAGCCTTCTGGAACCCTTGCTCACCGGACTCGTCGTCCTCGTCGTGATCGTCGTCTTCTTGTTTCTTGTCGTGGCCCCGGGCGGGCCTCTCTTGCTGATTGTCCTTGCCGGGGTGGCCCCCTTGGCCGCCACGCTTCTTGCCGGACCCCTCAGCACCATCTTGGTCCTTCTCCTTGTCCCGCCTTTCGTACTCAGCCTTTTGCTTCTCAGCAAGCAGCTCGACTTGTTGGCGCTCGAGATCGTGGCCCTTGGTGCGGTGGATCTTGCAGTATTGCTTGCCGGAGCTTCCTGGCTTGTCGGTGGCCGCCAAGGCCCGGCAGGCGGCGCACCCGGCAATCTCCTTGTTGGGGGTGTCTGCCTTGACCTTCTTGCCTGCACCGGTGTCGTCAGATCCCTCAACGGCAAGCACAGCCTTGCCCTTGTGTTTCTTGTTGCGACGCCGGCCCTTCTTCGTTGGGGCGGCGGCGTCCTCATCGGTAGAGTCGGTTTCCGCGTCGGCGTCTTCGCCGGGGTACTTCCTTCCCTCTTGACTCCGGCACATCGGCCGAGCGTAGAGCTCGGCCACATCCTTAACCTTGGTCATCGCCCGGCTCCTCGCGCATCTTGCAATTGCGCGTATTACGATGGAACGCGCTAATCACAACAAGCGGGATGAACGTCGGGATGTTATATCGCACCGGCTGAATCTCTGGATGTACTTGCGCAGGTCTCCCCTTCCTTCGGGAATGATATGCAGATCATTGGCCTGGCCATGAGCTTGGTGGCCTCCTGTGAAGGCGCCAACGAACTCATGGCACAGATCTGACCAGGAAGAGATGGAGTCCGCCGGCAAGTGCATCAACCAAGACATTACATTGGGTTTGAGCGCCAGCAGGAAGTAGTTGGCAAGCACCTTGTCCTCGCGAGCCCCAGCGGCCTGCAACGTGATGGTGTAGATGCTGAGGAACTCGGACGGATGGGTCTTGTCGGTGTACTTCTCACCGACGTCGGGCTTGAACATGCGGTGGGACGGCCACTAGAACTGCCTCAGCTCACGGGTAAAAGTTGGGCAGACCACCTCGTAAGGTAGGCCGCCGGGCTCCCCTGGTGTCGGGTGGTCCGTAGCATGTCCCGCCCGCTTGTCCGACTGGCGGCATGTTTCGCGCCGGCGCTCGACGGTGGTTCGAGCGTCCTCGTGAGCTCGCTCCCGAAGAACCTGGCGCTGGTCGCGGAGGGTCCATGGACCGGATGACGCTATGGAGATGTTATCACCAGCGTCGTCGCGACGGTTCGACGCCCGCGGCGACTGGCGAGGAGGAGGAGAGTGCACCGTGGCTGTAGCTCCCCCGGTCCTCCCAGCGCCAGCATGTGGTGGTTCGGTGGAGCGCCGAGCCGAGGGCCCCGCCTGTCACGGATCGTCTTTGTTCGCGACGGCGATGGGGCTCCGGATAGTGGCCCTCCACTCATCGAGCTTCTCCGCAGCAGGAGGGAAATCGAGGAGCAGTTGTGCGCGCGCCAAGGCTTCCGCTGGTGTGGGTGGCGGTGACAGCTGAGTGGATCGCTGCGCGCTTCGACTTCTAACCATGTTAGAAGGAGCTCCGTCACGACCCAACGGCTGCGAGCCATTTTCACCAGCGCTTCGGCGAGCGTGTTGAACTCCTTCGTCTTGCCGATGACGCACAGGGCTCTTCCCACGGCAGTGCCCAGGGTCACCAACGTGGTGACGCTACTCGGCGCGCACACAATGGGAAGAAAATGCGATGGTCGCCGGTATATGCGTCCTGGAGGTCGCCGCACCGCTCGGAGTCGGCACAACGACACCCCCGGAAGGCCCCGCGCCGCCTGCGGGGGGCCCAGCTCCGTCCTTGGGTCCGGCGGCGTGTAGCCGGCCGTCTGGTGCACGAACGACGCCGCCGCCAGTTCGATTATTGGCTGGTGGTGCCGGTGCTTTCGCGGCTGCGGCCGAAGTCCTGTCGGCCGACCGTCCGCTGCTCGTCCGCACTGGCCCCCAACGAACCGATCGCTGTGGCCGTCTTATTCTTAGGGGCCATGGCGACGAAGAATCGCTAGGCTAACTACCAGACCAGATTCTCACAAACGCGCGCCCCTACCTGGCGCGCCAAAGATGTCAGTGGGAAACGACACCTATGGGATCACAAGAATCCCTCTTTACCGGTTCTTGGGCGCGGGGTTGAGAGAAGAGCGGGTCTAACAGAGAAGCACACGGTTCGTTTCTCCAGGTTCGGGCCGCGAGGATGCGTAAAACCCTACTCCTGCTTTGGTGGATGTATTATGTGTTCTTGAGCTAGCTACGGGGTGTAACGAGCTCCAAAACGCCGAATCCTTCTCCTGGCCGCCTCGGGCCTCCTTTTATAGGTGAAAGGGGCTGCCACAGTGGCACGCAGGAGGTGGAAAGGTCTACAGTGGCACGAGGTTATCCCTCGTATTACAGGACAAGGTGCATTTAATGCATCGCTTAGGTGTCCTCTTACTTTATTGGGGACGGGGGCGAGGCCCGTCCCGTCCGTCGCTGCTCCTCCAGGCTTCGACACGCGCCCTGGCCAGTGGTGCATGTGGTATCATGTAGGCAGGTAGGCAGCTGAGGTGGTGCGGTGGTGGAGCCTCCACGAAGGGCTGCATGTAGCCACGCAGGTGCCTGCCCAGCTGGTTGGGTCGGCAGCTGCATGCGAACAGCGGTGGAGACTTGGCTGGTGCGGGCCTGATGGCGGCCCTGATGGCGTGCTTGGCGAGGGTCTTGCCGGGTGGCCCGGCAAAGGTCTTGCCGTGGCGCGCAGGCGTCCTCGACAAGGATCTTGTCGGGGGTCTTGTGGGTTCCTTCGGTGAGGATGGGTGCTTTCCCATCCTCACTTGATCTTGACTATTCTTTGTCTTCACAAAGATCTGCATGCCACCACAGAGGTGCCTCCCGAGCCCGGTCCCAACACATGTGTTGAGTGTTGGTGGGCTCGAGGGTGGCTCGCTCGGGTGGCGTGGGCGAGCTTCCCCGGCAAGGGTCTTGTCGGGGCCGCCCCGGCAAGGATCCTTGCCGGGGAAACCTGCTTCGCCCATCTGATCTTTGTGGCCTTGGTCCTTGTCGTCGCTTTGCTTCGTCTTGGGCTTCGGTCATATCTTGGCTCACCTCCTCCGCTCTGCTTGGTGTGGCCGTGGGCGTGGCTCCGACTGCCCGTGCACAGGTTAAGGGGTACAAAAATGTGCCCCTAGTTTTGTACACCGACACCACAATTAAGAAGAATTACAATGAAATTATGCCAACTAGCATTCCACATCAAAAATTATCTTTTTTATCATTTACCTACTCGAGGACGAGCATGAATTAAGCTTGGGGATGCTTGATACGTCTCCAACGTATCTATAATTTTTGATTGCTCCATGCTATATTATCTACTGTTTTGAACAATATTGGGCTTTATTATCCACCTTTATATTATTTTTGGGACTAACCTATTAACCGGAGGCCCAGCCCAGAATTGTTGTTTTTTGCCTATTTCAGTGTTTCAAAGAAAAGGACGAATGAAATCAATTGGAGAAGTTATTTTTGGAAGGAAAGCTACCGGAAAATCTTGGAGTGCATGCCAGGGGAGTCCTGGGCTGCCCACGAGGGTGGGGGGCGCGCCCACCCCCCCTAGGGCGCGCCCCCTATCTCGTGGACAGCCCGGAGGTCCACCGACGTACTTCTTTCACCCATATATACCCACGCATTCTAAAACTTTCTGGAGAATGTATTAGATCTGGAGTTCCGCCACGCAAGCCTCAAAGAGCTACCAAAAACCAATCGGGACCTTGTTCCCAAGACCTGCCCGAGGGGGGGAACCCTCACCAGTGGCCATCTTCATCATCCCGGCGCTCTCCATGACGAGGAGGGAGTAGTTCACCCTCGGGGCTGAGGGTATGTACCAGTAGCTATGTGTTTGATCTCTCTCTCTCTCTCTTTGTTCTTGAGGTGATTCGATCTTGATGTATCGCGAGCTTTGCTATTATAGTTGCTTCTCCCCCTCTACTCTCTTGTAATGGATTGAGTTTTCCCTTTGAAGTAATCTTATCGGATTGAGTCTTTAATGATTTGAGAACACTTGATGTATGTCTTGTGTGGGATAACCGTGGTGACAATGGGTTATTCTATTGATTCACTTGATGTATGTTTTGGTGATCAACTTGCGGGTTCCTCCCATGAACTTATGCATAGGGGTTGGCACACGTTTTCGTCTTGATTCTTCAGTAGAAACTTTGGGGCACTCTTTGAGGTTCTATGTGTTGGTTGAATAGATGAATCTGAGATTGTGTGATGCATATCGTATAATCATACCCACGGATACTTGAGGTGACATTGGAGTATCTAGGTGACATTAGGGTTTTGGTTGATTTGTGTCTTAAGGTGTTATTCTAGTACGAACTCTAGGGCTGTTTGTGACACTTATAGGAATAGCCCAACGGATTGATTGGAAAGAGTAACTTTGAGGTGGTTTCGTACCCTACCATAATCTCTTCGTTTATTCTCTGCTATTAGTGACTTTGGAGTGACTCTTTGTTGCATGTTGAGGGATAGTTATATGATCCAATTATGTTATTATTGTTGAGAGAACTTGCACTGGTGAAAGTATGAACCATAGGCCTTGTTTCCTAGCATTGCAATACCGGTTACGCTCACTTTTATCATTAGTTACCTTGCTGTTTTTATATTTTCAGTTTACAAAAACCTATATCTACCATCCATATTGCAATTGTATCACCATCTCTTCGCCGAACTAGTGCACCTATACAATTTACCATTGTATTGGGTGTGTTGGGGACACAAGAGACTCTTTGTTATTTGGTTGCAGGGTTGTTTGAGAGAGACTATCTTCATCCCTCGCCTCCCACGGATTGATAAACCTTAGGTCATCCACTTGAGGGAAATTTGCTACTGTCCTACAAACCTCTGCACTTGGAGGCCCAACAACGTCTACAAGAAGAAGGTTGTGTAGTAGACATCACCCACCGAGGCAGAATTCTGTAGAACTGTGTAGTGTGCTTTAGTGAGAGAATGCCCGTCCATACATATTATTTGATTCCCTCCTAGCGTGCCTTTTCCACCCAGTCTGCTCTTATGCCGCGATTCGGGAACACCAATCTGCTTAAGGTCATGAATAAAGTCAATACAAAACTCAATGACCTCCTCATTTTCATGGCCCTTGGAGATGCTTCCTTCTGGCCTAGCACGGTTATGAACATATTTCTTTAAGACTCCCATGAACCTCTCAAAGGGGAACATATTGTGTAGAAATAGAAGACCAAGAACGTTAATCTCTTCTGATAGGTGAACTAGGACGTGCGTCATGATGTTGAAGAAGGATGGTGGGAACACCAACTCGAAACTGACAAGACATTGCACCAAATTATTCTCTAACCTTGGTATGATTTCTGGATCGATTACCTTCTGAGATATTACATTGAGGAATGCACATAGCTTCACAATGGCTAATCGAATGTTTTTCGGTAGAAGCCCCCTCAATGCAACCGGAAGCAGTTGTGTCATAATCACGTGGCAGTCATGAGACTTTAGGTTCTGGAACTTTTTCTCTGTCATATTTATTATTCCCTTTATATTCGATTTAGAAGCCAGACGGTACCTTCATATCGAAAGGTGCATTCAAAGAAGATTTCCTTCTCTTCTTTGGTAAGAGCGTAGCTGGCATGACCCTGATGTATGCCGTCTTTTCCATGCATACGTTGTTGGTCCTCCCGTGCCTCCGGTGTATCTTTTGTCTTCCCATACACACCCAAGAAGCCAAGCAGGGTCACGCAAAGATTCTTCGTCACGTGCATCGCGTCGATTGTAGAGCGGACCTCTAGGTATTTCCAATAGGGCAGGTCCCAAAATATAGATTTCTTCTTCCACATGGGTGCGCGTCCATCAGCGTCATTCAGAACAGGTTGTCCGCCAGGACCTTTCCAAAGATTACCTTCAAATCCTTGACCATATCATGTACATCAAGACAAGATTGGCGTGGCTTCGTCCGTGATCCGCCTCGCCTTTGAAATGCTTTCCTTTCTTTCTTACGGGATGCCTGCTCGGAAGAAATCGACGATGTCCCAGGTACACATTCTTCTTACAATTATTCAAATATATATACGGTCGGTATCATCCAAACAGTGCGTGCATGCGTGGTATCCCTTGTTTGTCTGTCCTGAAAGGTTACTGAGAGCAGGCCAATCATTGATGGTCGCGAACAGCAACACCTTTAGGTCAAATTCTTCCTGTCTGTGCTCATCCCACGCAGGTACACATGTTCCATTCCACAGCTGCAAGAGTTCTTCAACTAATGGCCTTAGGTACACATCAATGTCGTTGCCGGGTTGCTTAGGGCCTTGTATGAGCATTGGCACCATAATGAATTTCTACTTCATGCACAACCAAGGAGGAAGGTTATACATACATAGAGTCACAGGCCACGTGCTATGATTGCTGCTCTGCTCCCCAAAAGGATTAATGCCATCTGCACTTAGACCAAACCATACGTTCCTTGCGTCACCTGCAAACTCCTTCCTGTACTTTCTCTCAAATTTTCTCCACTGCGACCCGTCAGCGGGTACTCTCAACTTCTCGTCTTTCTTACCGTCTTCTCTGTGCCATCGCATCGCCTTGGCATGTTCTTTGTTTAGGAACAAACGTTTCAACTATGGTATTATAGGAGCATACCACATCACCTTGGCAGGAATCTGCTTCTTCCTGGGGCACTCGCCCTCGACATCACCAGGGTCATCGCGGCTGATCTTATACCGCAATGCACCGCATACACGCATCGCGTTCAAATCCAGCGTACTCACCGCGGTAGAGGATGCGATCATTAGGGCATGCATGTATCTTCGCACCTCTAACCCTAGAGGGCGACAGCCTTCTTTGCTTCAGACGTACTCTTGGGCAATTCGTTGTCCTTTGGAAGCATCTTCTTTAACATTACCAGCAACTTTCCAAATCCCTTGTCAGATAGACCATTCCCTGACTTCCATTGCAGTAATTCCAGTGTGGTGCCCAGCTTTTTCTTGTCAGCTTCGCAATTCGGGTACAACAATTTCTTGTGATCCTCTAACATGCGCTAAAACTTCTTCTTCTCCTTTTCACTTGCGCAGTTTCTCTCTGCATCGGCAATGGCCCGACCTAGATCATCAGTTGGCTCATTTGATGCCTCTTCTTCAGCTTCTTCCCGCATTGACGGCTCAGCTTCTTCCCCCATTGTTGTATCATCGTATTCAGGGAACCCATGGCCAAGATAGCTATCGTCGTCCTCTTCTTCTTCATTTTCTTTCATCATAACCCCTCTTTCTCCGTGCTTGGTCCAAACATTATAGTGGGGCTTGAAACCGGACTCAAACAGGTGGACGTGAATGGTTCTTGAGTTAGAGTAATTGTGATCACTCTTACAGCCAGCACATGGACAAGGCATAAAACCATCCGCTTGCTTGTTTGCCTGAGCCGCAATCAGAAAAGTATGCACGCCCTCAACGAACTAGGGAGAGCATCGGTCATCGTACATCCATTGCCGGCTCATCTTCATTATACATCACCGAATAGACCAAATTAATACAAGTTCATACATAAAGTCCATACAACACTTATTCTCATAAAGCAAACATATAAATAACTCTCTAGCTAAAGCATTTAATTGCAACAACAAATGCGATGAAGATCGCAACTAAGGTAACAATTGATCCAACAGCATAATGATACCAAGCCTCACTATCAATGGCATATTTTCTAATCTTTCTAATCTTCAAGCTCATTTTCTCCATCTTGATCTTGTGATCATCGACGACATCGGCAACATGCAACTCCAATTTCATCTTCTCCCCCTCAATTCTTTTCAATTTTTCTTTCAAATACTGCTTTCTCTTTCAACTAAATTTAACCTCTCGACAATAGGGTCGGTTGGAATTTCCGGTTCACATACCTCCTAGATAAAAATATCTATGTCAACTTGATGGGCATAATTTGTCATAAACACGAATGCAACAAAATAGTTATAAAAGAAAATATACCACATCCGAATCATAACCCGGACGAGGGCCGACGGGGACGGATATCAAAACCATGGCACTATGAATAACAAACAACGTACTGGTAAGATAATTATACAAGTAACTATACATATATATATACAAGAGGCTCACCCCACAAGGTGGTGCCGGCGACAGGATGCTGCGGACGATCGACGGTGGTTAGGACGGAGACGGGAAGGCACTAAGTAAACAACACCTACATATGCAAACTAAGAGTTATTCTGAGCTCAAATTGCATATAAATCAAATAAACTACCACATATAATTCCTCCCAAATTACTAAAACCCACAAATTAATCACTATATAAAGCATTGCAAAAGCTAATCTAGCAATGAGAGATGAAAGGACAAAGTTGCTTACCTTTGTGATCACTTGAATGGATGGGGGCCTTCAAATCTTGACAAAATTTGGGAAAATGTGTGATGAGCTCAAGGTAGAGGGGAAGAACAGAGAGGAGAGGGGAAAGGGGAAAAACAGAGCGAGCTCGATCGCGGGTGGACGAAGGGTTTATACAGAACGACCTTTAGTACCGGTTCGTGCCACGAATCGGTACTAAAGGTGTTGGAGGGCCCCCAGACTAACAACATCCTGCCACCACTCTCTTTAGTACTGGTTCGTGGCACGAATCGGTGCTAAAAGTTCGGCACGAACCGGTACTAATGAGAGCGGCCCGCCTAGCCGTTGGAACCGGCACTAATGGTCACATTAGTGCCGGCTCAAATACAAATCGGGACTAATGAGCTGAATATTAGGCCCTTTTTCCACTAGTGAAGGTGGAGGGGAGGAGGGCCAAGCCACCACGCCAAAGATGAACCGCTAAGTGATGGGAAACAAGTGGGAGAAGGGTAGGGCCGTGCGTGATGCTGCAACGAGCAAAATGTCCCCCACATGGACGAGCATTTTCTCCACCAAGGAGGAGAAGAAGGGAGATAGAAAGCTCTTCTTGGATGCGCAAAAAGAAAAGATGGTTAGGAGGAGAGGATGAACAATAAGTTGCAGCTTCGGAAGGAGAATCGACTTGGAGGAGGCGTATGTCAAATAGGAGCTGGAGAAGGCAAAGACTTTTGGATCAATTGAGCTCGAGAAAGAGAGGTTGCAACTAGCCCGGGACACGGAGGATTCGAAGATCATGTTGCCAACGCTTCCCTCTTGGACCCGAAAGGCAATAAGTGACTTGAGGCGAAGGGAGATGAATGGGCCCAATGCAAACACCCAATGATTCATTCTTGAATCGCATGTTTATTAATTGTCATATTTTCTTTTGCCATGTGTTGAATTGTGCTTTATTTTGCATTGCTGCCAACGCTTCCCTCTTGGACCCGAAAGGCAATAAGTGACTTGAGGCGAAGGGAGATGAACGGGCCCAATGCAAACACCCAATGATTCATTCTTGAATCGCATGTTTATTAATTGTCATATTTTCTTTTGCCATGTGTTGAATTGTGCTTTATTTTGCATTGCTAAATTGGCGATGAATCTGTGATATATGATGGACCTACATGGATTCAAGGGTTTCAATATTAGGGGTGTGATTGCCGAGGAGGACAAATGAGAAGCAAGCTATCCAGGGACACGCCCGCAGACGTTTAGGGGTGCAGATTTACACAGTCCGACTATAGATGCTCTAAGGTTGACTTAAGATGTACACACCGGTGCTTACCACCGTAACCAACCATGACCAACGGCCATGTTAAGACCAAGAAACAGAAGGATGGGCAATTATCACCACACATAGGAAGAGCAACCATGTCAACACAAACACCCTATGCAGGCACTTGATTCCGACAACGCATGCCAAACAATGCAAATGTGTAAAGTAAAATGAAAAAAGAAAAAGACAAAGCTTCACCTGAAGAATATCAAGGCGTCACCAAAGTCGTAACGGATATTTCACCTTAAAAAAGAAAAGCTTCCAGCTATGCAGCCACCAAAACTGGACGATGGCACCGAACTAACAAGCAAACACCACAAGAACAACCAAATGAATGAACGAAACAGTAGAACGATAAAATATAACTGCTGCTTATCAGTTGCTACTCGTATGGGCAACTAGGTATATGAAGAGCGTTTATACATAAGGAACAGTTAATTCTAGATTATACTCGGGTATATACAAAAGAAGAGCCCTCACACGAGGAGATTGCTGGGAATTCACATTTTAAAGAAGTGAAAAAATTACAAGAATTGTTCCAAGCACAAGAAGGATGTCGCCAAAAAGGAATAAAGAAATAAAAATACACAAGGTCCACCTACGACATGGTTTGCCGTGGCCTTTCACAAGCTTCAGTGGTAACCTAGAAACTGGATTCTCAAGCATCCTCGACCTGAGAGTTGAAGACAAAGCTTGGAAATGTTGTGGTAATATCTCTGTTGATGAAATATTTTATAATTAGAACAAATCCACAGTTATTAATCAAGCCGGTAAGAAGGGAATCAAACTGTTGTTACTGCTGTGCAAAATAAAGGGACCTGTTTTCTGACTCGGAATGTTTAATCTCGAACCACATCAGCATTTTCGACCTAGTTTCGAGTTACAACCATGTATATTATTCACATGCCGTGCCCCTCTGCTAATCAAGCAAGTTGAATTATAGTACTCCAAAGTTAAATGGGCTATGTTCTGTGAGATCAGAAAATGCAGAGCAAATCAATCCTTAAGAATGTAGCATGCTGAGCTTCACACATGTATTCCCACGGAGATGAAGTAGGTACTGATCAGTAAGACAACTTGACTCAAGTGGGGGGGGCAAACAGGGTCAGCCATACAGACCTTAGATATGGGAGTGTCATATTCTTCAACAAAGATGGATGCCTCAAGACAAGATTGCGCCATTCCTCCTTGTCGATTTTACCATCGTGCTTTGTATCTGCCTCCTCAAATGTCTAGCGATGAAGAAAAAAAATTGCCCCCTTAAGCAAAAGAATAAATTCAACAGACATACATCATAGCAAAAGTATACTCTAAGTATACCTTGTCAATGATACCCTCTATAACCTCATCAGAAAGGTTCATTCCTGACTCAGCAAGTGTGGCAACCACCATTTGCTTCACCTGACAATTAAGAAGGCACACAATGACTTTTTCCCAAGGTGATTGCTCCTAGCTGAACTTTATGTTATATAGACATGCTTTCTCCAAGCAGAAAACAAAGGAGTAACATTAAGATGGAAGGATTGCAGAAGGGCGTCAGTCTCTATGTATGAGTGCTTCACACGGTTAACTCGATTTAGTTATTGCTGACACGCATAGCTCTCTCACCACACTTACTTTTCACTGTCTCTAAAATAAATTCCTTGAACAGGAACACAATTGACAGTATGAACAAATGGACTACTAGCTCATAACAAAATACAATAGAACAGAAAGAGTTCACAATAGGCAAAATGAAGGTAGTACCTCTTGCTTTTCAATGAAACCTTGTTGTTTGAGATCATAGAGTTTGAAAGCAACTGCAAGTAGTTCATATATGGCATAAGATTAGAAGAACAGATGATTTAGTATGACACAAGCATAAATTCTGACCGATGCAAATGCTATGTATACAAGAACTAAAGAAGAGATTGAGACAAAAGGGCATTCATGTGCTTGCATGCAAGAAACCAAAGAAGAAATTTGAACGCAACATGGCCCAAGTAATAACAGATGAGTGTGTATGAACTGTCTAAGACTGGGATCCATAAGTATCTACACACCACCCTCCCTCGGCCCCTCACTTCCAGGGTGGTCTCCACATACAACTAAATTAAAAGAGATAGTGTCTAGCTGCAAGCTGCAAGCTGCAAGCTGCAACCACTAGGATTCCAATGGTAGTTCGTCTAAATTATAGGATTGAGTATATCAATGATAACAGTTTGTGTGCTCCACATACAACTAAATTAAAAGAGATAGTGTCTGGTTGCAAGCTGCAACCACTAGGATTCCAATGATATTTCGTCTAAATTGCTGCGTTGAGTATATCAATGACAACAGTTTGTGTGCATCTGCCAATGAAGTCAACAGCCAGCTAGCTTTTCATATTCATTTTCTAAGCAGCAGTAATTGAAGATCCATGTCTTGGAAAATTGTCACATCGAAGAGGGAAAAACTAGACTTAATCCTCGCTGAACCATGTCACATTATCTAGGTAAATAAATGAAAAAAAATAAAGCATGATGGCTTACAATCAATTTTGTCATCAACTGGTGCATTAGGATGGAATACAGAAAGAGCTCGCACAAATTCTTCAAATTCGAGAATCCCATTGTGCTTCGTGTCGAACAAATCAAACACCTAAATAGATTAAAGTACAGCATTAATAAGTATTGACATCAGATCATCAAAAAGAATTGTGTTATATGTCCTTGTTCACGAAGTAATGATTTGTAACAGCAGCAGGAAGTGGTAAGTTAAGTCCTTGCAAATTTGCCTACTTCATATTTATATATAACAATGTTTTTAGAGTAAATATACCTAGATTTTGATTCTCATTATAATATTGATATAGGAATAATAGCATAAGATGGAATAAATATTCATAATTTAGATACACAAGTGTACTTATCTACTATGTATGTTTATTGTTTTAAGGTTTTTCCTATTTCGTTATATCATTATTATGGATTAGAGCTCAATTAGCATTAGTTTTAGGCTGCCATAACTTATGACAGGATAAAGCTACTCAAAAGTTAGCTAGTGCGTGGTGAAATGCCGAAATGCTGCGTCAGCAACTGGAGACATGTGGGAGTGCAAACCCAAACACATAACACATGTGACATGGCAAATGACCAAAACTTCAAAGCTCAAGCTTATAGTGTTTTAGATAACTCCACGGAAAACTGCCTCACTGCCAATGTTCATACTGCATTCAAGATGCTTCCATGCCATATATAAGTACGGAACGCTACATTAAAGGTGAACCAAATAACCAATAGCGCAAAAGAACAAATAAAACGAGTACCAACCGAATATCACGAACAAAACAACATGGACTTTTTGTGACAACATAACAACATTAAATAGAAGCCACGCAGACATACCCGGTCAGCAAACATGCTATCTTTCCTGTTAGTCTTAAACAGCGCCAGTTGGAATTCTTCCTGCATATACAACAGGCAAGGCCTTGGTATGAGATTGAGCTCTATGGGAGTGTAAATTGTCAACAACCACACTCCACACCCAACGAAATCGGCAGAACTTACTAACCTTATTAATCACACCATCATCAACCACAGCACTGCTGATCTTCTTGAACAGCTCATACAATGCCTCAATCTCATTTACGCTAACTGCACAACAAGGAATTTATAAATGGAGGTACGAGATGTTGGCTGATCCGGTAAATGGAGGTAAGAAACTGGAGACAAAAAAACATACAAACTGTTTCCCTTGCCAGACGCTCAGGATCCTCGAGGCCCTTGGGACGATTTGGTATGTCGAGATCGCAGCACTTGAGCAGGAGAGCAGCGAGCCGTCGCAACCCTTCCGGGAAATCCACCATTTCACACTCCACCAGAAGCCAGATCAACGCGGCTCATACACACCTGCGACCATCAACAAGGAGATGCGGATCAAGCATGCATGATTGCCAACCGAAAAAATCCCAACCCGCGTGTATTCCAAACGCGAAATCAAGCCAGATATAGAAATCCCTTAATTCCGCGCGCATTCTCGCCTCAATCGCGCTCTCCTCCGACGCGCTTACCCCTCCACGGATCGGGATCCCCGCGCCGCGACGCGAGGAGAAGCGCGACGAAGGCCGATGACACCGAGATTGATGAATTGGGGATTAGGGAGATGAATTGGGGTGTCACCTCATTGAGCCATCCCTGCGGCGGAGTGTGGGTACGGGAGCGACGGTCGCCGGCGGTGAGGCAGACGAGGCGGTGATGGGAGAGGGGAGAGGAGGAGGAAGAGGAGCGCCACGTCAGCGGTTCTGGAACCTGGGGAGGATGCCGTCGGGATCTGAACCTGGGGAGGATGCCTATCGAGCCATCGCTCGTCTCTCCCGCACGTCCGCTCTTCCTGTCGATTTTTTTTAGCAAAACCTGTCAATTGCTATCGTGGGTGCGTCGCTCATCCTGGGCCGGCCCATTAAATCAGAAATCACTCGGCTCTACCTAGCATGCCAGGTCAAGAAAAATTTCTATACTTAGCTTTACTTAGCTTTAATTTTACTTTTGAATCTCGTGCCGTCAATGTAGAGGCATATAGTTTAGCCAAGCATGCTTTTTCACTGGGACCGGGGCGCCACCTGTGGCTAGGCCAATCCCACGATCAGCGTTGTATCCCACACCATGTGGAATTTTCTGAATAAAGCTTGGTTTAATCGCTCAAAAAAAATCTATTTCTCAAAAAAAAACTCAGGAAAAAAAATCTGAAATGGGCATGGCGAACCAACCTGGCATGTGAACCGACTTTGATTGTACTGTGTTAAAAGAAAATCTAAACTGGGCATGTTGACGTCAACTCGGAAAAAAAGAAGTAAAAGGCACGTAGCATATGAATTCTTGAATATCAATACACACACGGGACGCTCATACCTTTTGGCTCGACTGAGCACCCAGCCGCCAAAGGGTTTCTTGTGCCTCCCGCGGCGTTGCTGCCGATTTACGTCGTCATCTGTGATCTTAGGGTCATGAAGGCGTGGTGGATCCTGGCCCCTACCGACAAGAGGGCTTCGTTTTTTGATATTTTTGAGTTTATTAAGGTTTGTGTCTTGTTTGGAGAGATGAGGCGGCGGCGGACTCTCTGAAGATGGAATAAAAAAAATTCTGCTTAGCCCTTGTCCTGGTGGTGTTTATAGCATCATCGGAGGGCGCGTGAAGGTTTGTCTCCGATGGATCTCACGGGATTAGGTTGGCGTTTGTCTTCGGTGGATTTACTTGGGTCCAGTCTTTGTTTGTTTATGTTCATGTGTATACAGGTTGGATCCTTCTGATTTATGCTTCTCTTCATCGACGGGCGGTTGCTCTTGTGACTGGTCCTATGTGGCCTTAACATGACGACTTCTCAACTATCTACTACAACAAGGTTTACCCAGCTCCGACTAGAGAGGGGCGATGACAGCGTCGCGCCTTCGGCTCGCTCCAGTGCTTGTAGTCATCGATAGGTGGTCTACAAACCTGAATGTACTTTTTACTTTTGGTGTTCTTTGTACTACCTTGACAGTTGACGAATAGATCGAAAGTTTTCCTTGCAAATTTTTTATTGAATATCAATTACTAGTATTCTAGAAAAAGTATATCTACTGCTAGTAATCTTGTGGACGTGCCCATAAGACAAAAGCCAAATATGTACATGAGCTTCTGTGAGAGATATAATTCATTTTTTTGTTGTGTTCATATTTCTGGAAAAAAATCCAAATACATATATTCAAAAACGTGAATTTAGTTTATAAAAAATTAACTATCATGAATTTGAAAAATGTTAACGCGGCATAAAACATATGTTAGCGTAGTTTTATAAAAGGTTGATAACAGTTAAAATGTTTGGGACATTAAGAAAATGATCACATATTCTTTTTAAATGTACATGACATACTTAGAAAATATTTATACAATGTCAGAAAATATTTGTACCATTCAAACAAAAAGTACGTTGCATTTAGAAAAACGTTCACATGTTTCGGAAATTATGTGCGTGACTTTAAAAAAATTGTTTATACAATGTAAAAAAAGGCAGCATGGTTTAAGAAAAATGTTTTGTCTTATTAAAAATGTGTCTACTTGTATTTCAAAAATACTTAACACGTATTCAAAAGAAAGTTCAAAAACATGTGTTTGAAAAATATGTTAATCATGTATTTAAAAATGTAAAACATGTATTAACAAAATGTTTCAGGTATATAAAAAGATGTATAGTGTGTATGAAAAAGTAAACATCAAAACACATATTTGAAAATATGTTAATAATGTATTTGAAAATGTTAAACATGTATAAAAATGTAGTATGTACAGGAAAAAAATATGAAAAAAGTAGACATCTAAATATAAATATAAGAAAATGTTGTTCATTTATTTGAAAAAAAGTTAAACATGTATACAAAATGTTCCTTATATAAGCGAAAATATGTACAATGTGTATGAAAAAATAGATACAAAACATATATTTGAAAAAAAATTGAATCATGAATTAGAAACATTTTAAATATATATAAAACAAGATTCCTGTTGTATAGGAAAATGTACAATGTGTAGAATGAGGTAAGATGTGTTGATAAAAAAAGAATACCAAAAAACCGAAGAAAATTGGTAAAGCGGCACAAAAAAAATAAAAATGAAAGCCAATGAAAACCATAAAGAAAACACACAAAAGACAAAAAGAAAAAAATACTATGAAAACCGATGAAATTAAAACACACGGAAGAAATAAAAAGAAAGAATCCTATAAAAACCAAGAAAACATGTACAGAAAAAGGAAGAAGGAAAAAACAAATTAAAACAAAAGAAAAACCAATGAAACCTTTAAGAAAATACACAGAATAAAGAAGGAAAAGAAAAAACCATTAAAACCAAAGAAAACCATAAAACAAATACACAGAAAAAGAAAGAGAGCAAACAAATAATACCGGACAACTCCACCTAGTGTACAACAAAAGAAGAGGGTGGGAATTCAATCTACAGCAACCAGAACTAGCGAACGAAACGACTACAATGATAGAACGCGCTAATGGGCCAGCCTAGAAAACGCTTCAACATCGAAACCTTGTGGCGAGCCGTATTAAAACTCAATACAAGCGATGTATAGCTCTAGCGTGATTTGTTTCCTATTCTGATATTTTGCGGAGGGTATGATGATGTTACCATGGATGGTGGGTTTGATGATAGGGTCAACCCTTCTAGATGTGTACTAGGCCAGAGCCCATAACGTGCTTAGTAGGCCATATTGTTTACTTTTCTCGGCCTATAATGATGCCACGTCTTTTTGAGTGTTGTTTTTTTTCACGAGTACGTAAGAGCTTGCATATCTTTGCATTGATAGAAGAAAGCAGAAGGGTGGGGCTACATCATAAAACACATGCAGAAAATTGCGCGAGTAATATGACTAGAGCAGCGAGGAAGGGACAGTCGTCCCAAAAAATTCTATGGTCTATATCTCGGGGAGAATTTGTCTATCTAGGATGCACCAGCCCTTGCCCAAGCTGGTGTGTCCTGTTGTATGGTATGTAACATATGTGTGGTCGAAGGGTTCATGTCGTCGAAGATGCAACCATTGTGGTGCTTCCAAAGCCAGCACACACAAAGAATGATGACCGAGGAGTTTCCTCGATGATGCGAAGTAGGGGCATGGAGGCATGAGGCGGCCCACTAGTTCAAGAAGGAGGTAGCTGGGTCTGGTGGCCTCGTCATCGACTCGCACCAAGATAGAGTGATGTGCAAAACTTGTTATGAGAAGGAGTAGCCCACAAGGAGATGATGGATATCTTCACGCTCCTGGTCACACAACGCGCAAATCTCATTATGTGTTAGGCCTCAATGAGCTAGTTGGTCTATAGTCCAGCAACTGTCATGCAAGGTGATTGGTCTTAAGTGATCCGATAAAGGAGCAGAAAGGATTCTAGCCTTTTTCCCTAGAGGTGACCCTGAGTTATCGAACCCACGAGAGGAAGGCACCCTTGAAGTCAGAGATTTCTATGAAGCTTTTGTCAGAGTATTTTCCAACTTGTGACTAGATGAAAATCAAGTTGGAAGTGAAAACACTTATATAATAAAAAATAGGCATGGGTAGGAGGACTTTTTACAACAATATATTTGTTAACGGGATCATTATGATATTAATTTGTTCCCTGGAAGTCATCCATTGAGATGTGCTTGTAACGTATCAAAGTGGGGGTTATGTCCAAATTACATCTTAACTGGAGCGCGTCATGCATCAAGAGTCAGTTGTCCAACCGAAAGGCCATATCCATCACACGTGATTGCTCAAGTAACTAAGATAGAAATCAGACAAAATCACTATGTGTTTAATGACTAGACTTCTTGTATACACAAGGATAGAATCCATGTTACTATACTAAACCTTTCGGTCACTAGTGTTCGTGCGGAGCATCCTTCGGTCATCCCCATGGACCAACCTTCTGAAGGAAACATGCCCTAGAGGCAATAATAAAGTTGTTATTTTATATTTCCTTATTCATCACAAAGGTTTATTATTCATGCTAGAATTGTATTGACCAGAAACTTAAATACATGTGTGAATACATAAACAAATACCGTGTCCCTAGTAAGCCTCTACTAGACTAGCTCGTTGATCAAAGATGGTTAAGGTTTCCTAACCATAGACATGTGTTGTCATTTGATAATGGTATCACATCATTAGGAGAATGATGTGATGGAGAAGACCCATCCGTTAGCTTAGCATAATGATCGTTCAGTTTTATTGCTATTGTTTTCTTCATGTCAAATACATATTCCTTTGACTATGAGATTATGCAACTCCCGGATACCGGAGGAATGACTTGTGTGCTATCAAACGTCACAACGTAACTGGGTGATTATAAAGATGCTCTACAGGTATCTCCGAAGGTGTTTGTTGAGTTGGCATAGATCAAGATTAGGATTTGTCACTCCGAGTATTGGAGAGGTATTTCTGGGCCCCTCGGTAATACACATCATAAGCTTGCAAGCAAACGACTAAGGAGTTAGTCACGAGGTGATGTATTACGGAACGAGTAAATAGACTTGATGGTAACGCGATTGAACTAGTTATGAAGATACCGACGATCGAATCTCGGGCAAGTAACATACCGATAGACAAAGGGAATAACATATGTTGTCATAACGGTTCGACTGATAAAGATCTTCGTAGAATATGTAGGAGCCAATATGGGCATCCAGGTTCCGCTATTGGTTATTGACCAGAGAGGTGTCTTGGTCACGTCTGCATAGTTCTCGAACCCGTAGGGTCTGCACGCTTAACGTTCAATGACGATATTATATTATATGAGTTATGTGAGTTGGTGACCGAATGTTGTTCGGAGTCCCGAATGAGATCACTGACATGACGAGGAGTCTCTAAATGGTCGAGAGGTAAAGATTGATATATAGGGGCGATGGTATTCGGACACCGGAAGTGTTAAAGTGCAAGGTACATATTGGAGTCACCGGAAGGGTTAGGGCACCTGGCAAAAGATATGGGCCTTATGGGCCAAGAGGGGAAACGCACCAGCCACAAGGGGCTGGTGCGCCCCCCACATGGGCCAAACCAGAGGAGAAGGAAAGAGGGGAAGGGAGAAGGAAGGGGGGGGGGGGGGGTTCGGCCTCCCCCTTCCTTCACTACAAAAAAAATACACTTCCGTGATGATACGTGTTTGTAACAGTAGTTCATGTTTTCTGTCATGTATGTACATCCATGATGATTTTATGACAGAATCAAGATAGTCATACCTGTGCTGTCGTAGAAGTGTTCCATGACAATACCAAAATTATCATCGCGGAAGTGTTCACTTCCATGACGATAAATGACGCGTCATGGAAGTGCTTTCGTCAAGGGTAACCGACATGTGGCATCCACCATAACGGGTCGCTGTTAAGCTATCGGGTCCGGTTTTGATCCGATAACCCGTTAACAGCCTGGACCAATGGGGATTTTCCACGTGTAAAATTCTCATTGGCCGAAGGAAACACGTGTCAGCTCGTCATTGGGTCAAATAGGCGCCTATGATATGTTGACACGTGTGACGGCCCAACACAGGCTCATTTAGCTTACAAAGGCCGGCCCGTTTGACTTGGTCAAAAGTTAGCGGGTCGGTCATGAAAAGCCTATTAACGGTCTGTTCGCATATAGCCCATTTTACGACTTGGTAACTCACGGCCGTTAGGGCCTTCCCGAAATCGGCCCAACAGCGTCATGTGGGCCGTCGAATATAACACCAGCCCGTTTCACTTTTGGCGCATGTATGGCCCACGACGTCTTTCGGCCCATATGAGGCCTTTCATATCTTTAGGCCCTTTAGTGGCCCACGGTGACTCTGGCCCATAATGAACAGTAAATTTCTTTGTACCCATTAACGGCCCATGATTCACACCGCCATTTCGGCCGTGTTAGCTTTGCCCATCTTGACGGCCCATACGTTCTTGGGCTCCTTTTCGGCCCTCGATTACTTCCAGCCCGTTACTGGCCTGTTCCCGTAATGGGCCAAATTTGGCGCGTGGTTATAATCGGCCTGTTTGTGGCATGTTAACCCATTGCGCCGTTTCTAGCCCGTCCTATTTTCTGGCCCATTAACAACCCGTTATGCCCGTGACAGAATTAAGCCTTTGCTGTATTTCGGCCTATTAACGGCCCGTTACCGTGCTGGCCCAATACCAATTACGCCCATTTACGGCCCATGTGGACCCATTTATCCGACGGCCCGAGGCCCACCGATTCTAGGGCCCGTTGGAGGCCCATTTATTCGATGCCCCTTAGGAGGCCCATGGATCCTACGGCCTGTAGCAGGCTCAAGGTTACCACGACCCGTATATGGCCCATGGTTGTTGCGGCCACTAGCAAACCAGGGAAAAAGTAGACTAGGAAATAAATAAGCCCAAAACTAACGCTAGGCTATTAAGGCGATTGCACAGATTACATCCACTGGGCATCAAAGTTCACCACCAGTGCGAATATAGGGAACACCCTACACTATACAAAAATGGCTTCTTTGTTTTCTTCAAATTAGGTGGTCGCATCGTTAAGAACAAATTTTGTATCGCAACAAAACAAACTACAACCATAAAACAAAAGGAAGGTTGACATAAAAGTTAACGATCTGGCGAGATAAATGCATCACCGGAAATCTGAAGCTCGGTTCATTTGACACATTTATTACGTTTTCATGCTGTACTATCCGATGGAGCACCATAACCTTCGCCTTCATTTCTCCTAGGCCCCTGAACAACATAGAAAATGTCTGATAGTCTGGTTTCAAAACCATGCATATCTTGACGACATCCAACAATGATTGTCCTTGTGATGAGGACATGACTACCTTGGATAAGACCAAAAATATTGCATACATGCATATTTGTCAGGTGATTTCTAGTGCAAACTATTCAATAATCTATTTATGTTATCCAGAACAAAAATACTTCACATACTTTTGTGTTTTGTCTAATTGCAGGTGTATGGGACATTTGTACAATACACATATGAAGATAAGGGAAAAGGAGAAGTTTAGGTGCTGTTCAAAAGTCGTCTCACGTCACTTTTGGCCCAAGAGAAGATAGAGTCCAAGTCTCTCACGTTACGGGCCTTGATTCGGACTGCATGCAGACATACGACTCAAAATGTCAATAACTTTTCATACGGACTCCAAATTGGTTGATTCTTTTTGTTGGAAAATAGATTTCGTGCACTTTCCAACCCAATTTGATTCACCTTAAAATTCATCCGGAGCGTTGAGTTATGGACGAAAAAATCTGATCTTTGCAAGCAGAATCCGAGTCAAACTACAAGTCCAAAGGTGTTACGTCACCTCCACTTGGGCCCATTAGCCTTGTACGACCTAGGGTTAGTTTTAGGCTGCCTTTGGACGTCCTCCCACCTCCTTGGCCGCCACCGCTTGTTCATATATAAGTAGATCCATCTAGTAGCCTTTTCCTTGGGATTTGTTTAGTTAAAAATTAGCCATTGCAACTTCGTGTACTTCGTTTGTGTCCAACGACCAGACCAAGACCGCTTACGGATCCCCACGTTTATCAATACTTCATCTATATTCGCAATATTCAGATTGCATTATCATATTCTTGCTTGTTCTTCGATTGCGTGCGAGAATAGACCTTCGTGGTCGCCGATCGTGCTTCCGCATCGTCAGTAACCTCAGGAGATTGGTTTAGCGATTGCTAAGGCGCAACGTCGTGCACGTTTGTAGTCGGATCGTCAAAGTCGTCTCCACCAAATCGATAGTTACCATCTCATCGAAAGAACGGGACCCTCGCCTCTATCAAGTGGTATCAGTTTTCAGGTTGCTCGGTGACAATTTCCAATCATCCCTAGATTAGATTTATTTTCTTACCTATTGTCCAAGAAAAAGTCACAAAAAAAGTTAGATCTATTCATCCTTTGTCCAAGCCAGTCTGAGCCTTTGCAGTTTTCTTTTCATTGTTTGCATTATTGAATTATCGGTTTGCATCGTCGTGTCGAGTTCTTTGGTCTTAGTGTCTAGTTCGCTTAGAGTTTCGAAGTTACATTCACATTAGTCACGTCGCCACTGCATCGTTATCCCTTCCGTTGACCACCATCCATCCATCAATTTCCACCACGTGCTACCCACCATTCATTGTTATAATCATAGTTGAGATCGTTCACATCTTCACTTGATCCAATCTGCATCTTATCTAGTTTGTTTGGAAAGAGGGAGAGAGAAAAAAAAGAGAGAAAAAAGTAAAAAAAAAAGTTATAGAAAAAAAAAAGAAAGAAATAAAAAGGAAAAAAATGTGTGCGAAAAAAAGAGAAGAAAAAAAACAAAGTTCGGATCTATCTAGACTCAATCTCGTAGCTGAATTCGGATTGGAATCTGTTTTGTGCACTGTTCAAGAATCGTGCATAACTTCCTCATACGAAGTCCGTTTTGGCTCCGCGAGTACTCAAATTAAAGCTAGAGACGAGCCGCATCTAAATAGTTGCAGAAGCTTGTTCAATATTTGTCACCTGAAAATCGGCTTCTACATAGGTCTTTTTGCCCTCTGAAGTTCGTGAACACAGCTTATTCCAGTTTTTCAAACCACTTTTAGAATTTTTTGACTCCTCATATCAACTCGGAATTGAGTGATTCTTTTTGCATTGGAAAGCTTGAGTTAGTAGCATTTTTTGAAAAAAGTTATCAGAAAATTGGCTCAAACTTTTCAAGAGGAAAATTGGAGAGAGAGTTGTTGTATATCCTGCTTGGCGCTTGTTTTTCATCATTATCTTCACCGCTGCCGTTGTGATCTTCACTTATATCTTGCTGTCGAGCTACTTAGTATCCTTCATTGATGCAAGTTGTGCTACGCCGTGACCTCATTAGTGTTCTAGGCTCGCGTCTCTAGTCCGGTCTAGCCTAGGACCAGCACAATACCGTCGTTGAGCGTTTATTCAACATTGCATCTTTGAATTGATTATTGCTAAAAAAAATTGCTACCATATATAGCCAACCCAGCTCCACATATTTCTACACCGTGTATACGTACGTTCCCCTGGCAATCGCTTTACACAATCTTCAGAGTTACTTGACACCGCTGGTTGCCTGTCACCACCGCCGCATGGTAAGAACTTGTAAGATATTGATATTTGCTATCTTGTGAGCGTTTTACCACCACATGCTAGTAGTTCATAGGAACATTATTCTCGAATTTTGTTTCTTGTTTCTACTAATCATGACAGGTTCCGGAGATAGAAGTTCTTGGATGACGGACACATCTCCACCATCACGAGAGTTGGGACAACACACACAAGCACATGGTCAGGTTATCTCTTTACCGTCATTTGAGGGTAGATTTAATCCTGCTATTTATCTTGCTTGAGAGCTTGAAGTTGAACAAGTTTTTAGTCACCATGACTTTTCCGAACTTGAGCGATACGAGCTGCCACTCGAGCATTCTTGGTTTTGCTTCATTTGGTGGAGTGTGCATTGTAAGAAAAACAATGATAACCAACCCACAACTTGGAAATATTTGAAAGATGTAATGAGACAACAATTTTTCCCTCCTTACTATTGTCGTGAATTGCTTCGCAAATTGGAACAATTAAAACAAGGCAGTAACACTGTTCATTCTTACTACCAAGAGTTCAAATCTTATATGCATCATTGTGACATAGAAGAATCGAGGATGATAAAATGAATAGATTTTTTGGTGGTTTGAACCATGCTATCCGTGCAAGATTTCACTATATTCCTTGTTGCATTCTTTGGTATGTATGTTCGCGCTAGTACCTTTGAGAGACAGATAGAGGAGGATGCATTGGGTGACTACAACAACTACTATTCCAGTTCATGCTCACCACCGCCGGTTGGTTCCTCCACCGTTGCACCTACTAGAGCAGCCCCACCTCAGATTGTGAGCGCGACATCATCTCAAGTGTATGGTGCATTGTCAACGCCCGTACCTACATCAGCTCCTTCTTTGCGACAAGGTAACAGTAAAGGTATTAATAATATAACTTCACATGAGAATGATGCATCCCTAGTTAACTTGAGTGCATCATGTGTTGAGTTATCTGGTGATTTGAGCACATCACCTATTTTAGAGAATCTTGATACTTTCATGAATGCGTCATGTGATCAAACATCTGAAATACCAACAATTTTGAGTGCACCCATTGAATTAACTGTTGATGCAAAAGAATCAATGTTTAATCATTTTGATATGACCTCTAATCTTGGTGATGATTCTGTGTCGAATGACTTATTGCATATTTGCTTATTTAAGCATGTTGTAGCATGTAAATTTGATGCAAGTAAGGTTTATTCACCAATGTTGAGATGGTTTAATGATGAACATTGTCAATCTTTTGAAATGAATAAGAGCTTCACTTATATGTGCAAACTGAGTTGCAATATTTTCATGCCTTCTACTTCTTGTGATAATGTTTTGGCTTTAGATTTTATGAACTATTCAAGTTACTCATCTATTCATGTGTCATATGTGCAAAAATCAAGGGAAGTAAAAATGGATGACATATACATATACAACATGTACACCTTGTCTCTTTTGTTAGCCACATTTCAGACTAAGCAACGCCGAGGACGGCTTTGTTTTCAAGAAGTGGAGGATGATGAGGACATGACTACCTTGGATAAGACCAAAATATTGCATACATGCATATTTGTCGTGTGATTTCTAGTGCAAACTATTCAATAATCTATTTATGTTATCCGTAACAAAAATAATTCACATACTTTTGTGTTTTGTCTAATTGCAGGTGTATGGGACATTTGTACAATACACATATGAAGATAAGGGAAAAGGAGAAGTTTAGGTGCTGTTCAAAAAGTCCTCTCACGTCACTTTTGGCCCAAGATAAGATAGAGTCCAAGTCTCTCACGTTCTGGACGCAGATTCGGACTGCACAGACATACCTGACTCAAAACGTCAATAACTTTTTCATATGGACTCCAAATTGGTTGATTCCTTTTCTGTTGGAAAATAGATTTCGTGCACTTTCCAACCCAATTTGATTCACCTTAAAATTCATCCGGAGCGTTGAGTTATGGACGAAAAAATCTGATGCTGCAGCAGAATCCGAGTCAAACTACAAGTCCAAAGGTGTTACGTCACCTCCACTTGGGACCATTAGCCTTGTACGACCTAGGGTTAGTTTTAGGCTGCCTTGGGACGTCCTCCCACCTCCTTGGCCGCCACCGCTTGTTCCTATATAAGTAGATCCATCTAGTAGCTTTTTCCTTGGGATTTGTTTAGTTAAAAGTTAGCCATTGCAACTTCGTGTACTTCGTTTGTGTCCAACGACTGCACCAAGACCGCTTACGGATCCCCACGCTTATCAATACTTCATCTATATTCGCAATATTCAGATTGCATTATCATATTCTTGCTTGTTCTTCGATCGCGTGCGGTGAATAGACCTTCGTGGTCGGTGATCGTGCTTCCGGCATCGTCAGTAACCTCAGGAGATTGGTTTAGCGATTGCTAAGGCGCAACGTCGTGCACGTTTGTAGTCGGATCGTCAAAGTCGTCTCCACCAAATCGATAGTTACCATCTCATCGAAAGATCGGGACCCTCGCCTCTATCACCTTGTTTCACAAAGGGTCTCTGTTAGGGAATGGACTTGTGTCTGGAGCGCAGATATAACATTGTTTTGAGCTTGCATATCTTGATCATGAGGCAGTTTGGACGAGATTGCCTTAACAACCAACCTAGTATTACACGGGAACATGCTTTTGGCACTGTTAGTGGACAGGTACTGACCCACTGCAGCAAGAGGTGACATTGCGGTTATAGTTGCCTTGTCACCTTCAAAAGGTGGCGGTTCCATCATTTTTTCATAGCTTGCTGAAAAGTTGAGTTTTTACATTAGTAGTACCAGAATAGAAGATATTAAGGAGGCAGCAAAACCAAACAAAATAGCTTTGGTCTATATACATAACTTATTCTGGTGAACCCATGTAAAATATTAGTTGTATTTTACTGCAAAGTACATAATAAAACCAGGTTCCAAACATATGACCATGTACCATGGCTAATGTATTGTATATTTCTTCACATTGTATTGACAGCTAAGGATAAAGAGGCAAAGTTTATAACACGGTAAGCATAGTATGACATCATGCATATCACAAAACAACTGAGAACAGAAAAACATGCAATTGTAATGTTGTGTGGGCAAGTCCAGCACAGAACTAGATTACAGATCAAGATCAAAGGAACATCACTCCTCTCTTTTAAACCTTGTAAGGTGCAATGATATGCTAAGACAATTGTGTATAAAATTGAAAAGAGTAATAGACATTACCTGCAAACCATGCAGTTCAATGCACAAGTCAGAGTAAGTAGTAGTTAAAAGGCATGAGGATTAAGGACTTACAGCAACGACTTTGACTGGTGTAATCATGCCCTTCATCTTGCTGGTGTGACGGCCCTTGAACATTTCCACAACATTTGGTTCAGGTACTTTTTGGTCCTTGCGAGATTTCCTCTGCATTTGGAACAAGTCAATGTAGATCTGATAATATGGCACAACAAAAAGAGTGAAACAACAGCTAATTACAAGAGCCTTGTAGTGTTCAATATAGCTACGAGATCCTGTCGTCTGTTGGAATTTCACTTTCGTACGGTTGGCCTTGTTCTTTGAGCAGTTCACCTAAGAGAAGATAGATTTGTGAGGCACATGCGTAAATAGGAGTTCAACATGTGATCTGATCACATACATATAACGTACTTGATACTTTGGATCAGACCAGTGTTTAACGAGGCCTCTCCAGTCTTCATCCGATATATTTTCCACCGGGGATGTTTGGGCAAGTTCACTGTTAGCCTTGCCTTCAAAGTGAGTTTTCCTCAAGTTATACCAATACTGTCGTCGAGCAGACTTGAAAACATGGGTGCAAGCTTGTCTGGTTGCATCATCTTGGCTATCCAACTTGAACCTCATCTATTGAAAATTATGGGAGTCTCATTATCAGCAACCTAGAAAGTATGGGACAGATAAAGACGATATTACTAGTTTCCATACATAACCATACTTACAGATAAATGGTCGAGGAAGGTGTGGAACTGGGTTTCGTCTTTGTCATTCCTGTATTGAATCCATGTTGGGAGGATACGTGCATGACACCTAATGGCAACTGCTGCCTCTAATACTAACTTGGCTGACTTTGTAGCATCACATGGCCTTTTTAAACCTGCCTCAAAACGGATCTCCATTCTTCCTCCTCTAGATTTAGTTAACCTATCGAGCATTATCCCTGACTGCCGTTTAAACAAATGTGAAGCAGTACAAGAAATAAATCATATGCAAGATGCAAACAACATCACACTACCAAGTTAAAGGTCTCTCATCATTAGTGCCATTGCATATTCACAACATTGCATATTCACAGCTTATGATGTGTAAACTAAGCAGAAGGCATTTCAACAAATTAGAAGCAATGAAAGCTAGACACCATATGTAATACACAACGAATATCACTCTACCAAGTTAAAACTGTCTCGTCATTAGTGCCATTTCAACAAATTAGTAGTACAAGCTAGAAAATAATGCGAGATGTAAACTATATCAGACTCCCAAGTTAAACGTGTCTTGTGAAAAGTGATTGTTGTAGGTTACACAACAATAGTACTTTGATGTAAGAACATGGTGTGATAGACAGATATTGTATGTTCTATAAACAGAAACACATGTCTTATTCACAAGTATAATGTGTAAAGTAAGTAGATGGGATTCAACAAAATTAGAAGCAATACAAGCTAGACATCATACATAACATGCAACAGTATATAACAGTGTCATGTTAGAGGGAGCACCTATGATGGTGGACAAGGGGGGACGTTCTCATCATCAACACAACTACTTTGAGTGTCTATGCATGTGTTGTCTTCCGAATCTTTTTTTGGGTGGGGGGGGGTGGCCGAGTAGAATGTGCAGAGGCCCTCCATTTGGAAGAAGCACCTTTATCCATTGCTTGCTAATTTCCTTCTGCTTTATTGATTTTGCATTGTCAAGTAAATCCGACAAGAAAAAGCAATAAAATTCACTCTTCAGAACTCATTCATGCATGATACTGACAATCACTACCTTGATGTAAAGGCAAACACATGATACGAGGATGGAATATGTACGAAAAACAGGACGACATGGCATATTCACAGCTATTTGTGTAAACTAAGGTAGGAATTTAATCAAATTACAAGCAATACAAGTGAGACAATCAGATGCAACATGCAAGACAATATCACATTGCCAAGCTAGAGAAAGCACCTGGGATGTCGGTTTCGCTGGAAGACCGCCATCAGTCCCTGCCTTATTTTTTCCTTCCTATTCTTAATTGTGTTGCCTTGTCAAGTCAAACCCACAAGAAAAATGAATAAAAATTCATTTTTCAGAACTCATTGATGTAGGATGCTGACAAGCACTACTTTAATGTAAGGCGACCGCATGATAGGACGATTGAATGTGTAAGAAAAAAGGACAACATTGCATATTCATAGCTACGATGTGTAAACTACGCAGAAGGCATTTCAACAAATTAGAAGAAATGAAAGCTAGACACCATATGAAAGATTCTACGAATATCACTCTACCAAGTTAAAATTGTCTCGTCATAAGTGCCATTTCAACAAATTAGAAGTAGTACAAGCTAGAAAAGAAGGCGAGATGTAACCTATATCACACTCCCAATTCAAACGTGTCTTATGATAAGTGATTGTTGCAGGTTACACAAACAGTAGTACTTTGATGTAAGAACATGGTATGATAGACATATATTGTATGTTCTAGAAACAGGAACACGTGTCTTATTCACAAGTATAATGTGTAAAGTAACCAGATGGAATTCAACAAAATTAGAAGCAATACAACATCATACATAACATGCAACCACATATAACAGTGCCAATTTAGAGGGAGCACCTGTGATGGTGCACTAGGGGAGACGTGCTCATCATCAACACAGCTACGTTCAGTGTCTATGCATGTGTTATCTTGCAAATCTTCTTGGGGGGGGGGGGGTTGCGGAGTAGAATCTGTAGAGGCCCTCTGTTTGGAAGGAGCACCTTTATCCACTGCCTTGCTAATTTCCTTCCGCTCTATTGATCTTGAATTGTCAAGTAAAACCGACAAGAAAAATCAATAAAATTCACTCTTCAGAACTCATTCGTGCATGATACTGACAATCACTACTTTGATGTAAGGCAAATACATGATACCAGGATGGAATATGTACAAAAAACATGACGCCATGGCATATTCACAACTATCTGTGTAAACTAAGCAGAAGCCATTTCAACAAATAAGAAGCAATGCAAGCTAGACACCACATGAAAGATGCAACCAATATGACTCTGCCAAGTTAAAAGCGTCCCATCATAAATAGCGTTTCAACAAATTAGAAGTAGCGCATGCTATAAATCATATAAAAGATGCAACTAATATCACACTTTGCATATACAAAAAACAATAGTTTTATGTAAGGACATGCTTAATAGACGGATGTACTATGTACTAAAAACAGAAAAGGCATGTCACATTAACAGGTATAATGTATAAACTAAGCAGAATAGCACATGCAATTTAACCAGATTGGAAGAATTACAATCTAGACATCATATGCAACATGCAACCACATATCACGCTGCCAAGTTAGAGCAAGCACATGTCATGCTAGTGTAGGGGAAATGCAGTCATCAACTACAGAGCTATGTTCACTATCTTTATCTAGCCTTGCTGTTTCTTGAGAATCATGTGGGGAGGCTGACACTGCACTCTTTAAAAGAGCGTACTTTCTCATAGTAACCCCCTGGCATGACTGTCTCATCATAAGTGATTGATGAGGGATACACAAGAACATTAATTTGATGTAAGAACATGGTTAATAGACATATGTACTAGTTTGTACCAAAAACAGGAAGGCATGTCATATCCAAAGGTATAATGTGTAAGCTAAGCAGATGCAATTTAACCAAATTGGAAGCAATACAAGCTAGACATCCGGCTGGAGTGGTGAGCATGATCATCGAGAACCTGAGAGCCCGGTGGGAGGCGGGCTGCTTCGCCGCCATTGTGGCATTTTAGTTGGCTTCCAGGTGATGTCTGTGCTGAGCTGGACTTGTCACTGGCTTGGCCAGTGCCCTCACTAGCTATTTATCTTCTGGTGCTCCCGGATGGTGGTTCATGTAAAAAATATATTTCCTTATATTAATAAAGACCGACTTCGGCCTTTCGAATACAAGCTAGACACCATATGCAACATGCAGCCACATATGACAACGCGAAGTTAAAGCAAGCACCTGGGATGGTGGTGCATGGCGAGGGAGATCATCAACTCCAGAGCTACGTTTACCGTCTCCATTTGTTGGACATGCAACCTTTAAAGTGCTGAGACGTGTCTTGCCTGCCCGTGAAGAAAGCACGAGCGACTTCTCTCTTTTATTTTGTGCTTCTGTCAAGGCAGAGTCTGAAATGCCCATGCATAAAAACACAATAGTGAGAGTATGGGTGAAGTGTGTGCAAAACTAGTGCACTGTAAAAGTAGCAGATAGCAGGTGGCTGAAAAATAAATGAAAGGAGACACATGATAGCTCTACAACTTTGCATGGCAAACAAAATTAGATTCTACTCCGTATGATTTTGTAATATATGAGCACAGGGATGGTTGGGAAATGCAGGTACTCCTCCAGCACACCACCACATGTCGTCCTATCAAAATAACAGTCGACTGGAAATAAACAGGTCAGTCGATTTTTTTATGAACCGTCCGATCTATAGGGAATGGGCAGATGGCCTTCATCTACCTCCCGCCACTCACTGTTGATTTATCTTTCTCGAACCGCCACGACCACTGCCTGCACTCGCCTCCGCCCGCCTCCTCTCGACCTCACACCACCGCTGTGCTTGGCAGTGCCCCCTGGCCATCCCTTTAATCTCGGCCGACCTCAAGATCGGGCGCCAGCAGCTCCTAGAACCCACACACCCCTAAGATAAACACTGAGGCGCTGCTTCCCCGGCGTAATAGGTGGACTAGCGCCTGTTACGCTGGGGAATGCTTCCTTTAATTGGGAATCAACTGACTAGGAATTGAAATCCAGGGGCGCGACGGACCTCTAGCTAAGGTGAAATAGTATATGAGGAGAAACCTTGTGCATCGCAAGTTACTAGGAACATCTAGTATCAGGAAGAAGCGGTCAACTAGTGTCTTCTGAGGGATGAATATCTTGCAAGCAGACACATAAGATTTGCACGAATAAGGGAAGAGGAGTACCATTTCCGGTTGCCAGTGTTGTGTCCTCCAGATGTCACGGCGATTTTCTTATTTTTACCAGGGGAACCGATGTTTTGGAGGAGGGTGGAGCCTTGGACGAACCCATGGCCAAATTGTTGACTATGTTGCGGTGGCCATCTGTCGGCGGAGGGGAAGCAGATCCGAGGCGGTAAAGGACGGCGTAGTGGGAACAGCTCCGGTGCGATGGACGGTGGCGAAATTGGGGCGGCAGCCGTGAGGCGCAGGACGGCGTGGTTGAACTGGCTCGGGTACAGCACACGTCGGCGTCTTGGAGGCAGCTCGACCTCGGCTTCAACTACTAGCCATGGAGGGTGTTGCGGTTGCGGTTGCGGTGGACGACGACGTCGGGGTATCGGCTCCAGCGTGATGGAGGAGGGCGGCGGTTGATGGGTGGGATGGGGTGGCGGACGGAGGACGCCGGGGTTTCACGGCTGGTGGAGAGGTAGTTTTGGCGCCCACAGAGTATGAATGGGGAATCGGATGGGGGGAGGGTCTAAAGGAGAACCATGTTTCGGTCTGGGACACGCTTGTTTTTGGGTTTTTTTAACAGATGGGACGCGCTTGTTTGAAATTTGGGGAAAGTACAAACTTTGCCCCCCTCTTAAATTTCGGACCTACTGCGGGTCGTGGGTAGGATGGTAATCCCAGGTCTTCCAAATAGTGGGCGGGAGCGATTTCGGCCGAGCGCATGTGTACTTAGGCGGCCATTGTGTATGAATGTTTTTCGGAGGCGGTTGCATGGCGTCTAGATGAAGCTACAAACCTTCCCTAGTTTAGACCTTTGGACGTCGGGCCGGCAGGTTTCACGGGCCGGATTTAGAAAGGTAATTTCCTTCTATCAAACATTGGTCTCACGCAGTTTTAGGCGAGTAGAGGCTCTCTTGGCGCTTCGTTTGAAATTTTGAAATAGAAGCATTCACGTTTAGAGTACTCTTAAACTTTGAGGATTGACCTAAATAGACAACGTTAAATTTGACCTTGTATGTTTGAAAACCTCGTTAAATTACGCACTTTTTTTTGAAATTTTGACACTTGAAAATGAAGGAAATATTCCCTAGAGGCAATAATAAAGTTTTTATTTGTATTTCCTTATATCATGATAAATGTTTATTATTCATGCTAGAATTGTATTAACCGGAAACTTAGTACATGGGTGAATACATAGACAAAACAGAGTGTCCCTAGTATGCCTCTACTTGACTAGCTTGTTAATCAAAGATGGTTATTGTCGGGGATATACCCCGCGGTATGACCCGGCCGGAGTCATAACCCTGCTGAGACTTGGTAAACCGGCGGATGGTAAACCGGCAGACAGTTAAGACAGACAGTTAACACATATGGCTAAGACGGACGGTAAACTGGCAGGTGTTAAGGCAGGTGGTAAACCGGCAGGTGTTAAGTCAGATGATAACCCGCAGTGTTAAGACAATCATAAAGGCGCACCATCATAACCCAAATGACAATCATAAACCGCAAACAAGTGATACCGTTGATACCATAACTGGCGAACAATGATAACTGGTTGACAGTCATAACTCGGCAGATAGAGTCGCCTGGAGTTATGAAGCCCGAGACGTTATGAAGCCCATGAAGAGAAGTCAGAATAGTTTAAGTCTTAACCCGAGTTGGACTCTACATGTAACCCGCCCCTTCAACATATATAAGGAGGGGCAGGGCACCTCAAGAGGGGGAGAAATAATCTTAGGGCTAGACATAACTGGGAGAGCCAGTTTACGGCGACTCCCTCATGAGCATAATGAGACCTAGCCACAAACAACATGTAGGGCTATTACCGGATGATGTTTCCCGGGGCCCGAAGCTGTCTAAACCCTTGTCTTGTGTTGCGTCTCTCGATTCCGATCAACCCCTCTCAAGCTACTACATAGATGCGTTGGCCTCACGACTAAGTCCTCACACTAGGACATCTGCCGTGACAAATCCGCGATAGTTGGCGCCCACCTTGGGGCTCGCGCATGGTGGTGATGAGTTCTTGGAGGGATCTCTCGTAGGGTTCAAGAAGCTTGCGATTTCATTGGATGAGGAAAAGCCCACAAGTTCGTTGTTTGTGATATGAAACATGATTGACTTTGGAGCCGGCGTGTACAAAATTGAGATAAAAGAAATTAGGGTTGCGTTTGCACACCCGCCGCCGCAATTTGCAATGCATCAAGACAAAGAGAATCGATCTTCGCTGCTGCGCCGATCCATCAAATTGCCGGGTTACCAATGCCACAAACATGGACGCATAGTCATCCGGGCGGCCGTACGTATGGTCATACACACGTGCATCAAGTCCCGAGGCATATCAGTATATGTTGTTCCTGCTACTTCCACAAGTATGAAGTACTTCAAGGAGTAGTTCACGTGATCAAATCTCAAAGCAATCTCATATGACTAGTAGCACTAATCCTAGTACGGTTTGGGTTCTTTATCCCATCCATGGACGGAAGCCAGTGGCTGGTTGCAATTTGTTTAAACCGAGAAGAAAAATCACAGAGGATATCACGACCCGGAGAAGGACTCAGACTCCCGTCGGATCGCCTTCTAGTTTTCGCCGGGTCAATGGCCGCTTCGCGCCGATTCGAGTTATGACCGCAGGTCATGGTTTCACTTTCCATCGCGGCAACCCGCCTTCAGTTTTTGCCGCAAGTCACTTTAAACCATCGTCGCCATAAGTCCTTCAAACCACCAGCCTCTGCTCCGGCCACGGTTCTACTTTGCCTCCGGGTTGAACCGGCCCCATCACCACAACTCGCCACCGGGTCAAGCTGGCCCGAGTCACTTCAGCATGCGTCGAGCGGCCGTCTGTCCCGAGTCATGCCCCTACTTTAAAACCGCCATGCGGTTGCCGCGTCTCGCACGCAGCTTAAACCGCCTGGTCGCTACCGTGAGCCGTCGCTCAGAGGAAAATCGGCCTCACCTGCCTTGTTCGCCCGAGCCTCATGAGCCGACCCCGCCGCTTTTTGTTTCCACGCCCCTGTTGGCAACAACAAGAGAAGTTGATGCGGTGGGCTAAAAAAGGGGCGGGGGGCTTGTTGGACGAAAAGTCAAAGTGATCAGGTGTTGTTGAAAATCCTTTGGATGCATACATAAGGATCAAACAGAATTCACTGATAGCACAGAAAGGTTATCTATGGGTGTCTACGTCTAGATCATATGTGGTTCACAAACACCAGGTGCTATCCTTTCTAAAAATCTTATCAGTATATATTACATTGTTTGAAAAACAATTATTCTGGTCTGTGGTATTTTTATTTCGCAGGACCATTATTTATTACAAAGGTGTGGCAAAGGGGCATAAGCCAATATTGTTTTTGCACTATTGCTTGTCCGTGCCGTACTGCTGGACGGATACGTGAGCCTTCGATACATCAGCATACGCGACTGACTCATCATCCGCGCCTACAGCCGACTCGCTCGCCTTTACCGGGGTGATCATCAACTCCGCGGTGGATAATTTTGGGCCTAACATATCAGGTGAAATCCATCCAGTATGTTTTTATATTATATATTGCTTTCTTTAAAAGAGAAATTACTCCGGCTTGCAAAGATATCTAATGCAGGACCCTAAACCGCCATATTGGTGCAAAATTAAAAGCCGTCAGAAAGTTTCCGGCTTAAAAAGAAGGATTCCGGTTTAAAATCCGGCTCAAGGGAAAGTTGTCTCCCACAAAGCTTTGAAGCTCTCAATATCCAGTTTAAGAATTTCCGGTTCAATAAGAATAATCTCTCGCAAGTTTGCATTCTCAGGAAAAATTAAAGGGACCAAAGAGAGTCTGTTGCAAAAGCACAACTCAAACATAGGTGCCCCTTGAGTACAACTCACAATAATCACTTGAGGGCTTGGTCGTATTCAAACCATAGCTACACCTCTTGATCGGCGCAAGGCCACCAGGAAAATCACTTGGGGGCTTGGTCGTATTCGAACCATAGCTACACCTCTTGATCGGCTCAAGGCCAAAAGAAAATTACTTAGGGGCCAAAGAGAGTGTTGCAAAAGCACAACTCAAACATAGGCACCCACTGAGCACAGCTCAGAATATTGCTTGGGGATTCCTTGCTTTGCAATGAACAAAGAATCTACACTTGTAATAGGCTATCAAGCCACGGCTTGGAAGCCAGGTGTATTCACCTAAAACCCCGGGTTATCCTGCCTTTTTAAGTAAGCCACTCCGTCCAGGTAAACCTGGTATGACCCGCCGAACTTTTGACAAGTCAATCTCATAGACCCTGAACATGTCAAAGTTAAAATGACGATTGGTTAAAGATTGAGGTCCATCTTAAAAGGCTTTGTAAAATGGTTTAATTAAGTGGCCTGGAAGCCCATGAAAAGCCTCGATTTTGGGCCTGGCAGCCCATGAAAAGCCTTGACTACAAGTTTTCATATGCTTTTATTTGTCAAATTTTCTCTTTTGATGAGGTTTACAACACTTTATGATAAACCGGTGTTTATTGACCCGGGCTGGTTTTTGGCTATAAGTCACCTATATGAGAAAAGGTAATTATGCGGTGTTTATTAACCCGGTTTGGCTTTGGACGTTAAGTCGCTAGTATATACTGGGATTGTGCCATTGGAATCATGCGCGTATAAATCATTGGATTATATTATTCAAATCTTTAATAGCCAACATGGCTGGATTTTTATTATGGTTATCAATAACCAATATTATCATTGAGGTTTTCAAAGTCACTTTTAGCGCAATGGTTATTATTTTATCAATGGATATGATTTATTCTACAATGGAGGGAGTAGTCCCGAGTCGCTACAGGCTTATGACCCGACACTTGGGGGATACATTATTTAAGTTGAGATTATATCAAATATGCAAGTCTCATGTCGCTGCAAGCATGCACCATGACACTTGGGGGCTAATGCAAAGTCATTTTTGCTCACCTCATCGAAGACCTGACTCATCACATCATAATGAGCCGGCCCTTGGGGGCTACCAATTGCTCCTATCAAAATTCAAGGTACACAAGTTTTAATCCATTATATTGAGAGATTCATTGCTCAGTTGGTAAAGCACAAAGCTCTTAACCTTGTGGACGTGGTTCAAGCCCCGTGATGAGAGTTACATCATATGATGTTATTTTCAAGGAAGTATACATAAAGTCCCAGCTCAAGATTATCTTACTAAACCGCCCTTGGGGGTTACACGCTGTCAATAAAGTCTACATGATCATATTTTCAAAGTCCCTGCTCATTATTTGCATAATGACCCGACCCTTGGGGGTTACACTGGTTGAAGTTTTTATGAGCATCAGAAAATTACAAGTCCCAGGTTACTGCAAGCATGACAACCCGGCACTTGGGGGCTACATATATGGAATACTCAGTTTATGACCAATGATGAACAAACTGAATTTCTTCAAGATTGTACCATTTATATTAAAGCAAGTATTAAGCAGTTACTACGCTCCCTTCTTAAGACTTTGGGGCTACAAGTGATATGCATACAAAGGAGGTATATTTTCAAGCTTGATGTTAACTACAATTATGACCCGGTGCCATCAATATTTATAAACCGGCAATTTTTGCAATGATAAACCGGCAAGTTCTACATTCTTAAACCGGTGAAGATCAGATGAGTATTTCAAAGACCAATATTTTTGTTAAGCATTGGGAGCTGAGTCAAAGGAGTTATTCTTCACAATATTTCTCTGTGACAAACTAATGTCAGCAAATTGATTATGAAGCTGGCCTATTGACGGCGGATTTTCTAGAAGAAGAAAATGACAAGGACTTAAGGACGATCAAGATCAATTTAACATGGATAAATCCAAATTAAATTGGGGGCTAATGTCGGGGATATACCCTGCGGTATGACCCGGCCGGAGTCATAACACGACTGGGACTTGGTAAACCGGCGGACGGTAAACCGGCTGCATGCTTAAGATGCATAGTTAAGACAGATGGCTAAGACGGACGGTAAACCGACAGGTGGTAAACCGGCAGGTGTTAAGGCAGGTGGTAAACCGGCAGGTGTTAAGACAATCATAAACCGGCAGACCATAATAACCCGGCGGACAATCATAAACCGGCAGACAGTGATAACTGGTTGACAGTCATAACCCGACAGACAATGATAACTGGTTGACAGTCATAACTCGGCAGATAGAGTCGCCTTGAGTTATGAAGCCCGAGACGTTATGAAGCCCATGAAGAGAAGTCAGAATAGTTTAAGTCTTAATGCGAGTTGCACTCTACATGTAACCCGCCCCTTCAACATATATAAGGAGGGGAAGGGCACCCCAAGACGGGGAGAAACAATCTTAGGGCTAGACATAACTGGGAGGCCGGTTTACGGTGACTCCCTCATGAGCATAATGAGACCTAGCCACAAACAACATGTAGGGATATTACTGGATGATGTTTCCCGGGGCCCGAAGCTGTCTAGACCCTTGTCTTGTGCTGCGTCTCTCGATTCTGATCAACCCCTCTCAAGCTATTACATAGATGCGCTGGCCTCACGACTAAGTCCTCACACTAGGACATCTGCCGTGACAAATCCGCGACAGTTGGCGCCCACCTTGGGGCTCGCGCACGGTGGTGATGAGTTCTTGGAGGGATCTCTCCTAGGGTTCGAGAATCTCGCGATTTCGTCGGATGAGGAAAAGCCCACAAGTTCGTTGTTTTGTGATCTGAAACATGATTGACTTTGGAGCCGGCGTGTACAAAATTGAGATAAAAGAAATTAGGGCTGCGTTTGCACACCCGCCACCACGGTTTGCAATACATCGAGACAAAGAGAATCGATCTTCGCTGCTGCGCCGATCCATCAAATCGCCGGGTTACCAATGCCACAAACATGGACGCATAGTCATCCGAGCGGCCGTACGTATGGTCATACACACGTGCATCAAGTCCCGAGGCATATCAGTATATGTTGTTCCTGCTACTTCCATAGTAGTTCACGTGATCAAATCTCAAAGCAATCTCATCTGACTAGTAGCACTAATCCTAGTACGGTTTGGGTTCTTTATCCCATCCATGGACGGAAGCCAGCGACCGATTGCAATTTGTTTAAACTGAGAAGAAAAATCACAGAGGATACCACGACCCGGAGAAGGATTCAGACTCCCGTCGGATCGCCTCCTCTGGTTTCATTGGTCAATGGCGCTTGCCGCCGACCGAAAGTTATGACCATGGCCGTGGTTTCACTTTCCGTCGCGGCAACCCGCCTTCAGTTTCTGCCGCAAGTCACTATAAACCACCGTCGCCATAAGTCCTTCAAACCACCAGCCTCTGCTCCGGCCACGGTTCTACTTCGCCTCCGGGTTGAACCGGCCCCATCACCACAACTCGCCACCGGGTCAAGCTGGCCCGAGTCACTTCAGCATGCGTCGAGCGGCCGTCATTCCAGTCATGCCTCGCTTTAAAACCGCCGGTCTGGGTTGCCGGCCTCGCACGCAGCTTAAACCGCCCGGTCGCTTGAGCTGCCGCTCGAGGAAAATCGGCCTCACCTGCCTTGTTCGCCCGAGCCCTGCGAGCCAGCCCCGCTCGCCTTGTTGTTTCCACGCCCCTGTTGGCAACAACAAGAGAAGTTGATCCGGTGGGCAAAAAAAGGGGGGGGGGCTTGTTGGACGAAAAGTCAAAGTGATCAGGTGTTGTTGAAAATCCTTTGGATGCATACATAAGGATCAAACAGAATTCACTGATAGCACAGAAAGGTTATCTATGGGTGTCTACGTCTAGATCATATGTGGTTCACAAAACCAGGTGCTATCCTTTCTAAAAATCTTATCAGTATATATTACATTGTTTGAAAAACAATTATTCTGGTCTGTGGTATTTTTATTTCGCAGGACCATTATTTATTACAAAGGTGTGGCAAAGGGGCATAAGCCAATATTGTTTTTGCACTAGTGCTTGTCCGTGCCGTACTAGTGGACGGATACGTGAGCAAGTCACCATCCCCGCTACATCAACATACGCGACCGACTCATCGTCCGCGCCTACAACCGACTCGCCCGCCTTTACCGGGGTGATCATCAACTCCGCGGTGGATAATTTTGGGCCTAACATATCAGGTGAAATCCATCCAATATGTTTTTATATTATATATTGCTTTGTTTAAAAGAGCAATTACTCCGGCTTGCAAAGTTATCTAATGCAGGACCCTAAACCGCCATATTGGTGCAAAATTAAAAGCCGTTAGAAAATTTCTGGCTTAAAAAGAAGGATTCCGGTTTAAAATCCGGCTCAAGGGAAAGCTGTCTCCCACAAAGCTAAGAAGCTCTCAATATCCGGTTTAAGAATTTCCGGTTCAAAAAGAATAATCTCTCGCAAGTTTGAGTTCTCAGGAAAAATTAAAGGAACCAAAGAGAGTCTGTTGCAAAAGCACAAGTCAAACATAGGTGCCCCTTGAGTACAAATCACAATAATCACTTGGGGGCTTGGTCGTATTCGAACCATAGCTACACCTCTTGATCGGCGCAAGGCCACCAGGAAAATCACTTGGGGGCTTGGTCGTATTCGAACCATAGCTACACCTCTTGATCGGCTCAAGGCCAAAAGAAAATTACTTAGGGGCCAAAGAGAGTGTTGCAAAAGCACAACTCAAACATAGGCACCCACTGAGCACAACTCAAAATATTGCTTGGGGATTCCTTGCTTTGCAATGAACAAAGAATCTACACTTGTAATAGGCTATCAAGCCACGGCTTGGAAGCCAGGTGTATTCACCTAAAACCCCGGGTTATCCTGCCTTTTTATGTAAGCCACTCCGTCCAGGTAAACCTGGTATGACCCGCCGAACTTTTGACAAGTCAATCTCATTGACCCTGAACTTGTCAAAGTTAAAACGACGATTGGTTAAAGTTTGAGGTCCATCTTAAAAGGCTTTGTAAAATGGTTTAACTCAGTGGCCTGGCAGCCCATGAAAAGCCTTGATTTTGGGCCTGGTAGCCCATGAAAAGCCTCGACTACAAGTTTTCATATGCTTTGATTTGTCAAATTTTCTCTTTTGATGAGGTTTACAACACTTTATGATAAACCGGTGTTTATTGACCCGGGCTGGTTTTTGGCTATAAGTCACTAGTATGAGAAAAGGTAATTATGCGGTGTTTATTAACCCGGTCTGGCTTTGGACGTTAAGTCGCCAGTATATATTGGGATTGCGCCATTGGAATCATGCGCTTATAAATCATTGGATTATATTATTCAAATCTTTAATAACCAACATGGCTAGATTTTTATAATGGTTATCAATAAAAACTATTATGATTGAGGTTTCCAAAGTCACTTTTAGCGCAATGGTTATTATTTTATCAATGGATATGATTTATTCTACAATGGAGGGAGTAGTCCCGAGTCGCTGCAGGCTTACGACCAGTCACTTGGGGGCTACATTATTTAAGTTGAGATTATATCAAATATGCAAGTCTCATGTCGCTGCAAGCATGCACCATGACACTTGGGGGCTAATGCAAAGTCATTTTTGCTCACCTCATCGAAGACCCGACTCATCACATCATAATGAGCCGGCCCTTGGGGGCTACCAATTGCTCCTGTCAAAAGTCAAGGTACATAAGTTTTAATCCATTATATTGAGAGATTCATTGCTCAGTTGGTAAAGCACAAAGCTCTTAACCTTGTGGTCGTGGGTTCAAGCCCCGTGATGAGAGTTACATCATATGATGTTATTTTCAGTGATGTATACATAAAGTGCCAGCTCAGTATTATCTTACTAAACCGGCCCTTGGGGGTTACACGTTGCTGTTAAAGTCTACATGATCATATTTTCAAAGCCCCTGCTCATTATTTGCATAATGACCCGACCCTTGGGGGTTACACTGGTTGAAGTTTTTATGAGCATCAGAAAATTACAAGTCCCAGGTTGCTGCAAGCATGACAACCCGGCACTTGGGGACTACATATATGGAATACTCAATTTATGACCAGTGATGAACAAACTCGATTTCTTCAAGATTGTAACATTTATATTGAAGCACGTCTTAAGCAGTTACTACGCTCCCTTCTTAAGACTTGGGGGCTACAAGTGATATGCATACAAATGAGGTATATTTTCAAGCTTGATGTTAACTACAATTATGATCCGGTGTCATCAATATTTATAAACCGACAATTTTTGCAATGATAAACCGGCAAGTTCTACATTCTTAAACCGGCTGAAGATCAGATGAGTATTTCAAAGACCAATATTTTTGTTAAGCATTGGGAGATGAGTCAAAGGAGTTATTCTTCACAATATTTCTTTGTGACAAACTAATGTCATCAAATTGATTATGAAGCTGGCCTATTGACCCAGATTTTCGAGAAGAAGAAAATGACAAGGAAGGATGATCAGGATCAGTTTAACATGGATAAATCCAAATTAAACTGGGGGCTAATGTCGGGGATATACCCCGCGGTATGACCCGGCCGGAGTCATAACCCGGCTGGGACTTGGTAAACCGGCGGATGGTAAACCGGCAGACAGTTAAGACAGATGGCTAAGACAGACGGTAAACCGACAGGTGTTAAGGCAGGAGGTAAACTGGCAGGTGTTAAGTCAGATGATAACCCGACATGTGTTAAGACAATTATAAACCGGCAAACCATCATAACCCGGCGGACAATCATAAACTGGCAGGCAGTGATAACTGGTTGACAGTCATAACCCGATAGACAATGATAACTGGTTGACAGTCATAACTCGGCAGATAGAGTCGCCTGGAGTTATGAAGCCCGTGATGTTATGAAGCCCATGAAGAGAAGTCGGAATAGTTTAAGTCTTAATCCAAGTTGGACTCTACATGTAACCTGCCCCTTCAACATATATAAGGAGGGTAGGGCACCCCAAGACGGGGAGAAACAATCTTAGGGCTAGACATAACTGGGAGAGCCGATTTACGGCGACTCCCTCATGAGCATAATGAGACCTAGCCACAAACAGCATGTAGGGATATTACCGGATGATGTTTCCCGGGGCCCGAAGCTGTCTAAACCCTTGTCTTGTGTTGCGTTTCTCGATTCCGATCAACCCCTCTCAAGCTACTACATAGATGCGCTGGCCTCACAACTAAGTCCTCACACTAGGACATCTGCCGTGACAAATCCGCGACAGTTATGTTTCCTAACCTTAGACTTGTGTTGTCATTTGATGAACGGGATCACATCATTAGAGAATGATGTGATGGACAAGACCCATCCATTAGCTTAGCATTATGATCGTTTAGTTTTACTGCTATTACTTTCTTCATAACTTATACATATTCCTCTGACTATGAGATTATGCAACTCCCGAATACCGGAGGAACACCTTGTGTGCTATCAAACGTCAAAACATAACTGGGTGATTATAAAGATGCTCTACAAGTGTCTCCGAAGGTGTTTGTTGGGTTGGCATAGATCGAGATTAGGATTTGTCACTCCGAGTATCGGAGAGGTATCTCTGGGCCCTCTCGGCAATGCACATCACTATAAGCCTTGCAAGCAATGTGACTAATGAGTTAGTTGCGGGACGATGCATTATGGAATGAGTAAAGAGACTTGCTGGTAACGAGATTGAACTAGGTATGATGATACCGATGATCGAATCTCGGGCAAGTAACATACCGATGACAAAGGGAATAACGTATGTTGTTATGCGGTTTGACCGATAAAGATCTTCATAGAATATGTAGGAACCAATATGAGCATCCGGGTTCTGCTATTGGTTACTGACCGGAGATGTGTCTCGGTCATGTCTACATAGTTCTCGAACTCGTAGGGTCCGCACGCTTAACGTTCGATGACGATTTGTATTATGAGTTATGTGTTTTGGTGACCGAAGTTTGTTCAGAGTCCCGGATGAGATCACGTACATGACGAGGAGTCTCGAAATGGTCGAGAGGTAAAGATTGATATATTGGAAGGTTATATACGGACACCGGAATGGTTCCGAAGAGGTTCGGGGATTTATCAGAGTACCGGGATGTTATCGGACCCCCCCGGAAAAGTTAATGGGCCTCATGGGCCATAGTGGAGAGAGGGAGGAAGGCCACAAGAGGAGGTGCGCGCCTCCCCCCTGCCCAATCCGAATTGGACAAGGGGTGGGCGCCCCTTTCCTTCTCCCTCTCCCCTCTTTCCCCTTTCCCCTCTCCGTTGGAAGGAAGGGGGCAAATCCTACTAGGAAAGGAGTCCTAGTAGGACTCCCCCCCATGGCGCGCCACCCCTAGGGCCGGCCACCTCCTCCTCCCCTCCTTTATATACGTGGGCAGGGGGCACCGCAAAGGCACAACAGTTATTCTCTTAGCCATGTGCCTTGCCCCCTCCACAGTTTACTCCACCGGTCATAGTGTCGTAGTGCTTAGGTGAAGCCCTACACGGATCACATCACCATCACCGTCGCCATGCCGTCGTGCTGACGGAACTCTCCCTCGACCCTCTACTGGATCAAGTGTTCGAGGGACGTCATCGAGCTGAACTTGTGCTGAACACGGAGGTGCCGTACATTCAGTACTTGGATCGGTTGGATCGTGAAGATGTTCGACTACATCAACCGCGTTAACCTAACGCTTCTGCTTTCGGTCTACGAGGGTACGTGGACACACTCTTCCCCTCTCGCTGCTATGCATCTCCTAGACAGATCTTGTGTGAGCGTAGGAATTTTTTTGAAATTGCATGCTACGTTCCCTAATAGTGGCATCCAAGCCAGGTCTATGCGTATATGATATGCACGGGTAGAACACAATGAGTTGTGGGCGATAATAGTCATACTGCTTACCACCAATGTCTTATTTAGATTCGGCGGTATTGTTGGATGAAGCGGCCCGGACCAACATTACATGACCACGTTCATGAGACCGGTTCTACCGACGTGCTTCACACACAGATGGCTGGTGGGTGTCTATTTCTCCAACTTTAGTTGAATCGAATTTGACTATGGCCGGTCCTTGTTGAAGGTTAAAACAACACACTTGACAAAAAATTGTTGTGGTTTTGATGCGTAGGTAAGAACGGTTCTTGCTAGAAGCCCGTAGCAGCCACGTAAAATTGCAATAACAAAGTAGAGGATGTCTAACTTGTTTTTGAAGGGCATGTTGTGATGTTATATGGTCAAGACGTGATGAGATATAAATTGTTGTATGAGATGATCATGTTTTTTAGAAGTTATCGGCAACTGGCATGAGCCTTATGGTTGTTGCTTTATTGTATGAAATGCAATCGCCATGTAATTGCTTTACTTTATCACTAAGCTTTAGCGATAGTCGTAGAAGCAATAGTTGGCGAGACGACAACGACACTACAATAGAAGCAATAGTCGTAGAATGTTGCGGACCCGTTGACTAAGCCTCTTCCACGAGCAAAACATGATCAGCACCAAGATTCCATGGGTGTTAGAATCATTACTATGTAATCTAGATTATTGACTCTAGTGCAAGTGGGAGACTGAAGGAAATATGCCCTAGAGGCAATAATAAAGTTGGCATTTATATTTCCTTATATCATGATAAATGTTTATTATTCATGCTAGAATTGTATTAACCGGAAACTTAGTACATGTGTGAATACATAGACAAAACAGAGTGTCCCTAGTATGCCTCTACTTGACTAGCTCGTTAATCAAAGATGTTTATGTTCATTTGATGAATGGGATCACATCATTAGAGAATGATGTGATGGACAAGACCCATCCGTTAGCTTAGCATTATGATCATTTAGTTTTATTGCTATTGCTTTCTTTATAACTTATACATATTCCTCTGACTATGAGATTATGCAACTCCCGAATACCAAAGGAACACCTTGTGTGCTATCAAACGTCACAACGTAACTGGGTGATTATAAAGATGCTCTACAGGTGTCTCCAAAGGTGTTTGTTGGGTTGGCATAGATTGAGATTAGGATTTGTCATTACGAGTATCGGAGAGGTATCTCTGGGCCCTCTCGGTAATGCACATCACTATAGGCCTTGCAAGCAATGTGATTAATGAGTTAGTTGTGGGATGATGCATTACGGAACGAATAAAGAGAATTGCCAGTAATGAGATTGAACTAGGTATGTGTAACACCTCAGTGTAATGATGCTACAGTAACCCCTGGGGTTAAGTTAATCTTTTTGCTAAACATGTGCCTGATCATTATTATCTCATGTTTCTTTCAACTTCCCCTTTGAATGCAAATTCAAATGCTAAGTGAAATTCAAAATTTCTCAAACATGAAAAAAAATGTTCATCATGTGCCAAATATTCCCAACTAATATTGGTGGTGAACCAACATTTTTGCAAAGGGTTTAAGTGGCCTAAACTACTTAAAACAGTGACCTAAGCAATAAATTAAATGCCCTTTTTAATTTATAAAATTGGCAACTATTCCAAAAGCCTCACAACCTTTTGTGGCAGTGCACTTTAATTCTTTGAAATTATTTTGGCCAGTGGCATAATTTTGCAAAGTCATTATTGGATAAAAAGAAAATGCAAAAGTTGCTGAAAATAAAAAAAGAAAAACTAAAAGAAAAGGAAAAGCAGAGGAGAGAGAGAGAGAAAGCCCCCTGCCTCACCTAGGCTTCGCCCCCCCCCCCCGGCCAGCCGACCCAGCTAGGCTGGCCCGCTCCCCCTCCCCGGTCATCCCTCTCCTCTCTGTTCACACGACCGAGCCCCCCAGCTCGTTCCCACCGGACCCGGCGCGGCGCCCCGCGCTGCCACGTCGCCAACGAGGGGATAAGGACAGCCCCGACGCCTCGGGCTCCCTCCCAACTCGCCCACTTGCCCCTCTCCCCCTCGTCGCTCTCTCCCTCGCTCTCCAGATCCCCTCCCCTCCTCAACCGAGCGCCACCGTCGCCATGGCTGTGCTGTAGCCGCGGCCACCGCCCACCCCGCGCCTCGCCAGCAGGTCCAGGAGGCGCGCCATCGACGCCTTTGTCGACTACCTCACCGGAACGAGGTGGGGAAGCCCCATCAGCGTCGCCATCGTCCCGTCTTCAACCTCCATCCGCCACGGTCGCCGCCATCTTCCTCCTCTCCGGCGACCCCCCTGCTGCTACTAAGCCTATCACCGGCCTTCGTGTGCCGCTCGGTGAGCCCCTATTCCTCTCCCATCTCTCTGTTCCCTCTCGCGCGCCCTCTAGCCTCGTCTCCAACCGCGGCCGAACGCCGGCGTCCGCCCCGCCTCTCGCCGTCGTCGTTCCAGCCCGTTACGGGCCGCGCCGCCACCGTAGATGGATGCGGCGTCGAAGGCCCGTTTGAACGCGACCAGCCGCGACCGATTTGGTGCCCCGTAGGCTTCCCCAACACGCTCCCGAACGCCGTTGTCGCCTCTGCTCGCCGCCGGCGACGTTCCCGGCCGTCCCCGGCCACGCCACCACCTCCATTCGACGCGGTGTGGACTGGCCGTTCGAACGGGCCGAACCACAGCCCCGGAGATGCCCTGTGGGCGAAACCCGAAGCTCACCCGCGCCTCGCCGCCGCATTGGAGCTCGCCGGAGCCCCTCTCCGGTGCCCTGCCGACGTGGCTGGCCGGGCCCCACCCCTGGCTCACTGCCAGTGGGCCCCACGGGCCCCAGTTGACTGGGTTGACCCAGTCAACTGCTGACTGGGCAGCCCAGTGCCACTGACATGCAGGCCCCACCGCTTAATTAAGCTAATTAAAATGTTTTATAATTAAAAACAATTAGTTAAGCTGAATAGTCACTGACATGTGGGGCCCAGCTGCTAATTAACCACGTTTAATTTGAATAACCCACTGTTATCCCTCTGTCTATGACATGTAGGACGCACTGGTCAGTTTGACCAGTCAGTGGGTCTGTTGACCTGCTGATGTCATGCTGACACTCTGCTGACGTCATAATTCCTTTTCTGTTAATATAAATAATCTAGAATATGTTTTAAACTTGCAAAAATCATAGTAATTAAACCGTAACTCCGATGAAGATGTTTTCTACATGAAAGTTGCTCAGAAAAATCGAACGAATCAGGATACGTGGTCCGTTCACCTGTCACATGCCCCTAGCATGCTGAACTTGGAACTTTCCCCCTCTTTTCCTTTGTCCGGAATCCACCTAACGTCGGGAATTCATCCTCGGATGTTTATCCCCTCCGTCTGCAACGTGTAGTACTACGTTAGGTCGACCCTAGTTCTGCTTATCGTCATGTCATGCTTAGCGTTGTATCTGTGTGCTTATATTTACTGTTTCTTCCCCCTCTTCTCTCTGATAGACCCCGAGACCGATGCCGCCCCTGTGATCAACTACGTCGATGACGACCCCTCCTTGCCAGAGCAACCAGGCAAGCCCCCCCTTTGATCATCCTGATATTGCCCATTCCATTCTCTCATGCTTGCATTAGATTTTGCTACTGTTATTGTTTGCTCCTATTCCGATGCATAGCCTGCTTTTGTAACCTCTCATTGTTACCTACCTGCTTATCCTAAACTGCTTAGTATAGGTTGGTTAGTGATCCACCAGTGACCCCCACCTTGTCCTTGTTGCCCCTGCTTCATCATCGAAGACCCGATCAACGGGATTGAAGACCAGGCCCCGACACCGCACATCACTTCCCCTTAGTTGCTCGACACTACTAGGTTACTATCGAGTGCCGAGGGTGAGGCCTCATCAATACTTCTGATGTTAACCCGCTAGTGTAGTTATTCAGTCGTGGTCATCAAGGGTGATTCCGCCTTAACCACTTCCAATACGACTCTATCGTGCAACCCCTCAAGTGTGAACCTCGAGGGTGGTCTCTCCTACGTTCACCTTGATGATGACATCGAGTGGAATTCACCGGGGGTGATTCCTCGGGTTTTCCCCTTGATGTTTGGACACACGGTTACTATGGTTACTATGACTTTACACTGAACCATGTTACTAAAGACGGGTCGACCCTGAGGGGTACCCACGCGAGCATTTTTGCAAGTGATGTGGAGTCGGGTTGACCTGGAAGGTGCCCGCGAGATAATTACGAGGCGTGGCCGGGCATTCCTAGCCCTTGCCGCAAGTCCTCGAGACAGGGCGAAGGGGTCACATCTTTCATGAGTCTTTGCTTGTCACCGCGCGTTCCTAATCCACTACGATTTGGATATTTGATCCGAGGGGCCTCTGGCCTGATAGCACTAACCATCACGTGGGAATAGTATGGGCGTTCTGCGTCGTATACATCAGCCGAAGCTTAATAGACGCCAAGAATCGAAAGTGACGCGCGCCAGGTTGGATCGCGTAAGCACCGCCTTTTGAAGGAGGTAGCTAGGTCTGCTCACCGGCCGCTGTCATACGCGTCAGGAGTTCCTGGGCGATGGCCCATGACCCCGGGGCATAGGTTTAGTCCGGCGTATAACCTCTCTATTAAGCCTAGGTCGGTTTTGCGGTGTATTGTTTGGCGAGGCCGAGCATGACCCAGAAAGTGTGTCCGCCGGAGTTAATCGAGCATGGTGGGTAAGTTGGTGCACCCTGCAGGGAATAAAACATCTATCGATAGCCTGTCCTACGGTAACGGACACTTGGAGTTGTATCCCGATCGATACAACTAGAACTGGATACTTGTGATGAGAAATGGATTGTGATGAGAACTGGATAGTATGGCTCTGGAATTGCGTTCACGCAGGGGGTCGAGAAAGGATCTCTGGCCGAGGTTGATATCACTGCTACTACTTTACTTTATGCTACTCTTATCTCTTCTGATGCTGCAAGATGCTTCAAGATGCTGAAGATGCTAGTCTTCTATAGTAGTAGGCCTTCTCTCTATTCTGGCATTTTTGTAGCCCAGTCCACATATACAACCTTCCTTTGATAATGTTGCATATGTAGTGTAGATCCTTGCTTGCGAGTACTTTGGATGAGTACTCACGGTTGCTTTGCTCCCCCCTTTCCCCCTTTCTTCTCCTTTCCAGTTGGTGCAACCAGATGCCAAAGCCCAGGAACCAGATGCCACCGCCGATGCTTACTACTACGTGGAGGCCGCCGACGACCAGGAGTAGTTAGGAGGCTCCCAGGCAGGAGGCCTTGCCTCTTCGATCGTCTTGCTTTTGTGCTAGCCTTCTTAAGGCAAACTTGTCTAACTTATGTCTGTACTCAGATATTGTTGCTTCCGCTGACTTTTGTGTTTTCAAGATTATGTATTCGAGCCCTCGAGGCCCATGGCTTGTAATATAAAGCTTGTATTATTTTAATTTGTGTCTAGAGTTGTGTTGTGATATCTTCCGTGAGTCCTTGATCTTGATCATACACATTTGCGTGTATGATTAGTGTACGATTGAATCGAGGGCGTCACAAGTTGGTATCAGAGCCGACTGCCTGTAGGTAGCCCCCTTTCCAACTCCTCGGCCGAAGTTGAGTCTAGTCACTGAAAAACTTTTACTAACATTGGCTGCGTGTCTTACGGGCCCACATCACCATTGGGTGGTATTAGGATCTTTTACTCCTCGTCTATGCTCTGGGACTCTGATCTCTCTTCCATTCGGGTTAAACGAATTTACTTACTCTAACATTAGGATCCCGTGACCACATTCACCCCAAAGTTGGATAAGCCATAGATATTCCTTAGAATAGTATTCTGAATGGTACACACACTGTCGTGTTGACTATGAAGTGGTATCCATCGCACCGCTTTCATTATGCATGTTTCATCATGAATGATCCTTGTCTTTGCAAATGCTCAATGCTGAACTACCCCCTGTTACATGTTAGCAGGATGGTTAGACCCGCTGGTCGTGGCCGTGGTGCCAAGGATCCACCACCGCCCGAATTCTTTGCTGGAATGATGCAACAGTTTGAGCTGAATCGTCAATTCATGGAAGGAATGATGGCTCAGCTTCCTCGTCCGAACATGAATCAACAGCCAACCCCAGTAACTATGCAAGACTTCATGCGCCTCAACCCAACTATCTACCACAGCTCAACTCAACCCCTTGATGCTGATGACTGGCTCCGCGACATCACATATGAAATGGAATCTGCTAGTGTTGCCCCTGCTAGCTATGTCACCTTCGCATCCTTCTTCCTCAAGGGTCCCGCTGCTCAATGGTGGGACAACCACAGGCGTACCCTACCTGCTGGAACGGCCATCACTTGGCCGGATTTCCAAGCTGCCTTCCGTGCCCACTTTATTCCTCAGGGAATCATGGACAGGAAGAAGCGAGATTTCCGCAACCTCACCCAAGGTAACAAGTCTCGATGCTTATCGGTGGAATTCTTGGACTTGTCCCGTTATGCTGAAGAAGACATTGCTACTGATGCTCGTAAGCAAGAGAAGTTTCGTGATGATCTTCACCCTGATATCAAGCTAGCATTGCTCGTTCATGACTTTGCCGACTTCGCCACATTGGTGAACAAGGCTATTCGCACTACAAAAAAAAGACACATCCGTGACATTTTGGGCCGAATGAATTTTTTTTCTGTCATACATATGACACCTCTATGGCGATAATTGTGACAAAACCCGGTATCATCATAGATGTGGTGGGCTCCTACTTCTATGACAAAAAATCATGACAGAAAATGGGCTTTTCGTCCTGGGCGGGCCGGAGATGCAGCTGCATGACATTCTTTGGGCCGTCCATGACGGAAAAAACCATGGTAGAAGCGAGGGGGAGGAAAATTTTGGGGAGTTCCCAGTTACGGTGGGAGGTCGGGGGCCGAGCGATGCGCGTTTCTCTCGTACACGTACGCGCATGTGTGTGAGGCGTTGGCTCTAACTGAACCCGAGCGAGGCGTTGGGCTCTAACTGAACCCGAGGGATTGCACTCAGTGCTACGTTCTTGAACCCGAGCGATCGATCGATGGCTGTTAATGAACCCGATCGAGCGATTCTTCGCCATCGCTGCTAATCAAGCCGATCGATTGGATGAACAAGTGAGCATTGCGGGGGGTGGATGAGCGATGAGCGGTGGCGTTGCCTCTGGATGAACAGGACCCGTGGTGTGGAGGGCTGGATGAACAGTAGATGGTGGAGGGTGCCCGTGGAGGGTGGTTGAACAAGAGCCGGTGGAGTAGCGGCGGTGGAGGCCGGATGAGCAGGAGCCCGTGGAGGCCGGAGGAGGTCGACGGTAGCTCGTGGAGGCCGGAGGAGGTCGATGGTGGAGATGAGCGGTATCCCGTGGAGTCCTGCTTTTGCGGCACGCCACACCCTCCCGATGAACAGGACCCCGTTTCGACCGTAGGAGGTCCGTTCGTCTGCTTTTGGCGGCATCGCCACCCCTCCCGATCAACAGGACCCCTATTTCGACCGCAGGAGGCCTGTTTTGTCCGTTTTGCGGTACGCCACACCCCTCCCATCAACAGGACCCCCGTTTCAACCGTAGGAGGTCCGTTTCCTCCGTTTTGCGGTACACCAGACCCCTCCCGATCAACAGGACCCCGTTCCAAACGTAGGAGGTCCGTTTCCTCCGTTGTGCGGCACGCCAGGCCTCGTTTGCATCGCCTGTTCCGTCCAAGCCCTCCCGATGAACACGACCACACATTCTGTTCCGACCCAGCCGGTTGGCTCCCACATGTTCCGTTGCCTCTTGATGAACATGACGCATTCCGTTGCCTCCCCATGAACACGACGACGACGCTGTTTCTCCGTTCCGACCCAGCCATGTACACGAGCTGTGGCTGTACGTATGCGTGAGTAGGCGTTCGAGACCCCGCCCGTATGTACACATACGTGGCCGTATTTTCTTTCTTGCACTCGCCATCAGACGTGCGTGTACATGCTACGTCGGCGCCTCTACTACGACACGTCGCGCCTCTACTACGACACGTGCGGCGCCTCTACATCCACCAAAGATATATGTAGGTACACGTTCACGACCGAATGACAACGCTACTTAACGCTTCACCGGGTGGGTTCCTATCGTGCACTTCCTTGCTCGCGAAGATGTAGCTGGTGGGTCCCAGCAATGTGGGACGAATCATTTTTTGCCCGGACGCACTTCCTTGCGTGCGAAGATGTAGCTGGTGGGTCCCAGCAGCGAGGGCAAATGTTTTTCACGAATACGGTAGTCGTCCGGTGGGTCCCCGCCGCCGTGGAGGAATAATTATTTTGCACGTAATAAGGAGGCACTTCCTTGTCATGCCATGGATCCATTGTCACCTCTCCACGTCTGATCCACGTCCGATGGAAGCCGTTCCTTGACCACGTTGACCATGCCGCGCCGAGAGCACCAGGGCGGTGGACGAGGCGAGGCCTAGGAAAGGGACGACGCGGAGCCGGGGAAGACGCGATAGTGGATGCCCATGCGTAGAGGAGTACGAGGGTTCACTGGTTCGCTGCGGTGTGAGGCTGCCGTCGCCGCAGAATAACAGGGGTGTGGGTGAGTAGAGGGATGGCCTGGCCAGCGGTGGGAGTAGTAGGGGCGGTGAGGCCTCCACCGCATCGCAGCCGGCCACGGGAGGCAGGAGCACGAGGCACGGCCGACGCTGGTTTGGGCAGCTGGAGCAAGAAGACCAAAGGTTGAAGAAGCACTACGGTCGTTGGATGGACATCGTATGGTCATTGGAGCTAGAATCGTGCATATTGACTAAGTTGACAAAGCCCTCCGTCCCCGTCAACTTAGTAGGCCCACAAGTCAGCCTGCCACTATACTGGGTCCCAGCTAACAGGGGGAGTATTCATTTTTTTTGTGCATAATAAGGAGGCACTTCCTTGCGTGCAAAGATATAGTTGGTGGGTCCGAGCTGTCAACGGCGGTAACGTTTTTTTCACGAAATACAGAGGCCCTTTCGGTGGGTCCCTGATGTCAGGTGGAGGAATCATTATTTTGCGTGTAATAAGGAGGCATTTCCTTGCGTGCGGCCGTGAACCCAGCTGTCGGCCTCTCCACGTATAGTCCACTTCAGATACATGTCGGTCGTTGACCACATTGACCAGGCCGCGCCGAGAGCACTAGGGCGGTGGACGACGGCGAGGCCTAGGAAGGGAATGACACGGAGGCAAGGAAGACCCGACAGTTGTTTCCCACGCGGAGGGGAGTACGACTGTACGAGGGTTTACTGGTTCGTCTGCCGTCGCCAGAGAATAACAACAGGTGTGGGTGAGTAGAGGGATGGCTAGGCCAGCGATGGGAGTACGGTGGGGCGGTGAGGCCTGCGCGACAGCACAGCCGGCCGCGGGGAGGAGGGAGCAGGCAGTCCCGCTGGCGCTTGTTTGAGCGGCTAGAGCAGGAAGAGCAGAGATTGAAGAAGCACGACGGCCGTTGGATGGACATCCAACAGATCCTTTGCCAGCGTAAACCTTTTTAGGAAAGCCTCAAATCTATGGAAAACAGATACAACCCATCTACCATTATTTCTAATAATTTACAGCCCATTTGCTAATTATTAAGGTTTTTTGGAGCCCATATTCTTTTGTTAGATTACAGCCCATATTGTGGCCACGGTTAAAAAATTATACGAAATTTTGCATATTTCAGAGCGGTCCGAACTGTTTTTAATCCCGAAATTTCGACTCACATTCAAACTGATTTTAAAAATAAATGTATATCAATATAAAATGCAACAAATTCTCCATGCATAAAAATTAATGTAATTTAAAATCTCGAAATAAAAAAAAGATATTTGAAACTAATTGCCGGTTTGATGTGTTTTAAAAATTTACAGCCCATTTCTCATTACTGATGGGCCGTTTTCTCGGCCAGCCGAATGAAAGCTCTCCTCGTCTTGAAAGATTTGCAGCCCAACAGGCCTGACAAAGCGACTCACTTGGCAAATCACAAAAAAACTGGGTTCTGGCCGTGGACCCAACTGCCAGCCTCTCCACGTACAGTACTCTTCTGATGGAAGTTGTTCCTTGACCACGTTGACCACGCCGCACGGAGAGCACCACGGTGGTGGACGACGACGAGGCCTAGGAAGGGGATGACGCGGAGCCGGGGAAGACGCGGCAGCGGAAGCCCGCGCGGAGAGGAGTACGGGGGTTCACTGGTTCGGCTGCGGTGTGAGGCTGACGTTGCTGCAGGGCCTGGCCAGCGGTGGGAATAGTAGGGGCGGTGAGGCCTCACATGGCTACAGCCGACCACGGGAGGCAGGAGCATGCGGCACGACCGACGCTGCTTTGGGCGGCTGGAGCAAGAAGACCGGAGGTTGAAGAAGCACTACGGCCGTTGGATGGACATCATACGGTCACTGGAGCTAGAATCGTTCATATTGACTAAGTTGACAAAGCCCTTCGTCCCGTCAACTTAGTAGGCCCACAAGTCAGCCTCCCACCAAGGTGGGTCCCAGCTAGCCGGGGGAGTATTCATTTTTTTGTGCGTAATAAGGAGGCACTTCCGGTGGGTCCGAGCTGACAGCGGGGGGAATGTTTTTTTCGCGAAATACGGTGGCCCGTCAGGTGGGTCCCAGCAGTCAGGGGGCAAACGTTTTTTCGCAAAATACGGTGGCCCGTCCAGTGGGTCCCTACTGTCAGTTGGAGGAATCATTATTTTCCGCGTAATAAGGAGGCACTTACTTGTCAGCGCCGTGGACCCACCGAGACTCTCCACGTCTGATACTTCCGATGGAAGTCGTTCCTTGACCACGCTGACCTCGCCGTGTTCCGTTGCATGCATGCGCCCATGGGCGTGGTGCGTCCCCCACCGCTGCCCTCTCACGCATAATCATCTTCCGATGACTCTCGGTTGTTGACCACGTTGACCACACCGTGTCGAGCGCACCTGCATCGGAATGACCCGGAGATGGGGAAGACGGGCAAGGAGTCGCAGATGGAGAGGAGTGGAAACTTCATCGTTGGTCTTGTGGCGGCAAAGATAGTCGCGGCCGCCCACGGGAGACGAGGAGCAAGAACAGAGGTTGAAGAAGGAGCACAGTTGGATTAACATCCAACGGTCCAGCTGCTAGAATCATTTGTTGATTAAGTTGACAAAGCCGTGCGTACATGTCCGCTTAGTAGGCCCACAAGTCGACCACCAAACCGACGGGTCCCACTGTCAACGGATGAATAATTTTTTTCGCAAAACAAGGAGGCACTTCCTTCCGTGCGAAGATACAGCCGGTGGGTCCCATCTGTCAGGTGGAGGAAACATTTTTTTAGCTTAATAAGGAGGAACTTTCCTTTCATGCGACCATGGACCTCGTGGGTCCCAGCCGTCAGGCTCTCCATGTACAGTCCTCTTCCGACGACTCTCGTTTGTTGACCACGCCGCACCGAACGCAGCGAGGCGGTGGATGACGGCGAGGCCCCGGACGGGAACGACTCGGGGATGGGAAAACGCGGCAGTGGAGTCGCAGATTGAGAGGAGGAGAAGGGTTATAATTGGTTCTGTTGCGGCGTGGGGCTGTAGTCTGTGGAGAATAACAGGAGGTGTCGAGGGTGGAGGGATAGCCCGGCGGTGGGGTAGCGCTTTGCAGCGATGCGTGCTAAGCAGAGCCGCTAGCCGCCGGAGGCCGGACCAGGCGGTCCCGAGGACGCTGGAGGAAGAAGACGAGAGATTGAAGGTGCATGTCGGCCGTTGGATATAAATCCAATGGTTGTGGATGACACAATCATTTGTTGACCAAGTTGACAATGCCCTGCGTAGGCTTCGACCTATTGGCCCACATGTCAGCCTGCAAAAATGTGGCATATATTTAACCCATGTTTTATAGAATGTACATTCCATTTGCTGGGCTGGATGAACAAATAATTTCGCGTCAATCAGGCCCATTTATATTTTGTAAGAAATCCCAGCCCATTTGCACTTCCTTGAAGTACACGTATTAGGTGGGCTCGTTATATATATAATGTTATGTTAGAAGGAGCAATTAATATCAAAGAATAAACCGGAGAGGCACATTATATATATATATAATTAAGAAATTAGCGAGTTATTGCTCAAAATAAAAATGAGCGCGTTATTATTAAATTGGTCCTTAAAATCTTCGCAAGCTTTTGTACGCAATCACCACAATTTTCCTTGCCTGTGAGTCAAAAACAACCAGGATTTTCCTTGCCAACTTCCGTTAACATTTACTTTTATAAGTTAATAACACGTGGGATGTTTTTATAATGTATATATAAGTCTCTATAAAATATACGATAATAGTAATAATATAAATATATATAATGTGGTTAGAAGGGAAAACATAAATTGGACACAACATTACTTTTATAAGAGACTCATGCTTTATACCCCACAGTAGGCATACTAACAAGTTCACACACAAATACAGCAGAAAAGGTAAACATTCATATCAAACTCAGGTTCACAGGACACGTTCATATTCATAGCCAACATTCACTATAAACAACTCAAAAGATTCATATATACACAAGCTCAACATATCTATGCATCCAAATGATTGATAGATCACACGACAATATTCATACATAATTCACAAAAGATTCAGATATACACATGTTCAAGATGTTTATGCATCCAAATGATTGAGATCACAACCAATATGATCCATGGATGAACTTTAATTACCTAGGGTACATATCTTGGTAAATGGTGTTCAATCGGAGGTACTTCTTGCTAAAATTAGTTCTTGTACGAGTAAACTTTCGAGTACATAAGAGGCAAAGATGCATAATCTGAACTTTGCTTGTAGGTTTATCCTCAAATAGTGGCCTCGTGCCGAGGGAGGTTTGAGCAACTTGGCCACTACTTTCATCCAACTAGTTTACTGGCTCATCTTGGTCCTGTATCTCGCCAAAATTCTACATTGTAGACGAGAAAGGAGGCGGTTGAGAAAACGAACCACCAAATTTTTTTGTGCAGTTCAACTGAAATGGAGCATCCTTGGCATGCAGACTGATTAAGTGCCAGATGAATATACGTGCCAACCAACTTGTCTAGAATCTTTAGACTCCATGCCATATAGTTCGCTACCATATGTGCCGATAACCAAAAGGCACAAGTTGGGACCAAAGACTGGACTGTGTTTTTTTGGGCTATGCACCAAGCAATATTTTTGGCGTTCACTCTCCTAATACTTGGAGTTTGACAATTGGTTGACGCCGGTTGATACTCGAATGAATATAGGCACTTCTTATCAACATCGATGCTTGTCTCGAGTGAACTTTGGAGTACATAGCAGCAGCATAAGTACTGTCCATCCGATCATTTTGTGCAGTTCTACTAAAATCACCCAATGTAATGATTTGCTCATGAAGTTCAGCTCCAAATTACTCCTTTATCAAATCGGCAAACAGTAGCACAATACCAAATTACCAATACATATGACAGGCACAATAATCAGGATAAAGACCAGTACCAACCTGTGTGAGGTAGCATATCAATTACTATTTCCTTTGACTGAAAGCCGAGAGAAGCCAAGCGACTGATAGCAAAGGAAGAAAGCAAGCGGAGATTAGCGACTGACAGGAAAGGACGGAAGCTGTCGAGGCAATGAAGCACCCAAAGTTTTTGTGCAGTTCCACCAAAATCGAGCATCCCTGTTGGCACATATATTGAGAGAGTGAGATTACTGTAATAGTGGGACTAGTTGATGAAACATACACTAACAAATAGAAGCACCCTCATTATCTTAATGGGTAAAGTTAGCAACATAGTAGTCTTGCTTAAAGAGAGGTATTAGTTTATTTAATCGCGCCAATTAGCTCAACTCAACACTCAAAGCATTGCCATTTATCATAGGTTGCAAAACTTTAACGTGCAAAGATAAAGGAGTTTCTCATGACAGTAACAATACAAATAGAGATGATAGCAAACTAATATGGATGAAGGCCTTAGGCCCGTACCAACCTGAGAAAAAAAGCTTATTCATGTAGTCCCATAAGAGATGATAAAGCACTCACTGGAATCACACAATAGTATATATTTTTGTGCACTTCAAATGTATGGTTGAAATCACTCTTGTTTACCAATCTTTGAGATTATATCGAAAGATTATCAAGAACTTCCAGCAGAGTTAAAGCACTAGCTGGGATACAGTTCATTGTATTGTCTTGTGCAGTTCCACTAAAATGTATGATTGGCACAACATGATCCCTGTTTGCACAAGTAGGAACAAGGTGAAACCTTCATTAGCTTAGTGAGAAAGGATAGGAAGACATTAGCATATTACTCAAACAGTAGCATCAAATTCATGATGGACAATACGCAAAACATTGCCTCATTGAACCAATGGCAATAAATTGACATGCAAAACAATAGCACTATTATGTCATGACACTAATAATATTCCCTCCTGCTCCACCACATGATTCACCTCCATAGACAAACATACACACGTACATGATTCAGCATAGGGTCCTACTAAACATTTGTTTAACTCCAATGTAAAAATTAGGCAAGAATAAATTAGTGGTACTTAAGTACTCCTAATTAATTAAGTGAGACAGCAGAAGTGGAAGGGCTCCCTGGAGGATCGTCTCACATGTAAGGTAGTCGTTGCCGGAGCCCTTGGATGGCCTCGACTGAGGCCTCTGGCTTCAGCAAGATCGCCTTGGCACTGTTTATTCTTCTTCTTCTTCTTCTTCTTCTTCTTCTTCTTCTTCCTCTTCATGCTCTGTTTCTCTTTCTCCTCACCAGTTGGTGAAACCAAGTACATGATTGGCCTTCTAATTCAGAATTGGTTTTGTCAGTGAGGGAGTACAAGTGTACTAGTAAAAATAGCATTATTTTCTCATGGCAGTCGGAAAATAGAGATGAACACATGCATTAAATATCATTCTTACCTAAAGGAAGGTTATGGCACCAATATGGATGATGAGGATTGGAACACAGATCTCCCTTTGTGCAGTTCCACCAAAATGAACCAACTGTTCCATTCTGACATTCCAGTTAAACAGCACAAAAGTCACTTCTTTTAAGAAGAGTTTTGTGCAGTGCATGAATAAACAAATAACATCTCATACTGCCAAGCATGCTACTCTAAAAAAACAAATCTGTAAATTTCGTAGTCCATCCGAACACATTCTCTTGAGAGTTTCCTCCGGTTCGCTGTTCCATAGTTTTATACCTACATTCCTTTCCTATTCCTCTATTTTCATCAAGAACTATGTTTTCTGCCCCTTTATTCCGAATGGAGCCTAAATATTTGGTATAAGGGCATGGGACAGTGGGTGCACCAAAGTGATCCCAGCACCATGTACGTAAACAGGGGCATAAAGTGGTGATTCATAGTTTGTTGCCCCGAGAAACAAACATCCAAGAAACATATCTGGGTTGGTCCCATTTTTGTTCACTCTAGCGACCTACTCCTATGTGTGGATAGCAAATCTAGTCCTGGTCATACCACTGTGTACAACGCTACCCCTATATTTCCCTTTTCGACCAAGAGACCGGTTGGATGACCAGTCTGTACTACTTTCACCCCCTTTCCTTCTTGTTTGTACCAAGTCTGATGTACATACTAAATTCCCCACCCCCACTTTATTTCTTGTTTGAACCAAATAGGAGTACAAGATTTGACTCCATGAAGTAGCTTTACCTCTAACAATAGAAAAAATGTGACGTTAGACCATCCGATCGAGAGGGGCTGAGAGGTAGAAAATGATGCACATGCAGCGATGTAGTGAGCTGGGGAAGTAGAGCTAAGGCGGTTTCGAACGAAGATATACCTGAAGGTCGTCAGGATGTGGATAGGTGGGCGGCGGGAGGCCGGATATGCCCACAGGCAACAACGAAGGGATCGGAGGACCTCCCGCGCCGGTGCTCGGCCAGAGATAACGGTGCGACCGGCAGTGGGTCTCCTCCCTCACTGTCGACGACGACCTAAACGCTGCCCCTCCTCTCCATCACCAGCGGAGGGGGATACATCCGGATCTGTAAGCAGTAGTGAGGATAGAAAGCCAGTGTTTTTTTAAGGGAGAAAGACAGTGTTACTACCCCTATCTTGTTTAGACCTGGAGAGGATGAGAGTGTGTGAATAGAGCAACCCTAGCAAGCAAGCGCGGAGGCTCCGGCCTATATATACGTAGTGGGGTAGTTTTCCTTTTTCACTCCATCAAAACAAGCGTTTAAAATTGTGTACTACTACATGCCAGGTCGCGGTTTTTTTAGTTGTTGATTGTTTTTTGAGATAGCTACCCACTTGTTCCAAGTGGTGTTACGGTGTGCCAGGTCGCACTTTGTATCGTTCAAGTCTGGTACTACAAGTCCCTCCATTAAATGAACAACCACCCCCTCGTAAAAATTGTGAACAAGCCCACGACTAAAATTAGCGGAAACGTGGGTTGCCCCAACATGCATTATTATTTATATTTTCTACTCCTTCCGTTCCTAAATCTAAGTCTTGTTTATTAGCCACACCTAAGACAAGAATTTTTTTATTAGCAGTGAACCCCACATGTCATAGACACAAAAATTGTGGCAAGATTCCCTTAGGCAAGCCAAAGTGTGTCTAACAATTTGAGCAACTCAGGTTAGGCAAGTGTGGCAAGTGTGGGAAAAATAATGTGGCAACATAAGACAAACATAGTCACAATCCGAACAGCCCTGTAATTTTTTGTGACATGCATGAAAATTTGGTTAGTTAAATTTATAGATAAAATTTGGCAAGGTGCATCAAATCAACACATGCAAGTATCAAAAGGAAAGTCACAGCATGCATGCATGCGTTGTACTCCCTCCGTTTCCAAATATAAGTCTTTTTAGAGATTGCAACAAGTGACTACATACGAAGCAGAATATGTCTACTCCTACATACGAAGTAGCCCATTTGAAATGTGTAAAAGACTTATATCGAGTACGATTGCTTTGATGTGTCGCGTCAACTCATACAAGACCGAGAAATTTGATTACTACAACGCCCTCTCCCTCCATGGACTGAGCTCGGTGCCTTAATCGCACCTGCCTTTGGCTACATGCATGACAGAGGGCCAACCACTGTTGGGCCCACACATGTCATAGACGCAGCGCGTGAGCGATGAAAGTAGAAGCTTTCGCTACACGCTATCCCTCCCGCACGAGGTGGACGGACATGCAACAGTGGATTCGATACTGTAGAAGTAGGAGTAACATCATTGTTCGTCTTCCCAAAGAGGCGAAGAGCCAAGCGCAACCCGAACGTGGCAATTGCGAACGCTCGCGTGGTGCGGTTCCTTGGAGTACTAGCCAGGATCTTGCATGAGACAAAATTGCTATTCTTTAACAATTAAACTCCATTATCCATTGGTTGATACTCATTCTGCATAGGTCCACGCGCTTAGCACCGTTTCCTCCTGGGGTCACCAATGTTTATTTGCTAATTAATAGCATCGCATGCAATGAACTAGCCATTGCAAGTCATTAAAAGCATGCACACCTCTCATCTCTTATTGGTTGATATGTCAAGAAACAAGAAACAAGGTAGAAGTTAATGCACCGCGCCTAAGTGTTTTGGGACTATTTGGTTTTCGTAATATGACTTACACACCTAGACGAAGGGAGTAGTATAGCCCTGTAAACCGAAAAGGAGTATTTGCCTTTCTAGAGATTTCAACAAGTGACTAGACTACACCGTGTGCAGTACTCCCTCCCTTCCGGTTTATAGGGCTCAAATCTCAAATCTCATGAACCAAGGCATTTTGCGATTGGAGGAATGTATCTCGTGCTTTACAAAACTACCCTAATTAAACTCATGCATTAATTACGTAGTTATCTCGCTTTCCTCTCCGCCTTGGTCGCGGTGCACAATATTGAGCACTCCTATATGACTAGCCGCTCTATCTACATGCGGGACATTTCAAAGCATCCGCCCGCGTGCCATCCACCAAATCATAGCGAGGTGCTACGATCGAGACTCACTTGTCACCCCTGTGTGGCCGTCATGACCGTCATATCACAAAACCCACACCTTTACCAAAGAAGTGGTAAGGTGGCCTCCAAGTTGAATTTGGGCGAAGCAACCATCATTTCACTTTGGAACGCTCGTTCAAGTCCTTTCTTCCCTTTCTTGAAGAAAACCTCACTCCGAGCTACTCACTTACGCCATTTTTCTTACATGCAGGCGAAGGAAAGGTGGGCGAATCGATTATCTTTGCTATATTTTCATTCCAAGAATCTTCTTTTGCAAAGCACCGACCGACTCTCACATCCTATTCTTTTCCCGTTTTCATTGCGATTGTGGTTTCCTTTCGATTGCTTTTTGTTTGTCGGTTCATTGATGGATCACGGAGCACTAGGCAAAGAGTTGCCCGGACAACCCATCGAGACAAATGATCGCTGTGAAGCGATCACCGACCAACGAGTTGACCATGTTGGCGGGCCAACCCATGGAGATGAAGAACTCCAAGAAACAAGCATCGGCCAAAGAGTTGAGGACGTTGGCGGACGAACTCCTCAAAGAAAGTTGGAAGAAACAAGGGCCCCATCGTGCCTACCCAGAACTCTGATTGCCACCTATGTGAGGCTCAAGACCGAGTTTGAGGAGATAGTCGCTGTTGAGAAGCAGTATTCCCCTGGCAAGGTGATGGCCCCCATCGAGGACGAGGAGATGGCCCCCGGAGAGCTGCACAAGGTAAAAAATAATGGCTTATTACCATAGTTGTGGTTTTTGATTATTTGCAATGTGCTTGCTAATATGTTAGGGTTGTGCAGGTACCGGTGGACATCCTTGATGATTCCGATGTCGTGGCCCGTCTTGTTGGCATCGTCCCGGAGATCGATTCCGATGCCGCGGTCCATCCTGTGGACATCACCCCAGAGATCGATTCCGACATCGCGGTCAGTCCTGTGGACATCGCACCAGAAATCGATTCCCATGCCGCTGTCCGTGCTGTGGTCATTGCCCGATAGATCGATGACAAGAAATAGTTGGTCGCGCTAATCCTTGAGGTAGTTTGCATTGCCACGTGTTTAATTACCGTAGCGATGCATGATATCAAACCATCTTAGGGCTAGTGCAATCGCCTTGTGTGGGCGGATCTTGCTACTTTTGTTTGATAGTGAATCATGCGATGAATCATGCGAACCCTCTCGAGTTATGGAAATGTATGTATCCTCACCAGCTTTTGATGTAATATATGGCATGCTTAGATGTAAGTTTGAACTGTTTATCATATCGGCCAGGGCTTGTTTGATGATTCTTGGTGTTAGTAGGCTAGCTACTGTGCGAGCTATAGTACTTGCAAAACACTCACCGAAGAGAAACGTTGGGGCTGATGAGCTCGTGGTACACTTATACTTGTCCCTCGTCGATCGACCAATAGCCCTAGCTCCTAAAATTGTAGGCTTAGCGATCGATCAGACAATAGTCGACATACATTCAGGCCTCATTTGGTTCATAGGGTAGGAAAATCATAGCAGTGCAGAGACGTACTCCCTCCGTTCCAAAATAGATGACCTAGGCGGGCTAGTTTGGCCTAGTGGGTTTTAGTGATATGACGTGGTACAGTGCCGTCCAGTCTTCGCGTGTGGTAGCAGTATTGCGGGTACAACAAGTTTTCTTGAAGAAGCGGAATTCAACAAAGTCATGATGGTTCCTTTGTCCGAACAACTTACAGTGGGAAAGGTTCGGCCTGCGATACGACCGGGGTAGACCATGATAATTTTGTGCATGGCAGGTGGACCAGGATGGTCGACGTCCCACATGTCGGCGAATGAAAGTATTCTTTCCGATATAGAGGACGAGCAACGAGTATTCATTGTTTATTTTTATGAAAGCTATTGTCTCCTTTATTACGACGGAGGAGTGTGAAACACGGCAGCCCAGTGAACTTGGCATGTGCACCACTCCCTCCTTCCTCATGTAATGCCCAGGTTACAACTTTTTCTCACTTTCTCTCTATCTATTTCCTCTCAAATGTTTTTTACCTTTCTTTTTTAAGACACAATTGTTTTTATGCCTTTTTTTGGAATTATTTTTTTATACCTAGGAGCATCGTGTAGAGGCGGGCTCTTGCAGAGCCCACTCCTTGACTTTGTCAATGCCTCTCTCTCCTCCACATAAGGAGTACTACTTGCTATGCATGCATGCGGCGGGCAACTGGCGTCTTGAGGGGACAGGGTGGTGAGAGCGGGCTCCGGAAGCGGTCCGGACTCCAGCATGGCCCACCTCACATTATCACCATATATTTCTTGGAGTCCGTGCGCGGTAGGCGGACGATCTCTTCTCCCTTCCCCGTTTCTCTCTTCTCAGCCCGACGCCCTTGAGCGATTAGATTTCAGCTATCGACGGTTTATTCAATTACGGTCCCACATGTCAGTGAAATTGCAAGACAACGCGTGTCCCCTCTGGTGAGCAACGTGCGAGCCGGACTGTCGGGGTTGCGATGCGTACGAGTTGTAAGTGTGCCGCCTTTTCCTTTAGAACTTGCGAAGCGTAACATTTTCGTGCGATCGATCGATAGAAATCCAGAACAAAATGACGAGGGCGGTGCTTTCCCGCTCGTTAGGCGGGCTAGTTCGAGTGATATGACTTTCTGATGCCGTCCACTTGCTCCATTTTATGTAAGCAAGAGTTTACACTCTTACGCGAGAGGTGTGCGAAACACCGCGGATCTGATTTTGATCGAGGGATAACTGTTCCCTGCCAAATAATGGAGGATTGTTAGCGATTATAGCATGATAGTTAGGGCATCTCCAGCGCTGGCCCACAAATTTACACCGGCATCTATCCGAGGACATTGATGGATGCCATCCGATACTGCCCGCATACCTTTCGACAACTATATGAACTAACCGCATTTAAATTCGTGCAAACAAAGCAAATTTCAAATTAACGGATGAAATTCATTACATTTTGAAAACTTTTCCTACAAAGCTGGACGAAATTCATTATATATTTCGCACAAATCGCATTTAAAACCTCATCAGAACCTAATCTAAACGATCGCCGGCGCCCGACCACCATGTCCGGCCATGAACCCAAGAAAGCTGGCCATTGACTTTGCCTCCTCCTTATCCGCCTCGATAACCTCCTCCTCTGGAGCACAAGGTTCTGAAGATTTCCGCCTCCACGCTGCCGTCAAGTGGCTAATCGGCCGCCGATGTTTACCCCACCAAGCTTGGCGTCGACTGAATGGAGTAGCGGTGGCCTTCCCGGGACCAGAGCGGCGACGACCTACCGTGTACTACTCTTCCTCGCTGCCGGCTGCGCTCACGTACGCGTGCCGGCTTCGTGGTCGTGGAGGCGGAGGGCGGCCGGGGGCGGGGGGGGGGGTGCCGGCGATCTCCTTCATTTGCTCCTGTGACAGTACGTCGAAGAGAGCTTTGGAAGCGCCTTCGGAGTGGAAGCGGCCGATGTCCCTCGTCTGCTCCCGCGACAAGACGCCCAAGAGAGCTTCGGGCGCCAGAGGCCATGGTTGAAGTGGTGCCGGCGAAGGAAGGGACCGGAGGAGAATAAGTGTGGGTCTTTGGCTATGGCTGGGAGCTGGGGCTCAAGTTAATATAGCGGGCGAATGGCAATGAGCCGCGGCAGATGGATGGACAACTGGCGCCGGAGTAGGTTCATCGGGCGTGAATGCGGACGCTGCTTCAGTGACTTAACTGCAGATGCGTTTGGGTTACTGACATGTGGGCCCAACGGGCATCTGGCCCGCATGTCAGTGACACACCAATTGCACCTGCAGTTAAGTCCGGTGAATGCGGCATTGACATTCTGGAGAGAAGGTGACCGTTTTAGGCGGGAAGCGCGCGCTAGCGATGGAAGGGGTTTTGGTGTGCAGTGGCACTAAGATCGGTCGCTCACAATAGTACATACTCCGTACCATACTAGCATAGTACCCTCTCTAGCTTAGGTTGTTTTATAAATTGTCATTGTGATGGACGATATACATGAGCAAGGCGGTCCAAGTATGACCGTTGGTGTTGAGCCAGGTGAATACATGCTCCGCATTCGCGTAGGCCTCCATCAAACGTCTAAACAGTAATGTCAGGCACCGCCGGGGCGCATAGGTGATGGGCTCGCCGTTTGCGTTGCGCCATGAACAGGACTTTGACTTAGAGGGCGACGTGCATGCATTAGCATGCTTTGACAGCGTGAGCGTGAGTGTCTGATGCGAAGTATTTCATTTTCATTTGGCTGACGAGGGTGCGTTGCAGCGACGAGTCCGTGTTTTGATTCCCCACATACGCATAATTTTGGTTTTTATAGTATTTCTTTCTCCATTGACAGGTAGGCCCGCGTAGATAGATAAAGAACACAAGCTGATGAGGCGCATGCAGACTGTTTGACTGGTCAACTAGACAAATACAATGATCAAAGTGAGCTATCAAGACAAGTTTGATGACCGCCAATGCATTTTACTCGGTAATAAATGACTAGGATTGAAGGGGAATCCAAATTTTCTTCGTCTTCTGTCCTTGAGCTCTTGACAAACCAATGCACTATAAGGTTGTCCGGCCACTCCACCCCAGAGCTCTCACCAAGCATCGTTCATGCCACCGCCAAGACACTAACCGGTAAGGCAGCGATGGCATCCCGCCGCCGAAAGTTCCTTGCCGCCCACGACCGCACACAAAATGGTAGGGAAGCGATGGCATCCCATCTTGCGAGTTCATCGCCGCTCGTGACCTCACAACTATGTGGGAGGAATTTGAAGATGCCAAGGCCGAATGGGCGGTAGAGCAAGAAAGCGGCCAAAGCCGCATGAGAGGGAGCGGAAAAGTCAGAAAGCACTCAAGAAAAGAGAGGCCCGCCGCCGCAAGAAAGAAAAGGACGCACGCGCTACTGCGGAGAGGTCGGCGGAGATCCAAGCACAGTGGGGTGTCACCGACAAAGCCGGGAAGGAGAACGACGGCATCTGGCCAGCATGTGAGAAGTAGTAATACTAGTAGTTAGTGTGTGTGTCTGTGTCTGTGTACAAGCATGTACCAATACTACTAGTTACTACTGTAGTTTTTAGAGAAAATTACCAGTACATTAGCCTAGACTAAATGGAAAAATTCCTATCCTAAGCATCAAATGGAATCTCTTTCTCTATAGGAATTGAGATGCATGTCATCTCACTTCCTATGATTTTCATATTCCTATCCTATGAACGAAAGGAGGCCTCTGTTGGAGTAACTACTATAGCTAGCAGTACTGCTGGTACAGTAGTTTTCTTCAAGAAGCGGAATTCAACAAAGTCATGATGGTTACTTTGTCCAAGCAACTTAAAAGTGGGAAGTGGGCCTGTGATTTGACGGCTCATTAGTCATTATTCTTTATGGCGGACGACACAGGTGACTCTCCCTTGGAGTTCTGCGTGCATGGCAAGTGGACCAGGATGGTCGACGTCACACATGTTGGCGAATGGAAGTATTCTTTCCGATATCGAGGAGCAAGGAAACCGCGTGGTATAGTATCACTGCTGATTGGTTCGCAAAAAAATAGTATCACTGCCGATTTATAATTGTACTTTATTTCTGATGAATGCTAGCGTTTCCACTCTTACGATGAAGGGTGCCAAACACGGACGCGTCTTTGGATGTCCCCTGCGTCGATTGAAAGGAGTGGGACATGAACAGCGATGGTAGAGCCCAGTAAAAAAAGCAGCGTGGTGGAGCGTCTCCTCTTCTTCCACTTCTGGGTCGGAGACCACACGTAGTAGTACTTAGTGGTATGAACAATACAAAGTGCGACCTAGAGAGAAAGACACGTCTAGTTGGAAGGTCTCGGGGCATACACGTAAACAAATATAAAATTTAATATGTGCCTCCAACTAATATAGTAGTAGTAGAGTACTTAGGCACGTACTCCATAACATCACCGTGCATTGCACGTACAACATTTAGTGGTAGTACGTAGTAAGAGACACATGCCGCCCAAGAGTTCCCTTCTCAACCTACTTTTGGGTGTTTGGTAGAGTGTATGGAGGGTGCATGAGTCCACACTAATTTAGCACAAATACACTAGAAGCATGCATGAAGGGAGCATGCATGAAGAGGGGTGTTGAGTTGAGCATGCATGAAGAGGGAACAGCTATGCTGAGACGAGAACGCAACCAAACACACCCTATATGCCACGCATGTTCATACCATTTTTGCCTTTCTACTTCACTTCTTTGCGCTACATTACTCGGGTTAAATGACGTCCACTCCACAGGTACATGTCCGTCTCGTAGTTCCATTCCCACGTGTTCTTCATATAGATGGAACGATCCTTGCATAACACGTGCACCTTGATGCTAGATGTCTCCGTGTTGGCAAAAGGATGAACAAAGCTCACGTAAAAAAATAGAGTGGAAGAACATAGATTCCGGACGATCGAGAAGGTGCAAGGAACCTCGTGGTGGAGCATCTGCACTCATAATATTTAATATTATTCAACGATATAAAATTAACCAATCATCTCCACAGTGGACTGGAAGAGTACGAAACACGGCAGCCCAGTGTAGTTACATCATACTAGTACATGGCTAACCCACGCTATCACCATATTTCTTGGCTTCCGTGCAACACCTATCTCTAGTAATCCAGCAGCCTGTATCGCTTCTCCCTCCTCGTCTCTATCAAAGTGCGACGGGCTGGTGTTTCTGCCGTCTATTGAGGTCGGTTAACTATCACATGTTAGCGACATGCCAAGAGCATTCTAAAAAAAATTCCTTTCACGTTCCATTTTCAAAAAGAAAAAAAATCCTTTCACGTACGAATTTGCATGTATGCTTTGAGCAACTTGCATGTCCTATACTGCTTCTGTTTGATACTCTAACTTAGCTAGAGGTTAGACTAACTCATGACTAACCCTGAACTAACTGTAGCCAAAGAGGTGTTTGGGTGACAGGGTTAGATTGACAATAAATGCACTTCATGGAGAGAGAAAAGTGCTTTTTCGGTGGTCCCAATGAGAACTATCTCCGATTAGCACCTCTTGGGTGGGATAGTTTTTTGGGTGGGTTCGTGCAACTTGCTCCAATTTAAACCCTCATGCTTGGATACTTTAGGGCTATTTGAGCTCGAACTAGCTCAAACTAACTCTAACCCATGGATCCAAACAAGGCCTATGGCCAGTCTCGACGCGGAGCAGTCGCGTGCACCGGGAAGCGGCGCTCTCTCGGCCGTCGCGCCACTTCAAAGCCGGTGCCGGTGAGAGGTCGCCTCCGCTCTGGCTGGGCATTAATGCGGCATCGACGCCCAGGCGCTGACCGTTTCACGCGGAAGCGCGCTACCGCAAAGGAGTATAGGTTTTGAACCGTTTGGTGTAATCTTGGTAGTTTCTTGAAACTACTCAATTATTGCTCTCGATTTCCTAAGAAATTGTGGTAAAAACGTTACTCCACAGCCCACTTCCTTCTCCTTCCTCTTCTACCGCTGCTGCGTCCATGGAAGCAACCAATCAACCCTTATATGGGAGTGCTATCACAAAAGATGCATGCATGACCACTAAAATTTCCATATTAAAGCGCCCGCTCGGCGGGAAGTATGGCGTATGTTGTTACCTTCGCCGCCCATGGCTACCGGGCGACAAATGACAGAGAAGAGGCGGCGGGAGGGAATGAATGCAACTCTTGTTTGGGTTCCCCTTCCGCTTAAATAAATGCCCGACATCACGTGTACCCAGCGGGTGCACAAATTATAACATACTTATGCGCTTAAGTGGGCGTCACGTAATCGGTGTGTGTGTGAGAGAGATTACGAGAGGCAGTGCGTGTGTGCGACTCTACTCTTTGGACATGTACTCAACCTTTTGCATCGGGATATAAGTATAATGGTACTTACTTTAGCTAGTGATTTACGTGGCCATGTTAACGTGGTTGTGTCAAAAAAAAGGTCACTTCCTGCTCGTGATTTGCTTTATATAATTACAAGCAAGATTCTCGTGCATTGCACGGAACATCAATATGCATTTTTTTACAAACACCTGTTGTGATTGACCCATGCAGGAGTAATCCCATGTGTAAAAACTAATGATATCTTGAGAATTTTATCGGAAAACTGGTATCTCGAGAATGTCATCGAAAAAATGAAAGATGAGAGATAAGGCGAGGAGGTGGAGCGTGGTGGTGGTGAGTGGTCGGAATGGGGCGGAGGCATGGGGATGGATTTGCAGTGCCAAGAAGCGGCAAAGGGCCACCATGCATGCTAGATTGTTCGAGACTTATTCCTTTTTAATTGCTGAGCAATGAGGTTGCAGGAGATAATGATGTGGAGAGAGGTGCGGGTATCTTTTGTAAAATTATCATAGTTTGCTTTCTATCCTCGGATATAGATCCTGCAGTGCGTATTACAAGATGGCAGGCACACCATCACTGCCAACTCGTTTTTTATAAGGGTACAGATGATAAGTTTGCTGGCTACTAAAGTAAAGTGGAATTTGTCCATCTTATGCAAGTAAATAAAGGTGATTGTTTATCATACGGGTAAGGTTGGATGAAGGGTGGTAGGAACAAATGCTCCGCCTAGAGCATGTGTGTGTGAGATGGAGTCTTAGTGTGTGTGTGGGGTGTGTGTGTGTGTGAGGGAGAGAGAGAGAGAGGAGAGAGAGAGATGGAGTCTTAGTTTGTGTGTGTGTGTGTGAGAGAGAGAGAGAGATGGAGTCTTAGTTTGTGTGTGTGTGTGAGAGAGAGAGAGAGATGGAGTCTTAGTGTGTGTGTGGGGGGGGGGGTGCGTGTGTGTGTGTGTGTGTGTGTGTGTGTTTGTGTGTGTGTGTGTGAGAGTGAGATGGAGGCTTAGTGTGTGTGTGGGGGGTGCGTGTGTGTGTGTGTGTGTGTGTGTGTTTGTGTGTGTGTGTGTGCATGCGTGCGTGTGTGTGTGTGTGTCGCGGGGTCCTCTGCGGCGAATGTAATTTAAGTGTGCATGGCTTCATCATAGAGAGGTGATGTGTATGGCAGAGGCCACCAACGATGGGTTGCGAGAGAGAAAATGCCCGTAGAGAGGGAAGAGAAGGTGTGTGCGCGTGAGAGGAGTCGACATCGAGAGAACGCGTTTGTTCGAGAGACACCGAGGAAGACTACTATATATCGTTGGTGCTTGTTGGGGGTAATTAAACAAAGGGTTGGTATTATTGTTTTCGTGGATATCGGGTAAGAGTGCGAGGCGGGGGGGTAGCTAGAAGGAGATTGTTAAGTGTGAGTGTGTGTTTTACCCATCCAAAGCGGAAGTTATGTGCACAAAAGAGGAGAACGATTCGATGCGGCGTTAGGATTGAGGGTAATTAACTATGTATGGAGACATAGAGACCTTGAACGTGCATGTGTGAGAGGTATACTTGTATACGTGGGATGTGTGTGTGTGCACGCGCGCATGATCGAGATAAAAGAAAGAAGACATAAGTCATAAGATCAACGACATGGGAGAGACGGATCGGGTATGACAATATGCATGCATGTGAGAATGCAGGGAAGAAGGCCCAACAATTGAGCATGTGTTTTTGTCTTTAAGAGATAGTGGCGTGGGCTGGAGCATGCATCTATGGCGAGCAGAGGGAGTGAGGCGCCTTATCAGTGCAAAGACCAACCTATAAATGCATATGTATGGAGAGACATATATAGTGTGGGTGATAGGAAGCAAGACTCCGTGCAAGAAAGAAATGTTGACGGAGAAAGTACAGATAGATACAGAGATGGAGATGCTAGCTAGAGGGACATCCGCTAGTTTGGGTGTTGGAGATGACCGTCGGGTGGTTCAAAGGGTGAAGTTATATATGTGTGTGAGAGGGCACTTGGTGCATGTAGAGAGAAACATATGTAGTGTGTGTGATAGGAATCAAGAGTGAGGGCGAGAAAGAAGGTTGATGGAGAAACAGATAAATAGAAAGATAAAGATGCTAGCTAGTGTGCGTTAGAGATAGGAGTCGAGTGGATCAGAAGGCTGGGTTATGTGTGTGGGTGTGAGAGAGATAGAGAGAGGTAACATGTGAGTCACATACAAACAGATATCAGAGAGAAATGAGATCCAGAGAGACAGAGTTTTATGTCTACGAGAGAGAAAGATATTTCACAACGAGAGTGATAGCTAGAGAGACATACGAGGGAACGCAAGATATCTCTAGGGAGAAAGGGTGTGTGTGAGCGACATACAAGAGAACAATGGAGAAATATGAGACCCTGGGAGACAGAGTTTGTGTTTGTGTGTGAGAAAGAGATATTGAAGAGGAAGAGACATCTCTATATGAGGGGTGTGCGAGTGGCACACATGGGAATAGTAGAGAGAAATGAGACCCCGGGAGACAAAGTTTTGTGTTTGTGTGAGAGAAAGAGATTCCACATGGTGAATCATAGTTAGAGACACATAGCAGGGAGCGAGATATACTTAGAGAGAGATAGAGTGATGAAGGTCGAGGGAGAGAGTACCGTCGATTGTGTTACGAAGATAAAAGATCATTGTCGACATACGGTATACGAGAGATACGAGAGGCGATGAGCAGCGTATAGGTCCGGAGAGATAGTCCTATATAAGCATGAGTGATAGCTATATGAGACGAATATCTGGATTAAAGGGATTCAAATATTTAAAGCGGAGATCACGACATCGATAATATCATAACACAAATTGGTGTATCAAACATGCATATTCATTTGAATTTGGGCACGTGTAATGTTATATAGTTTATCAATATTGGTGATCCATAGATTCTTCACTTACAAACAATGCATGGTTTATATGCAATTAATGTCTAAACGGGATTACACTATATGTTGCGTGTGTGAAACACATTATACATGTTTGAGAAGTAAAAAAAACCAGCATGAAACACACATTAATTGGAGACAGTTAGCGAGGAATGCATACATTGGATTTCAACATAAAGTGGTTTCAAATATATGAAAATCCAAATTGATGGATACAACCTTATGAATCTGAGATCATGCCATTTGTAAACCATATTTATGTATAAATGGTGTTGTGCTTTTGAAAGTATATATAAAAAATGATGTATATAGAATGTAATTCCAATTGAAAATGGATCCTGCCCGAAAAAAATAGAATACAAACGTGATTCGAATTGAGTTGGCACGGTAAACATGCACTCTACAAAATTTGAACGAAGCAGGGAAGTCGCAGTAACCGCCCGAAACCAAAATCTGCGAGATGGAAATCACTACTGCCTATCCCTGCCACGCAAAGCCTATCTGCTGGATTTCTATAGGTTTCAATAGGGGTAGGTTTGTAATTTCACCCAAACGTGACGTAACCGCCTCTCACCCGGATTCATACACGGTGGGCGCCAAAACAGTGTGTCCTCGGCCAAAATCGACTCCCTCCCCGATTCATATTCATACATGGTGGGCGCCAAAAAAAACTCTCATCGGCAAATATTCGGTGTATGCGAGATTACCGTCCTATCCCCAACCGACTAATGTTGTTGTGATGTAGTAGAAATTTGAAACGGGGGCTAAGTTTGTAAATTTCCTTGCATTTGAGACAAGCGCCATACGAATACATGGTTCCCCCTTCCTCTCTACCTCCCGTTTCCCCATTCGTACTCCGTGGGCGCCAAAACACCCTCTCCACCCCACCCTCCTCCGTTCGCCGCCGTCCGCCACCCCGTCCACCGCCGTCCTCCTCCACCACTCTGGAGTTGATACCCCGAGGCCGCCGTCCATTACAAGAGATCGACCTCTCTCATCCACGGCTTCAGACCAAGATCCTTGCATCCAGTCCTCTCGCTTCATCCCCGCCGTCGTTCACCTTGCCGGCGCCGCTCCTACAATCGTCTCGTCCACCGCGCCCCGCCGCCACCGTCTACCCTCCTGGATCTGCTTCCACGCTGCCGACAACCATCGCTACCGCAACACCGTCAAATTCTCAGCAGATGCGTACACGGCGCCGCACCAGAGGCGGTACTCTTTCGTATCTGCTCACTTATTTATCGTAGCAAGAAAATAGATCGCCACTGCTTTACTCTGATTTCTTGTCTTGGTTGCGAAGTTGCCTTTGTCGGTTTGCACCTTGAGATCCGCCATGGCACGCTCAACACTATACTCCCAATGCTTATGCTTTTCCCTTTTATATTCCACACTAGTTAAATCACGATGAGACTAAATTTCAAAATTGGGTCGGTCGATTTTTGAGCTTCGCGGAGTTCGCCGGTGCGATCGAAGGGCTTGGGTGGTTGTGGGGCCTCGCCGAACGAAGAAAACTTCGGCAGGTGGGGGTTGGGGGCGGGGGTGGGGGGTGGGGTGGCGGAGGAACACTGACGGTGGGGGCGGTGGTCCCGGCGTGACGTGCGGTGTTCTGTATGGGAAGAATCAGAGACGAGGAAGAAGAAGGGTTAGGAGACGTAGGATCTTCATCCAACAGCCTGAATTGGTCGACTGACCCAAATGACAAAAGTCACGCGACTTGCATGCATACATGCCTTTATATTCAGTACCATCATCGTACGTACTTAGCATTGCTCCTGAATCCATCAAGCTAAACAACGTGCCACTCATAATTCCAAACTTGTTGCTCAAGTACGAATCCGATATGATGCTGATATTACTAAAACAGAAAACATTTAATTGTTCAGCTAATGTTCCTAATTTACTGTCGAAAAGCACGTGCACCACATATAGAGAGACAGCAAGGAGTTGCTTTCTTGATGCGCTCTGGTTCATCATGTGTGGGCACTACGCAACGAACATTTTATTATCCAAAATCTGCTTGCTCTTCTTTAGCATGTTCCTCTTATGTTCTTCTTTAATAAGTACTCTCTCTGTTCCTAAATACAAGTCTTTGTATAGATTCCACCATGGACTACATATGGAGCAAAATGAGTGAATCTACACTCTAAAATGTATCTGGATACATCTGTATGTGATCCATAGTGGAATCTCTACCGAGACTTATATTTTGGAACGGAGAGAGTATGATAGTAGTACAATATGTTCCTTGTAGTGAAGATGAGCAGGGACATTTGCAGTATAGAGGTCTATACGGTCGGTTGTGATGGACACTTTGAACTCTTCGGGCCTCTTTGATTCATAAGATTTTGTAAACATGGGAATAGGATTTGTAGTGGCCTGCCCACCTGAATCCTATAAGAATAGCAAGGAAATGCGGGGAGTTGTGTCGCCTTTGAGAGTTACACTGATATTAACAGTACCGCACCTTCAGTTGAAGAGTGATGGTATCCGAAGACTTTCTAGCCGTACCGGCAATACTAGCACATATATTCCAACAAGTTCCACTTTGCTGATTTTACTCTGATGCTTACGGTTTTCCCGTTATATCTACACTATGATCTGTGTAACTGCTTTGTGTCGCACTAGCAGCAGTCCACTCTTGAAGCTAAACACTGCAATGACTTACAAAATTGGCACCAAGGCATTGAGTGCCATTACGATGCAATGAAACTCATACGCTCCCCACCTGTTGACTCTTGTTCGGAATATGATCCTAATGACTCTTGTTCAAAATTGCCACATATAGAGAGACAACATTGAATTGCATTTCTTTGGGCGCCGTGATTCATCATGAGTGGGCAACCAACATTGTATGTAATTAAGCGGAACCTCAAGAATATGCTTCCTTTTCTGTTCTTTAACATGTTCCTCTTTTGTTATTCTATATTTAGTACGTACAGTATGTTCCTTGTCAGGAAGGGGAGCAGGGACATCTGCAGTCAATAGCTCATAGAGCTGGCCTGTACGTGATTGATAGGCTTTCAATTGCTAGCGGCAATACAACACCGTATTTTCAAGCCAGTTCCACTTTCCCGATTTATATATCATCGTTATGGTGTACCCCTTTTATGTACACTATGATCTGCCTAGTTGCTGTGTGCTCTTGTTATCATGGTTTGGCAATAAACTCTCTATACAGTATATTTTAAACCTATCATCTACCAACTATCCTTACTTCTGGAGCCTATTTTTTGTGTACTTGTGCCAGATTATATAAATGCACGCACCATATTACAAGCACACATGAGCTCTCTCATCAGAATCCAGTGATAGCACACAAGTGTTTATAGGGGCGCACCTATATTAGAATATCCTCCGCATTACAAAGATAATCTCACAACTATTTATGTTTTCATGGTTCTCAGATATTATACATAATTACAGTGAATATAGGAATCCGCGCATCAGAAGAATATTGTGGAACACTGCAATGACTTACAAAATTGGCACCAAGGCATTGAGTGCCATTCTGGATGCAATGAAACTCATACGCTCCCCACCTGTAGATTCTTGTTCAGAATATGATCCTAATGACTATTCTAACCTCGAGGAGTCAAAGGCAGATGGCCTGTCATGTTCACCCATCAAGGTGCACGTTCTAGTTTGGCAAGGTTTTATTGATTGCGCGTATCTTGCATATGTTGTCTTGCATTTCTTCTACTTTGTTGCACCGCCATCTGCTTAGTTTACTCATCATATATGTCGAGATGTCATGCCCATCCATTATCAATACATATTCCATCTGTCATCATACCATGCTTTTTCACTCAAATGCTGTTCTTGTGCATCAGACATCAAAAAGGAAGAGGGTGATTGCCGAACCTGAAGGAGCACCAGCAAAGTCCTTGAAAAACGTGGTTGTGCCGGAGAAATCGAACAACAACCCACTTATATTGGTTGTACAACCAGTGACACAAAACGTAGGGCCGACTCCAGCAGACTGTACCCATACTTCACTGGCCACACCACTAGCCCAGGACCTGCACTGGTCTCGTTCCCAGGATGAGGTACTGTCTATGAAATCACATGACAATTTGAACTTCTAGTTTTCCTCATGTGCCTTACGGATCTTTTTTGCAGGAAATCTTCTCGAAGAAGAATTCCTGTTTGACATGAACGACAGGATATCGCAAATACGCTGTTTGCCGCTTTGCTCTTGTTAGTACCATTGTCCTGTATCACTGTACTTGCGTACATACCTTGTTCATTATGTGACGCAGATGCATGATAGCTTGCTTATCAATTGTTCGCTCCAAATTATCGATCTGTATGAATGGTTACATTAGTGTAGAATATATCCAATGACAATGTTTTTAGCTCGCATTGTTCTTGTAAGTACATGCGTCCTTTATCGATGTACTTATAATGACGGTGTAGTTGTTCATGTACCATCACTCTGCAGCTTATTTTACATTGCCCTCCATTTTCTACACATCAGATCTATATTTACTCTTACCATAAGGTTGGTACTGAAGAAGTTTAGTTGTGCATTGCTCTTGGCTGTACCTTTTGCCCGTATCGCTGCACTTACATTTATAGCTACTTGGTTATGTAGTATCACTCTTCATCTTATCTTAAATATTCTCCATTTTTCGTATATTATCACATCTATATTTACTCTTAACAAGATGTAGAATAAAGGCAATGCTTTTGAAGAAGATTCTGTGGTAAACTTCTTGAATTGCCCCCCATCGGCATGGACAAGGCCTTTATAGAGCCTGTCTTCACCAATAATGTAAGTTTGTCCATCTCAAGCCTTCAAACTTTGTTGTATATATTTGGTTAGGCATGACTGCAACAACTGTTTATTTTTGGTGTTTGCATCAAATTGCTTGTTTAAAGTTTATTATGTATTTCATAAACAAAAGTTTGTCCTGTCTCAATTTAAGTTTTCAGTTGTACAACCAAGTTCCTTCTTCATACCATGTAAATTAAACTATACAGAGCAAGTGATCTTCTTTTGCACTGCATGTATGCTTCTTTTCTTCATCCATAATCCAGTGGTGTGGTGAACCTACCCACTACAACACAATGCCATATTCTGCAATGTCTTAACTATGAACAATGTCATATCATTCTACTATTATTTAAACCGTCTCTTTATTTGCCAATCTGAGATGGTATAAATTGACAGCACACTAATCGTTGATACTTATGAGTTCTTGATCTGTAATTCAGTGGTGTCGTGAAGCTGCCAACTCCTTCACAATGTCATTTCCTGCCATGTCTTGACCTGAACAATACCATATTGTGTTAATGCAATTTTAAAGCTGTGTCACTTTATTCATCAAGAAGAAATGTGATGAATTGTCAAGACTTGATACTTTTATGTGCAAAATCATCATCCATGCGCTTGTTTATCTTTCGAGTGAGGAAGATATAAGTGTTGAACAAGCGCAGCCTCATCATCTTGCTCACCGCTTGCGCTGCAGCTCCCGGCAGGCTAACCTTTCTTGAACTCTATTGAAGCTATTTGTCGGTTTTGTATATTATTTTTTCGGCGTGTTTATTTGCACTGGTGGCGATCTTTGATGCCCAGTGTATGTAATCTACTGTCTGCTTGTGCTTTATTATCATAGTGGCGAACTTTGATGCCAAGTGGATGTAATATGATGTAATTTCTTTATTGTATAGTCTAGGTTTTTTCTTATTCACGATGCTGCAGTTATTTTACTGTATATATATCCTGCCTTCGCAAAGAATCGCCAAACCGTAAATTATGGTACATAATCGGGCCATCATGCAATCATGATGTAGGTTGGGCACGAAACATCTTGAACAGCTCACGGGCGGCAGCCCGAAATGAACCCGGCCCATGATTGTGCGAATCAAATCACGGGCTTTTAACGAGCCAAAATTGTCTCGGTCCTTGTTTGGCCCAATCGGATATCATTTCCGAAAGCGGGCGGATGCAAACCGGGTCGTAGTCAGGCCCAACTATATGACGAGCTTTTAACAGGACGAAATTAATATAGGGCCGAAATATTAAATGGGCCCTTAACAGGCCAAAACTAATATCAAGCCGAATTACTAAGTGGGCCTTTAGCAAGTGGGCCCAAAAGCATCTTTATCCGGTTGTGGGCGAATCGATATGGGCCATAATTGAGCCCAAAGCCTCTTAAAGGGTACTTTTGATACGGGCGTAATTTGGCCCAGAACATGGTAGGCTTTTAACGGGCTGGATCTCATATGGGCCACTATTAGGCCCGGAGCGTGGCAGGCCATTAATGGACCGGATCAAATATGGGCCGTCATTTGGCCCAAAACATGGCAGCCAGTTAATGGGCCGGCCTACTGAAAGTGCTAGTTATCGACTAGAGGGGGGGGGTGAATAGGCGATTTTTATGAAAGTCTTCAAAACACGGATGTTTCAAAGACAAACAACAGAAATGACCTAATTGATATGCAGCGGAAGATAAACTACAACAAGCAAGCCATAGTCAAGTATGCAATAATGTGAACGGACAAGACTAATAGCAGCTATGTAGTAAGGATCAGGATGGAAGATAGTATGAAGCCAGTCAACAAAAGTAGTCAAGCAATGAAGTCAAACAGATAAAGCATATAAGCAATGACTTCACGAAGACATACTCAAGGTAAAGGAGGGAAGGGATAGAACCAGTCACAGTTGAAGACTCAGGATTTGTTGGACCAGTTCCAGTTGCTGTGACAATTGTACATCTGGTTAGGGAGGCTGAGATTCAACTCAGAAGACCGCGTCTTCACCTTATTCCCCTTGAGCTAAGGACACACAGTCCTCGCCCAATCACTCTGGTAAGTCTTCAAGGTAGACTTCCGAACTTTCACAGACGACGTTCACCGGCAATCCACAATGACTCTTGGATGCTCGAGCGCGATGCCTAACCGGCCGGAGGATTCACAGTCCTCAAGTGTAATAAGTCTTGAGTCACACAGACAGAAAACTTCAGTGATGCCTAACACTCTTTGGCTCACGGGTGTTTTGGGCTTTGTCCTCGCAAGGATTTCTCTCTCTCAAAGGCTTCGAGGTGGGTTGCTCTCAAACGACAAAAGCCGTGCACTAACTCTGAAAGCAGCCACCAATTTATGGTGTAGGGGTGGGCTATTTATAGCCACTAGGCAACCCAACATGTTATGTCCGAAATGACCACAGGTCACTAAGGAACCGACACGTGTTCCAACGGTCAGATTTCAAACACTCACGGCAACTTTACTTGGGCTACAAGCAAAGCCGACTCATCCGACTCTGGAAGTTTTGCTCTCATTGTCTTCGTCAAGACATAGGATTTGGGTTGAGCATCACTTGAGTCATTCGACTATGATCACTTGGACCCCACTTAACAAGATGCGGTGGTTCCTACGACTCAACAAAGAAGAAAAGGAAACAACGAAACAACACAGATCTTTCAAGGCTCCATAGTCTTCACTCAATGTCTTCTCATGTCATAGTCTTCAATGTGAATATCTTCACATATCACCATTGTCTTCAATGTCTTCATACATTTTAGAAATTGGCTCCGTAGGTAAACCCGAATCAATGAGGGACACTACTGCGTTATCCTGCAATTCTCACAAACGCATTAGTCCCTCAACCACATTTGTCATCAATACTCCAAAACCAACTAGGGGTGGCACTAGATGCACTTACAATCTCCCCCTTTTTGGTGATTGATGACAAACTGGTTGAAGTTTTCAACGGGGATAAAATATGTGAAATTATAAAAGATAGGGAATTGTCTTCATAAGTGGCAAAGGCTCCCCCTGAAGATGTGCATATAAGTAGTTTGCTTTTGGAATGCAAATGCACATGGCAGGTAGTACTTGTGGAGATCCTCTTCAACTTATGAAGATAATTCATCATGCATGAAATGATATAGCTAAGAGAATGACATGCATAATGAAAAATGGACGTCTGCAGAATGATCTAAGTGCGGAAGTTATAATCGCACATGCGGAATTTATCATCGCACCAGAGTAAAGCAAATAAGTAGCAGACGACCATCGATTTTAAGTGTTACAACTCAAAGAACCAAATGTATCAAAACAAGAGTTGTAAACACTAGGCAAAATATAGTGCAACCGCCCTTAAGAACCCGCTTGAAGACTATCAAACTCATATGCTTCTCCCCCTTTTGTTAGTAAGGACCAAAAAGGTTTGAATACATAGAGCATCTACGCGTCCTCTTCTGAAGAAGATGATGCAGCAGGGTTGTCGTTGTTGGTTGGCGGTGCAGACGAGCTTGGCGCGATGTCGATTCGATTCGTGCATAAGTAGGGGGCGGTGAAGTAGCATCGGCTTCATCATCGATCACTCTGGCATTGACCGTTGCCGCGGAGGAAGAATAGTCAGAGTCTTCAAGAGATGGAGTTCGCTGTAGGACTGCATTCCGTGGAGGAGTTGAGTCAAACTTGAAACGTTCAGTGAAGCCATCGTCTTGAAGATCAGCTTCAAAGATCGAAGGTGGTCAAACTCTTCCATGATCGCCGACAAGTCTCGTGAGTTACAAAAGCATTCTTGGTGGCAAGGTTGCGAATGCGATTGGCGTCCACCAAGAGGCTTTGCATTTGGCGCTTTAGCCGGAGTGATGCTTATCTTGCTTTTGATGCGGCGCCACAAGAAGTTCTCGATCGTTGAGGACTCGAGGCGCTTAGAAGGCCTTTGGCCAATTGTGCTCTCAGTGGCTTCAGTTCGTGCACGATGAGGCAGACGGGTGTTCCCAGCCAGGGGATAGACACGAGATACCGCTTGGATGCCTTCAATGGGTTGAGAGAAGCTGTGGTGATCTGCATTCTGAAGACTTAGTGGCATTTTGGCAGGCTCAGGGTATATGGCTTCAACAGACAGATCAACCTTTGGTAGAAAGATCAGATGATTGCGAGCAGAGGGTTGATAGTTGATAGCTGAGTGCATCTTAATGAGGCGCATGACCCATGGAGCATAGAACTTCGCACCAAACAGATCGAGATCCGGATGCGACCAATTGCACGATGAAGAAATCTTGCGTGTTGAAGGCGATGCCATTGAGAATGTAGAAGACCAATGTCTTCATTGCTCCTTCAAGCTTTGCAGACGATGAATGCCCTTTGATTGGCCATAGAGTTTGCACGATGATGTGATATATGGTACGAGGCGGATACTCAAGGTCATCAACAAAGAAGTGTTGAGGGTATTCAGCGTCATGTGGCGATGGCTTCATCATGCTCGACATCGACTCATGTCGGGTTCAGCTTATGAAATATGCTTTCCAAGGCATCGCGGTGGAGTTGACATCCGAGGTTCAAATAGTTCTCTGGGAGTGGGTAGGCCAAAGAGCTCAATGATGTCAAGAGCTTTGGCTTCATGATGAACGTTTCCGATCATCCACTCGAGAACCCATGTCTTCGTGATCTCTGTTGAAGCCGCGGATGTGGAGTGTGGCAAAGAATTGAAGCACTAATTCTTCGTTCCAAAGCTCTTTATACATTCTGAAAGCCAAGCGGACACTGCATCATGAAAGCAATCAAGTGCTTCTTCTAAGCACGGCAAATTCCCAAGAATGGCTTCAGTGTCAAGGCGCATATGAGGGAAAATGCGGCCTTGGTCATCTGAGTAATACAGGAGTAATAAGCTTGTTTTCTTGATAGCTCGTAACCGGTCGAGATGAGATCCTTGGCCTTCAGAGGGGTTCTTTGCACTTTGTCAAAGAAAGTATTGTGGGCTTTGAAGCCATTTGCATTGAAAGAACCAGTTGAGGTGGCGGTGCACGGAAACCTTGGCGATCTTGGCTTGGCTTGGACCGGAGGCCTATGCGCAATATGATAGTCGAATTGAGGACCGTGAGGCATGAGGCGGAGGGACCAGAACGGGCCATCTTCTTGTGACTAGCTCGCCATAGTCGTATGCTTGCTTGATTGTGTAGGGCCTTGGTGGCGGAGCTGGGCGATGGCGACAAGCCCGAGTCTTGTTGCTCGGCCAGATGCTTCGGGGCAGTTGCCTCATTGGCTTCGAGCACAGTTCCTTCATTGGCTTCAGAGGCGGTTGGGACAGGCTCCACATTGGCTTCAGCCATGACCACGTCATTGGCTTCATTGGTGTTGGAGGTGGCAGCCTCATTGTTATCAACCTCCACTTGAGGAGCTGGAGGGTCGGGAATCTTGCGTGCTCGTGTATGACTTCTTCGATTCTTTGAGGGTGTAGGGACACGTTCTTCTTCTTCTTCTTGGGTGTCGTGGTGATGCGGCGGATTGTCTTCAGCAGCTTTAGCTTCAGACACAGAGACGTTCACAGTTGGAGTGGCTTCAGAGAACACTTGACGTGCAATAGGTTGGTGGTGCACTTCTCCTTCTGGAACGCTCTGAAGAGGCACTTGAGGCCTTTGACCTTTGCGAAGCCTGCGAAATGCAGGCGATGCCTTTGGAGATGGGGTTGCCTGGGCCTCAAAGTCTTCCTCTTCTTCTTGGTGTTGCTCTTGGGGAGTGACTTGTTGTTGGGGAGTACCGGGGGAGTCTTGTTGTTGCGGGCGATCAGCCCATGAAGCATCCTGAGCAATTGGCGTCAGAGGACGACCAATGTTGATGAGTTCGTTGTTCGTACGAACAGGCGATGATACCACATTGTACTCGATTTGAGGAAGAACTTCATCATCTTCAACATTGTCATGGTGACCAATGTCTTCAGCGATGAGGGGATCAAATGGAATATCTTCAGCTTCAGGAGCCTCTGTGGAAGCAGGCTCATGAACAGTCATGAGAAGTTCTTGGGTTGCAGTCGTGGGACGAACCATAGAAATGGGTTCAACAATCAAGGGCTCTGTGGGAGCAGCCCAATTCTTCTTGGTCTTTAGCTTCTTCTTGGAGGGAGCAGCATCAGAGGCGTCAGGATTTTTCCTCTTTCTGGCTTCAGCCTGGGCAGCCCTCGTCTTCTTCTGTTCAGAAGCGGTTGACCGTACCTTTGGCTTCGAGCCTGTCATGCTGCTTGGGAAGAAAATGCGGGGCTCTTCCTGCCTTGAAGGTGCAGCTTGGTCAGATGAAGACTTGTTTTTCTTGGCAGCCATCCTGGGATCGATGCCAGGACAGCCAAGAGCCTTGCGCTTCTCAAATTTCATTGTAGTCAAGCACGCACTTGTCAGCCAAAGCCTTCATGCGCTCGCGAGAGCCTCTGGCTTCTTCACGCTTCTTGAGAAAGTTTTCTTTGAGGTCGTGCAGCATGACCTTGAAGTTTTTCACGTCTTGCACGCTGAGTGCAGCCATATGCTTCTTGAACTAAGCCTTTTCATAGTCAATCTTGTGCTTCAGTTCAACAATTCGCTGAGCTAGAGCTAGCTTAGAAGCAATGGCGTCGTTGTGGGAGACGCTGAGGCCAATTGGAAGTTGCAGATCTTCAAAGCTGATGTTTGGTGTGTCAAACCACTCATCAATGAAGTGATGGATGATTGCCACATCAAAGAGAGGCAAGTTGTTGAAGATTTCTGCTTCTTCTTTGCTCTTGATGAGCTGCTCAAGAGCGTCATCTGCAAGATCATCATCACTTGACAGATCAATGTGCTCTTCACGCAGAATTGCAGTAGGAGTCAGTGTCAGTTCAGTATTCTTGACACTTTTCTTTCTCTTCTCCGTCTTCTTGGAGATACGGGATTGATCCTCAGACTGTGCACTGGCTTCAGGAGGTGCAGTGGCCAGTGGCTTCACACATGAAGCTTTTGGAGGAGCAGCTGACTTAGGAGCCTTGACTTTCTTGAGCTTCTGCGGCTTTGGAGCAGGAGCAGGAGCTGGGGATTCATCAGAATCAGCCTCGTCATCAGAGTGATCCACTTTGGCACCTTGGACCAAAATATAAGTGATGAGGCCTTCAAGGTTTGAAAACGGACCGATGACATTGGGTTCAGCGTCACGTGAGCCGTCAGCACGGGGAGCAGAGGGACCAGGGTTGAAGTCTAATCCCAATGACTTCTTGTTTTCCTTTGCAGAAGCCTTTGCGTGCTGGAAGTTGCGCTTGAAGAGATTGTCATCACGACACCGTGAGCAAAGACGTCGGGTCGGCATTCTCGGTCGAGGTCCACGGACCATGCAAGGATAGAAACCTTGTGCAATAGCTTCAGCCATGCTCTTGGGAGGAGGCTTGAAATGTAATATCACCCCAAGGGCTTCTAATGGCATACTTCTCGGCATATTCTTGTGTGACGAAATTGTACTTGAACCACTGTTCAGCCCAATAGCGTCGAATCCATTGGATTCGTGTCTTCTGTTGGTTATATGTTTCTTCAGATCTGTCTTGTACAGCTCTCACGAGGTCATCGAGCGAGATCTTTTGAGGTTCCCTCACGATCTTTGTCTGCCGCCCTTCTGGACTGATTTATCAGTAGCCATGAGCTTCAAACTGAATGGCTTCACGTTCAAAGGCTTCAAAGGCTTGCGTTTGCTTGATGTATGTGAGCTGGCTTCGTGGAGAGTTGGTTTGATCTTTGTAAGAATTCTGCAAGCGAATGCGGACTATGAGAACCAAGGGATTCTCCCACGGACATGTACCTGTGACAGCATTAGAGATGTGAGGGAAGGGAAGAGGTCATATGCATTCTCGTAAGATTTTGAAGATAAATCGGTTTGAAGACATTGACCTCATGACGCGAAGACATTCACTTATCTCTGGCGAGAGTTGGTTCCAGATTTATGCGAATCCGTGAATAAGTACAAGTGAGGAATCTAACTAGTTGTGAAGCTTAAGTGAATATACTAAGCAGTACGAGATGCAGACAAAATAGATCTAACTTTGTATGGGCAGAAACCATTTTTGGCAAGTAGGATGAATCTTGAAGATCAAAAAGACGGTAAAAATGGAGATATATTTACCGCTTCGAAGAACTGCTAGACGGAAGGAGAGGAGGCCAAGCAGTTCAGTCCACCATGCCCTAACTTGGCGACGGAGGAGACCTACGGTGGCGGCGGAGATGAAGATGTTCGCGGTCGGCGTGAGGACGGCGTTGGAGAAGTCGCGGCAGCTAAGCGCTTCGTCGCCGGCGTCGTCGAGAGCTAGCGGTGGCGCTAGGGTTTTGACGAGGTGGAGAAGGTGGAAGAAGATTTTCTTTACCGCAGGGGACAGGTATTTATAACGAGGTGTGCGGCGCAACGCAATTACTCAGGTGCCCCTGGCGGTTCACATCTGAGAGGCACGTGGCACGCATGCAACATGCAATGAGTTATCCCACGTTCCCACGCTCGCCCGGTTTGTCGGAGGGTCGTTCCGGCTTCTCCGAGTTCAACGATAATGATGAATCATTTAAAACAGACTTAAAGTTTGTCTCCGTGTCTTCTGGCGACAAGGACGTAGAAGACATTCGACAGTTTCAATAGAATGCATATGATTTGGACAGATAGAGTTTGAGATAGAAAGCATAGAAAGATTTGGGGTCCGATCACATTCACTTAGTTCAAAAGATTCAACTTGAAGACATAGCTATAAGTGAATGATGTAGGGGACAGAAATATATATATATATATATATATATATATATATATATCAGACAGCAACCAAATCATCATAGTGAAGAAAGTCATGAAACTAGGTTGAAGTTGAAGTCAAATCAAATGCGAATAGCTTCAAGAAATAACGCCATGAGTGAAACACTTCAAACAAAGAAATTTGGTGGTGGCGTTACCCACCGTATAGGAAGTATTAGACCCAGACACGGCGCACAATTATCGTGGTGCTCAAGTCAAATTCCACGTTAATGTATTCACACACACGAATGTAAGTCTTCATTGATTGAAGATATACGTTACTTCGTGTGTTGCACATCTAAGTCATCAACATGCATAAGTGTTAGGATGTGTGCTTGATCACGGGACATTTGAGGATTCCAAGATATTTAGCTCACACACCGTAACTTGCAAAACCTTTTCTCATCCAAGGGCTTTGTGAAGATATACGCGGTTGCTCTTGATGTTGGCGTGAATGATGTCAATATCTTTCTTCATGACATGATCCACGAGAAAATGATGACGAATTTCAATGTGCTTTGTCTTGAGTGCGGACTGGATTGTTGGCAATCTTGATGGCGCTTTCGTTGTCGCATGAAAAGAGGTACTTGTGTCGATTGATGCCATAGTCCTTGAGAGTTTGCTTCATCCATAGAAGCTGAGCACAACAAGATCCAGCAGCAATGTATTCAGATTCTGCAGTTGAGAGTGACACAAAGTTCTGCTTCTTTGAAGACCAACAGATGAGTGATCGTCCCAGAAAGTGACTTGTGCCTGATGTAGACTTGCGATCCACTTTGTCACCAGCATAATCAGCATCCGAAAATCCAACTAAATCAAATTTTGAGCCCTTTGGATACCATAATCCGAGTGTTGGGGTGTGAGCCAAATACCGAAGAATTCGCTTCATAGCTAAGTGATGCGATTCCTTTGGTGCCGCTTGGAATCGAGCACACATGCAAACACTAAGCATAATATCTGGCCTAGATGCACATAGGTAAAGTAAGGAACCAATCATGGAGCGGTATACCTTTTGATCAAACTCTTTACCATTGTCGCCGGGACCCAAGTGGTGTTTAGTGGCATTGGCGTCGTGTATCCTTTGCATTCTTGCATTCCAAACTTCTTGAGATAATCTTGGAGGTATTTTTCTTGAGATATAAAGATGCCATTTCTTTCTTGTGAATTTGAAGACCAAGGAAGAACTTGAGCTCTCCCATCATGGACATCGATATTGCTCTTGCATCATGTATCCAAACTCATCACTATACTTGATTGGTGCGGTAGAAGATAATGTCATCCACATATATTTGGCATACAAACAGTTCACCATCATATGTCTTCGTGAAGAGTGTGGGATCAAGGGATCCAGGTTTGAAGCCTTTGCTCTTCGTGAAGTCTTTGATTGTATCATACCGGTAGCGAGGAGCTTGTTTGAGTCCATACGATTGCTTTATTTAGCTTGTACACCATATCGAGGATGTTTTGGATCTTCAAAGCCGGTGGTTGAGCGACATATACTTCTTCTTCAATCTTGCCGTTGAGAAATGCACTCTTCACATCCATTTGATAGAGCAAGATGTTGTGGTGGTTAGCATAGGCTAGTAGTATGCGAATAGCTTCAAGCCTAGCTACAGAGCAAATGTTTCATCAAAGTCAATTCCTTCAACTTGAGTATATCCTTGAGCCACAAGCCTTGCTTTGTTTCGACGACTTGACCATGCTCATCTTGCTTGTTTCGATATATCCATTTGGTGCCAATAATGTTATGCTTGCGAGGTCGGGGCGCTTGACAAGTTACCAAACATTATTCAGCTTGAATTGTTGAAGTTCTTCTTGCATAGCTTGAATCCATTACGGTTCCATAAAAGCTTGACAACTTTCTTGGGTTACGATATTGATACAAAGGAAAAGTGCCCACAGAAATTTGCTAGTTGTGTTGCTCTTGAGCGAGTAAGCGGACCAGTGCGTTGATGCTATCGATTATCTTCTCAATATGTACTTCATTTACCTTTCGAGGATGAACCGGGCGAAGACTTTGCTCATCTTGATCATTGTCATCATTGGGAGGATTGTCTTGGTGAGCATTGTCTTGAGTTGGTTAGGTGCGAAATGATAAGTTCCTCTTCAGTCTGTGCTTGAAGGCATGATTTCACCGGTTCCCATTAGCTTGATAGATTCGTTTGGGTGGAGCTTCGTCGAGTGTGCTTGGCAGGAACACTCTTTGTGAACCATTGGTTTCATCAAATCGCACATCTACAGTTTTGACGATTTTGTAGAGATAGAGATTGAAGACTCTGTAAGAGTGTGAGTCCTTTCCGTAATCGAGCATGAAGCCTTCGTGAGCTTTGGGTTCAAATTTTGACTTGTGATGAGGATCCTTGATCCAAAGACTTAGCCCCAAATACTCAAGTAATGGCGACATTTGGCTTCTTGCCAGTAAGGAGCTCATAGGAGGTTTTGTTCAGAAGCTTATGGATATAAACACGGTTGATGACGTGACAAGCTGTATCAATGGCTTCAGGCCAGAACTTTCTTGGTGTCTTGTACTCGTCGAGCATTGTTCGAGCCATCTCAACGAGGGTTCTATTCTTGCGCTCCACGATGCCATTTCTTTGGGGGTGTGTATGGGCGAGAGAACTCATGAGTGATTCCCATGGTATCCGAGATAAAGATCAAGTCCGTGTTCTTGAATTCGATTATCGTTATCACTTCGATATGCTTGATCTTGGCGCCATAATTGTTCATTGCACGATTGGCAAATCGTCAAGATATCTTGCACTTCAGTCTTGTAGAGAATTATGTGCACCCATGTGTATCTTGAGTAGTCATCAACAATGACGAAGCCATAGAGACAAGCGGTTGTTGTAAGGGTAGAGTAATGAGTAGGGCCAAATAAATCCATGTGAAGCAGCTCGAAGGGTTGAGATGTCGTCATGATTGTCTTCGAGGGTGCTTTGCCCTAGTCATCTTTCCAAAGCAGGCACCACACAAGTGATCCTTCTTGAACTTGACACCTTCGATGCCTATGACATGCTTCTTCTTGGCGAGTGTGTGTAAGTTCCTCATTCCAAGCATGCCCCACCTCCGATGCCGAGCCAAGATTCTCAAGCTTTTGCAAGAAGACATACGGCAAGTCGTGGACTCTTTGAGAAATCTACCATGTATAGATCATCTTTCCTATACCCTTCAAAGACTAGAGACTTGTCAAATTCCATTAGTACAAGGCAACGATATTTTCCGAATATCACAATCATGTTCAAGTCACAAAGCATTGAGACAGACATTAAGTTGAAACCAAGGGACTCAACAAGCATCACTTTGTCCATGTGTTGATCCTTTGATATTGCAACTCTATCTAGACCCAATACATTGCTTTTACCAGTGTCAGCAAATGTGATGTGACTCTTGTCTGATGGACGTAAGGTTGAGTCCATGAGAAGACTTCGATCACTAGTCATATGATTAGTGCATCCACTGTCCACTATCCATTACGAAGCATGAGGTGTCATACCCTCTGATGCAGTTAGGGGATAGGCTTCACCAAGAGCATTGTGAAGCATAAACATTTGACGGGCAAGTGGATTATTGAAGCTTAAATCAAGATTAGGGTGATAGGATGAATGGCAAGCGATTCAGGAACAAAATACATAGTGAGACCATTTGGGCATTTGATCTTGTGCCCTACAAGATGTTTTAGGTCCCCAAAGAATAGCATCAGGCGCCTTTGATTTTCGGTGGAGACCCTTTCACCGCAAAGAGAGTTAATTCTTCTTAACCACCCACATCTTGAGGGTGGCTTAGAAACAATGAGTCTAAGTGCACATCTGAGAATTTCGGCTTTGGAGCCCTAGCATATAGCCTTGCAGGAGATGAATGATACTCATGTGAATAAGCAGAAAAGTTCTTAGTTCTATGAACGTAGCGGTTTGAGGACACACGCTCATATTCATAAATTTGAGTATTGTTTCCCTGCAAAACATTGGCGTTAGGGTGACTCAAGTGAGTCCTCTCTGTATGAAGCCTTTGGACCATATGGCGCCTTTGGTGCAGGGTTTGTCTTCTTCCCTGTGGTGTCATGATGACATTCACTGGAATATTCTCAAGATAGCTTTTGGGAACCCGGATCTTCTTCATAGGCGGTCCATTCCTGCAGTTAGTACCAATATACACAGCAAACACTTCACCATTCTGATTCTTGAACAGCTTATAGTTTGCATCAAAGGATTCATCAATGATAATAGGGTTAGCACGGGTAAAGCCGGATAAGGTGGATGGATCCTTTGAAGGTCCCTTTGCAGCAACCCATGTGGTTTTGGGATACCGCTCGGGCTTCGATGGGAACCATCAACATTCATTTTCCTCTCGAACCAAACACCCTCTTTCCTAGGGTTTCGGTTCGAATCTGCTTTTGAGGACATCGCAGTGTCGATGCCCTTTCGGACTTTTATACATCCCTGTTTCAAGCAATGTCTTCAACCTAGCATTTTCATCGACAATGGCGGTGGTATCCTCCACGGAGGGGTTAGTAACCACATTAGTAGTTGAAGACAATGCAACGATGGCAGCGATTGAACATTGACAGCAAGAGGTAGTGATATCACGCTCAAGACATTTTAGACATTGTGGTTCAAATCCATCCTGAGTGGAACTGATCTATTGAGCGCGAAGTGACTCATTCTCTTTTTAAAGATCTTCATGAGCCGCTCTCAATTTCTCAAGCTCTTGCTTCCTTTGAAGATAATCATAGGAGAGCCTTTCATGAGTAGTTGAGAGCGTTTCATGATGACTTTCAAGTTCTTGGTACTTAGCATGAAGATTTTAATGTCTTCAACTAAGAATTTGTGAGCGATGTCATTTTCAAGCGTCCAACAGGTCATCGCTTTTGTCTAACAGGTTTTGAGTATGTTCCATAGCTCTTTGTTGTTCGGTTGCAATTTTAGCAACTGTTTTGTAGCTGGGTTTGGATTCACAATCAGAGTCATCTTCACTTGATGTTTGAAAGTAAGCATCACGTGATTTTACCTTAGCACCACGTGCCATGAAGCAGTAGGTGGGAGCAGGGTCGTCCTTGTCATCGCCTTGGCGTTGGTGTAGAAGTCATTGTCTTGATGTTGAAGATGGACTTGGCAACATAGGTTGTGGCTAAAGCCGGACTTGCAACGCCTGGTCGGACTCCTCTTGATTCCACCTCCACTTCCTCGTAAGCGGACTCCTCCTCTGAATCCATTTCCTTGCCAACAAAAGCACGAGCCTTGCCAGATGAGCTCTTCTTATGCGATGAAGACTTTGATGAAGACTTGGAAGAAGACTTTGAAGATTTGTTCTTTTTCTTGTCATCAGAATCATATTCCTTGCTCTTCTTCTTCTTCTTCTCATTGTCCCACTGTGGACACTCAGAGATATAGTGTCCAGTTTTCTTGCACTTGTGACAGTTCTCTTCTTGTAGTCTTGAGTGGAAGCTTCATCATTTCTTGAGTTGGATCGTGAAGACTTTACGAAGCCTTTCTTCCTAGTGAACTTCGGAACTTCTTCACAAGCATAGCAAGTTCCTTTCCAATGTCTTCGTGGATCATCGTAACCGCGGTCAGATTCATCTTCGGATGAGGAAACAACTTTTGCCTTCAAAGCGCGAGTTCGGCCATAGTTTGGACCATAGATATCTCTTTTCTCGGATAGCTGGAACTCATGTGTGTTGAGCCTCTCGAGTATATCGACGGATCGAGTGTCTTGAAGTCGGGGCGTTCTTGTATCATGAGGGCAAGGGTGTCAAAAGAGCTGTCAAGTGATCTTAGTAGTGTCTTGACGATTTCATGCTTGGTGACCTCGGTGGCGCCGAGGCGTGAAGCTCATTTGTGATGTCGGTGAGGCGATCAAGCGTGAGCTGGACATTTTCACCGCTCATTTCTCTTGAAGCGGTTGAAGAGGTTGCGAAGAACACCGATTCTTTGATCTCTACGGGTTGAGAGCGCCTTCATTGACCTTGGATAGCCGTCCCGGACTAGCTTCGGCGTTTCTAGAGCACTCACACGGCCATCGCCCTTTGGTCGATGACCACAGATGATGTTCTTTGCGGTGGAGTCAGTTGAATGAACTTCTTGACATCGATGGGGTGACACCTTCACCGGTTTAGGAACGCCCGTTCTTGACGACATACCCGTGGTCGACATCAATGGCTTCATGATGCATGTGCATCTTATTCTTCCAGTAGGGATAGTCAGTTCCATCGAACATGGGGCAAGCAGCGGAGACCTTGATTATCCCTGCGATCGACATAGCTAAAACTCCGGTGGTTAAACTGAATCACCTGAGAACAAGGGAGTACCTTGCTCTGATACCAATTGAAAGTGCTAGTTATCGACTAGAGGGGGGTGAATAGGCGATTTTTATGAAAGTCTTCAAAACACGGATGTTTCGGAGACAAACAACAGAAATGACCTAATTGATATGCAGCGGAAGATAAACTAAAACAAGCAAGCCATAGTCAAGTATGCGATAATGTGAACGGACAAGACTAATAGCAGCTATGTAGTAAGGATCGGGATGGAAGATAGTATGAAGCCAATCAACAAAAGTAGTCAAGCAATGAAGTCAAACAGATAAAGCATATAAGCAATGACTTCACGAAGACATACTCAAGGTAAAGGAGGGAAGGGATAGAACCAGTCACAGTTGAAGACTCAGGATTTGTTGGACCAGTTCCGATTCTTTGTGGCAATCAGCACATCCGATTAGGGAGGCTGAGATTCAACTCGAAGACCGCGTCTTCACCTTACTCCCCTTGAGCAAAGGACACACAGTCCTCGCCCAATCACTCTGGTAAGTCTTCAAGGTAGACTTAGAACCTTCACAGAGCGACGTTCACCGGCAATCCACAATGACTCTTGGATGCTCAGAACGCGACGCCCTAACCGGTGGAGGATTCCACAGTCCTCAAGTGTAATAAGTCTTCGTGTCACACTGAACAGGAAAACTTCAGTGATGCCTAACACTCTTTGGCTCTGGGTGTTTTGGGCTTTGTCCTCGCAAGGATTTCTCTCTCTCAAAGGCTTGAGGTGGGTTGCTCTCAAAGCGACAAAAGCCGTGCACTAACTCTGAGCAGCCACCAATTTATGGTGTAGGGGTGGGCTATTTATAGCCACTAGGCAACCCGACTGTTATGTCCGAAATGACCACAGGTCACTAAGGAACCGACACGTGTTCCAACGGTCGATTTCAAACACTCACGGCAACTTTACTTGGGCTACAAGCAAAGTCGACTCACCCATTTCTGGATAAGTTTTGCTCTCATTGTCTTCGCTCGAAGACATAGGATTTGGGTTGAGCATCACTTGATCATTCGACTATGATCACTTGGACCCCACTTAACAGTACGGTGGTTCCTACGACTCAACAAAGAAGAAAAGGAAACAACGAAACAACACAGTCTTCGTGCTCCATAGTCTTCACTCAATGTTTTCTCATGTCATAGTCTTCAATGTGAATATCTTCACATATCACCATTGTCTTCAATGTCTTCATACATTTTTAGGGGTCGACTCCGGTAGGTAAACCGAATCAATGAGGGACACTACCTGCGTTATCCTGCAATTCTCACAAACGCATTAGTCCCTCAACCACATTTGTCGTCAATACTCCAAAACCAACTAGGGGTGGCACTAGATGCACTTACACCTACTAGGGGCCTCAAAATCTTGTGGGCCTACAGCTAGGCCGCCCCATTAATGTCGGCGAAATCTCGTGGGCCTTTTGCTGGGCCGTCCCATTATGATCCGCAAGAATCATGTGGGCCTTTACCTGGGCCGGCCCATTATGGCACACAAAAATCTTGTGGGCCTTTACCTGGGCCGGCCCATTATGGCCCGCAAAATCTTGTGGGCCTTTAGCTGGGCCAGCCCATTATGGCCCGCAAAATCTCGTTGGCCTTTAGCTGAGCTGGCCCATTATGGTCCGCAAAATCTTGTGGGCCTTCAGTTGGGCCGGCGCATTTAAACTTGATGGGCGGGTCGACGTTTCAACATATCATAGGCGCGTCTCGCCCATTGGATGAGTGACACCTATGCCAACGCGGACCAGACATGTGTCTCCTCCAGCCAATGATGATTTTACACATGGAAAGTCCCCATTGGTCGGGGCTGTTAACGGGCTATCGGATCCAAAACCCGACCCGATAGCTTAAGGGCGTTCCATTACGGTGGATGCCACGTGTCGGTCACCCTTGACGAAAGCACTTCTGTGACGCGCGATTTATCGTCATGGAAGTGGACACTTTCGTGATGATAATTTTGGTAATTTCATGGAACACTTCTACGACAACACATGTATGACTATCTTGATTCTGTCATAAATTTGTCATGGATGTACATGCATGACAAAAAACGCGACCTACTGTGACAGACACATATCATCACGGAAGTGTATTTTTTTTTGTAGTGTCAGGTCGAGACTGTCTTCAGGAACACCAGGGATCCCTCAGGCGCAGCTTTGACGCTGGCTCATCTTCGGGCCCGTCAGCGCAGAAGCGTCGGATATGGATTCCCCACAACATGTATCGACCAGCTGCACCTGCACCAAGACAGTCCTATGTTGCACCTCGTCTTCCCCCTCCACCGCAGAGGTAGCCCCTTTGGGCTGTACCACCCCAAGCTTCTGCTCCCAACCCCAATGATGGTCTATGCTTCAAGTGTGGCCTTCCAGGTCACCGTTCCAGCAAATGCCCTCAGAATCAGAATCAGCTGGCTCTGCCTTCAACTGGTCGTAACAATCAGCCCCATAACAACAATGCCAGACCTTATGGTCGTGGTCAGGCTAATCATGTTGATCTGAATGAAGCTCAAGACCAGCCTGCCACTGTGATGGGTAATCTTCTTGTTAATTCAGTACCAGCATCTGTTTTGTTTGATTCAGGAGCATCGCATTCTTTCATATCAGAAGAGTTTGCATTCATGCATGGCATTAAATACAAAGAGATGCACACTCCACTAGTGGTAAAAAACCCTGCGGTCCAATGCCAAACCTCTATGGTTAGCCACAACGTTTCAGTTGAAATCGAAGGGTTGGAATTTTTTGCATCCCCCATTATTCTGAAGTCTTCCAATATTGACCTCATTCCGGGAATGGATTGGTTGAAAGCACATACGGCTTCTATCGTTTGCTCCACTAAAACCGTCCACCTTCTGCACCCTTCAGATGAGATAGTAAGCTACAATGCTTGTCTGGTTCAAAACGCTGAAGCTCGACTTTATGTCTTGAATGCATTGAACGCAACACCTCTTGAGGAAATTGAAAAGATTCCAGTCGTTGCGACTTCGAAGACATCTTTCCAGAAGAACTTCCAGGAATACCCCCTGCCCGGGCTGTCGAGTTCGTCATCGACTTGAAACCAGGCACCGTTCATATTGCCAAACGACCCTACAAGATGCCATCTCATGAACTCCTTGAACTTAAGGAGGAAATCGACAAATCTCTTCGCAAGGGTTTCATTCTTCCAAGTTCCTCTGCTTGGGGAGCACCTTCTCTCTTGGTCAAGAAGAAGGACGGGATGTACCGTTTGGTCCAAGACTACCGTCCTATCAACCAAGCTACAATTCAGAACAAATATCCCCTTCCTCGGATCAATGATCTGTATGATCAACTAGTTGGTTCATCGATATTATCTAAACTCGACTTGAGGTTGGGTTACCACCAGATCCGTGTTCGTGAAGAGGATATTCCAAAGACCGCCTTCATCACTCGTTATGGTTCTTACGAGTACACCATTATGTCTTTCGGCTTAACCAATGCTCCAGCTACATTCTCTCGTCTGATGAACTATATATTCATGGATTACCTCGACAAGTTCGTTGTAGTCTATCTGGATGATATACTGGTATATTCGAAGAATAAAGAAGAACATGCGGAACATCTTCGTCTTGTTCTGGAAAAGCTTCGAGAGCATCAACTTTATGCCAAGTATTCCAAGTGTGAATTCTGGTTACCCAAAGTCACCTACCTTGGGCATGTCATCTCCAAGGATGGTATTGCCGTCAACCCAGAGCGAGTTCAGGCTATTCTTGACTGGACCCCTACGAAGACTGTCAAGCAAGTCAGAAGCTTTCTCGGACTTGCGAGCTATTGCCGGTGTTTCGTCGAGAACTTCTCCAAGATCACCAAGCCACTGACTAATCTGCATCACAAAGGCGTTAAGTTCGATTGGACAGACAAATGTCAGGAAAGTTTCTAGACACTCAAGGACAAGCTGACTTCTGCCCAGTGCTTGCTCCCCCTGATTCTCGCAAGGACTTTGTCATCTATTGCGATGCTTCACGTCAAGGATTAGGCTGGGTCCTAATGCAAGAGCGCAGAGTGATTGCTTATGCCTCCCGTCAAGTGTGTCCTCACGAAAAAGAACTACCCAGTTCACGACCTCAAGCTTGCTGCAGTTATCTTTGCACTAAAGCTATGGCAACAGTACCTTCTCAGTAATCATTGCGAGATCTTCACTGATCATCAGAGTCTGAAGTACCTGTTTACTCAGCTAGATATGAACCTCCGTCAGCAGCGATGGATGGAAGTCATTGCTGACTACAACTGCGGTATATCCTATACCCCTGGCAAGGCTAATGTAATGGCTGATGCCCTGAGCCGTAAGTCTTATTGCAACAATCACATGGTTTTCAAAGCTCAACCCCGCCTTTATGAAGAGCTATGCAAGCTGAACCTCCAACTAGTTCCACAGGGTTCTCTGAATAACGTTGTCCTGGAACCAAATCTGTTGAAAGCAATTAAGTCTGCTCAAGCCAAAGATGCTCACGTTGATTTGATGAAAAAGGATCTTGCCTTAGAAAATCCAGAGATTTCTCACTTGGTGAAGATGGAACCTTATACTTCAAAGATCGCATAGTAGTACCCCTGTTCAAGCTTATGACAGAGAAGGTGATGAAGGAAGCGCATGACACCCCTCTCTCTATTCATCCGGGAAGTACCAAGATGTATCTAGATATCCATCAGAAGTACTGGTGGTCTAATATGAAGCAAGACATTGCTCGATATATTGAAGAATGTGACGTTTGTCGTCGTGTCAAAGCAGAACATCAGAAACCGGCTGGACTTCTGCAACCGCTTCTGATTCTTGAATGGAAGTGGGATAAGATTCAGATGGACTTTGTCACTGGCCTTCCCAAGTCTCAGAAAGGTAACAATGCTATCTTTGTCGTCATCGATCAATTCTCGAAGGTTGCTCACTTTCTGCCAGTCAAGGAGACTATCACTGCCAGTCAATTAGAAAACTTGTACTCCAGAATTGTCTCACCCCACGGCATTCCGAAGGAGATCAGTTCAGATCGTGGCAGTATTTTCACTTCAAAGTTCTGGGATAGTTTCCAAGAGGTAATGGGAACTCATATTACCTGGAGCACTGCTTATCATCCCCAATCCCAAGGCCAAGTCGACGAGTCAATCAAATTCTTGAAGACATGCTTCGGGCTTGTGTTATTTCTTTCGGCAAGAAGTGGGAAGAATCTCTCCCTTATGCGGAGTTCTCTTATAATAATAGCTATCAAGCCAGCTTGAAAATGGTACCCTTCGAAGTGCTTTATGGACGTAAGTGCCGAACCCCTCTGAATTGGTTAGAAACTAGGGAACGGACGCTCATTGGTCCAGACATTATTCAACAAGCCGAAGAGCAGGTTCGCATTGTTCGGGATAATCTCAAGGCGGCCCAGTCCCGTCAGAAGATCAACTATGACCGGAAACACTGGGTTCAACTTATCAACCTGGTGAACAAGCTTATCTGCGTGTCACTCCTTTGAGAGGCACCCATCGTTTCGGAGTCAAGGGCAAGCTAGCTCCGCGCTACATTGGTCCTTTTCGCATTCTGGCCCGTCGTGGACTGGTGGCTTATCAATTGGAGTTGCCACCTCAGTTCTCTCACGTCCATGATGTCTTACACGTGTCGCAACTTCGTCGATGCTTCAAGGATCCGGAACTGTAACATCCCAAATTTTCAATTTGGAATGTTATACATTAGGTCATCATGCATATCATATTTTCTCGCATTTTTCTGATCCTAGAAAATTTCACGCAACTCAAGGACCTTCGGAGAGAGTTGGAGATTTCATTATTTTCATATTTGGGATTTCTCAAATTTTGAAAATAGGATCATTAGTTATTTAATTATCTTCATAAAGTTTTTCCGATACAAAAATTTAAGAGAGGGAATAATATGACTTTCCCAACATTTAGGAAAAATGAAGATTTTACAAATAAATCGAATTTTGGTTTTGAAGATTTATTTGCTTTAGGCAAAAAATGAGCATTTAAAAAAAAATATGCATTTTACCCGTTTTAAAGTTCATTTTGTTCGACTCATTTTAGGAGTCGGGGAAAATTAATTTTATTTAATTTGGAGTTCGTTCGGTTTGATTTTATTTTGTTTAAGTTTTGTTTAAAAAAAAACAATCGCCGCCCGCCTGGGCCAAGGGCCCGGCCGCCGCCGACCCATCTCCCCTTCCCCTCGCCTTGGCATGTGGAGGAGTCCGCCCTTGCCGCCCGCCGACCGTGTCCGGCTCGGACTCGCCCGCCGCCCGCCGCCACAGCTTGCCCCTCCCCAAGGAACCAACCCCTCCTTATAACCCCGCCGCCCCCCCTCCTCTCCCCTCACCCCGAGCCGCCGCCGCCGCCCCTCCACCCGAGCCACCGCCGCCCGCCCGAAGGCCGCCCGCCCGTCGCCCGGCAGCCCCTCACCGCCCTCGCCACCCGCCACCCTTGACCCAGGACCCGCCGCCATCCCGAAGCCACGGAGCCCGCCGGCGACCTCGCCCGTGGTAGCCGACCTCGCCCGCCCGTCCGATCCGGTTTTGTTTTAAAACCGATCCGGTTTCTCGCGTTGTTCGGTTTTTTTTAAAAAACCTAGATGGTTTTATTTTTTTTCGGTTTTATTATTTTATGAACGTTCACCGACCCGTTCGTTTTAATGAACGTGTTCGTTGAATTAGTTCTGTTAACGAACATCCGTCTCTTTAACCGTTCGTTGTTTTTCTTTTAAACGGATTTAATCCGTTATTTTCTGAATTCGATTTCCGATCAAATTTTCAAATCTGTTTATTTTCTCGCTCGTTTATCGGAATCAGGTGATTCAAGTGCCTGGAGTTTCGTTTCGAAACCACCGTTCCGACTAACCTACTTAAACGGAGTTTTGCTACTGTAAAATTTTGACCTAGTTTCAGATTGCTAAACCGAGTCGTTCTCTCTCGAGTTTCGACTTTCGACGCTTTATTTGATTCGATTCTTTTTGCAACCAGGGTTCTTAAGTTGAACTCTCTGGTTAGATCGTTTATTCGAGTTTTCCTGTGCATTAGATGAGTACTTATTGTATGCTTGTTGTTTGTCTGCGTTAGATCACCGGTCGCCCGCTTGTTACTTGAATCTCTAGGTCTCATGGATCATCGGCCAAGGCAAGTAACACTTTGATCATACCTTTTCTACTACCCGGTTTTATGCATTAGATCAAACCCTCAACCACTTGCATGTTTAGGATCTAATTAAATTGTGGGATTGGGAAGTAGATTGAGGTAGTACCTATTACACATTACTTATGAAACCTTGGGAGTCACTTCTACGTTTGCTTATTATACCATGCTATGCTAGTAGGCGTGGATTGGGTGAGTGAATATCCATGACAGATGTGAGATTGTTAATTAATGGTTTATCTAAGGTGGCAACCTAAACACACATCTGGGTGGATTGAGGCACCTGGTTTCTATCGAGGACTTACTGTATTTCTTCGGACCGCCACCCAGGCTCTAAGGGATCATAAGATTATTCAAACTGGAAACTTCCATGTGCAGCCACAAGCCAATTATGGGCTCTGGCGTAGTTGACTAAGTTGTGCGAACTCTTACGGGTAGGCTAGCTGATGTAGGGGATGTAGGTTGGTACGGTCTACCCACATGTAAGGTGCTAAGCGCTTACGAAAGACTATGTCTCGGTCATCCGTTTCTCAAACACCATGTAGTCACGAGAACCAAGCGGAGGCGATCGAGTCTTGTGGGGAAAAGTCGCCAAACCTCTGCAGAGTGTATAAACTAATCATGATTAGCCGTGTCCCCGGTTATGGACGTTTTGAGTATCTGGTAATTGAATATCATGTGAATCTCAACATGTTACTTCTAATAAAAGTTATTGGGTTTTGATGAGTACTTTTTAATTGGGATTGAGGATGTCATCAACCATTCTCAATGTTTAACAACCACCATGATAGTTAAACAAAATTATTCCTTTGTCGTAGGGAAAAACTAGCTTTATGCAAAAATGTAACCGTAGAGCCTTACCACCAGCCATATATGCATGTAGTATAGGCTTATTCCTTCATTGCTCTTTATGTGTTACATTGCCAGCATATTCCATGTGCTGACCCGTTTTCGGGCTGCAACTTTCACGCTATGCACTTTTCGCATAACGAGTAAGGTGTTAGGTCGTGGTTCTATACTCAATGATGCCGATGGAGTTGATGGACTCACTTGTCTTCCAAGCCTTCCGTTGTTATTATTAGATGGCCTTAAGCCATATTATTGTATTAAGTTCCCTTGTGGACAACGATGTAATAAGTGTGTGATTGCTACTCTGCTATAAATCCTTCGAAGTACTGTGTGGTGTCAGCATTACTGATCCAGGGATGACACTGAGCACAGAGACTTGATCCATTCGGGTCTGGTCGCTACAGGAACGTGAAGTGGATCCGGAATTGATTGAAGTTCAAGATGATCTCACATACAAAGAGCATCCTATCCGCATTCTTGAAGAAGCTGAACGTCGAACCCTCTACAAGGTTACCAAGTTCCTCAAGGTGCAATGGTAGAATCATACTAAAGATGAAGCCACTTGGGAGCGCGAAGATAACCTCCGGGCTGAATACCCCGATCTTTTCCTTCTACCTCTTAATTCTCGGGACGAGAATTTCTTTTAGAGGAGGAGAGTTGTAACACCTCGGTGTAATGATGCTAAAGTAACCCCTGGGGTTAAGTTAATCTTTTTGCTAAACATGTGCCTGATTATTATTATCTCATGTTTCTTTCAACTTCCCCTTTGAATGCAAATTCAAATGCTAAGTGAAATTCAAAATTTCTCAAACATGAAAACAAAATGTTCATCATGTGCCAAATATTCCACAACTAATACTGGTGGTGAACCAACATTTTTGCAAAGGGTTTAAGTGGCCTAAACTACTTAAAACAGTGACCTAAGCAATAAATTAAATGCCCTTTTTTAATTTATAAAATTGGCAACTATTCCAAAAGCCTCCCAACCTTTCGTGGCAGTGCACTTTAATTCTTTGAAATTGTTTTGGCCAGTGGCATAATTTTGTAAAGTCATTATTGGCTAAAAAGAAAATGCAAAAGCTGCTGAAAATAAAAAAAATAAAAACTAAAAGAAAAGGAAAAGCAGAGGAGAGAGAGAGAGAGAAAGCCCCCTGCCTCACAGGCTTCGCCCACCGGCCAGTGACCCAGCTAAGTGGCTGCTCCCCTCCCCGGTCATCCCTCTCCTCTCTGTTCACGCGACCGAGCCCACCCCCCCAGCTCGTTCCCACCAGACCCGGCGCGGCACCCCACGCTGCCACGTCACCAGCGAGGGGATAAGGACAGCCCCGACGCCTTGGGCTCCCTCCCCACTCGCCCACTTGCCCCCTCTCTCCCTTATCGCTGTCTCCCTCGCTCTCCAGATCCCCTCCCCTCCTCAACCGAGCGCCGCCGTCGCCATGGCTGTGCCGTAGCCGCGGCCACCGCCCACCCCGCGCCTCGCCAGCAGGTCCAGGAGGCACGCTGTGGATGCCTTCGTCGACTACCTCACCAGAACAAGGCGGGGAAGCCCCATCAGCGATCATATAACTATCCCTCAACATGCAACAAAGAGTCACTCCAAAGTCACTAACAGCGGAGAACAAACGAAGAGATTATGGTAGGGTACGAAACCACCTCAAAGTTATTCTTTCTGATCGATCTATTCAAGAGTCATAGTAAAATAACATGAAGCTATTCTTTTTGTTCGATCTATCATAAAGTTCGTACTAGAATAACACCTTAAGACACAAATTAACCAAAACCCTAATGTCACCTCAAGAATCTGTGGGTATGATTATACGATATGCATCACACAATCTCATATTCATCTATTCAACCAACACAAAAGTACTTCAAAGAGTGCCCCAAAATTTCTATCGGAGAGTCAAGACGAAAACGTGTGCCAACCCCTATGCATAAGTTCATTGAACCCGCAAGTTGATCACCAAAATATACATCAAGTAGATCACGTGAATATCCCATTGTCACCATAGATAAGCACGACAAGACATACATCAGGTGTTCTCAAATCCTTAAAGACTCAATCTGATAAGCTAACTTCAAAGGGAAAACTCAATCCATTACAAGAGAGTAGAGGGGGAGAAACATCATAAGATCCAACTATAATAGCAAAGCTCGCGATACATCAAGATCGTGCCGAATCAAGAACACGAGAGAGAGAGAGAGAGAGAGAGAGAGAGAGAGAGATCAAAAACATAGCTACTGGTACATACCCTCAGCCCCGAGGGTGAACTACTCCCTCCTTGTCATGAAGAGTGCCGGGATGATGAAGAAGGCCATCGGAGAGGGATCCCCCCTCCGGCAGGGTGCCGGAACAGGGTCCCGATTGGTTTTTGGTGGCTACAGAGGCTTGCGGTGGCGGAACTCCCGATCTATTCTATTCCCCGATGTTTTTAGGGTATATGGATATATATACGCAAAAGAAGTCGGTCAGTGGAGCCACGAGGGGTCCACGAGGGTGGGGGCGCCCAGGAGGGCCGACGCGCCTCCCTGTCTCGTGGCCACCTTGAAGCTTCCTTGACTTCAACTCCCAGTCTCCTGGATCCCGTTCGTTCCAAAAATCACGCTCGCGAAGGTTTCATTCCGTTTGGACTCCGTTTGATATTCCTTTTCTGCGAACCACTGAAACAAGGGAAAAAACAGAAACTGGCACTGGGCTCTAGGTTAATAGGTTAGTCCCAAAAATAATATAGAAGTGTATAATAAAGCCCATAAACATCCAAAATAGATAATATAATAGCATGGAACAAACAAAAAATATAGATACGTTGGAGACGTATCAAGCATCCCCAAGCTTAATTCCTACTCGTCCTCGAGTAGGTAAATGATAAAAACAGAATTTTTGATGTGGAATGCTACCTAACATAATCATCAATATAATCTTATTTATTGTGGCAAGAATATTCAGATCCATAAGATTCAAGACAAAAGTTTAATATTGACATAAAAGTAGTAATACTTCAAGCATACTAACAAAGCAATCATGTCTTCTCAAAATAACATGGCCAAAGAAAGTTATCCCTACAAAATCATATAGTCTGGCTATGATCTATCTTCATCACACAAAATATTTAAATCATGCACAACCCCGATGACAAGCCAAGCAATTGTTTCATACTTTTGATGTTCTGAAACTTTTTTCAATCTTCACGCAATACATGAGCGTGAGCCATGGACATAGCACAATAGGTGGAATAGAATGGTGGTTGTGGAGAAGACAAAAAGGAGAAGATAGTCTCACATCAAATAGGCGTATCAACGGGCTATGGAGATGCCCATCAATAGATATCAATGTGAGTGAGTAGGGATTGCCATGCAACAGATGCACTAGAGATATAAGTGTATGAAAGCTCAGGAAGAAACTAAGTGGGTGTGCATCCAACTCGCTTGCTCACGAAGACCTAGGGCATTTTGAGGAAGCCCATCATTGGAATATACAAGACAAGTTCTATAATGTAAAATTCCCACTAGTATATGAAAGTGACAACATAGGAGACTCTCTATCATGAAGATCATGGTGCTACTTTGAAGCACAAGTGTGGTAAAAGGATAGTAGCATTGCCCCTTCTCTCTTTTTCTCTTTTTTTTGTTTTTTTGGGCCTTCTCCCCTTTTTATGGCCTCTTTTTTTGTTTGGGCTTCTTTGGCCTCTCTTTTTTTCGGCTGGAGTCTCATCCCGACTTGTGGGGAATCATAGTCTCCATCATCCTTTCCTCACTGGGACAATGCTCTAATAATGATGATCATCACACTTTTATTTACTTACAACTCATGAATTACAACTCGGTACTTATAACAAAATATGACTCTATATGAATGCCTCCGGCGGTGTATTGGGATGTGCAATGACTCATGAGTGACATGTATGAAAGAATTATGAAAGGTGTCTTTGCCACAAATACAATGCCAACTAAATGATCATGTAAAGCAATATGACAATGATGGAGCCTGTCATAATAAAAGGAACAGTGGAAAGTTGCATGGCAATATATCTCGGAATGGCTATGGAAATGCCATGATAGGTAGGTATGGTGGCTGTTTTGAGGAAGGTATATGGTGGGTGTATGATACTGGCGAAAGGTCTTGCAGATTAGAGAGGCTAGCAATGGTGGAAGGGTGAGAGTGCGTATAATCCATGGACTCAACATTAGTCATAAAGAACTCACATACTTATTGCAAAAATCTATTAGTTACCGAAACAAAGTACTAAGCGCATGCTCCTAGGGGGATAGATTGGTAGGAAAAGACCATCGCTCGTCCCCGACCGCCACTCATAAGGAAGACAATCAATAAATAAATCATGCTCCGACTTCATCACATAACAGTTCACCATACGTGCATGCTACGGAATCACAAATTTTAGAACAAGTATTTCTCAAATTCACAACTACTCAACTAGCATGACTCTAATATCACCATCTTCATATCTCAAAACAATTATCAAGTATCAAACTTCTCTTAGTATTCAATGCACTTTATATGAAAGTTCTTATTATACCTATCTTGGATGTTCATTACATTAGGACTAAATTCATAACCTAAGAAAATTACCATGTTGTTCTAAAGACTCTCAAAATAATATAAGTGAAGCACGAGAGTTCATCTATTTCTTCAAAATAAAACCACTGCCATGCTCTAGAAGATATAAGTGAAGCACTAGAGCAAACGACAAACTACTCCGAAAGATATAAGTGAATTTCAATGAGTAGTCGAATAATCATGCAACTATGTGAAGACTCTCCAACATTTAATAATTTCAGATCTTGGGATATTATTCAAACAGCAAGCAAAACAAAAGAAAATAAAATGACGCTCCAAGCAAAACACATATCATGTGGTGAATAAAAATATAGCTCCAAGTAAAGTTACCGATGAACGAAGGCGAAGAGGGGATGCCATCCGGGGCATCCCCAAGCTTAGGCTCTTAGTTATCCTTGAATATTACCTTGGGGTGCCTTTGGCATCCCCAAGCTTAGGCTCTTTCCACTCCTTATTCCATAGTCCATCGAATCTTTACCCAAAACTTGAAAACTTCACAACACAAAACTTAACAGAAAACTCGTAAGCTCCGTTAGTATAAGAAATAAATCACCACTTAGGTACTGTTGTGAACTCATTATAAATTCATATTGGTGTAGTATCTACTGTATTCCAACTTATCTATGGTTCATACCCTCCGATACTGCTCATAGATTCATCAAATAAGCAAACATCACATAGAAAACAGAATCCGTCAAAAACAGAATAGTCTGTAGTAATCTGTATCATTCGAATACTTCTGTAACTCCAAAAATTCTGAAATAAATTGGTGGATCTGAGGAATTTGTCTAGTAATAATATGCAAAAATAATAAATTAAATAGCACTCTCCAGTAAAAAGTTTTAGCTAATCTCGTGAGCGCTAAAGTTTCTGTTTTTTACAGCAAGATCATAAAGACTTCACCCAAGTCTTCCCAAAGGTTCTACTTGGCACAAACACTAATTAAAACATAAAACCACATCTAACCAGAGGCTACAACAATATAACCATCACATAAAGCATTCTTTTCATGATCTACAATCATATATAATTTACTACTCTCTACATAAGCAAATTTTCTTCTCATGAATAGTAGTGGCAGCAAACTCAATGAAATAACTATCATTTGAAGCATAATCCAATTGGAAATTAAAATCATGAAGACAAGTTTAATGGTTATGTTTATTCTTTATAGCATACGTGTCATCACAATAATCATCATAAATAGGAGGCATGCATTCATCATAATAAATTTTCTCGTCAAAACTTGGGGGACTAAACATATCATCTTCATCAAACATAGCATCCCCAACCTTGTGGCTTTGCATATCATTAGCATCATGGGTATTCAGAGAATTCATACTAACAACATTGCAATCATGCTCATCATTCACATATTTTATGCCAAGCATTCTATGTAATTCTTCTTCTAGCATTTGAGCACAATTTTCCTTCCCATCATTTCCACGAAAGACATTAAAAAGATGAAGCATATGAGGCACCCTTAATTCCATTTTTTTGTAGTTTTATTTTATAAACTAAACTAGTGATAAAACAAGAAACAAAAAGATTCGATTGCAAGATCTAAAGATATACCTTCAAGCACTCACCTCCCTGGCAACAGCGCCAGAGAAGAGCTTGATGTCTACTACGCAACCTTCTTCTTGTAGACGTTGTTGGGCCTCCAAGTGCAGAGGTTTGTAGGACAGTAGCAAATTTCCCTCAAGTGGATGACCTAAGGTTTATCAATCCGTGGGAGGCATAGGTTGAAGATGGTCTCTCTCAAACAACCCTGCAACCAAATAACAAAGAGTCTCTTGTGTCCCCAACAGACCCAATACAATGATAAATTGTATAGGTGCACTAGTTCGGTGAAGAGATGGTGATACGAGTGCAATATGGATGGTAGATATAGGTTTTTGTAATCAGAAAATATAAAAACAGCAAGGTAACTAATGATAAAAGTGATCACAAACGGTATTGTAATGCTAGGAACAAGGCCTAGGGTTCATACTTTCACTAATGCAAGTTCTCTCAACAATAATAACAGTTGGATCATATAACTATCCCTCAACATGCAACAAAGAGTCACTCCAAAGTCACTAATAGCGGAGAACAAACGAAGAGATTATGGTAGGGTACAAAACCACCTCAAATTTATTCTTTCTTATCAATCTATTCAAGAGTCGTAGTAAAATAACATGAAGCTATTCTTTCCGTTCGATCTATCATAAAGTTCGTACTAGAATAACACCTTAAGGCACAAATCAACCAAAACCCTAATGCCACCTAGATACTCCAATGTCACCTCAAGTATCCGTGGGTATGATTATACGATATGCATCACACAATCTCAGATTCATCTATTCAACCAACACAAAAGTACTTCAAAGAGTGCCCCAAATTTTCTCTGGAGAGTCAAGACAAAAAGCGTGTGCCAACCCCTATGCATAAGTTCATTGAACCCAAGTTGATCACCAAAACATACATCAAGTAGATCACGTGAATATCCCATTGTCACCACAGATAAGCACGGCAAGACATACATCAAGTATTCTCAAATCCTTAAAGACTCAATCCGATAAGATAACTTCAAAGGGAAAAATCAATCCATTACAAGAGAATAGAGGGGGAGAAACATCATAAGATCCAACTATAATAGCAAAGCTCGCGATACATCAAGATCGTGCCGAATCAAGAACACAAGAGAGAGAGAGAGAGATCAAACACATAGCTACTGGTACATACCCTCAGCCCCGAGGGTGAACTACTCCCTCCTCGTCATGGAGAGCGCTGGGATGATGAAGATGGCCACCGGAGAGGGATCCTCCCTCCGGCAGTGTGCCGGAACAGGGTCCCGATTGGTTTTTGGTGGCTACAGAGGCTTGCGGCAGCGGAACTCCCGATCTATTCGGTTCCCCAATGTTTTTAGGGTATATGGATATATATAGGCGAAAGAAGTCGGTCAGGGGAGCCACGAGGGGCCCACGAGGGTGGGGGCGCGCCCAGGGGGGTAGGCGCGCCTCCCTGCCTCGTGGCCACCTCGAAGCTTCCTTGACTTCAACTCCAAGTCTCCTGGATCACGTTCGTTCCAAAAATCACGCTCCCGAAGGTTTCATTCCGTTTGGACTCCGTTTGATATTCCTTTTCTGCGAAACACTGAAACAAGGGAAAAAACAGAAACTGGCACTAGGCTCTGGGTTAATAGGTTAGTCCCAAGAATAATATAAAAGTTTATAATAAAGCCAATAAACATCCAAAACAGATAATATAATAGCATGGAACAATAAAAAATTATAGGTACGTTGGAGACGTATCAGGCCACAAGAGGAGGCCCGCGCCTCCCCTTGCCCAATCCGAATTGGACAAGGGGTGGGGGCGCGTGCCCCCCCCCCCTTTCCTTCTCCCTATCCCCTCTTTCCCCTTTGCCCTCTCCGTTGGAAGGAAGGGGGGCGAATCCTACTAGGAGTGGTGTCCTAGTAGGACTCCCCCCATAGTGCGCCACCCCTAGGGCCGGCCACCTCCTCCTCCCCTCCTTTATATACGTGGGAAGGGGCACCCCAAATGCACAACAATTATTCTCTTAACTATGTGCGGTGCCCCCCTTCACAGTTTACTTCTCCGGTCAAAGCGTCGTAGTACTTAGGCGAAGCCCTGCGCGGATCACATCACCATCTCCGTCGCCACGCCGTCGTGCTGATGGAACTCTCCCTCGACCCTTTACTGAATCAAGAGTTCGAGGGACGTCATCGAGCTGAATGTGTGCTGAACACGGAGGTGCCGTACGTTCGGTACTTGGATCGGTTGGATTGTGAAGATGTTCGACTACATCAACCGCGTTAACCCAACGCTTCCGCTTTCGGTCTACGAGGGTACGTGGACACACTCTCCCCCTCTCGTTGGTATGCATCTCCTAGATAGATCTTGTGTGAGCGTAGGATTTTTTTTGAAATTGCATGCTACGTTCCCCAACAGGAAATCATATAACTACGACTATTTTGGAATGGAGGAGGTAATTTTGAATCTATTTTGTACACGACTATATATGCTATTATGTACAAAATCAGAGCAAAGATTGGTGCCCCCATAATTTAGGTATGATTTACAAATGCCATGATATCGAATTCAAATAATTGAATGGACTTCATGTTGAATTCAAAATTTTTAAACCACCTTAAGTTGAATTCAAATGTATGCTAGTTCATGGCTAGCTATTTATAATGTTAATTGTGTAACTTTTGTATGTATAATGTGCTTTACACACACAACATGAACTAAACTCACGTTTATATTCGATTTCTAAAGCGATGCATTGTCTGGAGTTCAAAATACTAACCTTGTGGATCAATTATGTCGAATGATAACATAGACATGCTCAATTGATAGAATATAGATGTGTGATGGATCAATGACCGTTCCTCACGCAAATTGCAAATATCATGATCCCATCCTAATATTTGGATACAATTTATATTTTAATCAATGTGTACATCAGTATTTTACGTGTAGTTTCACTCTCCATAGGCCCCTCCTCACACACACACACGCTTACTTTCTCTCACACACATACGCGCACATGGTGTATATCCATCGGTGGTCTCTCACACATGCTCACACACTCTCTCCCGAGATGTCTTTCTCGCAGACATGCTCTTGATATAACCCTCCCTCCATCTCGTAACCATTTATGATTGTTTTCACTAACCTTTATCATAAGCACTCTTCCTCTCACAAGCATAGACACACACAATCCCCATCGATCCTTTCTATGTACATAGACCTGCCTACGTGTCTCCCGCATGCACATTATCTTTAGGCCCGTCTCTCACGCATTGTCCCCACCTCTCTTCCTAATTGACGAGTATGATTCTAGCAGAGCATTCTGTAGGATGCCCCTTAAAGTTAGGTTGGATGAATAGTAATATCAGAGATAAGGGGTTACCTTAGTCCGAGGACCTAGGGTTACAAATCCTAGCCGGCTTTATCAGTGGACACAGAGTCCTTCACGACTCTGTTATCTTTGTCTTGTACGACTAGTCCTCCATGCGTCTCCCTAAATGCATCACGAGCCGACCAATGTGGCGCCGGACGGAACCGAACCAAGGGCCTCACCTTGGCCCACCGGACCTCATGCAGTGACACACCCTCTGCCCCTAGGTCTGTTATCTCTCACACCCACACATACCAACACAAACAGCACACAAAATATTTTCTCCTCATGCCTCTATCCCCTCCCCCCTTGCATATACACACTAGAGGGCATCTCTCGCCATGACATCCTATTCGTCTCTCTCTCTCTAGACCTCTCTCATTTCTCTTTCTATCTCTCCCACGCCCCCCCACCGGTCCCTCTATCCATGCCCCTCTCGAATACGTAATACATACACATGCCGCTCTAGGCCCTGCCAAATACATCAACTACACATTCACACATGTTACATCACGTACCCCATTAATCAAAAAAGACCTCTCTTCATGTTTATTTCGCATACAACATTCCTTTTGAATAAAACCACACAAATTGTGGCCAAAAAATTATTTTAGAATTTCTACATATATACAACATTACAAAGTTATATGGAGGAGTATGAACGTTAATTTGCATTGCATGGTGCCCCCAATGATATTTATTCCGCACAGTGAATTTTTATATTTTTATACTATATATAAATTTATTCATAATAAAGAGAAACGAATAGCATCTCTCTCTCTCCATCACATACACCCCCTCTATGCCCCATTCACGTACGTACACAAACTATCTCCAGGTCCTCTAAACTACACCCCCAGCACATTCACGCATGTTTCATCTTTCTCTCGCAATATATATAGTGACGATCATTGTATTTGAAGCGAAAGCACGATATGTACATTGGACTTCAGAATCCACTCATTATGGTCACCATTTATGTTTTGTGGTTATTATACAGTCACGGGCTCACCGTACATATCTGTATTGGCTCAAGACATGACTAGTTGACTAGTTAAACGCTCCACATGGCACCTCTAGTGTTGCATCACATTATCTCACTACCATTGGGCCCACCTGTCGGTGCGTATAAGAATGAAAATAAACGATAAAATGTTGGATGGTGGTTCGAAGTCATGACCGCGTGCATAGCGAGCAAGGTGGCCTTGTATTGGCATGCTGAGCCGTCTGTTTTAACACACAGGAGCTGGCGTGGTGATTATACACACACGCACGCATGCACACGAACTGCATGCACGCAACACTCACATGAACACACGCAACCACGCACGCACACAACACTCACACATACACACAGTCACGCACGCATGCAACACTCACACGCACACACGCACGCATGCATGCACACACCACACGACCAACACATACTGTCATGCTCAAATGCTCAACCTTCACGTGCATGCGCACACATCAGGCCCTGACAGACACATACACAACTAGGTGGTTCCCGCGCACGGGTTGGAGTCTTGTCGCGCCTGCGTAAATTTGTGTTTATCTGACCTTTTTCCTATGCGAACTGACAGGTGGGACCCACAAGGAACATGGTAAATTTAACTAGTCAACATAGTGCCACGTAGACTATTTGGCCGGTCAACAGAGTGCAATCCGAGGCTGAACGGTGAGCAAGTGACCGTATAATCACCAAAAATCGTATATAGTGACCGTAATGAGCGTATTCTGAAGTCCGGTGACCGTATTACACTTTTCGCTTGAAATACACTGTCCGCCCGTGTATTTATCTCCTCTCTCTCTCTCTCTCTCTCTCTCTCTCTGGAGCCGAGTAGGCCAACGTGCCAGTGCCTAAATTGGCGCACGCCACCCCATTATTGTTGTACTGGTTTTGTAAGAGCGAACAAGCATTCACATCTACTGTACAAACCGTAGATATGAGTTACAAATAATGTGAAGACGAATACAAATATTTGAATCCACTTTATGCCCAATTTCTCTCTGTAGGCCCTCCAAAAGTACATCTCTACACGTCCTCATATATTACATCTAACAACTATGCAATACATCACTACTACTACACTCTAACATAATAAATCATATGTGTTTTTAGTTTTACTAGACCTCATATTGTTACTTAATTATTCAGTTTACATACACTAAAATTGCCTTTGAAATGTATGCTAGTATCATCTACCGCGCGGGGAAAATACTGCCCTTGCCTATTTAATCGGGTTTGTATCGATGGATCGTGCCAAACAGCAAAACTATAGTAGTACTATAGTACAATTAATAGTTCACTAGGCCGTCGTGTCATGTACTCCTCCGTCGTAAGAGTGGAGCGCTCGCTTTCATAAATGTTCTAGTCCCTTTCGGCGACATGTGGGACATCAAGCAACCGGGTCCATGTGCCATACCAAAATAACAGTGCAGAGCAGCAGGGGTGAAGCACCCCAGTCATGGCGCCGGCGTAGTAATGAGCAATGAGGCGTCAAATCACAAAGCTGCACCTTTCCCGTAGTTAAGTTGGAGGGACGAAGTAGTAATGCTAAAAAAAGAAGTTGGAGGGATGAAGCAACCATCATTTCACTTGTTGCTAAATCCGCTTATCCCTTATCTTCTTCAAGTTAACCACGTGTTGCTTCTGCCGTTGTTCTGCCTCATGTTGGACGCGGATCGGCTTGTGTCGGCGTCCTGGGAACGGGGGTACCCAGACTTGCCTGCCTGCGGCCCAGGGCGTGGCTCATCCAGCAGCCTGGTATGGCCTATCTTCATCGACAACCACTCAAGACCCCCGCGAGGCGGACGACACAAGACCTCCTCAGGGGCAACCTCCCTAGGCTGGATCCCGATGAGCAGAGATATCTATGCAAGGGGCGCCTCGCGAGGTGCACGTGATGTGAGACATGACGACCAAGGCCAGGCGGACGCCAGCGGGTGCAGAGTACTCGTTGCCTCTTTGGTGCTAAAGGGGCAAGCGCAGGCGAGGAGTCCCGAGGCATCAGGCAAAGGTTTCCATATTGGTGCAACGAGACCAAGACCAGCAGGACGGCAGGATGGAGGTAACCGCGGAGCCCACGACGGTGTCACCACCAGAGCCTTTGGCAGGCGAAGACCACCTTTTGTCAGGATAACTTGTACTAGTTGTCCCCCTTCAAATTGGCCGTTGTGGGATCCCTTCGTGCCTAATATTTGGGGAGAGGACCCTGACCTCTATAATAGGACTAGCCACCACCGTAGTATGCACCTGATCTTGGACCCGGATCCATTCCACCAAGGCCACCACATAAGCTCACCGAGCTCAAGAACACCTCTCCTCAGGAGGTTGTTCATCCCATGTGCTATTCATCATCGGCCTGCAAGGCAATCCACCACACCACACTGGAGTAGGGTATTACACCACAACTGTGGCCCGAACCAGTATAAACCCTCGTGTCTCTTGTTCTTTGGGTTTGGCGAGTTAGGCTTTGAGATCGTTGCGAGAGCGAGCTAGAGAGAGAGAGATCTTCGCGTGCACCCCAGTGTTCGAACCTCAAGGGTTTGCCGGAACCTAGAATCCGACATTTGGCGTGCCAGGTAGGGGTGCCCTGAAGTTCCGCTTCTCCACCGGCTCCGCTTCTACGTCCGGTCCCCATGGCCGGTGCTGCTCTACCAGCTGGATCAACGGGCGACCACGACGGTTCCACGGGGCTTAGGGCCTTCACCCCCGCCTTGCGACGGGTGCGGTGGCCGCCCAAGTTCAGACCGGAGATGCCGCCTCATTTCGACGGCGGGGCGGATCCGTCGACCTTCCTTCTAGCTTACGAGGAGGCCGTCTTGGAGGCGAGAGGCGACAACAAGGCCATGGCCAACTGGTTCCCCATGGCCCTCAATGACATGCCGCGCGCCTGGTTGCTCAACCTGCCAGGGTCCTCCATGGCTTCTTGGGAAGAGTTGTGTGGCCTTTTCATTGTGCGCTTCGCGGCACCGGCGCCTGTCGCGGTCGCGTTCCTCCTCGGCGGTTCGCAAGCGCCACCCACGAACCGCCACGTCAAGCAGTTCTTCCGCTAGATCGGCGCCGCCTTTGTGCACCAGGGAGCCCCTGATACGTCTCCAACGTATCTATAATTTATGAAGTATTCATGCTATTATATTATCCATCTTGGATGTTTAATGGGCTTTACTATGCACTTTTATATTATTTTTGGGACTAACTTATTAACCCAGAGCCCAGAAAGGAATATCAAACGGAGTCCAAACGGAATGGAACCTTCGGGAGAGTTATTTCTGGAGTGTACGTAAGGGAAGCGACGAGGAAGGCACGAGGCAGGGGGGCGCCCACCCCCCTGGGCGCGCCCTCCACCCTCGTGGGCCCCTCGTGGCTCCCCTGACCGACTTATTTCACCTATATATATCCATATACCCTAAAAACATCGGGGAACAGAATGGATCTGGAGTTCCTCCACCGCAAGCCTCTGTAGCCACCAAAAACCAATCGGGACCCTGTTCCGGTACCCTACCGGACGGGGGATCCCTCACCGGTGGCCATCTTCATCATCCCGGCGATCTCCATGACAAGGAGGGAGTAGTCGACCCTCGGGGTTGAGGGTATGTACCAGTAGTTATGTGTTTGATCTCTCTCTCTCGTGTTCTTGAGGTGATACGATCTTGATGTATCGCGAGCTTTTCTATTATAGTTGGATCTTATGATGTTTCTCCCCCTCTACTCTCTTGTAATGGATTGAGTTTTCCTTTGAAGTTATCTTATCGGATTGAGTCTTTAAGGATTTGAGAACACTTGATGTATGTCTTGCCGTGCTTATCTGTGGTGACAATGGGATATCATGTGGTTCACTTGATGTATGTTTTGGTGATCAACTTGCGGGTTCCGCCCATGAACCTATGCATAGGGGTTGGCACACGTTTTTGTCTTGACTCTCCCAGAGAAACTTTGGGGCACTCTTTGAAGTACTTTGTGTTAGTTGAATAGATGAATCTGAGATTGTGTGATGCATATCGTGATAATCATACCCACAGATACTTGAGGTGACATTGGAGTATCTAGGTGACATTAGGGTTTTGGTTGATTTGTGTCTTAAGGTGTTATTCTAGTACGAACTCTATGATAGATTGAATAGAAAGAATAGCTTCGTGTTATTTTACTACAGACTCTTGAATAGATCGATCATAAAGGATAACTTTGAGGTGGTTTCGCATCTACAATAATCTCTTCGCTTGTTCTCTGCTATTAGTGACTTTGGAGTGACTCTTTGTTGCATGTTGAGGGATAGTTATATGATCCAAGATGTTATTATTGTTGAGAGAACTTGCACTAGTGAAAGTATGAACCCTAGGCCTTGTTTCAACGCATTGCAATATCGTTTGTGCTCACTTTTATCATTAGTTACCTTGCTGTTTTTATATTTTCAGATTACAAAAACCTATATCTACCATCCATATTGCACTTGTATCACCATCTCTTCACCGAACTAGTGCACCTATACAATTTACCATTGTATTGGGTGTGTTGGGGACACAAGAGACTCTTTGTTATTTGGTTGCAGGGTTGTTTGAGAGAGACCATCTTCAACCTACGCCTCCCACGGATTGATAAACCTTAGGTCATCCACTTGAGGGAAATTTGCTACTGTCCTACAAACCTCTGCACTTGGAGGCCCAACAACGTCTACAAGAAGAAGGTTGTGTAGTAGACATCGCCCCCCCAGGATGGGCGGCGCCCAAGGCCGGCCTCACCTTCGACTTGGGGGATCACCCCGCTACCACTACCGGCTCAGGCGCGCTCCCAATGCTCTGCACGCCCACCATCTGCCACGTTGCCATGACCAAGACACTCATCGACGGCGAAGCGGGCCTCAACGCGCTCTCCGTGGAAGCTTTCGGCTTGCTTCACGTGCCGTATGGCCGGCTCCGCCCCACCAAGCCTTTCTCCGGGGTCGGCAACGGGTCCACCAGCCCCCTGGGGCAAATACGCCTTCCGGTCACCTTCGGTACCAGGGACAACTACCGCACCGAGCTGATCGACTTCGACATCGCCCGCATCGGCCTCCCGTACAACGCCATCCTCGGGTACCCTGCCTTAGCTCAGTTCATGGTAGCAACCCATCCGGCTTACAACCTCATGAACATGCCGGGCAGCAGCAGCGTCCTCACCGTGGCTGGAGACACCAAGGAGGCACTGGCGGCCCTCAAGCTCGCCTTCAGGGCCGCAGCGGTAGCGCACCCAGTCGACGAAGCAGCTCCGGGGGCTAAGGAGGCTGCGCCGGCGAAGAAAAAGCAGATGTTCACTCAAGATCGGGCCGAAACGAAGCAAGTCCCGGTCGAGGAAGATGGGTCCTCGGGAGCCACCTTCACCATAGGTGCCAACTTCGACCCAGGCCAAGAGGAGGCATTGGTAAAGTTCTTGCACGCGAACAAGGAGGTATTCGCCTGGGAGCCCAAGCAGCTGGTGGGGGTCCCCAGGGGGGTAATCGAGCATTACTTAAGGGTGTGCCCGAACGTGCGCCCCGTGAAGCAGAAGGCGCGGCGGCAATCCACGGAGAAGCAGGCCTTCATCGTTCAAGAAACTCGCAAGCTAGAAGCGGCGGGTGTCATTCGCGAGGTACGGTACCCGGAATGGTTGGCAAACCCTGTCATCATCCCCAAGAAGGGCGGGAAGGAACGCATGTGTGTCAACTTCACCAACGTCAACAAAGCCTGCCCCCAAGACCCGTTCCCGCTCCCGCGCATCGACCAGATCGTTGACTCCACCGCCGAGTGTGACCTGCTGTGCTTCCTGGATGCATTCTCAGGCTACCACCATATCAAGATGGCGGTGGAGGACGTGGAGAAGATGGCCTTCTTGACTCCGTGTGGGGTATACTGCTACACCTGCATGTTGTTCGGACTATGCAACACAGGGGCGACCTTCCAGCGGTTGATGCACATCGCCCTGGGCCAGCAGCTAGGGAGGAACACAGAAGCCTATGTCGATGACATATTGGTAAAATCTCGGGAAGCAAGAACCCTCATTCAGGACCTGGAGGAGATCTTCACCAGCCTGCGCCAAGTGGACCTGTGGCTCAACCCGGAGAAGTGTGTGTTTGGTGTCCCTTTCGGCAAGCTGCTGGGCTTCTTCGTGTCGCACCGGGGGATCGAGGCCAATCCGGAGAAGGTCAAAGCAATAGAAGACATGAGCCCACCGCAAACCCTGAAGGAAATGCAGAAGCTCGCGGGTTGCGTGACCTCGCTGGAGCGCTTCATCTCCAAGCCGGGGGAGCGCGCCTTGCCGTTCTTCAAGCTGACGAAGAAGAAGGGCCCGTTCGAATGGACCCCAGAGGCCGACCTGGCGTTTCAAGACCTCAAGAGATACTTGACCATCCCACCGGTGATGGTAATGCCTCGTCCCTTTGAGCCCCTGGTGCTATACCTGGCTTCCACGCCTCACTCAGCCAGCACAGCGTTGGTGGCCGTCCGAGAGGAGCGCCAGGACAAGAGCGTGCCACGTAATGCCACACCCTCGGCTGAGACGACGCGGCACCAAGGCAACACTGCTAAATCCACGACGACGCCGGTAGATGATCAGGCCCTACAAGACGGCGTTCCTGGGCCTGCGGAGGTCCCGACGCGTGACCAAGCTCCTTAGGATACTTCACCTCGGGAGGCTCCACAACCCCCAGACGCCACAGGCTCCATCGATGCTCCTGCCCTGGTCGAACACCTGGTGTACTTTTTCAGCATGGTGTTGCGGGACGCGAGGGCGTGATACCCCATGCCACAGAAGCTTTTGCTTGCACTCCTGGTGGCCTCGCGCAAGCTACGTCATTACTTCCAAGGCCACCCAATTAAGGTCGTCTCAGCTTACCCACTGGAGAGGGTGCTCCGGAGCCCCAACGCCGCGGGAAGAGTCACCAAGTGGAACATCTAATTGCAAACGTTTCAGCCAGAGTTCAGCACAACCAGGGTCATCAAGGGAGCCGCCCTCGCCGACTTCGTGGCAAAATGGACCGACGCTCCGGAGCCTGAAGCAGGCGAGAGCCAATCCCTCATGCCAGGAAGCGAAGCGCCGGATGGCTGGGTCATGTACTTCGATGGCGCTTTCGCACGCCAAGGTGCGGGGGTCGGCACCGTGCTCATCTCCCCCACTCAAGACAAGCTATACTACGCAGTGCAGCTCTACTTCCAGCGGGGCGAGAAGGTCTCAAACAACATCACGGAATACGAGGGGTTGATCGCCAGCCTCAAGGCCGCTGCGGCCTTGGGGGTGAAGCATCTCACCATCAAGGGCGACTCGCAGCTCCTCGTCAACTTCTCCAACAAGGTGTACGAGCCGAGGGACGAGCACATGGGGCATACCTCGCGGAGGTGCGTAAGATAGAGACGCAATTCTTGGGCCTGGAGCTACAACACGTGCCTCGCGGCACGAACAAGGAAGCCGACGACATCGCCAGAAGGGCATCCAACCGCCTGCCTCAGGAGCCCGACGTCTTCGAGGAGCGACTTTTAAAGCCTTCAGCAGCACCCCCATCCGCGGGGGCTGGCATCACCTCGGGAGGAGCTCCCCCAACCACCAGCCTCGAGAGCCCCCGCCTATGGCCCGACCACAGGAGCACGCCTGCTCCTGGCGCTTGAACCTCGGGAGGGGTGCTGGACCAAGGAGTTCAAGACGTACCTGACGTGAGGGACGCTGCCGGAGAAAGAGGAGGACGCGGAGCACGTGGCCCGGCAGGCTACGGCGTACTGCATACAGGATGGTGAGCTATACAGAAGGCGACCGAATGATGTTTCCTTGCGATGCATCTCTAGGGAGCAGGGGAACGAGTTGCTAGCTGACATACACGGCAGAGACTGCGGGCATCACTCGTCGTAACCGACCCTGGCCGGCAAAGCGTTCCGCAGTGGGTTATACTGGCCCACGGCACTCAACGACGCAGCCGAGCTGGTGAAGTCCTACGAAGCCTGCCAATTCCATGCCAAGCAAATCCACCAGTCGGCCCAGGGCCTCCAGACTATCCCACTTTCGTGGCCGTTCACGGTCTGGGGGCTGGATATCCAAGGCCCGTTCCTGCGAGCGCCTGGGGGCTACCGCTTCCTCTACCTCTACGTCGCCATCGACAAGTTCACCAAATGGGCAGAGGTGGAAGCCGTCCGCACCATCCCATCCGGGTCGGCAGTTAAGTTCATCAAGGGCCTCATGAGCCGGTTCGGGGTTCCTAACCACATCATCACCGACAACCGCCGGGCGTTACGGGAACGGGGTACCGGACTTGCTCGCTCATGCCCGCGGCGTGGCTCAAGGGGTGGCCCAAAGACGGCCCATCTTCATCAACACAAGCTCAAGACCCTTGCGAGGGGCCAAGCCTCATGAGGCGGACGACAGGAGCTTCCTCGTGAAAGGCCTCGTCAGCTGGCTCGCAAGGAGGCGGAGAGATCAAGGCGGGTACCTCACGAGGTGCCCATGATGCAAGCCATGACGACCAAGGGCGCCAGGCGGCGCCAGCCAGCGCAATGTCCTCCTTTCCTCTTTGGTGCAAAGGAGCAAGCGCAGGCAAGAGTATCAAGCAAAGGCATCCGTTTCGGTGCAACAAGACCAAGACCGTCGCAACGGCAGGAAGGAAGTCATTGTGGAGCCCAAGCCGCGTCACCACCAGAGCCTTTGACAGGCGAGGACCAACTTTTGTCAGGATAAGTGAGGGAGTTTCGGACTAGGGGGTGTCCGGATAGCCGAACTATCATCATCGGCCGGACTCCAAGACTATGAAGATACAAGATTGAAGACTTCGTCCCGTGTCCGGATGGGACTTTCCTTGGCGTGGAAGGCAAGCTTGGCGATACGGATATGTAGATCTCCTACCTTTGTAACCGACTTTGTGTAACCCTAGCCCTCTCCGGTGTCTATATAAACCGGACAGCTGTAGTCCATAGGACGAACAACAATCATACCATAGGCTAGCTTCTAGGGTTTAGCCTCTTTGATCTCGTGGTAGATCCACTCTTGTAACACACATCATCAATATTAATCAAGCAGGACGTAGGGTTTACCTCCATCAAGAGGGCCCGAACCTGGGTAAAACATCGTGTCCCTTGTCTCCTGTTACCATCCGCCTAGACGCACGATTCGGGACCCCCTACCGAGATCCGCCGGTTTGACACCGACATTGGTGCTTTCATTGAGAGTTCCTGCGTGCCGTCACCATCGTGAATGATGCCTTTTCCCGTCTTTAAAGACGGCGCCGTCGTCAAGGGAGCTTTGGCCGCCGGCCAGACTATCCGGCTAGGCGGTTTTCTCATGACCGCCTGTTCGGCCACCGCCCCGACAATGACCTCTCGAGTCATTAAAATTGATCTTCATGTCAGCTCGGAATTCGCCGAGCAGCTAGATCCGATTGAGCTCTCCTCCGTAAATGAGCTCTTGGATCGCATCACCGCCCTGGGAGTCGCTACCGACTACGATCAGATTGGGGTTAAAACCGATCTGAGAGAAATTAACTGTCCCCAGGTTACCCACCACGTTGTCGTGGTAGAGGAACAATGCGGCGACTCTTCTTCTATGTTAAAATCCAACTATGTTTGGATCCGGATCCCTCCATGCCGGATTCCCGCGGAGGGACGGACGCTAATCAAATACTGAACCTAAAGTCAGGCATCGGACCAGATTTGTTGGAAAGCGCTCAGCAAACCAAGCTTCCGAATCCGGAAGCTTCTTGGCCTTTGAGCCTCAGACCGGGCGGGGTTCCGAACTTAATTCCACCCGCCCACCCAAACATAAGCGATCTATCTCAAATACGGCAAGAGCCCGATGAAACAAAGACATCATTATCGGGCTGATTCCTCCTGGTTATGAACAGGATAAAGGACTGCCGTGAAGAAAGCGCGATTTCAATCTTCTGCAACAATTGCACGGACAAGGGAATCATAAACGCCATCAGTCGTCGTGAAGTTTCACGCCTCGCCGACCTAGCGACCATCGTACAAAAATACTGCGCGATGGAGAGTGCCTGGAAAACCGAAACTAGGTTTTGGGACAATCCGGCCCTGAATACAAACCCAGTCCGAAATAAAAGGGTGCTTCATACTCAAGCACCTGGGTTAAAAACCAAAAAGCAAAAACCCCCTAAAGGGTACAGAACCGTACTGGAGGGATGGCTCAACGGACCCTGCAAAATCCACAGTACGGAGGGCGCCACTCCAACACACAGCCTTCGAGCGTGTTGGATACTACGGCAGGTGGCCAAAAGTGGCGTAGGCTTTTTAGCCTCGGGCAACCAACCCAGCAGTACCAGTACGGTATTAACAGTCTTCGAGACTTTCGCATCAAATAACATGCGGAAACGAACAATCCGCAGCCTCGCCGAAGTCTACCAAGTAGCAACAACAAATCCATGGAGCGACACGGCTATCACCTTCAACGCCCGGTAGCGAACCTAAATTCCGAACAGCTAGAGCACCAGCCGCATTGGTCCTCAGTCCGATAGTGGACGGTTTCCGTCTTCCTAAGGTACTCATGGATGGCGGCAGCAGATTAAACCTCATCTATGAGGAAACCCTTCAAAAAATGGAAATTGACTGGAGCCGCATTGAGCGAAGCAGCACAACCTTCAGAGGGATAATCCCTAGTCGAGAAGTACGCTGCACATGAAAAATCACACTAGATGTAGTGTTCAGCTCACCGGACAGTTACAGGTCCGAGGAGGTCACGTTCCAAGTGGCCCCATTCGGCAGCGGATATCACGCTTTGTTAGGGCGAGAGGCATTCACAATCTTCCAAGCTATACCCCACTACGGGTACATGAAGCTCAAAATGCCGGACCCAATGGGATAATCACTCTCACCGGTGATCCGGATCTGACACTCCGGCGCTGAAAATAAGACAGCAGACCGCCCTAGAGGCATTGTCCGAAGCCCTAGCGGCAGAGGAACTAACTACGCTGCGCTCCACGGTGGATAGGGACGATGTGATCCTCGATAAGAGGTCCAAGTCCACCTCTTTTAAACCAGCAGACGAAATAGTCAAATTTCAGGTCCATCCAACGGACCCCACAAAGACGGCCTCCATTGGGGCACAATTAAGTCCTGATGTCGAAGCGCTACCAGAATTCCTTCGAAAGTTGGGACATTTTTGCTGGCACCCTTCAGACATGCCAGAATCCCACGCAGTCGGGCGAGCATAGCCTAAATATCCTAAAAGGATTCAAGCCACCAAACAAACTCTTGGCGATTTTCCGAACCCAAAAGACAGGCAATGGGAGAGGAGCTAGCCAAACTCTTAGAAGTCGGATTCATCAGAGATATAAAACATCCGGACTGGCTAGACAATCTAGTAATGGTACCAAAAAAGGACAAATCCTGGCGCCTCTGCATCGATTTTAAAGACCTTAACAAGGCCTGTCCAAAGGACCCTTTCCCCCTCCACAGCATCGACCAAATCATCGATGCTACCGCAGGCAGGATTCATTGTGCTTCCTCGACGATACTGGATACCATCAAATCAAGATGGCGGAGAAAGATCAGGCCACAACGGCATTCATTACTCCATATGGGCCATTCTGCTTCGACACAATGCCCTTCGGACTCAAAAACGCCGGCGCAACATATCAGCGCATGATTCAAACATGTCTGGGTACCCGGATAGGCAAAACAGTAGAGGCATACGTAGACGATGTGGTCGTCAAGACCAAACACGTCGGAACTCTAGTAGAAGACTTGAGGGTGAGATTCGACAACCTCCGAGCATATGACATTAAGCTCAATCCGGAAAATGCGTCTTGGCGTACCGGTAGGAAAGCTCTTGGGCTTCATCGTATCCGGTAGAGGAATTGAAGCAAACCCGGCCAAAATTCGAGCTCTGTCACAATTGGATATTCCAAAAGACCTCAAGCAGATGCAAAAAACTAACCGGATGCGTAGCGGCCTTAAGTCGCTTCATCTCCCGTTTGGGAGAAAAGGCTCTGCCCCTCTACGCCTCCTCCGGCGCACCGAACATTTCGAATGGATGGATGCTGCCACAGCCGGACTCGAAGAAATAAAGGCCATACTGGCAACAAATCCGGTTCTGGCCGCGCCCAACCTGGGCGAACCTATGTTATTATATATCGCAGCAACACATCAAGTTGTCAGCGTGGTACTCGTCGTTGAACGAGAAACGGAAGGGCGCAGATTCCCTCTTCAAAAACCAGTGTACTACATATCCACTGTTCTAACTCCATGCAAATCCCGGTACCCACATTATCAAAAGATAGCGTGTCACGGTGTTCATGGCATCCCGAAGCTGCGACACTACTTTCAAGAGTGTTCAATAACGGTGGCCTCAAGTACCTCTCAATGATATTATAAACAATCGCGACGCAACGGGCAGGATTGCAAAATGGGCTATCGAGCTCTTACCATTTGATATAACCTACAAACCACGGCGAGCTATAAAGTCGCAGGTTCTGGCTGACTTCGTCGCCGAATGGACCGAAGCCGAACTCGGATCCAAAATGTTGGCTGGCTTGGGGGCTGGCGTCGTCCTGACGTCCCCAACTGGAGACACAATCCAATACGTACTTCAAATAATGTACATGGACTCCAACAACGCAGCCGAATATGAGGCCCTTCTACATGGCCTCCGGATGGCAATCTCCATGGGCATTCAACGCCTAGAGGTGCGCGGGGATTCAAACCTCGCAATATCCCAAGTAAATGGAGACTTTGCCGCCAAAGATCCAAAAATGGCAGCTTACCGCAACGCCGTCCTAAAAATGTCACCGGTTCAAGGACTCGAATTCCACCATGTAGCCCGGGATAATAACCAGGCAGCAGACGTGTTAGCACGCATCGGCGTGAAACGAGACGGCGTCCCTCCAAACATCTTCCTGGAATGGCTCTTTAAGCCATCCGTATTATGGGAAGAGGAGTCCGGAAATAACAATCCGGAGCCAGCTGCATCACCTAACTCAGACCATTCTGACACAATCGGCGGCTCAGCCAATGAAATAACACCTTCAGCTCACGAAATGATGGCAGTAATTGCCCTGCGGATGTAACCATTCCTAGCCTACTTAATGCGGCAGAACTTCCGAAGACCAAAATGAGGCCCGCTGCATAGTTCGGGCGATCTATAGCCTACAAGGTCCATGAGGGAGAACTTTATAAGAAAAGCACAACCGGAGTCCTTCAAAGGTGTATCTCCGTAGAGGAAGGGCGAAATCTCCTGGCTGAAATTCACGCCGGACTCGGCGGGCACCACGCTGCAGCCCGGACCCTTGTAGGCAAGGCCTTCCGTACAAGATTTTATTGGCCGACAGCCCGGGCAGATGCTCAGGACTTAGTACAACGATGCGTCGGTTGCCAAGACTTTGCTAATCGAGCCACATGCCACCCACCGCCCTCAAAACTATACCCATTACACGGCCATTCATGCGGTCTGGGGGCTTGACATGGTTGGACCCCTTAAAGGGGGAACCCACAAGCACAAATACTTATCGGTCATGGTGGACAAATTCACCAAATGGATTGAGGCCAAGCCGGTTAAAACGGCAGAATCCGGAACGGTGATAGACTTCATATCCGGGGTAGTACACCGTTTTGGCGTCCCCCACAGCATCATCACTGATAACGGCACGAACTTCACGGCCGACGAGGTTAAACTCTGGTGCAAAAACATGGGCATCAAGCTCGATTACACTTCAGTCTATCACCCCCAAACTAACGGTCAAGTCGAGCGAGCAAATGGTCTAATCATGAGCGGCATTAAACCCAGACTAGTGCGGTCCCTCAAGGAATCTAACACGCACTGGGTAGAGGAGCTCGACTCCGTACTCTGGGGGCTGTGGACCACGCCAAATCGAACTATTGGATTCGCACCATTTTTCATGGTATACGGTGCAGAGGCAGCTTCTGCCCTGCGATATAATTCATGACTCACCTCGTGTGCGCATGTACGAAGAAAGAGAAGCCGAGTTGGATCGGCAGGACAGTTTGGACGCCTTAGAGGAGGAGCGGGACGTGGCAAAGGCTCGTTCCGCATTTTATCGCCAGCAGCTCAAGATATCAAAGCAGAGAAGTACGGGCCAAAACTTACAATGTTGGCGAACTTGTTCTACGCCTGCCGGACAAGAAAAAGGACAAACTTAAGCCCAAGTGGGAAGGGCCCTTCATCATCGACCAAGTCCTGACCGGCGGAGCATACCATCTACGTAACGCATCTGACAACCGACTCGAGCCGAACCCATGGAACGCAGCCCGTCTCCGAAGATTCTACGCCTAACGCCGGACTCCAAGTTCGTCTCACTCCCCGCCCACCTTTTTATATTTTTACCGTCTCTTGTCCCTCCTTCTTCCCACTTTTTCAATACCTTTTATAGGCTGATTTGCGCTTTGTTCGCACACACTTGATGTGCTCCGACACTCATTATACCTGGGGCTTCTTTAATGTAAGCTTATTAACGGGCTTCATGCCCAATACATGTGTCATACTTCCGCATGTACCTTTTATTCACCATTGTATGCATCGATATGACTTAAGTTTTGGCCAAGCTGGGTTGTTGCCTAGCTCTGTGCTTACCCCTCGCTCCCGATTGTTCGGCTAGGAGGTAAAGGGAGCACCTCTGCGATTACTATCGCCGGGTCACCGGATGTGTACCTCAGACCGGGTGAAGCCGAAAGCTAAGCGTTCTTAAGAGAATATTCGGTCGGTGACTTGAAAGATGATTTATTACTTAATTATTTATCTGCCCCAGATGCTTTTTTCGCTATTTTCGCAGTCCGCATTGCACTTTAGGGCATGCCTCCCGAGAAAGGAACCCTTAATGGAACTATTCTCCTGGAAGATGTTTCTTATTAACCATGTAATATAACATAACTAGTTGGGCACTTGTCCGATAAAGCAATTATGACCCCGACGCCTTTGTCTCCATGCATGCCCCGGTTCTTTTATAACCGTAAGGGTATTCGAGACACACTCGGACTGTTGGGTCCCGAGGTTGAAGCGAAACGGTCCGCAAAGACAAACAATCTACAATCCGGCTAGAAGGCATTTTACATGTCATTTCAAATTACATCGTCAAACCGACCGATTGTACTCCTCCTCAATCCCATCTAACAGGCTGTCTAATTCTGATCCTGTTGGGAATATTTCATGACAGTTCTACTTGGCCATACATCAAGCTCACAGGATGTCCTTCCCATCAGGCCCCGCAGTCCGACCTCGGCCATGTGGTTTGGGTCACCTTCGGGTAACGCGTCTTCACCATGGCCCAGCCTCCTGGCGCCTCGACGGCAGCCGATATCTTCCACAAACGGAGGCGTCGCCGTGCTCCTCAAGCTTCTCAAAGAAGCTCACCAAGGCCCTCGGGTAGGGAGACGGATGGCCATAAAGCATGAACGACGCCACTCATCGCTGCCAAGACGTTCGAGCAATTGCGCCACTGAAGTTGGTCACCCGTTGACCCGGGCATTTCTCATGAGGCGACCTGTGAGCACACCTAAAGACATATTTCTGTCAATCGACTTCCTCGCCGAATTCTTCTTTTCAAAGGAATTTTTTCAAGCACTTACTATAAATGCCACGATGAAGCTGTTGATTCTCCTTCACGGAGCTAGACAGCTGGGCCCAAACACCTTTCAGCTCTTCTCCTCGCTGGGTGTGGGCATCTTGGAGCTTGTTTCTCTCCTGCTGCACCTTCATAAGCACCCTCTCGCCTGCCTTTAGCTGACGCAGTAGCTGTTGCTTGTCCGGATCTAGTCCGGCGCCCTCTGCAATATTATTGTCAGATTCACGCCGCACTTTGTTAAATAATTATCTTTTCAAAGTACATCTTACCAGTGGGGGTTTCGGTGGCTCCCCCTGTGGTGGTCAGTGCGGCCTCAATTTGGGCCTTGCACTCTTGGAGCTCCTGGGACAGATGGGTATTCTTCTCCATAAGATCCTACATAATAATTGATCCTTAAATCAGTTATTTCAACTATTTTAAGTCTCGGGGGCTACTGGAATATATAACCATTAAAATTACTTACCCGTATGTCTTTCACATACTGCTCCGTGGCTCTGGTTAACCCATCTTGAGCAGCACGGAGGTGCGCGTTTCCCGCATCAAAGGCATTTAACGCCTCCGGGGAGAAACACGCGTCATGAAGAACTGTCTGGCGGTGCCTATGATTCATGGCGCTCTCCACCTCAGACCGGGTGGCGGACAGCCTGTCGGCATCCTCTGTCGGAGGAGCGTCCGGCTCATGCCTTGCATTCGCCTCCCCTCCCCGACCATGCGTTGGGGCATGGCTGGCGGAGGCTTGATTGGCAACCTCTCCAGCATAATCGTCCGCGAGCGCTCTTTCTCGAAAAGTTATGAGCATTAATATACCTCCGGGATCCTTCCCTTAAAAATAGCGGTGCTCCGTGCCGTTCTTGGCGGCGACGCTTCGGTTCAAGGTCGCACTCCTCTTCCGCCCGCTGGGCCGGACTGACCCTTGTTGGTCGGCCGCCGCGGGTTCGGCTTCCCGCCTTAAGGCACCTCCTGCGATGCACCATCAGTATGGGATGGTCAGAATTGAGCACGGATCAAATGATGGTGTCAAGACCTCGGCCGTAGTCACCTGGGAGGCCGGGGACAAACCGGGGTAGTCAGCCGTAATGGCGACTAGGGCATTGTCCATGCTGTGTTGGTGGAACACCCCGTCAATCAGCTCCACCTTTATGTCCAGATCCTCTTCAGAGGTCGGATCGAGGGATCGTTCCGGATCCTCGGGCTGTGGAGTTAGGCTTCGTATGCCCTCCATGTCCTGGCGCAACTCCTGCGTCGAAATCACAGAGTAAGATACTTGACTTTAAAAGTATGGATCGGGTAGATGAACATCCGCTTACCCAGCTCCGAGGGTTATTCATAGAGAATCCATTCAACGGATTCATGCGGAGGAAGTCCTCCTCCTCTCCCTTGTACAAGCCGGACAGGATCTTTGCGGATCGGGTCTGCCGAGCCACAACCCTTTGTGGCCATGACGGGTGGCGTCATCTTCCCGTTGAAATCCCACATAGGGTGGCCCCTATATTGGAGTGGCTGCACCCCTCGCATAATGCACGTGGCCATGACTCCGATCATGGTCAATCTGGCGTGGGCCAGTAACCTAATCCGGCCCATCAGATAATGGACGCTCCCATCATCTTCCCGTTGAGGGCTCCGCGGGCGCCAACTCAGGCGTTTCTTCAAGGGAGCATTGCTAAACTCCGGGAGGCCGATCCGAACTGGATCCGGCAGAGGGGCGTCCTCCATGTAGAACCATTCCGAAGGCCAGTCTTCGAACGCCTTCTTGAGTGCCGGATAGATATCCGGTCCCGGCGATGCGCCATATTTCGGCTCCGCCCACTTGATATATCGACCCCTCATGAGAACGGGGTACGAGACAAAATAATCTCTTCCACAGTGCAAAATGGGGCTCGATGCCCAAGAACAGCTCGCAAAGAGCTACGAAGCCCGCGATGTGCAAAATGGAGGCGGGCGTGAGGTGGTGAAGCTGGAGTCTGTAGAACTCTAGGAGCCCCCGGAGAAACGGATGTATGGGAAATCTGAGTCCCCATATTAGATAGGGGACAAAGCATACCCGCTCCCCTTTGGAAGGGTTGGGGACGCTCTCCGCCTGCTTTCCACCCTTGTAGGTGGCTAGTCCGGCTCGAACCGGAACCATGAAAGCTGGGGGAAGATATCCCTCGGTTTGGAGTGCCACTAGCTCATTGTGAAATCGAGCATCTCCGCCAATCTCCTGGCTTAGGGCTGGGAGCGCGAGAGGAGGAGCCGCGTCGTCTATCCATGGTGGAATGGATTTTTGTCAGAGGCGCTTCGATGAGAACTTGCGGATGAAGGATGGTGTGAGCTGGATCTAGATCCTCACCTCTCTTATAGGAGGCTCGTTCGCACGGCTAGGGGGTAAAATGTAAAAATACCCCAGCCTTTCGCATTCATACGACACGTGGAAGAAGGCCATTGTTGGGCGTAGAAGCCAAGGAGCACAACATTTATAAGGAAGCCGGACACTATTCGACGGGAACATGAAGTTTGAAGGAGAACCCGCCTTGCAACGCCGAAGACAATATACGCGCCGGACTCATCGTCGCTGAAGCCCGGTTCGGGGAGCTCTTTGGGGAGTTCCGGACTAGGGGTGTCCGGATAGCGAACTATCATCATCGGCGGACTCCAAGACTATGAAGATACAAGATTGAAGACTTCGTCCGTGTCCGGATGGGACTTTCCTTGGCGTGGAAGGCAAGCTTGGCGATACGGATATGTAGATCTCCTACCTTTGTAACCGACTTTTGTGTAACCCTAGCCCTCTCCGGTGTCTATATAAACCGGACGGCTGTAGTCCATAGGACGAACAACAATCATACCATAGGCTAGCTTCTAGGGTTTAGCCTCTTTGATCTCGTGGTAGATCCACTCTTGTAACACACATCATCAATATTAATCAAGCAGGACGTAGGGTTTTACCTCCATCAAGAGGGCCCGAACCTGGGTAAAACATCATGTCCCTTGTCTCCTGTTACCATCCGCCTAGACGCACAGTTCGGGACCCCCTACCCGAGATCCGTCGGTTTTGACACCGACAATAAGTGTACTAGATGTTCCCCTTCAAAATGGCCAATTGTTGGCGCCCTTCCCGCTCAATATTTGGGAAGAGGCCCAGGGCCCTTGCCTATAAATAGGACTAGCCACCCACAGGATAGAGGCAGCTTGATCCAGCGTCAAGAAACCAATCAGCAGATAGAGAGCGACTGAACTCCCCCTAGCAGTTCATCGCACCAGCCAAGAACAGACCCTCGCGAGGCTGTTCTTCCTTGTATTGCTCAGCATCATCAACCCAAGAGGCAATCCACCACACCACAAACTAGAGTATGGTATTACACCACAATGGTGGCCCGAACTAGTATAAACCCTGTGTCTCTTGTGTTGTTCCTTTCATAGCTTAGATCTTAGCGGGGCGGCGAGGTGCAGGTAGGTAGAGGGTGAAATCTCCGCGCACACCCCAGTGTTCGAACCTAGAGGGTCTGCCGGAGCCCGAAATCCGACATTTGGCGCGCCAGGTAGGGGTGCGTCGGAATTCGTCTTCCGCCGCCCTGTTCTTCGCCGACCATCGCACCCATGTCAGACGCTCGTCGGGCCCGCACCGAGCGCTGAGCCGCCCTAGCTTCCCGCGTCACCCAGACGGCCCACGTCGGTGGCCGCCCCCAACGTTCCCCGTCGCCTGCCGTCAACGCTGCCACTGGCCCGGCGGGGAACAAGCAGCAAGCATCGTCCCAGCATCCGTCCGTGAGGCGAGACGGCCGCACTGCTACTCCCTCACTCGCCCCAGCTGGTTCTTCATCTCGTGCGCTCCGCGCACCCATGGAGGCCCAAGTTGTGCTCATCGCGGCAAACGAGCTCCTGCGCTACCGCCCCGTCGACGACGTCTACGAAGAGTGGCTCGACCGCGTCGCCGAGCTCGTCTGCGCCAAAGGCTCCCAGCGCCCGTCCTTCTCGCTGCACCGTGCCCGCCCATGCGGGCGATGAAGCTCCGGGGGCGCCTCAGCCGCCTCCCCCTCAAGAAGGCTACTTGGCCCCAAGGCGCGTGGCCCCTGGGCGGAACCCACTCCGTCCGGCGCCAGTGCAGCAAGAGCAGAGCTGCCAAGAGGTCCCTCACCCCCAAGAGGCTGCCCGAGTGCTCCCTGCACCGGCTCGTCACGGCCACGCTCCTGCTCTAGCACGCCAAGACCCCGCGCTGCTCCCAGCTGCAGCTCATGGGGACCCGCAAGACCAGGCTCTTCATCACCAAAGGCCTCCCGTGGCCACAGCAGGCTACCGCGCCTTCACCGTCGAGCTGCGCAGTGTCGCGTGGCCCGGCAAGTTCAAGCCAGACCTGCCTCCTCGCTACGACGGCACAGCCGACCCCGCGGAGTTCCTCCAGCTCTACGAGCTGGGCATTGAAGCTGCCAACAGGGACGAGAAGGTCATGGCAAACTGGTTTCCCATGGCACTCAAGGACGGAGCCCGCACCTGGCTCCTGGCATGATCTCCTCCTGGGACGAGATGCGCACCCGCTTCATCGCCAACTTCCAAGGTACTCGCGACCGGCCTCCTGCCGTGAGCGACATGCCGCATCAAGCGGCAACACAGGAGACCTGCGAAGTACATCCGGCGCTTCAACAACGCACGCCTCAAGATTCCCAAAGGTGACCGAGGAGGCCATCATCTCAGCCTTCTCCGACGGTGTGCATGACGTCAAGATGAAGGAGAAGCTGGCGATGCATGAAGATCTGTGCACTTCCTTGGAGCTGTTCAACTTGGCGACCAAGTGCGCCAGGGCTGAGGAAGGGCGCCTTTCCATCCTCGAGGTGCCAGCCGCAGACACAGAAGAGAAGAAATCCAAGGCCAAGGACGTGAAGCGCAAGGGGGCTGCCGTGCTCGCGGCAGAACCAGACACCAAACGGGGCAGGGATCAGCCGAGTCTTCCAAGGGCAGCCGGTACTGTGTGTACCACGACCTCCACACCCACAACACCAACGAATGTCAAGAGCTCCGGGCCGTGCGAGAAGGGAGGATCAGTCGGCGCCCCGACCGCAACGGTCGAGGCTACGGCCGAGGAGGAGGAAGGAATGCAGGACGCTGGGAAGACCGAGGCCCTCGCCAAGGGTGGCGCGACCGACCTCGCGAGGATCACTGGCAGGATCAGCCTCGCGAGGATTGCACGCAAGGAAACGCAAGCCTCCCTCCTCTGCCGCCGCAGCCAAGGAGAAACGAGGACCATCATCAGGACGAGGGGGCTAGGGGCTTCCAGGAGCCACGCGCGATCGCTTGCATCCTGGGCGGAGCTCAAGCCCCAGCCCCTCAACGCATCTTCAAGCAGTTCACCCGTGAAGTGAATGCAGTCCTCCCCAAGCTCGAAGCCACGCGCCCTCTCAGGTGGTCGGCATGCGCCATCACGTTCAGCTCAGCGGATCAGCTCAAGTGCGCGGCCATAGCCGGAGTCCTCCCGATGCTTTGTTCCCCAATCATCAGCAACGTGCAAGTCACCAGGACCCTCATCGACGGCGGAGCAGCGCTCAATGTCCTGTCCGTAGAGACATTCAAGAATCTCCAAGTACCATACAATCAGCTTCAGCCAACCAAGCCTTTCTCCGGAGTCACCAATGGCTCCACGGTTCCGATTGGGCAGGTCCGCCTCCCTGTCACCTTCGAGGTGCGCGACAACTACCGCACCGAGCTCATCGACTTCGATGTCGCCCACATTCGCCTGCCATACAATGCCATCCTCGGGTACCTAGCTCTGGCCAAGTTCATGGTTGTGACTCATCACGGCTACAACATCCTCAAGATGCCAGGAAGTGGCGGAGTCATCACGGTGCCTTGTGAAGAGAGAGACGCAGTGTGCTCCCTGGAGCGAGCCTTTCAAGCCGCATCACTTGAAGACCCAGATCGCAGGAGCGTGAGGCTCCCTGAGACCACTCCAAGAAGAAGAAGACATCGCCAGGCCTGACCCCTTCGGAGGCAGGCCCCTGAGGGTCCGCGCCTGCTCAGGGGGCACCTCCTTCTGTCGCATAGGAAGGCGTGCCCGGCGCCCTCCTCAAGCAAGGCTCAGGGGCTCTCTCCTGGAGGGCCACCGGCCTTGCTAAGGTCACGAGGGAGGCGCTTGGGCACCACTCGGAGGCGTGCTTCAAAGCACGTTTCCCTCAGGAAGGAGCAAGGCAAGGAGGGCCAAACCCTCGGGACTTCAAGTTAGTCAGATCACGCAGGAGTTGCAGGAGTCAAGAGTCATGAGTGGCAGCCGCCGCTTACCCGCCGTAGCTCCCCATCCAGGCGAGGATGGTGGGTTGCGCGTCTGCATCGACATACCAGGGCTCAACCGAGCCGCCTCTCAGGAGCGCTTCTGGCCCTCACGCGCGGGGCGCTGCGAAGGCCCACCCCACAGCTATGTTCGCATGCCCTACGCCATGCCGAACCCGGCCGCCACGTGCCAGCGCCTCATGAGGAGCATCCTGGAGGCTCAAGAGGCCAGGCGTTCCGCAGTCCTGGCGGAAATGGAGATGGTCCACGAGGAGCCACCAGCGCCTCCGGAGCCTCCCGAGGCTCCTGGGCCTGGGGGCTCGTGAAGGCCGGCTTCCGCAACCCACGACGTCTGCCACTTCAACATCCCTTCGTCCTCAACGTTATCAAGTGACTTCCTTCAAGTTTCATTTCTAGCTGGGAGCGCCCCCCAGGGCTGCATCATTCCCAGGCCACGTGGGTCCGTCCCTGCGGCATGTATCCCTTTTACTTCATGTTCTTAGCTTACTTTGTTGGGGCGCCTCGGGCTGCATCATCCCCTGTGTCGCCGGGCTGCACCCAATGCATGTACCCCTCTTGCGTTTATTTCAGGTCATGCGTTCGACCCATCATGATTGTTATTTGATGCCTGTCCACGGCACCCCTTCTTCCTTCATGTCGGCCGCTTGCACGTTAAAGGGGGGGTACATGAGCATCGCGACTCATGGCTCCTACTGGCTCTCCAGCCCTCACCCTCTGGCCTTGTCCACGGCATCGCGACCTGGCATACCAGCGACGGCTGAGACCCGCTCGAGGGCCGGGACCCGAGGACGTAGAGCGTCGGCATCTAACCAAATTTGCAGGAACACATCACAAGTTAAGGCCCAGTGCCAGGCGCAACCCGCCTTGAGGTAGGGCCCCGTGAGTCCCGCGCTGGCTCACGGGTGCCCAGATACACCTCGTCAAGCCCCACCGTGCCAGCCACGTGTCGTATGGGTTGTACGCCCTGGGCTCCTCCGAGGGGAGCCCCCCTCACGCACCGATGGAAGCACCATGCTCCTTGCTGGCCGACGACACGCCGAGGAGCGGCTATGCCCGTACACATACTGGAAGTGCTATGCTCTGCTGGTGATAAACAAGCGAGGGTGGCCCCCGGCCGCATCAACCTCGGGGAGCCCAGAGCTCGATGTCCGGCCTCATCGCAACGCCTCCCCGGGAGTGCCGTGCGTGCGAGGGGCTGCACGGGCTACGCCTGAGTCACGCCCAGACGCCGCTTTCCCAGCCCGGGCCCCTCGGGCCTGGTTCGTCGCACGTGTCTCCCCGAGCGGAGCCAAGGTACGAAGGCCATTTGAGCGTCAAGGGGGACTCCTGAGCATCGCGACTCAGGAGCCTAACTGGTCACGTAGCCCCTCACTCCTCAGTTTCGAAAGGCTAACGGCGGTTGAGGTATGCGCGGGGTCGGGCTCTGCATACGTAGAATGGTAGATTCACCCACACATCTCACCTCCCTACTTGTTGTTCGTGCGCCAAGGGGGACTCCTGAGCATCGTGACTCAGGAGCCTAACTTGTCACGTAGCCCTTCACTCCTTGGTCCCGTCCTGGTTTCCGGTCGGGGCTAACGGCGGCTGAGGTATGCGCGGGGCCGGGCTCTGCCGGCGTAGATCATAAGCAAGTAGGAAGGAAAGGCGCAAATCTCAAGGAATTCAAAAGCAAATATTACAGTCCATAACTGTTATCACGACACCAAACGCAAGTTTAAACGCCTCCCTGAGGCATGATGCATGTTGCAGGAGCTGAAAGCAGAACATGAGCCACAACGGAGTCACTTGTCGATGACGGAGCCACGCCGAGAAGGTTCGCCTCATGAAGCCGCTGGACCGGTAGCGCCTCGCTTCGGCTTGGTGCTGAAGGCCCGGAACTTCGACAACAGAGCCTCCGCTCGACCCTTCATGGCCTCAGCAGCGGCAACGGCAAGCTCGCCGCTCGCTGGCTCCAGCAGGCTGTCGAGGTCGACGTCGGGATCGCGAAGGTAGACGTGGGTAAGGACCCGCGTCAGCGCTGCAGAAGACATGACACGCGCCTCGGCCTCAGCCGTAGGGCCAAGGCCAAGGGTGACATGACACGCGAATCAGGAAGGGAAGCAGCTTGGCGGGGCCGTCCTCGGCGCCGGCCAGCGGGCTTTCCAGGCCGCTGTCATAAAGCGTCCTCAGCAAGGTGCGAGCCTTCACCTCCATCTCCGTGAAGGCCTCGCGGTCCTCGGCAAGAACTCGCGCCTTGCCGTCCAGCTCGACCTTCTTCGCCTCCAACTCCTGCTCCAGCGCACCCAGGCGGTCACGGCGCCTGTTAAGCTTGGCGTCCCGGTCCTTGACGGCCTCCTCGCGAGCCTTCATGTCTTCCTCCTTCTCTTTGCGAATGCGGGCCTCCTCGGCAAGCCGGTCCCAGAGCCACAGAGCTTCGCTCCCCAGCGCCTTTGCAGCGACCTCGGACATCGGCTACCTCCCCAAGGCGGCGTTGCAGGCAGCCTCGCCCCAAGGACGGCCTGCTTCTCCTCGTCATAGCCGAGGCCTAAACCAGCGCCTCTTGAATCGGCGTCGAGGCGAATCCAGCCGAGGCCAGCTCAAGCGCCCGGCCACCAAGCGAGGTCGGTGCCGGAAGATCTTGCCGCAGCCGGTCCAATTCAGCAGAAAGACGATCTAGGACAGTGGGAGGAGTCGGAGAGAGGCAGCGGTTGGTGGAGTAGGAGAGGACGGCAACAGAACCACAGTGATCTGGCGGGACCTGCTGCGCCCCAACACGTGGCGGTGGCATCGAGCAAGGACACCTCAGAGTCGCTGGGCCATGGGGGCTGAGCTCGCCCCAGCCCAGCTCCACCGAGCCTCGCGAGGATGACCAAGGGCAAGAGAGGCCCGTGTCTTGCCGTCGCCTTCCTTCGCGGGCAGAGGCGCTGCCCCAGACGGAGCCTCAGGAGCTCCCTTCAACTTCTTCGCCGCAGGCGCCAGCCTAGCCAAGGGATACAGATATCAAGCCTCAACGACAAAGCAAGGAATAAAACAAGAATCAAGCACTTACTGGTCATCGCTCGCGAGCTCGAGCAACCTCCGGCCATACTTGAAGCCCGAGAGCCGGCTGCAGGGATCAACCTCAAGAGGCCCGGGAGCAGGAGGCACGTATGCAGATCGCCTCGGAGCCGGGGCAGACCCGCGGAGGACCAGCCCAGTCCTGTCCTTTTTCGGTATCGGGGGCAAGCCCTCACCGCCCCGCTCGTCGCCATCCTTGTCGTCGTCGCTCGGCAAGAGGCGGAGAGCGCGGGACTTGCACCAAGGGAGGGGCGCTCTCGACTCCCCGTCGGTTGCCTCGGAGTCAGGCCCCGCTTCCCGCTCCTCTTCTTCTTCCTCCTCCTCTTCGCTGGAATCGCTGGAGGACACGTTCACCGTCGCCAGGGCCGTCGGGTCCTCGGGAAGCTCCGCGGGCACGGGCCCGTCCCCATTGAAGACGGGCATGGCTTCCACCGCATGCTCCCAATCGCCTCGAAGGAACAAGGGTACAGGGGCACCCTCCAGCCTCGCCACGTCTCCCCCGACCAAAGATCTGAGGACCGCGGCCAGATCTTCGTCGGCCAAGCTTGCGGGGCTCGGGCGGGGCCTCCACAACGGAAGGCAATCTTGTGACGGGGCCACCTGATGCTCCAGAACTCCCTCGGGAAGCGGCAGCGCCCGATCAGCTTTGCCGCCGCCATGTTGCTCGGCCGCGATTCGCGTCCATCTTCTCCAGACCGGCTTCGCGGGGATCCACGAGTTCCAGCCTTGAGACCAAGCGTCGATGGGCATGGGCTGCTCCGTGGGCAGAATCAGCCGAGGGTGGATGCGCCCAGCATCTACCATGACCCACTTGCTCCTGAAGCCCTCAATCCTCTTCCCGGGCTTCGAGATGGCGTTGAAGCTGCCATACGCCACGAAGCTCGCGCACACGGAGATGGGACCGCGAGAGGTCCGGAGGGAGAAGTAGTTGCGCAACAAGGCCACTGAGGGCTGCACCCCTGCGTGAGCCTCACAATAGTAGGCGAAGATCGCCAGGAGAAGAACAGAGTTGGGGTGGAGGTGCAGAGCTTGCAGTTTGTAATGACGGAGGACAGAGAAGAAGAACTCAGAAAAGGGAGGCACCAGACCAGCAGCAATGGCGCTCACGAAGATCGGATAGAAGGTGCTTCCTTGGCACTTGGAAAGGGCGGAGCCAGCCTTGAACACCTCTGCCCCGTCGATGCCTTGCGCCGCCACCATCCGGCGCACCCGGGTGAGGCCCTCCTCCGACACATTCGTCGAGTCCAAGGCGGCTGAATACCAAGCTCCGGCCGTGGTCTGGCGAGGCGCCATGTCTTGCTAGGGCACGCGGTCGAAGCAGATCTGGAGATTTCAGAGGCAGGAAGGAAAGGCGCAAGAAAGGGGACTGAGCAATGACCCGAGGAAGCAAAGCCTAGACAGACGCCACTCTTTTGTCGATTCGCGCAGTTGCTAAGGCGCCCACGTCCAACCAACCGCCACGTGGCGCCCAAGGTCAGAGTTAGGGGCCAGCGCCAGACTTGCCCCTTCGCTTCTCTGCTCAGCCAAGTCCGGGCGCGCCTTGGGCCCGGGGGCTACTGTCGGCGTTCTAGGAACGAGGGTACCCAGACTTGCCTGCCTGCGGCCTGTGGCGTGGATCAAGGGTGGCCCAAAGACGACCCATCTTCATCAACAAAGCTCAAGACCCTCGCGAGGGGGCCAAGCCTCATGGGCGGATTACGTGGAGCTTCCTCAGGCATGGCCTCGTCAGGCTGGCTCGCGAGGAGGCGGAGAGATCAAGGCGGGGTACCTCATGAGGTGCCCATGACGCAAGCCATGAAGACCAAGGGCACCAGGCGGGCACCAGCCCGCGCAGTGTCCTCCTTTCATCTTTGGTGCAAAGGGAGCAAGCGCAGGCAAGATTATCAAGCAAAGGCATCCGTTTTGGTGCAACAAGACCAAGACCGTCGCAACGGCAGGAAGGAAGTCATTGTGGAGCCCAAGCCAAGGCCACCACCAGAGCCTTTGACAGGCGAGGACCAACTTTAGTCAGGATAAGTGTACTAGATGTTCCCCTTCAAAATGGCCAATTGTTGGCGCCCTTCCCGCTCAATATTTGGGAAGAGGCCCAGGGCCCTTGCCTATCAATAGGACTAACCACCCATAGGATAGAGGCAGCTTGATCCAGCGTCAAGAAATCAATCAGCAGATAGAGAGCGGGAACTCCCCTAGCAGTTCATCGCACCAGCCAAGAATAGACCCTCGCGAGGCTGTTCTTCCTTGTATTGCTCATCATCATCAGCCCAAGAGGCAATCCACCACACCACAAACTAGAGTAGGGTATTACACCACGATGGTGGCCCGAACTAGTATAAACCCTGTGTCTCTGGTGTTGTTCCTTTCATAGCTTAGATCTTAGCGAGGCGGCGAGGTGCAGGTAGGTAGAGGGTGAAATCTCCGTGCGCACCCCAGTGTTCGAACCTAGAGGGTCTGCCGGAACCCGAAATCCGACAACAACAGCTTTCAGTTCACTAGCAATCTCTTCAGGACCTATTGTGCTAACATTGGAACACATATTTGCTATGCTTCGGTGGCGCACCCCAGGAGCAACGGCCAAGCCGAGCGTGCCAACGCCAAGGTCTTGAGAGGCCTCAAGACCAAGACCTTTAAGAAGAAGCTCGAAGCCTGCGGCAAGGGCTGGCACGACGAGCTCCAGTCCGTGCTATGGTCCATCCGCACCACCGCCACCAAGCCAACAGGCGAGACCCCGTTCTTCCTCGTCTACGGAGCAGAAGCGGTTCTCCCTCACAAGGTCAGGATCGCTCTGTGCGGTTCCTGGCATTTGATGAGACGCAGCAGGACGCCATGCGGGGGATGGACCTTGTGCTGGGGGAGGAACGCCACCGTGAAGCCTTGCTCCGAGAGGAAAGATACCAGCAGGCGCTGCGACGGTACCACTGCCGCAGCGTCCACTCCGGGACGCTCGAGGTGGGCGATCTTGTCCTGAGGCGGGTGCTCTCCAGGGAAGGGCTGCACAAGCTCTCGCCCATGTGGGAGGGCCCGTTTAGGATCGCCTTCGTCTCCAGGCCTGGCGCCGCGCGCTGGAGACGCAGGACGGGATCCCCATCCAAAACGCGTGGAACATCTAGCACCTCCGGAAGTTCTACCCATGAAGCAAGGCCCAGTGCCTGTGAAGGTATCCGCTCGTGACACTCTCACATAATAATGATTGGGGTTGTACATGCCCCGGAGTCTCCGAAGTGCTGCCCTCGGGCCTCAGGGGCTCCCTCCCATGTCCTAGTGGCAGCACTTAGCTCCGCACTGGTGAGAAGACTAGATTAGGTGCCGAACTCGGCTGTTCATTTGCTTTCTGTAGTTGGCTCGCCCCTTTTTTCTTTCAATGAAATTTGAAGTTCTGGCGTTTCTTGATGGCTTGGTTGAACACCTTCTTCTCTCTGATTCTTCCCTCGATTCTTTGTTTTGCGCCTGGGAGGGTGGTAGTTGCCCGGCGCTCTCCCTCGTGCGCCTCGCGAGGGGGCTGGATAGGCACGCACACATGCGCACTCCCCTGGTCTCCGTGAGGCACCCTTGTTTGAGCTTGTGATTGGCGCATCCCTTTTCTAGTCCGTGCCCCACGGGTACCGCGACGTGGAGCGTTTTGCCATGACCATCCCATGCCTGAGGCCTTGCGCGAGAGGGGTTAAGGATTTCTTAACGAATTTTTGCAGCTTCGTGATATCGCCCGAATTAGCAGCGGGGAAACCCCACTAGGTTCCCAGAAGCGTGCGCCATCATGAGGTCAAAGCTACCCCAGATGCATCAAGCTAAGTTACCCCTCTACACCCGTATAAGGCATAGATCTCACGACACAACCAGAAAAAAATAAACACACCACAAAAGCAACATAAGCACCATGGTTCATCACACGCCCCCGCAGGGCCCCATACTCGTTTCTGACAATGCAGGAGGAAAGGGAAGGAGAGGACAAGCAAAAGCGGCTCCCACGACGCGGCTGCTCACGAGGATCAGCCCCTCGGACTCAGACGGAGACCTCCTCGCGCTTCACTGGGGCGCGGCGACGGGATGATCCGCCACCCTCCTCGAAGAGAGCCCGACAATGTGGCGGCTGGTCGTAGCCGCCGCTGCTGGAGCTTCCGCCGGAGGAGGAGCTGTCATCGCTGGATGATCCGCGGCCGTTGTCGAGGGCAAGTTCACCCTCATCCTCGTCACGGCCATCGCCAAGGCCGAGCACTTCGTCACCATCATTGTCTTCTGGGCAGCATCCGGCGCGGCGACAGTCTTCCCTGAACACCCTGATACGTCTCCAACGTATCTATAATTTTTGATTGCTCCATGCTACTTTATCTACTGTTTTGGACTATATTGGGCTTTATTTTCCACTTTTATATTATTTTTGGGACTAACCTATTAACCGGAGGCCCAACCCGAAATTGCTTTGTTTTTGCCTATTTGATTGTTCGAAGAAACGGAATATCAAACAGAGTCCAAACGGAATGAAACCTTCGGGAACGTGATTTTCTCACCGAACGTGATCCAGGAGACTTGGACCCTACTCCAAGAAGTAATAGAGGCGGTCACGAGGGTGGGGGCGCCCCCCCATAGGGCATGCTCCCCTGCCTCGTGGGCCCCCTGTTGCTCCACCGACGTACTCCTTCCTCCTATATATACCTACGTACCCCCAAACGATCAGAACAGGAGCCGAAAACCTAATTCCACCGCCGCAACTTTCTGTATCCACGAGATCCCATCTTGGGGCCTGTTAGGAGCTCACGGAGGGCATCCAACACGGAGGGCTTCTACATCATCACCATAGCCCCTCCGATGAAGTGTGAGTAGTTTACTTGCACCTTGGTCCATAGCTAGTAGCTAGATGGCTTCTTCTCTCTTTTGGATCTCAATACAATGTTCTCCCCTCTCTCTGGAGATCTATTTGATGTAATCTTATTTTTTGCGGTGTGTTTGTTGAGACCGATGAATTGTGGGTTTATGATCAAGATTATCTATGAACAATATTTGAATCTTCTCTGAATTCTTTTATGTATGATTGGTTATCTTTGCAAGTCTCTTGAATTATCCGTTTGGTTTGGCCAACTAGATTGGTAGTTCTTGCAATGGGAGAAGTTCTTAGCTTTGGGTTCAATCTTGCGGTGTCCTTTCCCGATGTGAAGGGGCAGCAAGGCACGTATTGTATTGTTGCCATCAAGGATAACAAGATGGTGTTTTTATCATATTGCATGAATTTATCCCTCTACATCATGTCATCTTGCTTAAGGCGTTACTCTGTTTTTAACTTAATACTCTAGATGCATGCTGGATAGCGGTCGATGAGTGGAGTAATAGTAGTAGATGCAGGCAGGAGTCGGTCTACTTGTCTCGGACGTGATGCCTATATACATGATCATACCTAGATATTCTCATAACTATGCTCAATTACATCAGTTGCTCAACAGTAATTTGTTCACCCACCGTAGAATACTTATGCTCTTGAGAGAAGCCACTAGTGAAACCTATGGCCCCCGGGTCTATTCTCATCATATCAATCTCCATTACTTTAATACTTGCTTTGTTTTTACTTTGCCTTTTACTTTTCACTTTGCATCTCTATACCAAAAATACCAAAAATATTATTTATCATCTCTATCAGATCTCACTCTCGTAAGTGACCGTGAAGGGATTGACAACCCCTAATCGCGTTGGTTGCAAGAAGCTATTGTTTTGTGCAGGTCTGAGGGACTTGTGTGTAGCCTCCTCTTTGGATTGATACCTTGGTTCTCAAAAACCGAGGGAAATACTTTACGCTACTTTGCTGCATCATCCTCTCCTCTTGAGGAAATCCAACGCAGATGCTCAAGAGGTAGCAAGAAGAATTTACGGCCCATTTGTTGCGGGAGGCTTACATGAAACAAGTCAAGACTTGGACTCCTAACAACAAGCCACTTCTAGCACTGTTAAAGTCTACATACCAAGTACCCATCACAATCCTTATCTTCCGCATTACATTTTTTGCCATTTGCCTCTCGTTTTCCTATCCCCCACTTCACCCTTGCCGTTTTATTCGCCCTCTCTTTCCCAACCTCCTCCTCTTTTTCTCGCTTGCCTTTTGTTTGCTCGTGTGTTGGATTGCTTGTTTGTCGCGATGGCTCAAGATACTACCTAATTGTGTGACTTCACCAATAACAATAATAATGATTTCCTTAGCACTCCGATTGCTCCTCTTGCCAATATTGAATCTTGTGAAATCAATTCTGCTTTGTTGTATCTTGTTATGAAAGATCAATTCACGGCCTTCCTAGTGAAGATGCTGCTACTCATCCTGAATAGCTTCGTTGATTTATGTGATATGCAAAAGAAAAAAGATGTCGATAATGATGTCGTTAAATTGAAGCTATTTCCTTTTAGAGATCGTGCTAAAGCGTGGTTTTCATCTCTGCCTAAAAATAGTATTGATTCTTGGAACAAGTGCAAAGATGCTTTTATCTCTAAGTATTTTCCTCCCGCTAAGATTATCTCTCTTAGGAACGATATTATGAATTTTAAGCAACTTGATCATGAACATGTTGCACAAGCTTGGAGAGAATGAAATTAATGATACGTAATTGTCCTACTCATGGTTTGAACTTGTGGATGATTATACAAAACTTTTATGCGGATTGAATTTTGCTTCTAGAAATCTTTTAGATTCGGCGCTGGAGGCACTTTTATGGAAATCACTCTAGGAGATGCTACTAAACTTCTAGATAATATTATGGTTAATTATTCTCAATGGCATACCGAAATATCTACTAATAAAAAAGTGCATGCGATAGAAGAAATTAATGTTTTGAGTGGAAAGATGGATGACCTTATGAAATTATTTGCTACTAAGGGTGTTTCTTCTGATCCTAATGATATGCCTTTGTCTACTTTGATTGAGAACAATAATGAATCTATGGATGTGAATTTTGTTGGTAGGAATAATTTTGGTAACAACACGTATAGAGGGAATTTTAATCCTAGGCCTTATCCTAGTAATTCCTCTAATAATTATGGAAATCCCTACATCAATTCTTATGGAAATTTTAATAATATGCCCTCTAAATTTGAGACTAGTGTTAAATAATTTATGAGTTCGCAAAAGAATTTTAATGCTTTGCTTGAGGAGAAATTGCTTAAAGTTGATGATTTGGCTAGGAACGTTGATATAATTTCTCTTGAAATTGATTCTTTAAAGCTTAGATATATTCCTCCTAAGCATGATATCAATGAGTCTCAAAGCTATGAGAATTTCCATTGATGAGTGCAAAGAAAGAACCGCTAGGATGCGTGCTTCCAAAGATGCCTTTATTAAAGTGTGTTCTTCCAAAACCTATGAAAATCAAGATGAAGATCTAAAAGTTATTGATGTGTCCCCCATTAAATCTTTGTTTTGCAATATGAATCTTGATGAAACTGAATATGATCTTCCTTTACCTAGAAGGTGTTCTAAGAATTCGGAGTTTTTAGATCTTGATGATGAAATTGATAAATGTGGGATTGAAAGAAATAAAAACCTAGATGTTGCTAAACCCACTATATTGGATCTCAAGGAATTTAATTATGAAAATTTCTCTTTAATTGATTGTATTTCCTTGTTGCAATCCGTGCTAAATTCTCCTCATGCTTATAGTAAAAGTAAGGCCTTTACCGAACACATTGTTGATGCCTTGATGCAATCTTATGAAGAAAAACTTGAGTTGAAGGTCTCTATACCTAGAAAGCCCTATGATGAGTGGGAACCTACTATTAAAATTAAAATTAAAAATTATGAGTTTCGTGCCTTGTGTGATTTGGGTGCTAGTGTCTCTACTATCCCCAAAACCTTGTGTGATTTGCTAGATTTCCGTGACTTTGATGATTGCTCTCTAAACATGCATCTTGCGGATTCCACTATTAAAAGCCTATGGGGAGAATTGATGATGTTCTTATTGTCGCAAATAGGAATTATGTGCCAGTAGATTTTATCGTTCTTGATATAGATTGCAATCCTTCTTGCCCTATTATTCTTGGTAGACCTTTCCTTAGAACGATTGGTGCAATTATTGATATGAAAGAAGGGAATATTAGATCCAATTTGCCTTAAAGAAGGGCATGGAACACTTTAATAGAAAGAAAATAAAATTACCATATGAATCTATCATGAGAGCCACCTATGGATTGCCTACCAAAGATGGCAATACCTAGATCTATCCTTGCTTTTATGCCTAGCTAGGGGCGTTAAACAATAGCGCTTGTTGGGAGGCAACCCAATTTTTTTTTAGTTTTTTTTTGCTTTTGCTTCTGTTTAGGAATAAATAATCCATCTAGCCTCTGTTTATATGTGGTTTTATGTTTTAGTTAGTGTTTGTGCCAAGTTAGACCTATAGGATCTTCTTGGATGATAGTTATTTGATCTTGCTGTAATTTCCAGAATCTTTCTGTTCACGAAAACAATTGTTAAAAATCACCAGAAAGTGATAAAATACTGATTCCAATTGCTGCTGATCAATAAACAAATTGTCTAGGTCGTCCTATTTTTGTAGAATTTATGGAGTTCCGTAAGTTTGAGTTATTTACAGATTACTACAGACTGTTCTGTTTTTGACAGATTCTGTTTTTCGTGTGTTGTTTGCTTATTTTGATGAATCTATGGCTAGTAAAATAGTTTATAATCCATAGAGAATTTGGAATACAGTAGGTTTAACACCAGTATAAATAAAGAATGCTTTAATTACAGTACCTTAAAGTAGTCTTTTGTTTTCTTTCTCTAACGGAGCTCACGAGATTTCTATTGAGTTTTGTGTTGTAAAGTTTTCAAGTTTTGGGTAAATTCTTTTGATGGATTATGGAACAAGGAGTGGCAAGAGCCTAAGCTTGGGGATGCCCATGTCACCCCCAAGATAAACCAAGGACACCAAAAAGTCAAAGCTTGGGGATGCCCCGGAAGGCATCCCCTCTTTAAATCTACTTCCATCAGTAATTTACTTGGAGCTATATTTTTATTCACCACATGATATGTGTTTTGCTTGGAGCGTCTTGTATTATTTGCGTCTTTGCTTGTTAGTTCACCACAATCATCCTTGCTGTACACACCTTTTGAAAGAGCCATACATAAATTGGAATTTGATAGAATACTCTATGTGCTTCACTTATATCTTTTGAGCTTGATAGTTTTGCTCATAGTGCTTCACTTATATCTTTTGAGCGTGATAATTTTTGCTCTAGTGCTTCACTTAGATCTTTTAGAAACGGTGGTGGATTTGTTTTAAAGAAACTATTGTTCTCTCATGCTTCACTTAGATTATTTTGAGAGTCGTTAATAGCATGGTAATTTGCTTAATATTAATATACTTGGTATTGAAGATATGTGAAACTTTCTTTTTGAGTGCGTTGAATACTAAGAAAAGTTTGATGCTTGATAAATGTTTTGAGATATGAAGATGGTGATATTAAAGTCATGCTAGTTGAGTAGTCGTGAATTTAAAGAATACTTGTGTTGAAGTTTGTGATTCCCGTAGCATGCACGTATGGTGAACCGTTATGTGATGAACTTCAGACATGATTTATTTATTGATTGTCTTCCTTATGAGTGGCGGTCGGGGAATGACGATGGTCTTTCCTACCAATCTATCCCCCTAGGATCATGCGCGTAATACTTTGCTTTGATAACTTCTAGATTTTTGCAATAAGTATATGATTTCTTTATGACTAATGTTGAGTCCATGGATTATACACACTTTTTCCCATCCTTCCACCATTGCTAGCCTCTCTAATACGCGCACTTTTAGCGGTATCATACACCCACCATATATCTTCCTCAAAACAGCCACCATACCTACCTATCATGGCATTTCCATAGCCATTCCGAGATATATTGCCATGCAACTTTCCACCGTTCTGTTTATTATGACACGCTCCATCATTGTCATATTGCTAGCATGATCATGTAGTTGACATCGTATTTGTGGCAAAGCCACCTTTCATAATTCTTTCATACATGTCACTCTTGTTTCATTGCATATCCCGGTACACCGCCGGAGGCATTCATATAGAGTCATACTTTGTTCTAAGAATCGAGTTGTAATTGTTGAGTTGTAAGAAAAATAAAAGTGTGATGATCATCATTCTTTAGAGCATTGTCCCAAGTGAGGAAAGGATGATGGAGACCATGATTCCCCCACAAGTCGGGATGAGACTCCGGACGAAAAAAAAGAGAAAAATGAAAAAAAGAGGCCATAAAAAAAGGCCCAAATAAAAAAATGAGAGAAAAAGAGAGAAGGGACAATGCTACTATCCTTTTACCACACTTGTGCTTCAAAGTAGCACCAAGATCTTCATGATAGAGAGTCTCTCATTTTGTCACTTTCATATACTAGTGGGAATTTTTCATTATAGAACTTGGCTTGTATATTCCAATGATGGGCTTCCATAGATGCCCTAGGTCTTCGTGAGCAAGCGAGTTGGAAGTACACCCACTTAGTTTCTTTTGTTGAGCTTCCATATACTTATAGCTCTAGTGCATCCGTTGCATGGCAATCCCTACTCACTCACATTGATATCTATTGATGGGCATCTCCATAGCCCGTTGATACGCCTAGTTGATGTGAGACTATCTTCTCCCTTTTTGTCTTCTCCACAACCACCATTCTATTCCACATATAGTTCTATATCCATGGATCACGCTCATGTATTGCTTGAAGATTGAAAAAGTTTTGAAAATGTTAAAGTATGAAACAATTGCTTGGCTTGTCATCGGGGTTGTGCATGATTTAAATATTTTGTGTGGGGAAGATGGAGCATAGCCAGACTATATGATTTTGTAGGGATAAATTTCTTTGGCCATGTTATTTTGAGAAGACATAATTGCTTAGTTAGTATGCTTGAAGTATTATTATTTTTATGTCAATATGAACTTTTGTCTTGAATCTTTCAGATCTGAATATTCATACCACAATTAAGAAGATTTACATTGAAATTATGCCAAAGTATCACTCCGCATCAAAAATTCTCTTTTATCATTTACCTACTCGAGGACGAGCAGGAATTAAGCTTGGGGATGCCTGATACGTCTCCAACGTATCTATAATTTTTGATTGCTCCATGCTACTTTATCTACTGTTTTGGACTATATTGGGCTTTATTTTCAAATTATATATTATTTTTGGAACTAACATATTAATCGGAGGCCCAGCCAGGAATTTCTGTTTTTGCCTATTTCAGTGTTTCGAAGAAACGGAATATCAAACGGAGTCCAAACGGAGTCCAAACGAAACGAAACCTTCGGGAACGTGATTTTCTCACCGAACGTGATCCAGGAGACTTGGACCCTACTCCAAGAAATAACAGAGGCGGTCACGAGGGTGGGGGGCGCACCCCAGGCGCGCCCACGCCTCGTGGGCCCCTATTGCTCCACCAACGTACTCCTTCCTCCTATATATACCTCATTGCACCCCAAGCAGTCGTAACAGGGCCAAAAACCTAATTCCCCGCCGCAACTTTCATATCCATGAGATCCCATCTTGGGGCCTGTTCGAGCTCACGGAGGGGGCATCCACCATGGAGGGCTTCTACATCATCACCATAGCCCCTCCGATGAAGTGTGAGTAGTTTACTTGGACCTTCGGGTCCATAGCTAGTAGCTAGATGGCTTCTTCTCTCTTTTGGATCTCAATACAATGTTCTCCCCTCTCTCGTGGAGATCTATTCGATGTAATCTTCTTTTTGCGGTGTGTTTGTTGAGATCGATGAATTGTGGGTTTATGATCAAGATTACCTATGAACAATATTTGAATCTTCTCTGAATTCTTTTATGTATGATTGGTTATCTTTGCAAGTCTCTTCGTATTATCCGTTTGGTTTGGCCAACTAGATTGGTAGTTCTTGCAATGGGAGAAGTGCTTAGCTTTGGGTTCAATCTTGTGGTGTCCTTTCCCAGTGACAGAAGGGGCAACAAGGCACGTATTGTATTGTTTCCATCGAGGATAACAAGATAGGGTTTTTATCATATTGCATGAATTTATCCCTCTACATCATGTCATCTTGCTTAAGGCATTACGCTTTTTAACTTAATACTCTAGATGCATCTTTGGATAGCGGTCGATGAGTGGAGTAATAGTAGTAGATGCAGGCAGGAGTCGGTCTACTTTGTCTCGGACGTGATGCCTATATACATGATCATACCTAGATATTCTCATAACTATGCTCAATTATGTCAATTGCTCAACAGTAATTTGTTCACCCACCGTAGAATACTTATGCTCTTGAGAGAAGCCACTAGTGAAACCTATGGCCCCCGGGTCTATACTCATCATATCAATCTCCATTACTTTAATACTTGCTTTGTTTTACTTTGCCTTTTACTTTTCACTTTGCATCTCTATACCAAAATATCAAAAAATATTATTTATCATCTCTATCAGATCTCACTCTCGTAAGTGACCGTGAAGGGATTGACAACCCCTAATCGCGTTGGTTGCGAGGAGCTATTGTTTTGTGCAGGTATGAGGGACTTGTGCGTAGCCTCCTACTGGATTGATACCTTGGTTCTCAAAAACTGAGGGAAATACTTACGCTACTTTTCTTCATCATCCTCTCCTCTTCGGGGAAATCCAACGCAGTGCTCAAGAGGTAGCACACCCTCACGAAGAGGCTTGCTGCACCATCGTACTTGAAGTGGAGGGTGCACCGCCTGCTCAGGCCGCGCGTGCGGGCGAATGTCTGCCAGCCACATGCCAGGGCTACGTTGCCCGCGACGGAGACCTCCACCGCGACCCACGAAGCCTTGTCGCAGCAGCAGTCGGCCTGCAGCCAGAGGCTGCTAGTACCGGGGGCCGGCAGGTCGCTAGCAAAGGAGCGCGGAAGCTGAAGCCAGGTGCCAGCCGGGTTCTCCGACCACACGGTGAACTCCGGGAGCACCTCCGCCGAGTAGAAGTGCGGCCGGGGAGGCCGAGCGACCATGGCGCACCTCCCTTCATTAACAGGGCTGCCACGACCTAGGCGGCTCCCGCCACGCGAAGAGGCGTCGCCGTGGTCGCCAAGGACGGCACCGGACCCCGAGGAAGTTCGCTCATGCCCACGAGGGACCACAGCGGGGGTTGCAGCATGCTTGCGGGGGCGACCATGCCCCCTCTTAGGCGGTGGCGAGCCAGGCCCCTCCTGGCGAGCCTTCCCCTTCTCGGCGGCCGAGAACCTCTTCACAGGTGCCATGAGTGTCGCAGAAAGGAGGAGGAAGAATAAGCGGGCGGAATGGAGGAAGAGATGAGTGACGGGGGCTCTGCCCCTCTCCTCATTTATAGCCAGAGGGAGGCCAACCGTCGGCCTCCACGATCGCAGGTAATGATAGTTTTTCTGCATGCAGTAGAGACTCGTCAAGTCGGGCAGTTGTCGAGGCAGTGTGGGGAAGCGGAGACTCCCACGTCCTGTCAGTCGCCATGCGTCAATCAAGGCCGCAGGCTATTGGGGCCCGCGACGCTCCGCACTTGACCCTTGGCTTCGCCGCAAAGCCAAGTACGAGCACACCTTGGGCCCGGGGGCTACTGTCGACGTCCTGGGAACGGGGGTACCCAGACTTGGCTGCCTGCGGCCCAGGGCGTGGCCTGGTACGACCCATCTTCATCAACAACCACTCAAGACCCTCGCGAGGGGCCAAGCCTCGTGAGGCGGACGATGCAAGACCTCCTCAGGGGCAACCTCCCTATGCTGGCTCCCGAGGAGCGGAGATATCTATGCAAGGGGTGCCTCGTGAGGTGCACGTGACATGAGCCATGATGACCAAGGCCAGGCAGACGCCAGTGGGTGTAGAGTACTCGTTGCCTCTTTGGTTCTAAAGGGGCAAGCGCAGGGGAGGAGTCCCGAGGCATCAGGCAAAGGTTTCCATATTGGTGTAACGAGACCAAGACCAGTAGGACGGCAGGATGGAGATCACTGCGGAGCCCACATGCCATCACCACCAGAGCCTTTGGCAGGCGAAGACCACCTTTTGTCAGGATAACTTGTACTAGTTGTCCCCCTTCAAATTGGCCGTTGTGGGATCCCTTCCCGCCTAGTATTTGGGGAGAGGACCCGGGCCTCTATAAATAGGACTAGCCACCACCGTAGTAGGCACCAGATCTTGGACCGGATCCATTCCACCAAGGCCACCACACAAGCTCACCGAGCTCAAGAACACCTCTCCTCAGGCGGTTGTTCATCCCTTGTATTGTTCATCATCAGCCTGCAAGGCAATCCACCACACCACACTGGAGTAGGGTATTACACCACAACGGTGGCCCAAACCAGTATAAACCCTCATGTCTCTTGTTCTTTTGGTTCGGCGAGTTAGGCTTTGAGATCGTTGCGAGAGCGAGCTAGAGAGAGAGAGATCTTCGTGTGCACCCCAATGTTTGAACCTCAAGGGTTTGCCGGAACCCAGAATCTGATAGCTTGGTAAAGCACTGACACGTGGGACCGCATGTTAGCAAACCGCTAGGCCAACGTCCTCTAAAAATAAGAAGCCTCCCCCGCCATCCGCGCGGCAAAATCATCTCCTTTTTACTAATCTTGATACTATAATTTTTTAGATCAATGTAATCGAGATTTGTTTAGATAGCACACATGAGCAAAACCAAGTGGTATGGTTAAGGGCATCCACAATGTGTAGCCAAATGTGAAAATAGCTTTTGCCATCGATGGGAACCATTGTGGACAGTGCTGCCAAAGCCAAAAAGATGGAACCGAAGCTCCCTAAATCATTGATCGAAGGAATAGAAAGATGCAATCTCTCTCCTCTTTCTCCCGTGCTTGGACGCATGTATAGTATAGAGCACAGAGTCTACTCCCCTGTCCCTTCTATCACAAATCACAAAGTAGTGAGGCATCAAATCACAAAGCACGGACGAAGCAACCATCATTTAAGTCTTCGTTGACTCCGCTTCTCCATCATCTTCTTCGAGAAGCCACCTTACCGCACTAAGCTGGACAGACGATGCTATTGTGTAGTACTAGTATTTACGCGTCATTTGGTTCAACGTACTTCCTGGATGCAAATAAGGTGGTTGTCTCGGCTTGCAGGAGGCACTTCTGAACAACTTACCGTGGTCTCCCTCAATGGTGTTCTCCGTCGAATGCACTTCGCCAAACCACAACGTTCGAGATATCGTCGACGTCACCGCAATGGGGAAGGAAGTCAAATAGTTACTACCTCCATTTTCTGTACACAATGACAGTATATCAAATTTACAATTTGCATACGGCCACTAACACTAATCGAGGCAAAATTGATGGGGTTTGCCTCGTACTAGCAACTAACACTACAAAAAAAATACACTTCCGTGATGATACGTGTTTGTCACAGTAGGTCGCGTTTTTTGTCATGCATGTAAATCCATGACAAATTTATGACAGAATCAAGATAGTCATACTGTCTTTGTCGTAGAAGTGTTCCATGACATTACCAAAATTATCATCACGGAAGTGTCCACTTCCATGACGATAAATCGTGCGTCACAGAAGTGCTTTCGTCAAGGGTGACCGACACGTGGCATCCACCGTAACCAAACACCGTAAAGCTACTGGGTCGGGTTTTGGATCCGATAACACAATATGACCCGACCAATGGGAAATTTCCACGTGTAAAATTCTTATTGGCGGACGAAACACGTGTCATTTCGTGAGTGGGTCGGATAGGCGCCTATGATACGTCGACCGTGGCACGGCCCACTAGCGAGGCCCATTCCTGTGAAAAGGACGGCCCGTTTGACTTAGTCAAAAGGTGGCGGGCCGGCCCATGGAAAGCCTGTTAACGGCCTGTTTGCATATAGCCCTGCTACGTCTTGAGCTTGCGTTGGTTTTCCCCAAAGAGGAGAGGATGATGCAGCACAGTAGCGTAAGTATTTCCCTCAGTTTTTGAGAACCAAGGTATCAATCCAGTAGGAGGCCACGCACAAGTCCCTCATACATGCACAAAACGATAGCTACTCGCAACCAACGCGATTAGGGGTTGTCAATCCCTTCACGGTCACTTACGAGAGTGAGATCTGGTAGAGATAATATTTTTGGTATTTTTGGTATATAAATGCAATGTGAAAAGAAAAAATCAAAGTAAAAACAAAGCAAGTATAAAAGTGATGGAGATTGATATGATGAGAATAGACCCGGGGGCCATAGGTTTCACTAGTGGCTTCTCTCAAGAGCATAAGTACTCTCTGATTGGGTGAACAAATTACTGTTGAGCAATTGTGTAATTGAGCATAGTTATGAGGTTATCTAGGTATGATCATGTATATAGGCATCGCGTCAAGAGACAAGTAGATCGAAGCGATTCTGCATCTACTACTATTACTCCACTCATCGACCGCTATCCGGCATGCATCTAGAGTATTAAGTTAAAAGCGAGTAACGCCTTAAGCAAGATGACATGATGTAGAGGAATAAATTCATGCAATATGATAAATACCCCATCTTGTTATCCTCGATGGCAACAATACAATCGTGCCTTGCAACCCTTTACATCCTTTGGGTAAGGACACCGCAAGATTGAACCCAAAGCCATGCACTTCTCCCATTGCAAGAACTACCAATCTAGTTGGCCAAACCAAGCGGATAATTCAAGAGACTTGCAAAGATAACTAAATCATACATAAAAGAATTCAGAGAAGATTAAAATATTATTCATAGATAAGCTGGATCATAAACCCACAATTCATCGATCTCAACAAACACACCGCAAAAAGAAGATTACATCGAATAGATCTCCACGAGATAGGAGAACATTGTATTGAGATCCAAAAGAGAGAAGAAGCCATCTAGCTACTAGCTATGGACCCGAAGGTCTGAAGTAAACTACTCACACTTCATCGGAGAGGCTATGGTGTTGATGTAGAAGCCCTCTGTGGTGGATGCCCCCTCCGGCATAGCTCCGAAACAGGCCCCAAGATGTGATCTCGTGGATACAGGAAGTTGCAGTGTGGAATTAGGTTTTTTGCTCCTGTTCTAATCGTTTGGGGGTACGTAGGTATATATAGGAGGAAGGAGTACGTCGGTGGAGCTTCGAGGGGCCCACGAGGCAGGGGGCGCGCCCTAGGGGGGGCGCCCCCACCCTCGTGATCGCCTCTCTGGTTCCTTGGCGTAGGGTCTAAGTCTCCTGGATCACGTTCGGTGAGAAAATCACGTTTCTGAAGGTTTCATTCCGTTTGGACTCCGTTTGATATTCTGTTTCTTAGAAATACTGAAAAAGGCAAAAAACAGCAATTCTGGGTTGGGCCTCCGGTTAATAGGTTAGTCCCAAAAGTAATATAAAAGTGGAAAATAATGTTCATTATAGTCCAAAACAATAGATAAAGTAGCATGGAGCAATAAAAAATTATAGATATGTTGGAGACGTATCAAGCCCATTTACAGCCCGCTAACCCAAGGCCCGTTACGCCCTATCCGAATTAGGCCCAGTAGAGTCATCTGGGCCATCCAATATGATTCCAGCCCGTTTTCACTTCTGGCCCATGTATGGCCCATGATGTCTTTCGGCCCATATGAGGCCCTATGTAAGTCTTGGCCTATTAACGGCCCGTGGTGAAACTGGCCCGTAATGAACAGTGTATCACTTTACACCCATTAACGGCCCGTGGTGGCGGCCCGTAATGAGCGATGTATCACTTTATACCCATTAACGGCCCGTTGTTCCGTTGGGCGTTTCCGATATGTTATCTTTCGGCCTTCTCAGAGCCCATTTATTCTTAGGCTCATTTCCAGCATTCGTTTACTTGCGGCCCGTTACTGTCATTTTCTGCGTGTGGGCCAAATTTAGCCCGTGGTTACAGTCGGCCCGTTTGTGGTCCGTTAATACGTTGGGCCGTTTTCATAGCGTCATCAGATACGACCTATTAACGATGGCCCATTACGGTCGGCCCATGAACGGACGATTCCAACTCTAGCCCGTTTACGGCCATAATGCGGCCTGTTATTGGCCCATGTTTGGCAATCGATCATACGGCCCGTATAAGGCCCATTGATGATACGGCCTGTAGAAGCTCCATTGTTTCTACGGCCCGTAGAAGGCCTACTATTTCTACGGCTTGTAGAAGGCCCACTGTTTCTACGGACCGTTGGAGGCCCAGTGTCACTACAGTAAATATTAGCCCATGGTTATTGTGGCCTAGTTTAAAAAAATAGGTTATTGCATCCACTAGCTAACCGCGGAAAAAGAACTGCAATGACTACAAGCAAACTAATAAACAAGACAACAAGGAAATAAATAAGCAAGCAACTAACGCTAGGCTATCACGGCTATTACACATATTACATCCACTGGGCATCAAAGTTCGCCACCAGTGCAAATATAGGGAACAAAGCAGCATATCATATACACTAGCCGTCAAAATTGGTCACCAGTGCAAATAAACGCGGTAGCAAAACAAGAGCATAACTGAAACAACTTCAGAAGAGCTCAAGAAACGTTATCCTGAGTATCCACCATGCTGGCAATAAGCTTAGCAAGCTGATTAGCTTTGTCCTATTTGGCGCTAAAATCCTCCAATGCTTCTTTGTTGCACCGGAAAGTATGCATCCGAATGCTCCGAGGACTTCCATGATCCTTCCGCTTCTTGTCACAAAGACAAATGATCGATGCCTTCGACTTGTAGTTGAGACTCAAGAAACCGAACTGATTCAGACGGTGAGTTTGAATAGCTTATTGCAAGCGGTAGTGGCCGATAACTCCAACACTAAACCAAGGCAGGATGTGTCACTATCCTTAACCTTATCTGCATTACTTCCTTTACCGTTGCTTAATAAGGCACTCTTCCCCAATATTCTCACAAGATTCTAAAAGAAGAAACAAGCAGACACATAACAAGTTTAGCATGTACTAGTATATGAAACTCATTTCGGTGAACCAGTTCATTAGTAAGGTGGACAGGATTAAACTACCAAGTCTTCTATTGCCAACTAGTACATAATAAAAGCATCAAACAAATATATATATCTATGTCCTATGGTAGCAATGGAATCTTAAATTAGAACAGTTGTTCTTCAGGTTTAGGCACTTGTTCTACATGAGCAGTCTGATGAAGACGCAAGAATATAATACTTAAAAATAGAAAATGAGCTCATAGACCTTACCACATTCTTGGTTCGGGACCAAGATGAACAAAGCGTTCCCAGTCATCATCCAAAATGTGTCTCGGGAGAGCGTAAGGGAATTTGATGAGTTTCTTTGCCGGTGAAATCGTTTTCTTGAGTGTAATTACGACATCGCCACCAAGCATTCTTGAAGACAGCAGAGGTATTAGCACAGGTTACCTCATCCACGAGTTTCCAAATCGGTCCTTCTCTATAGAGAAAAATGGGAAAATTTGTTGTATTATAACCATCATGGAGGTAGGATGTATGGGGACGAAGCAAAGTAATTGCCATGAATAACATTACTTACACATAACTCTGGACAAACACACTGCAATGGCATTTTCCTTCATCTTGATATAATATTTCCAAGATGGGAAGATACGCACATACGATTTAACAACATCAAATGCGATAGATGCTAAACTACGACTAGCTGGTTGTGCTTCCTCCACAGGAATAGGCGTACTAACTGGTGGATTTGGGGTTCGCCGTGATAGTACTAGCCCTTTGGGCACTGGAGCTGCCTTACTAACTGCTCTTGTTTGGGAGCTCTGTGGTGGAGATGGAGTTGTGTCAACAGGAACTGGGTTACTATCGGTTGGGGTTGGGGCTAGATTGGGTGAAGCTGGTTCTCTGTCCATCGCAGTAGGGGTACAATCTGCGAGAGTTCGGGTTATGTGTGGTAGGGCTGGTTCTTGTGCATGTACAACCGGGGTGCTATCTCCACCAAGAGGTACCATTGTTTTATTTGAAGACCATGTTTTTAGTCCGCTAGATAATGGCATCACCCGCTCCAATTCAAATGGCTGATAAACAGGAAACATAGTTGAATGTACAGACATTGTATGAGAGACAGATGCAATAGTAGTGTGGAAAAAAGAGGGCATGAAATAGTTGACATGTATATTGTTTAACTAAAACGGATAGCATGACATAATTTCAATATGATGTCTATCTAAACTGGATAGCATAGCATAACATAATTCAAAGATATGATGAATAACTAAACATGATCGCATGACATAATTCACCTACATGTTATCTAAGTAATCAGGATCGCATCATTTAATTCAGATATGTGATTTATATGCTAAACAGAGGGCATTCGATATGATGTCTGAACTAAGAACATGGTGTTGAATATTGTGTATATGATGTCTAAACTATGCAATGCAATACACCGTATGCATGATATGAGTAGTATAACCGTGCCAAGTTAGATCATACACCTCAGTGGGGGAATAGGACTGGTCATCTGTCTCTGAATCCATCTCTGAGGAGCTACCGGGACCCAACAAGAGATCTGCTTCGACATGTAGCATTGTCTGCTCTGAAGGCCTTGTTTTCACTCCAGATTTTTCCATCTCCCACCCAAATGGCTGATTCACAGGAAGAGTAGTTTAATGTACAAACATTGTCGACAAATGGAAATGTAATGAAGAAAAGGATGGGCAAGATATCATTCAAATATATGATGCACAGTTAAGCAGGATGGCATTGCACATTTTCACATATATTATGGCTGGCTAAAAGACATGAGGCGCATAATTCCCATATATGATATAGAAACTAAGCAGGTGGAATTACAGAACATGTCTAAACTAAGCGAGATGACATATATGATGTCAAAAGTAGGCACTTTGCAAGGCAACATATGCACGATATGACTAACATCATCATGCCAAGGTAGAGCAAACACCTTGGGGTAAATAGGAGTGGTCGTGGCGTGCAATCCGCCTCAGAACAGATACCTTCCTCTGGATTACAATCTTGAGAGGGGTGGGGAGGGTTTGCCATTGAACCCACCATGGAGCGATGTCTGCATGACATTGTATTGCCGCGCAAAACTCTTCTCTTTTTCTCTACATGTTCAGCATGAGTGTGTACAATATCTGACATGCATACGAAAAAATATGGTGAGATTATGTAAGGAGAGCATGCAGAAATTTAGAGTGATTGTAACAACCCGGTGGATCGATGTTTTTCCGTTGAACCAAAATAGCCCTAATGGATCGATGTGAATGTATAGTAATAAGTGATGCAACAAGTGTACAACCTCTTTCTTGGTGGCAGTCGACCTCAAAGCATCATTGGGTTGGTCATTGAAGCGATTGAGGCAGAGGTGGCTGTCGGAGGTGTGGAGGAAGATCGAGGAATCAGAGGCGGCGTCCGAGCCTTTGCTCTGTTGTGATGGATTGTTCTATCGTTGGAGCAGCTCCGGCGAGCCGTAAGACGTCAAGGTGAAGCGACACAAGACGACATCGTCAATCTCAAGTGGGATTCTAATAGCATCTCCAATAGATGATGTAAAATGGATGTAAAATTAACATCACCAGAAACCACCTGACTACAACAGATGAGGTAAAAACTGTTGACTCTAAACTTAACTGTCGAAACTGAAATTTACCGTGGAATCTGAATACTCTTTGTTGGCCCAACGCATAATGGTAGCAGAGAGGCACTTGACATGTAGTTTAGGGAGGGACTGCAGTTCATCTTCAACCTGCACCCCCGAGCCGCCACCACCACCGGCCGAACCGCCAGCCCAGCGCAGCCTCGCCGCCAGAAATAACTTCGCCACCGCCGCCCAGCCAGCTGGCTAGGCCCCGCCCCACCCTGAACCCTAAGATAGATAGTGGGGTACCTCTCCGTGAGCCCCGTCCCGCTGGGTGGTTCTTCCTTAACTCCGCAAGCCCCCAACCCCTAAAATCGATCGACCCAAAAGTTGATTCGATCGGTGAAGTGTGGCTTAATCGAGCAGAGCAAAGACGGCGAGGGGAGAGCAGCAGCAGCAGCTAGGCGAGCGAGCGATCGAGCGAGAGCCGGAGCAGCAGCTTCAGATCCGGCTGGTATGGATGCCACCACCGAAGGGGCCTCGCACTGGGGGAGAGTCGCCATGGAGATGTCGCCAGCGGCGCCGGCTTCAAGGTAGCCGCTCCATGGGGGTGCGAGATGGAGCACCGTCGGTGCCGGGAGGTCGAGTTAAGGAGAAGGTGCGATGCGATGAGTGTACAACCTCTTTGGTGGCACCGAGTAGGCCTCGTCTTCGTCCGAGGAGTCGGTGAGGATGATGCGGTTCCGGTGGAGCAGGTTAAGGCGACGCTGTGGGGATGGAGCAGCCGCGATAGATGAGGCGATTGTCGGAGCAGCTCCTTGGAGGTGGAGGACGGGGCGGCTGAACCGGCGGGACGGCGAGATGGACGACGGACCCTCATCCGGTGAGGTGGACGAGGGACGTCAAGCTGTTGCGGTGGACGTCGTCGTCGGGGAAGAGGCTCCGGCTGGGCAGCGGTGACATGGCGGACGGAGGAGGGTGGGGTTTCACGGCTGGAGCGGAGAGGTTATGGCGGCTTGGGATTTCGAATGGCGAAAAGGGGGCGATGGGAGGGGGTGAAGCATGACTTAGAAATGCGCTTGTCCAAAATGTAGGGTGTGTTACAAAAGTACCCCCCACCAATTTGAACTAAGCGGCCCTTCGGCTCGAGGGTTAGAAGGGGGATTTCGCGTGTCGGGATTTGGCAGCTGGAGGGAGTTTTCGCGCGCGTTGTAATTTCGGGATAGCAAGGAACGAGTTGTGAAGGCGCCAGTTTTGGGAGCACGATATCTGAATTTTCGTGATATAACAAGACGCGGGTTGAATTTTAGGGACAAGCCTAACATTTAGTAATATTGTACTTGTACGTACCAAATCAATTCGCACTTCCCTCAACCAAAAAGAAAACAAAAAAAATAAAACTATTCACACCACACAAAGAGAGATTCTTGCCCCGTTTTACTATACAAATGCTATTCAAAGCTACTCCCTCATTCCATCTATATATGGCCTAATGCGTTTCGATGCTAACTTTGACCAAATATTAGAGCAATGATATATGACACGCAACTTACACATAGCACACCGTTAAATTAAATGCATGAAAGGTTCTTTCAATGATATAATTTTCACATTGTGCATGTCATGTACTATTAATCTTGTCAATAGTCAAAGGCGGTCTTAAAAATCTCATTACACCCTATATAGATGGAAGGAGGAGTATGAATCCATGTTATGTCCGATTAAATTTTTTAAACTTTGTATAATGCATGTAACCTACTCATACCAACATTTTAGTGCATTCCAAATGTCTATACTACCGCTGCAATTCGAACTAAATTTGAATTCGTTTCTCTATTTCAATAAGAATCTACAATCATGATTGTTGCCAACTTCAACCATCATAGTTTCCTTGCTATCCATGAGATATAAATCAGATGGCCTATAATGCGGGATGGCAGGCACACCATCATCAACAACTCCGTTTTTTTATAAGAGTAGAGATAAAATATATTAAATGTAGTATACCATGTTCATAACCACACCATGTGTATCACCGTTATATATATTCACACATGCATTGGTTTGAAACACTATGATAAATTCTTCAAATATCTGAATTCGCTTTTTATAATGAAGTATATATGATCACTATTCGTCTTTTACACCCACACAACCCTCTTATCTTTGTAGCTAGCGCTAACTTTCTCTTGTGCATGCACACACCCGCATCCCTCTCACCCTCCCTCAGCATTCTCTAGCTCCATCGTGCAAATTCGTCTTTTCACTTTAGGTCGTTCACCCACGGTGTGTGTAGGCCCCAGCTCCTTCTTTCTGGCACACATCGATCGATATGGCTCTCTAGCCAGGTGTGCCTAGCACAAACACAAGCTTCCCCTCTTATCTTGTCACCGTCCATGCCTCACTCCCACCACTATTTTCATCGTTCTCGTACTCGCACACTCCTCCCCCTCGATATAGTATGCCTCTCGTGCCACCTCCTACATGCATCCCTCTCTCTCTATCCTTCTGATGCCTCATTTGCTTCTAACACACACATGCATGTATACCGATCGATCTCCCAACATATACCTAGATCGACTTTAACTACCCCCCCATCGATCGACATACCTCACAAGTTATGTCTCTCCTTTCTCTTACAAAGGGCTATTGATCTTCCTATGTAGTTACGTCTGCTTACCACAGCCACATCGTCCCCCCTCATCATTCGTGCATGCCTCCTGACCCGTCTCTCACACGCACGTGCATAGACAACAAGCAGCCATCTCCTCTCTTATTGATATTGCGGGCGTGCCCTCCGTTTGTCTAGCAAGCCGATCCCACCATTTTGTTAGAAGCAACTCCACTACCACCCCCTCCAGCACTCTAGCTCTGTCTCTCTCCCCGACCTTATTCATCTCCTGCACATATGCATGGATGCCGATCGATCTCCCTTAATACATGAGGCAGATCGATCTCCTTAATACATGAGGTAGGCCTCTCTCCTCCTCCACACATATACCAGCCATTGTACATCTATAGTTAATTGGGCCTCCCTCTTCCCCCACCACACACCTGATAGTCGAAGGCTGCAGGTAGGTATCCATGCCACGAGACAAACTGCACATGTCCCATCTCACGCTCCAAAGAGGGCCAGCCACTCTATATCTTTGACGTGGGCACACACAAATTCGATGGCACTCTTTATCAATCGCGCGCGCACACACACACGTCATCATCCCTCTCTTCAATTCTATGGACACCTCAAGCCGATGATACCTCCACTCTCTTCTCGTGGATCGCCCCCTCTATATATATGTTATATCAAGGACTCTATTTCACACACATTGCATATGTTACATTTTTTGATTGACCCCCCCCCCCCCACAAAAAAAAACTCTCAAGAACCCACACACTATATCTCTCTAGGTTTGTATCTCTCTCATACAACCCCACGTAGGTGGTGTACGTATACAAGAAGAGAATAGGTGCACCGTGCACGTACTCACGCTTCGTGCCCAGCCACACCCGCGCGGGTACACGGTGGAGCTCATTTCTTTATGAAATGGCAGCCCACGTGCTAATTTGAATGCCTGTAGCGGTTGTTTACCTAGGGAGGTCGTGTACCACGCGTGCACGAAACAAAGTTCGACTTGACGCGTTTCCGCATTATTTTTAAATAAAGTTATAGCGCTCAATGGCACGTACAGAGAATGTAAAACGATTTTTATGGAGAAAAAGGTAGTCCGCTCACTATATACAATGGAGCCTGCCTGCCTGGTTTGTCGCTCTTCAGAGTATCTCACACAAGGCTCTGGTGGCCTCTCTCTCTCACCGTTGGTCACTGATACGGCCGCATCCCGTCCGCCGGGGGAAAGGGAGTGCGGTGGCCTCTCTCTCTCTCACACCGTTGATCACTGATCCGGCCGCATCCCGTCCGCCGGGGAAAGGGAGTGCGGTGGCCTCTCTCTCTCTCTGTTGGTCACTGATCCGGCTGCATCCCGTCCATTGGGGGAAAGGGAGGAAGTGCATCGTTTCTCCGTTCGACGGCGCCGAGGCAGCACGTCCCGATCTGCGGTACACGCCATTCTCTCTGACCAAGCTCCGGCGCGGCAGGGCCTACGCCACCTGCTCGCAGATTCCGCCCGCCGCTGCTCACCTAGTTACATCCCGACGACCTCCAGGTATCCCCTCCGGCCTTGCTCCACTGCCCGTTTTCCACGTCGTTGCTTGTGGATCTTCCATAGTTCTTTGCCCAAAACATAGCTCGTCCGGCGTACTTTCCATATTGCATTCTAGTCCTCACACCGTTTTTGACAAACACAACTGTGTTGTTATCTTCCCTTAGGACAAGGAATATGTTTTTTTTATCGTCACATGTGTCATCAACTGTTATTGGCCAGTAATTGTTTCCTTTCTACCTCTTTTTTGCAAACAGGGCTATCCATTTCACCTTGTTGCTATTGTGACCTTTTGGTGAACTGCACAAATCAATTTTTTCTTAAGAGTGTTTTGTGCAGTTGTACTAAAATGTCACACGGGCAACGTCTCTACACTTCAGTGCGACTGCACAAAGGGAGACTGGTTTTGCTCTATCCTCCTCATCCAACTCCGAGCCTAATCTTCTCCAACTAGTTAGTCTTAAGAGAGACTGCAAAGGTGACCGACTTCTATTTGTGTGTTTATTGTTTCATCAGCAGTCCTCTATTATCGTAATCACACTTGATATCTTTGGAACAGGGACGTTCAGCTCTATTTTAGTGGAACTGCACAAAATGATCGGAATGTTGCATGCTCCAGACAGCTACTTTTTTCCCAACATGCCTTGTTGATTTAGACAGAGCTGGGGGGATGTTGCTGCCAATGAAAGCATGGATCAATTTTAATTTAACACCTTCTCACAACTTTGTTTTCAGTTGTGATGTAATTATTATCTCTGATCTGCTAATAATTGACATGCATTAGCAAGGAATTAGTTTTTTATTGTTTCCGAAAGAGCATCGATGGCAAGACACACGAAACAAAAGCTGAAAGCTCACACCATTGTACAATTTCATGTCGCTAGAAAATTATTTGTATAGTACGTCAATTATGTAAAGAAATGATGGAAGCTTGATAGCATTGCCAGAAGCCTCTTCATCATCCGGGTCCATGTGCCATGCACAAAATTATACTCCTTCGTTCCTAAATATTTATCTTTTTACAAATTTCAAACGAGCATATTTTAGAGTGTAGATTCACTCATTTTGCTTCGTACGTGTACTCCCTCCATTCCTAAATATTCTATTCGTCTTTCCATAGATTTCAACAAGTGACTACATACGGATCAAAATGAGTGAATCTACACTCTAAAATATGTCTATATACATCCGTATGTGCCACCATTTGAAATCTCTAAAAGACAAATATTTGAGTAGTCACTCGTTGAAATCTCTAGAAAGACAAATACTCGGGAGTATATTTAAGAACCGAGGGGGTAGTGCACAACCGCATGGGAGACTCAGCCCGGTCATTGCGCCGCATTAATAGTGAGTAATGAGCAGTCAAATTATAAGCCCCACCTTTCCCACTGTAAGTTGCTCTGAAGAAGCAACCATCAATACACTCTTCTTTGAATCTGCTCATACTACTCCATCCGTCACTGTTTATACAGCGCGCTTAAGAAAAAAGGAAAAAATCTGTGGGACCAAGGCGACTAGCGATCGGCCTGAAAAATAGCATTGGTAGTTATAGCACAGCGTCTATTACTAGAGGGAATAATGCGTACACACATGCATGCAGTGCTTCCACCCCGGGTACACACATGCATGCACTTACTCCACTCCGTAGTAGTACAGTACATGGAGAGAAAATTGTGGACTTGATTGCGGTTACCACGCCCTAATTAATTGAGCATTAAACCAAACGCGTCTAAAGTCTCTGGTGGTGGAAATGCATTGAGAGAAATGCATCATAATGAAGCGCGCCCTGTAAACTGTGATGGAGGGAGGAGTAGTATGAAGGTGCAAAACCAAGTACGCGTACTACTGCGCTTGGCTCTTCGCCTCTTCGTGAAGTCAAACAATGATGGTACTTCGCATGTTGGGTACTACAGTGTATGCATCTGACAATCTGACACCGAATGGACTGATGCATGTCCACCGAGGGTAGGTTGCATTAGTCAAAAGGCGTGGCGAAGCTTCACCTTGTCCTGCAAGCTTCTCCTCGCTTCTGAAGTTGATGGGACACACCAAAAGTAGTGCTAGTCCATACTCCCTCCTTTCCGGTTAATATGGCTTAATCTTTTTGCGGGTAAATGAGAGAGCTTTATTCATATATAAGCATTCTTAGGACGATCAGCCAAGACACTGGTCACTAGGAAGCGAGGTACCCGCAAAAAAAGAAGTAGGAAGCGAGGTGTTTCATCAAGCCAGCTCTCGGCCACATTCAAAGTGCAGCAAGCACGGTTCGCACGAAGATGCACCGCAAGGTTTGCTGACCTGTTTACATGCTGAATAACAAAAAAAGAGGAAATATTACTGAGCGCTACTATTTGTAACAGGATATGAGCCAGAATTAAGCGAGAATTGTGGCGAGTGTTCCCCGCAATCAACTTCCATTATCACATGCGAGAACCCTCGAAGAGAACCAAATGTGTTGAAGATTGCTTTATCACATTTTAAAATTATAATAAGAGTGCAGACGCTCCTCCATCCGGTTGCTAGTACTAGTATAGCGCATACCTTTATGGACTATAGTAGTAGTACTAGTAAACTTTGCGCTTGGCTGTTTGGGAAGTCGAACAATAATAGCACTAGAGTATAGTGTATGCTTCTGGCAATCTGATACCGAATTAACTGTTGCACGTCCACGGAGCTTGCATTAGTCAAAAGTTTCTCCTTGTCATGCGAGCCACTGCACGCAAGCTTCTCCCGTCCTGCAACCTTCTCCTCGTTCGGCAAGTTGACGGGACACAGCAAAGTAATGCTAGTCCATACTGCCTCCTCTCCGGTTAATATGGCTTAATTTCAAACGAGATAAATACACCGCTCATCAGCATATTTGTAAAAATACGGTCGCTGGACTTCATAATATGCTCATTGTGCTCAATATATATATTTTCCGGTGTTCATACGGTCACTAGCTCACCCTGACTGAGTATGTGTGTGCATGCACGTGTAGGTTGAGCACTTGAGCGTGACCGTGTGTGTTCCGTCGTATGCTCGGACATGCATGCATTAGGGCGTCGCACGCGTTTTTGCGTCCATGTGTACGTGTGAATGTTGCATACACGTAGGGGGAGTACGTGTAGGGGCCACTAAGGAGCAGTCAAATCACACAGTAAGTTAGTCGGAAGAAGCAACCATCATTTCACTCTTGAATGACACGTACGCAATATAAAATGGTTGATATGGAGAGAAAAAGAAAACCATATATACACTAGCGGGAGCCTAAGCTACAAGCCTGCTTGCTTAGGTTGCTCTCTTCACAAGCATAGAACGACGGGCCTGATCCCGCAGCTGGGGGAAGGGAACAATGTTCTGCGTAGACGCGATCGACATCGGCGAGGGAGAAAACCCACAGTGGGCCGATGTCGTGTCCTAACCGCCCTTCTAGCTACAGCCCGACGTCCCAGGTAGTCCATCTTCCTTTTGGAGCCGGCTTGCTCCACTGCCGTAGCTCCATCTCCATGTCGATCTTTCTCTACTTCTACCGGCTTCTACTTGTGATGAGTTTATGTCTCGTGAACTAGTGCCAAATTATTATTGTAATCACACTTCTTCAATATCTTTGCCATCAGGGATGCTCAGTTCGATTTTAGTGGAACTGCACAAAGCATCATATGATCCGAGGGTGTCAGCCGTCTTTCCTTCGACAGGTTCTACCTGGCCAGGAAATTAAATCATGTTTAGGGTTTAGGGTTTAAGTCGTAGTGACCCCATCAGTAGTTTTTATTTCGTACACACTCTCACAACTTTTTTCTTTAGTTGTGAAGTAAATATTGGCTATGATCTGTGAATCATTTGAGATGCATCAGCATGCGTGTTAGTTTTCCTTTGTATTTGATGGAATGTTGTAACGGTGCAACCTTGGAATAGGAATGAAAATGGAGTGCAAAAGTTTCTGTTTTTCCGGAGAAAAAATGGAAACGGAGAGAAACAAACGTTTTGTTTCATTGGATCGCGCCATCGAGCAAAACCAACGTTTAAATCATGTCTGTCGTGTTCGTGTCTCACCCTCCTCCACGGCTCGACCCCACATGGTCGCTCGGCATGCTACTCACCGCAAACCGAGTATACTATAACTTTTCCGCCTGCTTGTCGATGGATCGCGCCATGGAGTACTAGCACTACTGGAAGAGATTGACGAGTTGGGGGAGGATAGCTAGCTGTAGCACGGACTCCCAAGAACTTTTTACATGCATGTTGTAGCCGGCTATTGCAACCTTTGAACGCGGAGCAGCCGCGTGCACCCGGAAGCGGCACGGGCGACACTCTCTCGGCCGGCGCGCCGCTTCAATGCCGGCGCCGGTGAGAGGTCGCGTCCGCTCTGGCCGGGCATGAATGCGGCACTGACCGTTTCGGGCGGGAAGCACGCGAGGGTGATGAAGAGGGTTCGGGTTGGTCAGGACCGGCCGTGGCAGCGGTCCGGACGTCGCAAACAAGAGATGTTATGCGTTAATATTGCTGCATATATAATTAACAACATAAATAATGTGCCAGTTGGACAAATATGATTGGAGATGGAGATGGAAATGGAATTTTACGTAAACACGGATATGCTTGTCTATGTCTATGTGTGTGCGCGCGACGACTCTCGCGACCTGGAAGCGGGGGCATGTTTTTGATCGAGTTTTCTTTATTGGTACGTTAAAAAATCAGTTTGTCTAATTCACATCTAGATGTTATTTAAGGATATCACATCTAAGCTCCCACAAGTATATAATGTAGCAACAAGAAACAAAAAAACTAGGAAAAAAATAGACCACAAACAGAGTGGACATTAACTTAGATGTGACATAACTATGTCACGTCTAGATGTGTCCTAGACAGACCCTTAAAATAATTGCCCGCCAGTTTTCGTTTCTTTTTTCCAGGAACACGCGTATTCTATTTAAAACCACTGCTATGGAGATATTTTTTTACTCCATTATAGCCTCTTGTTTGATAGAGTTTCTTGCGTCTCTCTCTCTCTCTCACCCTCTCCATATCAAAACAAGATGACAGTGTCCACTCTATCTCTCTCCTCACTGGTGGTCACAGATCCGGCCGAATCCCGTCCGCTGCGGGAGGTGAGGAGGTGCAGCGTTGACGTTGTCGCCGTCGGCGACGGAGGAAGCCGATGCGCACCGTCCTCTCGGAGCCGGCGCTGGCGCGGACGAAGATCCTCCGCGCCCTTGTTCGCTGCCGTCGTGTGGGCAGATCCCACCCGCCCGCCTAAACGACATATCGCCCACCTGAGGTATAACTTCTTGTACTGGTCCAGCTCCCTGTGTCGTCAAGCGTGCGGGTTTTCTTCTATGCGACTACTCCCAGCTCCCCATGCATAGTATCTAGGGTTAAATCGGCTGGTCCAACATCACCTACTAGTACTACTATTATAGAGGAAATGCCACTCGAAAAGTTTTCCTGATTTATGCCTCGGTGGAGGTATACATGTTGTTTCGACAAAAAGTACATGGTGGTTGTGCGGTCATTGTCCATATGGTGGTAGTACTATCACTGGTTCAATGAAGAAATGCTTTTTTTCTCGGGTATCCTGGTTTAGTTCCCATCAAGATAATTATGATGCTTCTGTTTGTTGGTGTACTTTTCATTAATTCTTATTGACAATTGAGATGTCGTTGCTAACCCTTTTTATATTTTTGGAAACAGCGATGCGTGTCTCCATACCCGGGCATGTCTTCCTCAATTTTAGTGGAACTGCACAAAATTGGATGGCCATTGTTGTTCCGCCTCACCGTCCTCTGCCACGTGGTTCTTCCTTCCTCGAGCTTGATTACTGAGAAGAAACAGACCACAGTGAGGATTTGTCAAACTCCATAGGTGCCTCACCCAAACTTGATGCCAAATGGATGATACATCACCATGATAACCTATCGATGCTCATGGTTGCGCCTCATGGTTGCGTCAGCTGGTGAAGCTGACCGATTTTCGACGAAAAACAAGTTGTCTTCCATCAGTGCTCTTTGCTTGTTACGCACAAAGATGATATCCTTCGTCAGTTCACCTTGGTTGCGTTGGAGACGCATGCCTTTTCACGTTGGTGCAATTTTATCACACAATTGGCTATGAACCAAATGTTTCCTCGAAGAAGGATCGACGTTAGTACTAAGAGCATAAGTTTTGTATTGATTTCTAAGCCTTCTCACACTTTTGTCTCCAGCTCCCCTGTAATTTTATTTGTCCAGCTATTAACTTTGATTTAAAAAATGGTGTGGACTAAAAACCCGGATGGACGTAGTAGCCCTCCATTTTTATTTACTCCGCATATTAGATTTGGTCAAGTCAAACTTTGTAATACTCTCAAACCTTTCTGATAATTGAAATTAAATTTCTTTATTTATACACACTCTCACACGTTTCCGATAATTTGGCGCATGTGTGGTTGTTCACTTAAGGGAGGGTAGTGTACCACACGTGAAGGACAGGAAGTGCGACCAGGACGTGTGGGCGTGGATCGTTAGTTCATCGGAAGTAGTACTAGTTTTCTTCACTGTACATTAAATAAAGAGTTTCGTTTCGTACTTACACAATTTAAAACGATTGTTATGGAGAGAATAAGAAAACCACTCCACTATATATTAGTCGTATACACGAGAGTACTATATGGACGCAGCTTCATTGACTTAGTGCACCTGCCTTTGGATTTATGACAGGTGGGCCCAAAATGTGGCTGGCTCACCCACATACAGCCAAAAGCAGGTGCAAGTGAAGGCACCGGAGCTCAGTCCGATACTACAAGAGTATATATATAAGCGGGAGCCTCGGTAGCTTGTTCGCTAGGGTTTGCACCCAACACACGCCGCCAAGACTACATATATGTTACACTGAGGCTCGGCGTTCATTTGCTAGGGTTTGCTATATTCACAGCCTCTCACCCTCTCTTCACCAGATCTAAACAAGACTGCATTGGCCTCTTTTCTCTCTCTCCCCTCACAGCTGGTGAAGGAGGCGTCCGTATCCCGTCACACCGGGAAGGGGAGGAGGTGCAGCGTTCACTCTACCGCCTTCGGCGAGGGAGGCAATCCACTGCCGGCTGCGATGTTCTCTTTCACCCAGCGCCTGTGCGGGAGGGCCACCGACCCCTTCTTCCTCGTTGTCGTACGTAGTGTGGGCAGATCCGGCCTCCTGCCGCACGCCTTGCCACATCCCGATGACCCTAAGGTATAAGTTTCTTTGAAACCGTCGTTGCTCTAGCTGCATGTGGATCTTTTCCGATCTGTAGTCGAATCTAGGTCTTGGTTCAAAGAGGAAAGAAGGGTGCGGTGGGCTGGAGCAAGAATCTAGGACGTGGTTCAATGAGGAAAGGTGGGGCGGAAAGTAGTATAGACTGCTATCCAGCCGCTTTGTAGGTCGAAAAGGAAAAAGGGGTAACCCAGTACACACATCTGTAAGGAACAAATCTCTTTGTTGAAAAGGGAAAGAAACTGGGGGGTCGGGTAGTTTGTGCACGACTAGATTTGCTGCCCTCACATAGTAAGAAGGTTCAAAGAGAACAAATATGGGACCAGCGCATATATGCTTCTTGGCTACATACTCTGCATCACCCATTTATACGTGTGGACGCACATGGTGCTGGCATGTCCCATGCAACTATTTTGCTGTTGTTAATCTAAGAATGCCGCCGTAAAATTGAAGCAATGCCACTGTTAAAAGTAAATTACATTTTTAACGAATGTTGTTTCAAGAGAATGTCTCTGTTAATATGAATCAATGCAACCATTTTAGAAATGCTACTGTCCTACTTTGTTTTCCATCCAAGATAAGTTAGATGCTTCTTTCTGTAACCGTTTGTTTCATCCTCCTTTATTGGCAAGTAATTGTTTCCTTTTTTGCCTCTGTTAAAATAGGGGTATCGATTCAACTTGTTGCTATTGCGACATTTTGCTTCGCTACTCGAAACACTTATGTTTTAAGAGTGTTTTGTGCAGTTCAACTTGAATGCCACACCGGTGACTTTGCTTAATTTTTGTCAAACTGCACAAAAGGAGATCGAGATTTGTTTCCAGTCTTCGTGGCGAGTGGTTTCAAATCTTGGTCTCAACAACATGATGTGCAATGTGCTTTGAGATGTTGTGCTACTTGTTTTGGTACTGTTTTAAATAAATGTTGAATTGAAGCTATTGTATTGCTGTCTTTTCCCATTAAGTAGTGAACAAAAATGGGACCAACCCAGACATGATGCTTGTTGCTTTGTTACAACAAATTCAGCATCACCCCTTTATAAGCCAGTAATTGATGCCACTCTCAGAATTAACTACTGATCTGTTTTAAGAGAATTTCTTTGTTAATATGAATCAATGCAACCGTTTTAGAAGTGCTACTGTCCTATACTTTGTTTTCCATCAAGATAAGGTAGATGCTTCTTTTCGTGGCCGCATGTTTCATCCTCCTTTATTGACCAGTAATTGTTTTCTTTTTTGCCTCTTAAAACAGGGATATCTATTCAACTTGTTGCTATAGAAAACTTAAATGTCACACCGGCAACTTTGCTTGATTTCAGTGCTACTGCACAAAACTTGATTGGATTTCCTATTCGTGTTGGTAGATTCATATTTTATGTTGGTCATCCCATGAAAGGTCAGTACAGGCCTTCATCCACATGATTGTGCAGTGGGCTTTGAGATGATGTGCTACTTGTATTGGTAATGTTTTAAATAAATGATGAATTGAAGCTATTGTATTGCTGTCTTTTCCCATTAAGTAGTGAACAAAAATGGGACCAACCCAGGCCTGATGCTTGTTGCTTTGTTAAAACAAATTCAGCATCACCCCTTTATAAGCCAAGAATTGATGCCACTCTCGTAATTAACTCTTGAATCTTATTTCAAAACTGCAACACTTGTTAGGGATTGGCGGGATTACCATTTTTGTGGCCGCATGTTTCATCCTCCTTTATTAGCCAGTAATTGATTCCTTTTTGCCTCTGTTTAAACAGGATATCTATTCAACTTGTTGCTATTGCGACATTTTGCTTTCGCCACGTGAAACACTTTGCTTGATTTCAAAGGTAACTGCACAAAACGAGATTGGATTTCCTATTCGCGTTGGCAGATTCGTATTTTATCTTGTCTGTCTCATGAAAGGTCAGTACAGGCCTTCGTCCACATGATTGTGCAGTGTGCTTTGAGACGTTGTGCTACTTGTATTGGTACTGTTTTAAATAAATGTTGAATTGAAGCTATGGTATTGCTGTCTTTTCCCATTAAGTAGTGAACAAAAATGGGACCAACCCAGACATGATGCTTGTTCCTTTGTTACAACAAACTCTGCATCACCCCCTTTATAAGTAGATGGAAGCACATACTGTTGTTGTGCCCACTCTCACCTGCAACTGTTTATGCTTTTCGTTAATCTAATACCGCTAGTAAAATTAAGCAATGCCACTCTCATAATTAATTAACTACTGAATCTTAGTTCAAAACTGCAGCACTTGTTAGGGATTGGCGGGATTACCATTTTTGTGGCTGCATGTATCATCCTCCTTTATTGGCTAGTAATTGATTCCTTTTTTGCCTTTGTTAAAACAGGGATATCTATTCAACTTGTTGCTATTGCGACATTTTGCTTCGCTTAATTTTGGTGGAACTGCACAAAATGAGATCGGATTTCCATATATGTGTTGAGATATCTTTGAGATCTTCCTCACGAGTTGTTTCAAATCTTGGTCTTGAATGGTCAAGATCGACCTTCCTCGTAATTAACTCATGAATCTTAGTTCAAAACTGCAAACACTTGTTAGGGATCGGCAGGAGTACCATTTACATTGAGGATCGGCCGGAGTACATGTTTAAGAAATGTATTGTTCAGATAATGTCTCTGTTATTATATATCGCCATTCTGGACTTACAGTGTTTTACAAATGGTACTATCCTTCTTTGTAGTTCTTTCTACATGTTTAACCAAGGTATCGTTAAGATAATGTCTCTGTTAAAATGAATCAGTCGCATTGTTTTAGAAATGACACTTTTCTACTTTTTTGTTCTTTATACATGTTGAAACAAGGCATTGTTAAGATAATGTCTCAGTTAATACTAATGAATCACACTGATTGAGAATTGCTACTCTCCTGCTTTGTTTCCCATTAAGATAAGGTAGATCAGTAGATGTTTTTGTTCTGGGAGTACAAGTCATCAACCGTAGCAAAGACCAGCGCCGGACAAAGGGAAACAACCCGAAGAGCACGGCAGTCAATGCCGGATTCAGAAGCTCCCGGCAGAATCATAAAAAACTGCCCCTCAAGGACAGCAGCGACGAGCTATCCAACCTAAACAAAATCTTGGACAAAATATGCCAAATCCACAGTACTCCCGGGGAAGCCTGCAAACCATACCCACAGAGATTGTTGGGTCTTTAAGCAGTCCGGCAAACTCAATGCCGAACACAAGGGGCTCGACACACCAAGTGAGGACGATGACGAACCCCATAAGCAGAGCACCGGAAAACAAAAGAATTTCCCACAAAAAGTCAAAACCGTGAACTCACTTCAAGTGACAAGGGAAAAAGAGCGGCGCCCATAGAAACACGCCACCGCACGGCCTATCCCAGCAGAGTCCCAACGATGGTTGTCAAAACCAATCACCTTCGATCATCAGGACTATTCCGGAAGTATCCGGAACGCAGGATGGACTGCCTTGATATTAGATCCTATAATCGACGGACTCCAATTTACACAAGTCCTAATGGACGGAGGTAGCGATCTAAACCTGTTATATCAGGACACAATCCGCAAAATGGGGATAGACCCAACCAAAATTCGCCATAGCAACACCTCCTTCAAAGGGGTAATGCCAGGCCTATATGCCCATTGTACGGGCTCCCTACTGCTAGAAGTTGTGTTCGGCTCATCCGACAACTTCCGCCGCGAAAAATTAACCTTCCACATCGCCCCAATCGAAAGTAGCTATCAAGCACTACTGGGGCGTGAAGCTTTCGCCCGCTTTAACGCAATACCGCATTATGCATCTCTTACCCTTAAAATGCCCGGTCCACGCGGCATCATCTCATTAAAAGGGAGTATTAAGTGTTACTCGAGCACGGAAGAACGTGAGACTGCCTTGACAGCCCCACACCAGTCCGGCTCCGCTAATCAAAGTACCCGAATAGGCCATTCGAACCCCGGACACGGCTAGACGAGTCCGGCGCCTACTAGCGGCATACCCCCGTACAAGGGGCTGCACGCATGTACAACAATAGACAATAAAGCTCAATTTGATTCACTTTTCGAACTGTACTCTGTTTATTTAATATAAAGTACATTTTTTCGCACGATCCTTTTTTCTAAGTTCCTCTCTTTTACAGATGAACAACGTGCTACACCCATCCAGGATACGGCACAACGGAGACACAGGCGCAGACGTGCAGTAGGGACCCGTTGCAAGGATTCTTTTCAGATTAAGACCCTGCGTAAACCTTTCTTACCGTCTCTTGTTGATACACATCCCCCGGTTCCTTGCTATAACCGAGGAGGAGGCTGGCGTTTTGGCATCGGCCGCACCAGAATTTTTGCACGTACCTGGAGACCAGGGGCTTAGGGCATTATTCTGCCCGTTTTTATAAAGACCGAATACCTTAGGGAGTGTTCGGCGTCTCAAGTTAGGCCTTATATGCATCACCTCCGAATCATGTCTTTGGTCAAATGTTGGGTTTTCCCGGCTCCCACGTTTTGGTACCTTACGTTCCGTTATATCGGCTAAGGTAGCGCTGGGAGAACCACTGCGATTGTGCCCCGGTTGAGATGGGTTGAGCACCTCAGTGGAGAAAGCTAAAACTGACTGTCATGATATAGCGTGAGACTGGTCAACCACTCGATGACCTTTGGAATGTTTAGAATTCCCGCATTGACGAAGGACCGTTTCGGTCGAGGCACATCTGGCGCCCGAATTGGAGAGCGCGGTGCCCCTATGGGCTATATAGTAGCCCCACCATCGAATTCCTATGGCTAAGTGAAAGTGATAAAGCATTATAGTCCGGTTGCCTAGTTTGCTACGCTATCACCTCCTTCACAGGACCAAGACGTTGGATTAAGTGTGAAAATGCGCCTTTTTTGCAAACACCCCGCACTATGTGTGTGGGGCTGAAGCCGAAGACTGCCATCTTTCAGGTTATATACACATATACATCAACGGCCGCACAGGAGGCGTTTTAATACTTGAACGCACAAGTATAAAAAGCTCTTATATTGAAACGTTGTTTTCACAAATCATACATGTCGTTTAAACATAATATCCTTCGAGCACTGCGTCTCTATTAAACGAGCGCCCTGCAGGACTTCCTCAAAATAGTGCTCTGCAGGTACTCGGCTTCTGTCTGAATCATGGGATGCTACATCGGTGGCCTTCATCTCCGCCCAGTATGTCTTGACACGGGCCAGAGCCATCCGCGCTCCCTCTATGCATGCTTGTTGCTTCATTGCATCGATATGCGGCACCGCGCAAGGAACTGTTGCATCAAGCCAAAATAACTCTTGACTTGGGGCTTTTCGGCCACAAATGAGTCACGACAGCCTTCATGGCAACTCCGGACAACCTATTCAGCTCAGCCCATTCGGCCAAACGATCGGTTAACGAGAGTGGACGCTCCGGACTATGGAACTGCGACAAAAAAAGCTCTTCCATTCCGTGATCCTTTTGACCTCGGAAGTGTTCGGCCGCGTCCGCGGCACTCGCTGCCAACTCCAAATAAGCATCCTCCGCACCCCACAGCCGGTCCAATTGAGCGTACTTCGGATCCGTGAATTTCCTCCGCAGTAGAAAGGGCTTTCCAGCCGCAATATCTTCGGCCTGATGTAGCTCCTCCTTCATAGCTCTCATCGCAGAGCGAGTATCCTTGGCCTCGGTGGTGGCCTTTTTCAGGTCATCCTGTTTCGCTCGATCTTCTTTTTCAAGAAGCTCGCAACGGTCAGTAGCATTCTTCAATTTCACTACCATCTCGGCCATTTCTTTCTTGCTTTGGCAGTGAGCAGCCTGTTCGGCTTTTAGCTCTACGGCCGCCTTTAAAGTAGCCGCATCACTTTTCCTGGCTTGCTCCTTGGCTCGGGCGAGCTCACATGAAAACTCTCCATAGCAGCGGCACCATCTGCATTAAGCATACATGTTGTAAGGCATGGGCGTCAAGCTCCCTTACCAGTGTCCGGAGAAGTCGCATACCTTGTGACTCGTCAAGCCGCTTGTTAACAAGCGTGATGTCTGCATCCGCCACGTCAAGCTTCCGCTTGATTCGGCAAATTCATCACCCGGCTAGCCACGGACGCCGCCACCTACATAGGAAGAGCGCATATTATACTCAGGGTTATGATACTCGGGCGCCGCCATATTTGGCACCGCACCAAGTCTCGAGGCTACTATCTATACAGGCGCATTCTATATGCAAAACTGTCAGAAGGTACATCATTTTGCGTACCTCAAAACCCATCAGTAAACTTACGACAGCTTCATGCAACCCGCTCTTAGCGGATGAAATCCTTTCAATCACCGTACTCATTAACGTACGGTGATCTTCTGAGATAGATGCTTGCCCGAGCAGATCCTTCAGCTCCTCCGACCGTACACCCGTTGGTGCCGGACTCGTCCGGTGGCCTTTTTCAAAGGCGGACACGGAGGGCTTGGAGGGACATACGGCTGCCTTACGGCCCCGCGGATTCGGAGAAGCCCTCGCGACGACACCTCAGGGTCGCCCGCCTCGAATGACGGTATGGCAGGCGGAGGCGTTTCGCTCTCCATCATCTCCGGATCAAGATCCCCTGAAGACGAGCTCTGCTGTGAAGGGATGAGATCCGAACTACAAGGTAAAACTTTCGGTTACCTTCAGAAATAAAACAGGGATGTCTTTTATTTTATGAACTCCCCCCTTTTATACTTACGGCTCGCTGGAGGGCTGATCTCCTTGGGGAAATAATGCGGTCGGGGCATCTCCCGCCGGAGGACCCTCTGGTGAAGATTTATTCCCCCGCTTCGAGGCTTTGGTCTCCGGATCTTCAGAAGCGGTCCTCTTCTCCCCTCGGAGGGAGGGATTCTCGATCCCCCCTTTCTTGATAGCCTCCTTCATGGAGGAGGTAGCTTCCTTGTTCCCCCTTCGCCTTCTTCAAAAAGCACAACCTCTAGCATCTTGGTTAACACCAGATCCGGCGTGGTCTCAGGGAGGGGGGCCGGACACCTGATCAGTTTTGCTTTTGCTATCCACTCCTGTTTAAAGGATAGCTCCTTTAAGGGCAAGTATATGATAAATATGCAGATAGCAGGTCCAGGTACATGACTACTTACTTGAGTGTCCGGGCGATTGCAGCTCAGACCTGCGTCCTCGGTTAAGTCCGGACACATTGCTTGTGATCCAAAGAACAGTTGGTACATCTCCACGGGCGTTACGCCCATAAAATGTTGAAGAGCTCGTGGTCCCTCCGGATTAAACTCCCACAGGCGGAGGGGGCGACGTTTGCAGGGTAAGGTGCGGCGAATCAGCATAACCTGCGCTACTACGACCAGATTGATCTCCCTCTCTTGGAGGTCTCGAATACGGCCCTGCAAAACAGAGGTACGTCCTTGGAAGGTCCCCAGTCGAGCCCTTTATTGACCCATGACGCCAGCGGTAGTGGAGGACCCGAGCGGAAGGCAGGTGGCGCCGTCCATTTGGTGCCCCTGGGAGCGGTGATGTAAAGCCACTCCTGTTGCCATAAATTGAGCTCCTCTTGAAAAGAACCCTCGGGCCATGGAGCGTCCGCATTCTTGCTTATAACAGCCCCTCCGCATTCTGCCTGATGCCCCTTGATCATCTTCGGCTCCACTTTGAAGGTCTTGAGCCACAATCCGAAGTGAGGGGTAATGCGGAGGAAGGCTTCACACACGACAATGAACGACGAGATGTGGAGGATGGACTCCGGATCCAAGTCATGAAATTCCAGCCCATAATAAAACATGAGCCCCCTCACAAAAGGGTCCGTCGGAAGCCTAACCCCGAAGGAAGTGAGACACGAATACCACGCTCTCACCAGGCTCGGGAGTGGGAATAACCTGCCCTTGGGCAGGCAGCCTATGCGAAATTTCGTCGGTGAGATACCTGGCGTCTCTCAGCTTTAGCACATCTTCTTCCGTGACGGAGGAAGACATCCACTAGCCGTGCAGGTCGGAGCCGGACATCGTTGAAGGTCCGAAGCGCCTAACTCTGGAGCTTTGGGTGTTGTAACTCAAGGCGAGGGGCGGATTCGATTGAGATTGAAAGAAAGGAGCGGGCCTTGGTCTCGTTATAAAGAGGTTGAATACCGAGAGCCCACCCCGTGACCGTTCGGGACTCGCCTTTGATGGAGGAGGCGCTAACGGGCACGGCGGGTTACCCACGTCCGTATTGATGGGAATCCCGGAATAAGGGGGCACGATCTCCGCTTTGATAAGACGTGCCAAGGAAACCGCCTCGCTAAACGCGCTAAGGTGGAACAGTAAAAAACGATTCGTATGAAGGCCTGGCCGTGGTGTGATGTCACACCGCGGAATACGTCAGCAGATCTGTGCAAAAGTTATTCTCTCTACGGTGGTATGTGGAACTTGTTTTGCAGAGCCGGACACTATCCTTGTGTTCAAAATCTTCTATGAAGTATTCGGAAGAGGAACCCGCCTTGCAATGCCGAAGACAATATGCGCGCCCGGACTCGTCGTCATTGAAGCTTGGTTCAGGGCTCTTGAGGGAGTCCTGGATTAGGGGTGTCCGGATAGCGAACTATCACCGTTGGCCGGACTCTGGACTATGAAGATACAAGATTGAAGACTTCGTCCGTGTCCGGATGGGACTTTCCTTGGCGTGGAAGGCAAGCTTGGCGATACGGATATGTAGATCTCCTACCATTGTAACCAACTCTGTGTAACCCTAACCCTATCTGATGTCTATATAAACCGGAGGGTTTTAGTCCGTAGGACGAACGACAATCATACCATAGGCTAGCTTCTAGGGTTTAGCCTCTCTGATCTCGTGGTAGATCTACTCTTGTACTACCCATATCATCAATATTAATCAAGCAGGAGTAGGGTTTTACCTCCATCGAGAGGGCCCGAACCTGGGTAAAAACATCGTGTCCCTTGTCTCCTGTTACCATCCGCCTAGACGTACAGTTCGGGACCCCCTACCCGAGATCCGCCGGTTTTGACACCGATAGTGAGCTTCTGTCCAACAAATGTATCTACTCCACAAGCCTTGAAGCTGTCATAGACTCCTGGATAGTGATCTTCATTTTCCTTGATGTACTCCCAGTCTATCCATCTCATGTCACATACTATGGGCTTCTTGTCAAGCAGGATTGTCTCAAAGAAATCTTGTTGTTCCTTTGTGTGGAACCTGTAATCAACTGATGTTCTCCTCCTGACAGCATATGGATCAGACTGTCTCCACAGTCTTAGTCCTGCATCCTTTCTGATCCTCATATCTTCTGCAACAGGATGTGCATCATTATGGTCAGGGATCTTTGGCTTCAACTTTCTCAAGACAAGAGAATCATCATCATCTTCTTCTTCTTCTTCTTCTTCTGCTTCAGGCATTGGGGCCTTGTTCTTTTCCTCAGCTGGAATACTCCTGGTGTTCCTTTTGGGTTTTGGGGGCTTCTGAGTTTGAGCTTTGGGAGCAGACTTGGGCTTAGATGGAGCAGCCCCTGATCTGATTGCATCTCTCATAAGCTTCTAAGCTTTGGGTGCTGGTGCAGCATCCTCTTCTTCTTCCTCTTCTCCTTCAGAATCTCTCTTCATTGAGGGCTTGCCAAGAACTCTGGCAGTAGTGGTTCTTGCCCTCTTCTTCTTTTTGTCCTCATCAGCTGCTTCTTCTTCAGATTCAATGGTGTACTTCATAGTTTCACCTGTGGCAACTTACCTTGGCTTTTACATTGGCATTCTCCTTGCAGGTGCCTTCTTGTTCAGCCCTGGCTTACTTGCAGCAGCTGTGCCATACTCCTTCTTTAGCACCTTCTTCTTCGAGCTTACTTCCTCCTCAGTGGCCACATAGTCCTCATCCTCTGATTCTGAGGTTCTCTTCTTCCTAGACACAGTGGCTGCCTTTGGCAAGTTGCTTGGAGTGCTCCTGCTGCCATCATCAGAAGTGCTAGAGGGATCTGAGCCCTCACTCATTTGCACATGTTCCTCTGACATGTTCTGGCTATCACTTTGATCAGACATCTTGCAGGCAAACTATCAGCAGACCCTGTGAATAGCTTGTAGATGAGGTAGAGTAGATGAGCATCACAAAGTACAGAGGTTTTTCAAAACAATTGAGTCAAAAAGCTTAGTTTTAGTTCTCTACAGAAGTGATCTCTTGAGCTCTTGAATTGACAAACTCGGTGATAGCGAAGCAACACTTGGAACCTAAACTAGTGAACTCGGTTGGGCCGAGGCACAGTTTTGTAGCACCGAGATTGCTAGGGTTTCACGGAATCTTGAACTCGGTCACACCGATTTGCACGTTTCGGTCGGTCCGAAAAGCGCATATGCAATGGCCAAGGCCGAATCGGTGAGACCGATTTCTACATTTCGGTCGGTCCGAGATGAGTTCTGTGGAGAGCTAACCCTAAAATTTTCGAATCAATCTAGACCTAAGGAAGTTTTAGCTGGATGGATCAATCTCAATCGTGGCAAGAAACATGGCATTGTCCTTTTGCTAGGAATCGGAGTGAAAAAGACAGCACAAGGGGTCGAACTCTTACCCTAGAGCGGCGAGTGTTCGCTACGGCGGCTATGGCGGGGAAGATTGCCGTTGACGGCGGCGGAGACCAGCAGCGGGAGGTCGCTGGCGGTGAGAGGATGATCCGGAGACCTGAAGAGGCAGAGCAGGTCACGCGCGGGTGAAGGGTTTCGGAAAATTTCCAAAATTTGACCCGTCAGTATATATAACCTGACCCTGTCGGTGTGACCGAGTGGAACAACTCGGTGGCACCGAGATGCAAAACTGCAGGCAGTTAGTGCAACTCGGCGTGACCGAAAGGTTCTAATCGATTGCACCGAGATTCAAAACCTAGATCAACTAAGTGATCTCGGTAGGACCGAAAAGGATGAATCGGTCAGACCGAAATGCACAAAGAGGTTTTGGAAGTTTAAATCTATGACGAATCGGGGACTCCGAGTGCTCCTCACACAGTGTGGTTCGAATCTGACTTGATCAAACTTTGTGATGTAGCATGAATAGAGTTTGAGACGAGGAAAGCATAGATAGCTAGAGGGAGTTCTTAGGCATTCTTGTCCATCCATTTGGCAAAAGAGAAAAATCCAAACAATCAAAGCAACAAATGGATGTCCTCGAATGAGAAAAATATGCATCCAACATGCTCGCACAATAATATGGCAAAATAAATATGTGACAAAGCATGCTCAAACACTCTAGCATCTATTAAGCAATTGGCGATGACTAGGTCATCTATATATGAGTATATTGACTTAGGAGTCAAATGAGAACATTTGATCATAGGTCATACTCATCGTTTAAGCACAAGTGGGGTACCACTTTTACATAAAGCATTGTTGTGTTCACACCATTAGAGTTGCTTTAGCTCAATTCTTAAAGTAAAGCTCCCCCTAGATGTGATATCCCCCCTAAGAGGGATGAGCTAACCTTGGGTTTTTGTCGATGATGACTTCATGTAGGTAGTGAAGATGTGGATGCTCAAAGTTGATGTAGATCATTCGGAGCATTCCATTGGAGTGAGTTGCACTTTCAATACCTACACGGGTTAGTCCCACAAGGAACAAGCAAGGATATCCATAGACATAGAGTGATGTATACACAAGATGATGTCCATGAAAGCATTAGGTTACCTTGTCCCTTGTCTTACCAACCAGAGGGTTTGTGACTCCTTGAACTAGTGCAAGATATGGAAGATGTTTGCACTTGTCCTTGCCAAAATGTTGGCGGAGTCACCCTCAAGAACTCTCTAGTTCTTCTTCTTTGGTATGCACACCAGCTTGATGGGAATCCTTGAAGTTGTAGTCGTACTTGATGAGGTAGAACTTGGTGTAGTCTTGGGAACCCACTTGACCAAGGCTTTAGGAGCTTCTTCAAATGCATCAATCTCCTCTTGAAGCTTGTCCTTGCCTTTTTGCTTGTGGTCTTGTGGTGGAAGATCATCTTGAGCTTGTGTTCCTTGGAAAGAAGTAGGATCATACTTCTCTTGTTGAGGAACAAACTTCGTCTTGGGTATTGATCTTCTTCCCACTCAACTCCATTGGCATTGAACTTTCGTTCAAAACCAACACCTTGATTCTTCTGGTGCCTTCCTTGCTTGCATACAATTTCCTCAAATTGCTTACTTCTGGCAAGGCTCTTGTAAACACCTTTCTCTATAATTCCCTTCAATAAGCTATTTTCTTGCTCAAGTGTAACTTGGCTAAGAGAATCATTAGTGGAATCAAGAGAACTACTAGAAGCAACAACATTGGATTTAGCATGATTGTTGTTACTACTAGATGAAGAATCTTTCTTGTTCTTGTTGCTAGATTTAACTTGTGGCATGTAAGTAGACAAGAGTAACGCTTGGCAATGTAAGAAGAATTTTCTTGTGAAGATCATCATTATTGCTTTTAAGAAGTCATGCTCTTGCTCAAGGTTGAGCTTTTCAAAGCGTAGCTTCTCATGAGTCTTTAAAAGTTATCGATGATCTTCCAAGGTAGTTTCATGAGCTAACTTAAGAGTGTTTAGTTCTTTAGTTAGACGCTCAATCTCCTTCTTATCATCGTCATTACGTTTTATCTTGATTAGCATGATTAATAGCAAGTTCATCATAGTTTTCATAACTAGAGTTGTCAACAAGTAAATCATCATCTCCTAGCAAATCATCTTCATCACCATTGAAATCAACATACTCGGGGTGTGTTACCTTTGGACCTTTAGCCATGAAGCATCTTCCAATTCCTTCATTTGGTGAGTCAAATATGTCGTAGGATTTGGTTGTCACAATTGCTAGTCCGGCAACACGTTCATGTTGAGTATATTCGGAGTCAGAGTGATAACTTCTTTCGGAGTGATGGTCAGAGTCGGAGCCAGATACCCATTCACCAACATGAGCTTGATGTCTTCATTTTGTGTAGCTCCTTGATGACTTGTCCTTCCTTTCCGAATCCTTGCTTCTTCGAGAGGGTCTTCGTTCATAATGATCATCTCTACTCCTCCTCTCTCTTGATGGTGATTCTTCTCTCCTACTCCTTCTCTTGGGAGAATCTTCTCTTCTTTTGTAGGGAGCCATACACTCATTGGAATAGTGTCCGGGTCTTCCAAAATTGTAGCAGGTACGCTCACGACTATAAGATCTTTTGTCATTGTAGGACCTCGACTTGGAACTTCTTCCCTTGCTTCTACTCTTGTAGAACTTGTTGAAGTTCTTCACCATTAGGATCAATTCTTCATTGAAGGTTTGCTTCTCACTTGATGATGTGGGGGCATCACATGAGGCTTTGTAAGCACCACTTTACTTGATGTGAAGCTCTTCCTTATCCTTAAGTGACATCTCATGAGCAACAATTCTTCCAATGACTTTCGTTGGCTTGAGATCTTTGTAGTTGGGCATCATTTGGATCAATGTGCACACGACATCATATTTTCCATCCAAGGCTCTTAGGATCTTCTTGATGATGAATCTATCGTTCATCTTTTCACTTCCTAAGCCGGCAATCTCATTTGTGATGAGAGCAAGCCTAGAGTACATTTCAGCGACGCCTTCACCATCCTTCATTTTGAACTTGTCAAGTTGACTTTGAAGCACATCCAATTTGGATTCCTTGACGAAGTCGGTACCTTCGTGCATATCAACCAAAGTATCCCAAATTTCCTTTGCATTCTCAAGATGGCTGATTTTGTTGAATTCCTCGGGGCACAATCCGTTGAAGAGAATATCTCAAGCTTGAGCATTGTATTGAAGCATCTTCAATTCTTCCATGGTAGCTTCACGGTTTGGTTCCCTCCCATCAAAGAATTCACCTTGCAAGCCAATACACACAATAGCCCAAATGGCGGGGTTATGCCCAAGAGTATGCATTTTCATCTTATGCTTCCAACTAGCAAAATTTGTACCATCAAAGTAAGGACCTCTCTGGTGGTAATTTCCTCGCTAGACGCCATACTCTCCTAGGTTGTGAAACCAAGGCTATGACCACCAAAAGATATGGAAATCAAAGCAAATGGAGACCAAAGCTCTGATACCACTTGTAGGATCAAAAGTATGTCTAGAGGGGGGGGGTAATTAGACTACTTGACTAAATAAAAATCTAGCCTTTTCCCAATTTTAGTTCTTGGCAGATTTTAGCAACTTAGCACAAGTCAAGCAATCAACCTACACATGCAATTCTAAGAGTGTAGCAGTGGAATGTAAACCAATTGCATATGAAGGTAAAGGGAGGAGTTTTAGGGAGCAAACGCAATGTTGACACGGAGATTTTTTATCCGTGGTTCCGATAGGTGGTGCTATCGTACATCCACGATGATGGAGACTTCAACCCACGAAGGGTAACGGTTGCGCGAGTCCATGGAGGGCTCCACCCACGAAGGGTCCACGAAGAAGCAACCTTGTCTATCCCACCATGGCCATCGCCCACGAAGGACTTGCCTCACTCGGGTAGATCTTCATTAAGTAGGCGATCTCCTTACCCTTACAAACTCCTTGGTTCAACTCCACAATCTTGACAGAGGCTCCCAAGTGACACCAAGCCAATCTAGGAGACACCACTCGCCAAGACGTAACAAATGGTGTGTTGATGATGAACTCCTTGCTCTTGTGCTTCAAATGATAGTCTCCCCAACACTCAACTCTCTCTCATAGGATTGGATTTGGTGGAAAGAAGATTTGAGTGGAAAGCAACTTGGGGAAGGCTAGAGATCAGGATTTATGTGGTTGGAATGGAATGTCTTGACCTCAACACAAGTGTAGGTTGTTCTCTCTCAGAAAATACATGTTGGAAGTGTAGGCATGTTCTGATGGCTCTCTCCACGAATGAAGAGTGGGTGGAGGGGTATATATAGCCTCCACAAAAAATCTAACCGTTACACACAATTTACCAAACTCGATGGGACTGAATCATGAAACTCGATCGGACCGATTTGGTTCATAATGTGACCGTTACGGTTTTCGGTGGGACCGACATATCAACTCGGTAGGACCGATGTCATTAGGGTTAGGGCATAACATAATCTCGGTGAGACCGATTACACATACTCGGTGGGACCGATTTTGGTAATAGACAAACAGAGAGTTGGTTAGGCAAACTCGGTGGGACCGATTCGCTCATCTCGGTTGGACCGAAACGTTACGAAAGGGAAACAGAGAGTTTGCATTGCAATCTCAGTGGGACCGATCGCTCAACTCGGTTTGACCAAAACATTACGAAGGGAAGCAGAGAGATTACAATCCCATCTCGGTGAGACCGAGATCCCTATCGGTGAGACCGAAAATACTAGGGTTTCTCGCAGTGGCTATGTCAAGTGAACTCGGTGGCGCCGGATAGAAAGTTTCGATGGGGCCGAGTTTGACTTTTGGTTTGGGACATATGTGGATATGAGAAAGTAGTTGAGGGCTTTGGAGCATATCACTAAGCATTTTGAGCAAGCAAGCCATTAAGCAACACCTCATACCCTCTTAATACTATTGGCTTTCCTATGGACTCAATGTGATCTTGGATCACTAAAATGAAAAATGTAGAGTCTTGTGCTTTGAGCTTGAGCCAATCCTTTTGTCCTTGGCATTTTGAGGGGTCCACTATTCTAATCCATGCCATGCCAATCATTGAGCTTTCCTGAAATATTTATCTTGAAATAGCATTAGCTCAATGAGCTATATGTTGTTAGGAATTACCAAAACCACCCAGGGATAGTTGCACTTTCAGGCATGAAATCGATGGGCAAACAAAGGGGAAATCATGGGGAGCTCACAACGGGGCTGTAGGGTTCAGGGCAGCGGGGCGTGGGGAGGAAGACGGGGACAGACTCGTTAACAGAGACGATGTCGACGATGGAGTCCAGTGGGGCACCTCCAGCGAGGGGTCGAGGAGGAGGACGGCGAGGCGACGTTCTGGGCGGTGGTGTCGTAGCTCCAGCGACGACGTCAAGTGGCGGGGCGGCGTCAGCATCGAGGCCCGATGCCCCGATCCAGAAGGGGATCGGGGGAAGAGGAGGGAGACGTGGGGGAAAAGTGGGGTGCGGTACGGTTAGAGTTTGCGGGTGTGAGGGGGAGGCCTAAGTAGGCCAGCTGGTAGCGGGGTGGGCTGGCCGGCTAGCGGCCTGGTGGGCCAAAGCCCAGTGAGGGGGGCTTTTACTTTCCTTTTGTTTTTGTTTTTGTTTCGATTATTCCTTTTTATTTATTTTTCCTTTACTGTTTCCTTCAAACTTTAACTTAGTTCAATTTATAAAATGTCAAAACAGCACCTAAATTTAGTATGTGAAATATAGCACTGCCACATTAACTTGCTACCCAAGCTAAAATAGTTTCGTAATTATTTAATATTTAAAAGTATTTAAATAATAGTTTTCGCTACTGTTTTATTCAGCTTATAGTATTTAAACATTTTATAAAGGTGTGGTTTCTCCACCATAATTTCCTATGCAATATTTGGTTCACTCTGAACATTTTAGTTTTAGTATTTGAAAAGTTTTATTGTTTGCTTGATTTTGAATTTGAATTTGAATCGATTTCGAACTGACGCGAGATTAGCAACAGTAATCGAAGTGATGTGGCATCATTAGCAGAGGGTTGCTGTAGCTTCATTACCCGGGCGTCACATCGTCCCCGTCCCCTTGGGAAAGATCTGCCCTCGGATCAAAAACCAAATCACCATGGGAAAGAGATGTCGTCGCCGTGTAGAAGTGGACAATCACCAAGCATTCATCATCTTGAAGCTCAAAATGGGCACTCTCCAATGTCGCACTTGAAGGAAATACGCCCTAGAGGCAATAATAAAGTTGTTGTTTTATATTTCCTTACTCATGATAAATGTTTATCATTCATGCTAGAATTATATTGATCGGAAACCCAAATACATGTCTGAATACATAGACAAACATTATGTCCCTAGTGAGCCTCTACTTGACTAGCTCATTGATCAAAGAAGGTTAAGGTTTCCTAACCATGGACATGAGTTGTCATTTGATAACGGGATCACATCATTAGGAGAATGATATGATGGACAAGACCCATCCGTTAGCTTAGCATATTGATCGTTCAGTTTAATTGCCATTGCTTTCTTCATGTCAAATATATATTCCTTCGACTATGAGATTATGCAACGCCCAGATACCAGAGGAATACCTTGTGTGCTATCAAACATTGCAATGTAACTGGGTGATTATAAAGATGCTCTACAGGTATCTCCGAAGGTGTTTGTTGGGTTGGCATAGATCGAGATTAGGATTTGTCACTCCGAGTATTGGAGCGGTATCTCTAGGCCCTCTCGGTAATGCACATCATAACAAGCCTTGCAAGCAAAGTGACTAATGAGTTAGTTACAGGATGATGTATTATGGAATGAGTAAAGAGACTTGCTGGTAACGAGATTGAACTAGGTATGTATATACCAACAACCGAATCTCGGGCAAGTAACATACGGATGGACAAAGGGAATAATGTATGTTGTCATAACGGTTCGACCGATAAAGATCTTCGTAGAATATGTAGGAGCCAATATGAGCATCCAGGTTCTGCTATTGTTTATTTACCGGAGAGGTGTCTCGGTCATGTCTACATAGTTCTCGAACCCGTAGGGTCCGCACGCTTAACGTTCGATGACGATATTTTATTATATGAGTTATGTGATTTGGTGACTGAATGTTGTTCGGAGTCCCGGATGAGATCATGGACATGGCGAGGAGTCTCGAAATGGTCGAAAGGTAAAGATTGACATATAAGACGATAGTATTTGGACACCGGAAGTGTTCCAAAGTGTATCGGGTATTTATCGGAGTACCGGAGGGGTTATCGGAACCCCCTGGGGAATATATGGGACATATGGGCCATGAGAGGGGAGCACACCAGCCCACAAGGGGTGCCCCCCCCCCATGGAAGGAGGCCGAGTGGGTGAAAGGAAAGAGGGGGTTCGCCCCCCTTTCCTTCTCTCTTTCCCCTTTCATTTTCCCCTCCGGCAATTATGGAAGGGGGGAGGTCGAATTGTGGAAGACCCCAAGTAGGATTCGACCTAATTAGGGCGCCCTCTGGCTGCCTCTCCTCCCCTCCCACCGATATATATATGTGGGGATGGGGGTGCCTAGGATACACAACATCAATTGTTAGCTGTGTGCGGCGCCCCCCTCCACAGTTTACACCCCCGGTCATATTCTCACGGTGCTTAGGCGGACCCCTACGCGAATCACTTCACCATCACCGGCACCATGCCGTCGTGCTGAAGAAACTCATCTGCAACCTCGACACCTTGCTGGATCAAGAAGGCGAGGGACGTCACCGAGCTGAACATGTGCAGAACTTGGAGGTGTTGTACGTTCAGTACTCGATCGGTGGAGCACGAAGAAACACTACAAAAAAAAATACACTTCTGTGATGATACGTGTTTGTCACAGTAGGTCACATTTTCTGTCATGCATGTACATCCATGAAGATTTTATGACAGAATCAAGATAGTCATACCTGTGCTGTCGTTGAAGTGTTCCATGACATTACCAAAATTATCATCACGGAAGTGTCCACTTCCATGATGATAAATCGCGCGTCATAGAAGTGCTTTCATCAAGGGTGACCGACACGTAGCATCCACTATAACGGGTCGCCGTTAAGCTATCGGGTCCGGTTTTGGATCCGATAACCCGTTAACAGCCTGGACCAATGAGGATTTTCCACGTGTAAAATTGTCATTGGCCGGAGGAAACAGGTGTTGGCTTACCGTTGGGATAGATGTCACCCATTCTTTGGACAGGAGGCGCCTATGATAGGTCGACATGTGGCACGGCCCAACAGAGGCCCATTCCGGTGAAAAGGCTGGCCTATTTGACTTGGTCAAAAGGTAACGGGCCGGCCCATGAAAAGCCTGTTAACGGCCTGTTCGTATATAACCCATTTACAGCCTGCTAACTCACGTCCCGTTACGGCCTATCGGAATTAAGCCAAGTAGCTTCATCTGGGCCGTCCAGTATGATTCCATCTTGTTGTAACTTTCGGCCCATGTATGGCCCATGATGTCTTTCGGCCCATATGAGGCCATTTGCAACTCTTGGCCCATTAACGGCCCATGGTGAATCTGGTCCGCAATGAACAATGTATCGCTTTATACCCATTAACGGACCATTATTACATTGGGCCGTTTCCAACCCTTGTTATCTTCCGGCCATCTCAGGGCCCATTTATTCTTGGGCTCATTTCCAGCATTCGGTTACTTACGGCCTGTTACTGGCCTTTTCTGATTGTGGGCCAAATTCAGCCCGTGGTTACAGCCGGCCCGTTTGTGGCCCGTTAATCCGTTAGGCCTTTTCATAGCGTCATCAAATATGGCTGATTAACGACGACCCATTATGGTCGGTCCATGAACGGACGATTCCAACTCTAGCCCGTTTAAGGCCCATAATGCGGTCCGTTGTTGGCCCATGTTTGGCTGATCGGTCATACGACCCGTAGAAGGCCCATTGATGCTACGGCCCGTAGAAGGCCCATTGTTTCTATGGCCCGTAGGAGGCCCATGGTAACTACAGTAAATATGTAGCCCATGGTTATTTTGGCCTAGTTTTAAAAAATAGGTTATTGCGGCCACTAGCAAACCACGAAAAAAGAACTGCACTGACTACAAGCAAACAAATAAACAAGACAACAAGGAAATAAATAAGCAAGCAACTTACGCTAGGCTATCACGGCTATTACACATATTACACCCATTGGGCATCAAAGTTACGCCACCGGTGCAAATATAGGGAACAAAGTAGCATATCATATACCTTTGGTTGTCAAAGTTGGCGACCGATTGCAAATAAACGCCGCAGCAAAACAAGTCCAGAACTGAAACCACTTCAGAAGAGCTCAAGAAACAATATCCTGGGTACCCATAATGCTGGCAAGATGCTTAGCAAGCTTATTAACTTTCTCTTGTTTGGTGCTTAAATCCTCCAGCACTTGCTGTTGCACAAGAAAGTATGCATCTGAATTATGCAGGAACTTCCTCAGTCCTTTGGCTTCTTGCCGCACCACCGACATCGCCTTTCAAATTTTGTAGCTGAGGCCAAGAAGCCAAAGTGATTTAGGCAGCGAGTTCGAAGAGCTTGTGCCAGCGGTACTAGCCAGTAACTCGAACACTACATCAACATAGGACTGTGGGGTTTTCTCACTGTCTACAAGATCGTTTTATCACCTTTCTTGGGGACCAACATGGCTGTCTCACTATCTTGAACCTTATCTGCATTACTTTCTCTACCATTGCATAGTGGGGTGCTCTTCTCCAATATTATGTTCGCATACTACAATAGAAACAATCAGGCACATCATAGGTTTAGCATGTAGTATATGAAACTCATTTTGGTAAACCGGTTAAGTAGTAAGGTGGACAGGATAACAGCATGAAACAAACATATATCTATGTACTATGGTCACTGTATTGTCCATATCATTCTAGTTTATGTTGCCAAATCAAGATAGAGATACAGTTCAACTCATATATTTTTAAGACACAGCAGCATAGATAGAATATAAGTGTGAGAAACTACACAACATTGGCAACACTTGTAATGTGCATCACATGAGAACATAACTGTTTATACAACTGAAACTGAAATCAACATAGAGCAAGAAGTTAGAACAACAATCCATTTAAAGAAATAGGTTTAAAACATACCTGTTGTGCCATTGGAGTTTCAATTGGATCCTTCAAATTCGAATGTAGTTGGTATGAGTAAATATAGTGATGCAACAGCAAAGGAGTATGGACCATCACTACAAAAAAAAGACACATCTGTGACATTTTGGGCCGAATGAATTTTTTTTCTGTCATACTTATGACACTTCTATGACGATAATTGTGACAAAACCCGCTATCATCATAGATGTGGTGGGCTCCTACTTCTATGACAAAAAATCATGACAGAAAATGGGCTTTTCGTCCTGGGCGTGCCAGAGACGCAGCCCATGGTAGTAGAGGCTGTTGCCGCTAGATGAACAGTACCCCAATCGATCGAGGCGGTGGATGAACATGACCCTTTGGAGGGCTGGTTGAACAGGACCCCATGGAGGGCTGGTTGAACAGTAGCCGGTGGAGGGCTGGATGAACAGTAGCCCATGGAGGGGTGGTTGAATAGGACCCCGTGGAGAGGGCTGGTTGAACAGTAGCCGATGGAGGAGCGCGCAGTGGAGGCTGGATGAACAGGAGTCCGTGGATGAACAGTCGTAAGTGGAGGCTGGAGGAGTTCGACGGTGGATGAACAGTAGCCCGTGGAGGCCGGAGGAGGTCGACGGTGGAGATGAACAGTATCCCGTGGAGTCCCTGCTGTCTTGTCGCCACACCCTCCGGATGAACAGGACCCCGTTTAAGTAGCGCTCCAACACAAGTTCGTTTCCTCCGTTTTGCGGTACGCCACACTCCTCCCAATCAACAGGACCCCGTTTCAACTGTAGGAGGTCCGTTTCCTCCATTTTGCGGTATGCGAGACCCCTCCCGATGAACAGGATCCCGTTTCGACCGTGGCCGGTCGAACACAAGGCCGTTTCCTCCGTTCTGCGGTACGCCAAGCCTCGTTTCCATCGGCTGTTCCGTCCAAGCCGGTTGGCTCCCGATGAATAGCACGCGTTCCGTTGCCTCCCGATGAACACGACGCATTCCGTTGCCTCCCCATGAACACGACGACGACGCAGTTTCTCCATTCTGACCCAGCCATGTACACGAGCCCTGGCCGTACGTATGCGCGAGTAGGCGTTCGAGACCCCGCCCGTATGTACGTACATGGCCGTATTTTCTTTCTTGCACCCTGGACGTTGTACGTACGTGTACATGCTACGTGCGCGCCTCTACTACGACACGTGTGCGCCTCTACTACGACACGTGCCCTTCCTTATACGGACACGGTTCATCGCTGCAGCCTGCAGACAGACAGATCGTATGTACGTACACATTCACGACCAGAATGACAACGCTACATACGCTTCGACCAGGAGGGTCCCGACTGTCAGGCACTTCCTTCCGTGCGAAGATGTAGCTGGTGGGTCCCAGCAGTTAGGGGGCGAATAAATTTTTTTTGCCCGTAATATGGACGCACTTCCTTGCGTGCAAAGATGTAGCTAGTGGGTCCTAGCAGTCAGGGGGAAACATTTTTTTCGTGAAATACGGTGGCCCGTCCGGTGGGTCCCTGCTGTTAGGTGGAGGAATCATTATTTTCTGGGTAATAAGGAGGCACTTCCTTGCTGCGGCCGTGGACCCAGCTGTCAGCCTCTCCATGTACAGTACTCTTCCAATGGAAGTCATTCGTTGACCACATTGACCACGGTGCGCCGAGAGCACCAGGGCGGTGGATGACGGCGAGGCCTAGGAAGGGGACGACGTGAAGCCGAGGAAGACACGACAGTGGATGCCCACGCGGAGGGGAGTACGTGGGTCGACTGCTTCAGATGCCATCGCCGGAGAATAACAGGAGGTGTGGGTGAGTATAGAGGGATGGCATGGCCAGCGGTGGCAGCACAGCCAGACACGAGAGGCAGGAGCAGGCGGCACGGCCAACGCTTGTTTGGGCGGCTAGAGTAAGAAGACTAGAGGTTGAAGAATCACTACGGTCGTTGGATGGACATCATACGGTCACTGGAGCTAGAATCGTTCATATTGACTAAGTTGACAAAGCCATCTGTCCCCGTCATCTTAGTAGGCCCACAAGTCAGCCTCCCACTATGGTGGGTCCCAGCTAGCAGGGGGAGTATTAATTTTTTTGTGCGTAATAATGAGGCACTTCCTTGCATGCAAAGATATAGCTGGTGGGTCCGACCTGTCAGCTGGGGGAACATTTTTTTCGCGAAATACAGAGGCCCTTCTGGTGGGTCCCAGCTGTCAGTTGGAGGAATCATTATTTTGCGCGTAATAAGGAGGCATTTCCTTGCGTGCGGCCATGGACCCAACTGTCAGCCTCTCCAGGTACAGTCCACTTCCGATGCATGTCGTTCGTTGACCATGTTGACCACGCCGCACCAAGAGCACAAGGGCGGTGGACAACGGCGAGGCCTAGGAAGGGAAACGACACGGAGCCAGGGAAAACTCGGCAGTTGTTTCCCACGCGGAGGGGAGTACGAGGGTTTATCGTCTGCTCGCTGCCACGCCAGAGAATAACAGCGGTGTGGGTGAGTAGAGGATGGCTAGGCCAGCGATGGGAGAAACGATGGGGCGGCGAGGCTCGCCTGGCAAAGATAGCCGGGAGGAGGAGGGAGCAGTCCACGACGCTTGTTTGAGCAGTTGGAGCAGGAAGAGCAGAGATTGAAGAAGCACGACGGCCGTTGGATGGACATCCAATAGTCACTGCTCTCATGTGTTGACTAAGTTGACATGGCGTTGTGTGTGCGTGAACCTTATTTTTTAGGAAAGCATACGCCTCAACCTGTAGTAGGCGCACAAGTCAGCCTCAAATCTATGGAAAACAGCATACAACCCATCTACCATTATTTCTAATAATTTACAGCCCATTTGCCAACTCTTAAGTTTTTTTTGGGGCCCATCTTGTTTTTGAGCGTATGGAGCCCATCTTCTTTTTGTTAGCATTACACCCCATATTGTGGCCATGGTTAAAAATTATACGAAATTTTGCATATTTCGGTGTGGTCAAGTATTTTTAATCCCGAAATATCGAGTCACATTCAAACATTTTGAAAAATAATTTATATAAATATAAAATCCAAATAGTTGTCCACGCATAAAAATCAATGGAATTTAAAATCTTGTAATTAAAAAATTTGAAACTAATTCCCGGTTTGATGTGTTTTAAAAATGTACAGCCCATATCTGGGCAAATAGAATGAAATCTCCTCGTCTTGAAAGATTTGCAGCCCAGCAGGGCTGATAAAGCAAGTCGGCCTCGTTTGGGTATTTCTTAAAAAAATAGAACTGGGCCATTTTCAGCAAGAAAAAAAAACACAACTGGGCTCATGATGTGGTAAACATAAATAAAACCCTGGCTAGACGGGCCACAGCCCCCGCACATCCCCGTTGTTACCCTGATCCGTCGCTAAAACTAGTATAAATAATAACTGCTTGTTCCTAAAAAAGTAAATAACAACTGCGCGACCTGTTGGGTCCCTGGTGTCAGCCGCTCGTTGTGTAATTCTCTCGTTTATTGACTACGTTGACAATGTCGTAGCCACAAATGTCCAACCATTAGGAGGAACCATTTTTGGGGCTTATAATAACGAGGCACTTGCTTGCGTACTGCCATGACGCTGGTGGGTCCCTACTGTCATCCTCTCCATGTACAGTCATATCTTTGTTCCTCTCGGTTGTTGACGGCGTTGACAACGCAAGAGGGCGGCGCACCGCGCACGGTGAGCGAACCAAGGCCGAGGGCGATGGCGAGGCCACGGACGGAACGAACAGGAGCCATGGAAGATGCGCCGGTCCAGTCGCAGGGGGAGGGGAGTAAGAGGGTTGACTGGTTCGGGTGCGGGTGCGTGTTGGGGCTGACGTCGCTAGAGAATAACAGGACGTGTGGGGGAATAGAGGGAGGGACTGGCCAATGTTGGAGGGTATGGCAGGGAGGTGAAGGCGCAGCTAGCCATGGGAGGTGGGAGCAGGCGGAGCCGATGGGGTGGTTTGGTTTGGGCGGCTGGAGGAAGAAGACCAAAGATAGAAAATACATGACAGATGTTGGATGTCAATCCAACGGCTGGTAGGCCGAATCATTTGTTGACTAGCTAGTACGTCGACACCACCTTGGATAGGCTATTTCCTCGTGGGTCCCAAATGTCATAATCCAAATCTGTGACGGTCATGGAGCCTTTCCTATGAAAATTTACAGCCCATTTGGTGTGCTAGTTCGAAATAAGTTTGTGGGTGCTGGTTGGGGCTAATCACTTGGCTTCTGTAATGCACAATGAGCTCAAGCAGCCGGTGAGAGTGATGGTATTTCCCTTGGTTGGGATTTGTTACAATATTTCACTCTAAATTAAACGAATGGCAAGCCATTTGCCTTGTTTTAAAGAAAATATGGCAGTCACAGCCGAGTTGAAAAGGGAAAGAACATCTAACTCCAGCGTACAAACTGTACAAAAGCACGAAGGTAATCGTTCATCAGGTTTAGACAAAACCTAGGTTGAAAAGGGCAACAACATCTAACTCCAGCACTGTTTTCGGCAGTCACAGTCTAATGGATCGGCCAGGTCCCTAGAATGAACATCCTGGGTCGTAATATTTACTGGATTATGACCACAATATGTTGTAAATAGAAGCCCGACACGTTCAGAAGCTCTTTTGCCCACCTGAGACTCCTTTTTTTGCTCTTCGACATACCCGTCCGTCAAAACCATGCTGCTGATAAACTTAAGCCTGATGGACAATAGTAACCACGCATTCAGTAGGAAGAATGTGACAAATCTAGTGTTTGCATGGTTAGCTACATATCGTTCTAGCGTTATTGTCCTCAATCGAATGTCATGAGAAGTGAGAAAATCCCGGTGCTTACGAATCCACCGATTGGTTATAACTTTCTTACCCCGTCCTGTTGCCTAAATAGACATGAAGATTGAAAACAGTTAAGGTCTAAAAAAAAGAGTGTGGAAAGGGCAACAGCTGAACGGTTAATTCTAGTACACTATAAGCGGGCTTCCAATGTGCATGAAATTATCACCTTTATATACAACTTCTCCAGACATGGAAAGCATTGCAGCAAGCCAATAATCTTGTTTAGATCAAAACTATTCATTTGGATATATAAGATCTTGACAGAATCCAGCACCATTGATAGGCTATCCATGGAGAAACTCTTCATTGAGCATAGAACATAATATTAGTACAAAATGTGTACTTCGAGATGATATATAACTTATGCGCAGAAATTTAAAATGCAGCTTATGGTTACAAGTGTAGATGATAATATAAAGTACCTGAAGAACTGTGGAGCCAAACACCATCTTGAAATGAGCACAGAGATCATGTATTACACCCAAGGTCTCCAATTTAGGTGCAGAGAGGACGGTTATTTGCGACGGTGGATAACTAGAATCAAGGATCAACCTTTGAAGTGAAGGGGATTCTTGGATGATGAGCTGCCTTCTGTCAAAAGAAATTCCAATTCTTACAAGGTTAGGCGACTTTATTTGGAGACAACCGATTCTAACTGTGAAAACAAGCACCAAGCACTGCAGGGCAGGACAACTAGAGTTGATGATGCTGTGCAATGAGGCCTCCGATATACGAACCCGCACAAGTGAAAGTTTCTTGAGAAATGGGAGTCGAAGGTTTAGTACCAGATTATGCAGTAGGTCGCAAGACAAAGGTGGCGGTGTGGAGAGACGAGGAAAATCTAGAGATGGACATCGGTCTTTGAGGGCATGTAGATGGCGTTCGATTATCCGTAGGTGATTTCTAGGGGAATAGTAGAACTCAAGCAACTGTAGTTATGTGAATTCAGGGGATTTCAGCCAGGCGTCCACCATGCAGGGCATGGTATGCTTGCTCAGGTAGCATGACGGGATGTAGAGGCTTTGAACGGAGCCCTGGTAGGAGGAGATGATGGCTCTAGGGGTTTCAAAATCATTGAAGAGAGTTAGTTGGTGACAATCGAGATTAAGGGGCACGACGCGCCATAGAGGGCACCACCGAATTGAGAGGACTTGGGTGCGGCATAAATCCTTGGTGGGGAGCGAGATGATCTCCCCAAGGACGGCGTCCGGGAGATCACTGATGCGGTCCACCCAAGATTCTACGAGTTCCTGGGATCCGGTGGGGGCGGGGTCTGAGGGAGTCCTGGACTAAGGGGTCCTCGGTCGTCCGGCCTATTATCAATGGGCCGGACTGGTGGGCTGTGAAGACATGAAGGCCGAAGACTGTACCCGTGTCTGGATTGGACTCTCCTTGGCGTGGAAGGCAAGCTTGGCGATCAACTATGAATATTCCTTCTTATGTAACCAACTCTATGTAACCCTAGGTCCCCCTGGTGTCTATATAAATCGGAGGGTGTAGTCCGGAAAGGATATACTCATTACCATAGTCATATAGGCTAGCTTCTAGGGTTTAGCCATTACGATCTCGTGGTAGATCAACTCTTGTAATACTCATATTCATCAAGATCAATCAAGCAGGAAGTAGGGTCTTACCTCCATAGAGAGGGCCGAACACAGGTAAACATCGTGTCCCTTGTCTCCTGTAACCATCGACATTAGGCCTTGCCGATTCGGGACCCCCTACCCGAGATCCGCCAGTTTTGACACCGACATTGGTGCTTTCATTGAGAGTTCCACGGTGCGGTCGACGAAAGGTCTAATGGCCCCTTCAATCATTGATAGTGATGCAGTCCAAGGAGAAACCTTCCTCCCCAGACAGATTTTCATATTCGGTGGCTTTGTAATGCGGGCCAACTCGCTCGGCCATCTGGAGCAGATCGATAGCTACGCCCCTGGCCACCAGGTCAGATTTGGAAGCTTGAACTATGTCGCGGATATCCGTGGAGACTTGATCTTCAACGGACTTGAGACCACGGCGATCGCTCCCCATCGCTCCGATGAACATGACTTAAATATGTCATCGGACCATATTCAGGAGATGGTTCCTGTAACTGCTACGGCCTTAGATCCGGAGAAGATCGCGCCATCCGAGGCCATGGAGTCCGCGGTGTTGGATCCGCACACGGGCTCAACAGCTTGCAATGTCTGTGTCAATAGAATTCCGGACTCATCTCCGGCTATAAGTTCCAAACCCCGCACGCCTGTGGGCGCAGAGCTGGTTCGGTTATCGGTCTTCGAGTTCAGCGCCGCAGATATCTTCCAACACTCGCCCTTGGGCGATGTGCTAAATTCATTAAAAAACCTGTCCTTGGCGGGGGACTCATAGCCGAACTATGTCCGGTTCGAACTAGAGGCTGATGATGGAGAATTTCGCTTCTCACCCGCCACCCACTTCATAGCCACCGTCGAGGACTTAACCGACGTTCTCGATTATGGCTTCGAAGACATTGACGGTATGGACGATGATGCTAACAAGGAGCAAGGCCAAGACCCACCATTCACTGGACGTTGGACGGCCACCTCTTCGTACAATGTGTACATGGTTGACACACCTAAAAAAGGCTAGCGACGATGAAGACCCAGTTGCGAATAAACCTTCTGAGACACAGTCCAAGCGCCGACGCCCTAAACATCGTTCTAAGTCACGTCGCTCAAAAGAAATCAACACTGGCATCGGAGAAAATAGTACTCCGGACGACGCCGAAAACAATGAAGACCCTGTTGGAGCAACATCCGAACAGGAGGAACAAGACAACGGGCAAGTTAACCCCGATAAACAGGCCATGCGCAACGACCCGGATGACGATAGTTACCGCCCACCCTCCAAGGATGAGGAGAGCTTCGGCAATGAGGATTTCATCGTGCATGAGGCACCCCTAGAGCAGGAGCGCTTCAAGCGCCAGCTAATAGCTACTGCAAGAAGCCTGAAGAAAAAGCAGTGGCAGCTTCAAGCTGATCAAGACCTACTCATTGACAGATGGACTAATGTCCTGGCAGCCGAAGAATACGGCCTCAAGCGTCCAGCCAAGAGTTACCCGAAACGCAAACTCCTACCTCAGTTTGATGAGGAGGCGTAGGAGCCCATACCTCCCTCGCGCAATGCGGAACGACCACCACGTGGTCGGGATAGTGCGGCAGACCGACCATCCCGTGGTCGGGATAAAACGGCAACTCAGGCCGAACAGCAGCCCGCCCCACCGCCTCGTAAAAACAGAGACAAAATAGATCGGGACTATACATACGACCTTTGGCAGGATCTGGACAGTAGAGCAGGACACACCAGATCAATCTACGGATCGCGAGGATGCCTTTCGACTCGCGACGACGGCTACCTATTCGGACGTGACAAACCTAGTCACGCCCGGGCCAATAACCACAGGCGGACTTCACCGGAGGTGCGCCGCGACGCGGCCCGATATAGAGGCGCCGCACACCCTCTCTTCTTCACAGATGAAGTACTGGATCACGAATTCCCCAAGGGGTTCAAGCCCGTCAATATTGAATCATACATGGAACAACCGATCCCACAGTATGGATCGAAGATTTTATTCTCCACATCCATATGGCCCGAGGAGATGATCTCCACGCCATCAAATACCTCCCATTAAAATTAAAAGGGCCAGCTAGACACTGGTTAAATAGCCTGCCTAAAAATTCCATCGGCAGCTGGGAGGACTTGGAAGAAGCTTTTCTTGACAACTTCCAAGGTACTTATGTCCGGCCACTAGACGCCGATGACCTAAGTCACATAGTCCAACAGCCTGGAGAATCAGCCAGAAAATTCTGGACTAGGTTCCTAACCAAGAAGAACCAAATAGTTGACTGTCCGGATGCCGAGGCCCTAGCGTCCTTTAAACATAGCATCCGTGACGAATGGCTCGCCCGCCACCTCGGCCAAGAAAAGTCGAAGTCTATGGCAGCCCTCATGGCACTCATGACCTGCTTTTGCGCGGGTGAAGATAGTTGGCTGGCTCGTAGTAAAAACGCAGCCAACGAGGTAGGCCCCTCCGAGGCCAAAAACAGCACCGGCAAGACCCGGCGCAATAGACACAAATGCCGAAGTAATGGCGATAACACCGATGACACTGCAGTTCACGCCGGATTCAGTGGCTCCAAGTCCGGCCAGCGAAAGAAACCTTATAAAAGGAACAGCGAGGGACCATCCAGCTTGGACCGCATACTCGATCGTCCGTGCCAGATACACGGCACCCCAGACAAACAAGCCAATCACACCAATAGAGATTGCCAGGTTTTCAAGCAAGCCAGCAAGTCAAATACCGAGAGCAAGGAAATGGGATCGCAAAGCGAGGATGACGACGAAGAGCCCCGGCAGCCAAACACTGGGCGGCAGAAGAAATTTCCCCCTCAATTCAAAACGGTGAACATGATATATGCTACACACATACCCAAAAGGGAGCGCAAGCGCACACTTAGGGACGTCTATGCGGCAGAGCCAGTCGCCCAAAAATTCAACCCGTGGTCATCGTTTCCGATCACCTTTGATCGTCGAGATCGTCCAACTAGTATCCGTCATGGCGGTTTGGCCGCACTGGTCCTTGACCCCATCATCGACGGATTTCACCTAACACGAGTCCTAATGGACGGTGGTAGCAGCCTCAACCTGCTCTATCAGGATATAGTGCACAAAATGGGCATTAGTCCCTCACGAATCAAGCCCACAAAGACTACCTTTAAAGGAGTCATACCAAGCGTAGAGGCCCGTTGTAACATCCCAAAATTCTAAATTTTGGAATGTTATATTAAATAAATAACTATGCTTGTTGTCTGATTGTTGGTTTGATTGAATGAGTGAAACTGAGTGAAATTTGAAAACTTTTGAAAGTTGAATGAGAGGGAATGAAATGACTTTCCCAAAACTTTCTCCTTTGCCTTTTGGATCTCAATGAATTCAAATTCATTCCAACACCCAAAGCCTAGAGTGAAGATGACATGACTTCTTCCATTTTGAAATGAATAGGGTTTTGGAAAAGATTTGAATTTCATTAGGGAAGATTTCAAATTCAAAGCTTTATGCAACTCAATGATTTTCATGAGGGAAGATAAAATGACTTCTTCAATCATATGAAATATGAGTTGGAAGTTAAAAAGTATCAAGTTGAAAGTCATTTGAAAGTGCATGAAACCCTCTTTCAAATTTTGAGTTTTGAATTTGAATTCAAAACTTTGGCAAGTTGGAATTGTTTCAAAAAACTATGCACGATAAATACTTGATCAAAAGTATGAGAGGAGCAAACATGACACCCCAAAAATATCAGAGGAAACAATGCCAAAAGATTTGGATTCAAATCTGAATTTTATTTGAATTTGAAAAAAATGGATTTTTATAAAGTTTGGATTTTGCCTTTGGAAAAATGTTCAAATGATAGGGAATATTCCCCTGATCATTTTGGTATATATATGTCCTATATAAAATATTTATAGATATGGTTTTATTTCTGTTTTAGTTTAATTTTAAAAAAATAAACTTTAAAAAAGAAAACCCCAGTGCGCCAGCCAGCCCTGCCCACCAGGCCAAGCTCCCCACCGCCCACCAGGCGGCCCAATTAGCCAGCCAATGAGCCAGCCGAGCCGACCGACCCTCCCTGCCTGAAACCTCTCCGGCTCGGTCGACCGACCGAGACCGCGCCCCCTCTCCCCCACTGCCAGGCGGACCCCACCCCTCCTTCAACCCCATGCATAGCGTCAGCGCCGCCGCCGATCGCCGGGATCCCGTGAGATCCGGGATCCGATCCCCCTCCCGATCGCCTCCCTTGCCACGCCGAGGCCCCCCCTATTTAAACCCCTCCCCGCACCCCATTTCCCCCCCTCGCCCCTCGCCGGAACCCCTCCTCTCCCCTCACGCCGTCGCCGGAGCCCGAGCTCATCTCCGCCGCCATTCGCCTCGCCGCCGTCGCTCTAGACCCCCCCGAGCCTCGTCGACTCCACCAAGACCCCCCTCAATGCGCCCGCACCCGGGACGACTCCGCCGACCTCCCGGCAGCCAGGAGCCGTCGGCACACTCTCACCGAGCCGCCGCCGCCGTCCAAACTCCGGTGAGCCACCGAGCTCTTCTCCCCGTCCGATGTGTTTTATGCGGTTAGGATTAGAACACCCCGAAGGTATGTTCTTTATAAAAAAAAGCAGTTCGCTCGGTTTAGTTCGGTTTAGTATTAGTTAGGTTTTTTTTATTTTAGGCCGGTTCGTTTTAGTTAACCCTAGGGCCCGTTTAGACTAATTAACGCCCGAGGCGCAGTATAGGCCCATTAGGCCTTTTCTTTTTAATTTGATTTTCTGTTTTAGCGAGAATAGTTTCATTTTCAAAAATTCATATCTTTTATTCTGTTCAATATTTTTGAGTGATTCTTTTTTTTGTTGGATTGCAAATTTTATTTAGTTTCTGTAGAATATATATTTAGCTATGTTAAAATTAATTAAAAATGCTTTAATTTAGTTTTAGTCAGAATAGTAAATCTGCTATAACTTGAGTTAGAAAAATTATTTTTGCATGATTCTTTTTGCCCCAACTTTATTTTGGCATTACCAAACCATAGAAATTAACTTGGGTATTTTAGGATTAATAAATAATTAGTTTTAAGCAGAATCCTATTAATCCTAATTAATTAGCTAGATGTTGTTTTCCTAATATTTTAATTAGTAAATGAATTTATTTTTAACTTGTGATTAGTTATTCTAGGTTAATTTCTGTCATTCTAGTAGATGAACTTTTATTTATAATTAATAAAGGTTTTAATTTATTTTTCTTAATAGAAATTGGATTAGGCCTAAAATGAGTTTTATAATAGCTTTTAAATTAATTCTTTTTGCTCCTAGTTGCTTAGTGAATCCTTTTCTGTTTAGTTAATTTAAAACCATGATTAGGTTATGTTAGAAAATTTTTATGATATAAAACTATTTTGTTATTTGTTGAAGTAGGAAACTTGAATGGGTTTTCTTTGAGTTTTTCCTATGAGTTTTGATTTGTTTGTTTTGGTGTGTTATGTTACTTTTGTTATGTTGTGTTATGTGATCCTATTGCTATGTGCTTACTATAGTTATTGTTTGCCTCGGTAGAATTTCCGAGTCACGAAGATTGCTACTCTGAAACCCTAGTTTTTGAAGATCGTCAACCGAGCAAGTTCACTTTGACCATTGCTTTCATACCTATGTTTTTATTGCATTTAGTGGCATCCTTGCAACCACACCTCAGTAGTGTTATTGAATCCTTGTAGTTGAGTAGTATGCATGAGGTAGGAACCCATCACCCTGTTACCAAGCCCGGACGTTTTATTTAAATGCTACGCTATAGTAGGCGGGGTTTGGTATGAGTGCACAGAGTGGTGTGAAGAAGGAGGACTCTCGTCAATGGCGACAACTCCATGATGGAATCTGCAAGGACTGCATCTTCAAGACCTCAAGACTTCAAGACTCGCGACAAGAATTCAATACACACTCTTTGGGTGAAGGGCGGTTGTGGGCACCTGGAGAAACCGATGGTTGGCGGGATGCATGGAGAAGCGCCATGACATCTTGCGGAAAGCTTCACCCAGACTCAAAGAGACGGAAGAATACTTCATGACCGGAAGCTTACCATGCAACCGCAAGTCATTATGGGCTCTGGCTTGGTTGACCTTAGTGGTGACTCTGGCTGGGGCGGTGCTAGCGGATGTAGAACTACGGTAGGACTGGATGGAGTGCAGACGTTGGTCGGAGAACTCTTCGGAAGACCATGTTTGGTCATCTTGTTCTCAAACACCACGAAGTGCGAGAATGTAAAGAGAGGGATCGAATCTTGCGGGTAAAGTGTACAAACCTCTGCAGAGGGTTTTAAACCTAATCGATTAGCCGTGTCCCCGGTTACGGACAATTTGAGCCTCTGGACTTGGATCTATCTCGGAACTCTCAACACCGGATTGATAACCTAATTGTGGGCAACATATGATGATTTTGGGCTATGAGACATCGGTTGGCGGAACCATGTCATGATAGAAAACTCCATAGCACAGACTTCATTTATTCCTTTGGTGTAGGTAAAACAAAATCAGCTTTTACATAAATAAAACTCGAATCTGAGCCACAATGCCAAATTGCATATAGTATAGTTTTACCATCTATTTATTCATGTTGTGATCTTGCGGTACATTCAATGTACTGACCTCCCCGGCTGCACCGTATCACGTTGCAGATCTTTCCTCGACGAGTCAGAGTTACGATACAGGGTTCTGATCTACACTCAACCTGCCGATGGCGTTGATGGGACTCCACACCCGTTTGATTGTTTCAGAGTATTATGACGTATATATCAGTTTTACGTTATTTATGCATGTGATTGCACTTTGATATATACATTGATGTACTGTGTGTGCCAGCATACTGATCCAGGGATGGCACAGTAACACAGAGGCTTGACCGTCTGAGGTCGGGTCGCTACACCCGTTGTACGGGCTCAATCACGCTGGAGGTGGTCTTCGGTTCCCCGGACAACTTCCGAAGTGAAGAGCTAATCTTTGATATCTTCCCCTTCTGCAGCGGCTACCACGCACTACTCGGACGAACCGCGTTTGCTAGATTCAACGCGGTGCCACACTATGCTTATCTCAAGCTCAAGATGCCCGGTCCACGCGGCGTCATAACAGTCAATGGAAACACGGAACGCTCCCTCCATACTGAGGAGCACACAGCCGCCCTAGCAGCAGAGGTACAAAACGGCCTTCTCAAGCATAACTATAATCCGGCTGCCGAGCCCCTGGACATTGTTAAGAAGGTCCAGACTACACTGCAACAGGACAGCTTGGCTCGTCAAGAGCTTGATTAGCAATTCGGCCTCCGTCGCAGCCCCGATAAGGGAGTGGCACTCGTACCACGTGTACATAACTACGCGCCTGAAAACCCATGGATATGGACGGAGGCATAGCTAGCTCGTGATCCACAGTGCGGCTCGACCGACCCCAGGATTCACGTACCTTTTCTTTTCCATTTTAGGTCCCTTCTCTCTTTTCGAGGTTTCTTCTGACAACCCGTTTGTCGGACACACCAAGGAGGCAAGGAGCTTTGGCGCACAAGGGAACCCCCAGGTGGCCTCCGTTAACGATTGCTATACCCGTTTTACATACCCGCACGCAGCTCGCACTTGGTCTTGGCATGTTAAATAGCCTTTTTTTGCTTATCATATCACATGTACAAATACGCCTCGGCGTATTAATCAAAATACAAAAATAAAGGGCAGCGTCAGTTTATTACTTAATCTTCCCCTTTTTTCCTTTGTATTTATTACTCGTTGCATGTGTACATTCTGGTACGTATTACTGCGCCAGGGGCTTTATCACGCCCCGCATCACGACAACAAAAGTCTGAACACTTTAAAGTATAGTTCGGCACCCCGAACTTATAGCATTATATGCATCGGCTCCGAATCATGTCTTTGGTCAATAGTTGGGTTGCCCGGCTCCTATGTTTGCTACCTTACGTTTTGCTATATCGGCTAGGGTAGTAAAGGGAGGACTACTGCGATTGTATCCCGGTTCTTCCGGACGAGCACCTCAGTAGAGAAAGCCGGAAACTGACTGTCATGATGTGGCGAGAGCTAGTCAGCTGTTCGAGAGGTATCAAATCCCTAGAGATTTTTTTTTGCTTTATGCGAAGAATCGGTTTTCTCCGATTAGGCGGGTATAACGCCCCTAGTTCGGCCTTCCGAACACCAGGGGCTTCGCCGAAATTTTCATGGTCAAACTCCTATGGCTAAGTGAGGATAATAAAGGAAGTATAGTCTGATTGCCTTGTTCGTTGCGCTAAATACCTCCTTTAAGGACCAGAATGTGGAGTAAAGAGTGTTTAAATTTATCCCGAACACCCCCATACTATCTACGTGGGGGCAGAAGCCGACGACTGGTCAACCCTCAGATTTTAATAAATGGCCGCACAGGAGGTAAAATTTAATCACAAGCATCATATTACACACCGATCTTGTTTCATATTACAGGACAACCCCAATGTTTTCATGGGAATATCACGTCCTTCGCACATTGCTCTGCCACAAGGCGGGATCCCTCCAGGACACCATCGAAATACAGCTCGGGTCAAAGATGCTCCTTGCCCTCAAGTGGCTCCTCGGTCATCAACTTCTTGGCATCCATCTTTGCCCAGTGCGTCTTGACGCGCGCGAATGCCATCCGTGCACCCTCAATGCAGACTGACCGCTTCACGACTTCAAGCCGTGGGCAGGCACTCACAAGCCGATTCACAAGTCCAAAGTAGCTGCCGGGCACGGACTCGGCAGGCCACAGCCGGACTATCGGGTCCTTCATGGCTAACTTGGCCAACTTGTGTAGCTCGACCAGCTGTTTCAACTGGTCGCTAAAGGGCAACGGATGTTCTGGTCCAAGATATTGGGACCAGAACAGCTTCTCCGTGAACATCCTTCTTGACCCGATAGAACTTCGGCAAGATCCGATACGCTTCTGGCGGATCGGTAAACACCCCTCGAAAACATAAGTTCGGGTAAGTACAAGGTCCGTTTCCTTTGCATACTTGCCCTGCATAGTGAAAGCCTTACCCGCCGCAATCTTCTTGGCCGCCTGGATTTCCTTGAGGGCGCTGTGGGCTTCGGCTCGGGCATCTTGCACGCGCTGGCGGGCCTTCTCAAGTTCGGACTCTTCTGTCTTAGAATCACGTTCCAATGACTCGTACTTCTTGACGGCGTCCTGGAGCTCTTGCTAAACCCTGCTGACCCTGGCCTCGTGCTTTTCACGCGCGACACGTTCCTTGGCTGCTTTTTCGTCGGCCTCGGCTAACGCCTTTTTGAGGGCCGCCACCTCGGTCGTGGCTCCTAGTAAAGTTCATGACACTTTAGTCAGCCTAAACCATTTATCCTTCTTCAATATACACGCAGGTTAATGCATACCTTGGTTATCCTCCAGCTGCTTCTTCACGAGGCCGAGCCCTTCCTCGGCCCGCTCCAGTTTCTGCTTCAGTCCGGAGACCTCCGCGGTTTGAGCGGTAGCAGCCCGCAACGAGGCCTACTTATTCACATAGACACCTTATGTTAGACTCCTGCGAAAATTATTTTTGATCCTATGTTCGGCCTTTTCTTTCCGGACACTGAACAGAGCATCAGGAGCTACTGTACGCTGTGATATTCTTCTTACAATTACATTACTCACCTCAAAGCCTGCTAGAAGGCTAGCGCAGTCTTCGGTCAGTCCGTTTTTGGTGGACTGAACCTTTTCGATCACCGTACCCATATGGGCACGGTGCTCATCCACAATGGAGGCGCCTTGCAGTGCTTCCACTAGATGATCCGGTGCCTCCGGTTGGACAGAGGTCACCGGCAGCACACCCCCTCTTTTCGGGAAAAGCCGTTCGCCGGACTCCGGAGCCGTATAGGTCTCCGGAATAGATTCTGGCTGAGGATCGAATAGAACTCGGCCCGTATCATTAGTCTCCATAGGGGCTTTTGCCTCCATATGTCCGGCGGCCCGGGAGTCATCCTAGGACGCCACCCTGATGATCTCCGGAACTTTCCCCCGGTCTGAGGAGGTCCTTTGGGACACCTCCTCATCATCACCCTTGGCCGAGGGAGAATAAGTAGGCGGCGGTGACATGCTGGCCCTCTCCTTCGAGCCTTCTGATGAAGATCGCGGAGAACTGTCTCGGGCCGGACTGCAATAACATGATTCAAACATATCAATAGTACAAGGCGGAAAGGCCAGACGTTTGGGCGTGCATAAAGATTTTGATACTTACGATGCGGCCTGAGGCTTGGTCCGGGGAGGTCGCTCCAGACTGCTATCGACGTCCCACACGGGGTTATCCGCGAGGGAGCCTTTCCCCTTCTTGGGCGCCTTCGCCTCCAGGTTCGTGGAGGCCGCTCTCTTCTTCCTCCCCACCTTAGGTGGGGAGGTGGGGAGTCATATTCTTCTTCCTCCTCCTCGTCATCATCTTCGGCAGATGAAGAGTGAGTCTCGTCTTTGGACATCATGTCCGAAGCACCTTTTCGGTGAGGGCCCCTCCGGGCCCCTTTTGCCGCTTTCTTGGCCGTCTTCTCCGGCACCTCATAAGGTGTTGGAAACAACATTTACAAGATAATGGGAATTACGGGTCTTGAGCGGAGGCGGACGGTTGATCCCCACCTACCTCGATCCGAACTGAAAACATGGATATGAAGGCTTAGCATTTTTCCTCAAAATATGCTAGTAAAGGGTATACCTTGAAAACATGAAAGAACTTACCGAATTAGCCTGGCGTTTAAGCTGAGCCCGCGATCCTCAGTCGTGGGCGGTGGCGTCTCACCGGCCTTGAAGAGCACTTTCCAGATGTCTTCGTGCGTCATGCCTAAGAGCTCTAGTAGCGTCTGGTGCTTGGCCGGATCGTACTCCCACAGACAGCAAGTTCGGCGTTGGCACGGAAGGACCCGACGAACGAGCATGACTTGGATCACGTTGACAAGCTTGATTTTCCTGTCTATCATGTTCTGGACGCACGTCTGGAGCCCAGTCAGCTCGTCCGAGGGACCCCAGGTTAGGCCCCTCTCTTGCCAGGAGGTGAGCCGCATCGGGATTTCGGATCGGAATTTGGGGGACGCTGCCCAGTCAGTGTTGCGCGGCTCGGTGATGTAGAACCACCCCGATTGCCACCCCTTCACCGTCTCCATGAAGGAGCCTTCGGGCCAGGTAACATTGGGCATCTTGCCCACCATGGCGCCTCCGCACTCTGCTTGTTGACCGCTCACCACCTTTAGCTTCACATTGAAGGTCTTCAACCATAGGCCGAAATGAGGTGGGATGCAGAGAAAGGCCTCGCACACGACAATGAATGACGTGATGTTGAGAAGTTAGGGGCTAGGTCATGGAAGTCTAGCCCGTAGTAAAACATCAGTCCACGGACGAACGGGTGGAGAGGGAATCCCAGCTCGTGGACAAAATGTGTGAGAAACACAACCCTCTCATGGGGCTCTGGAGTAGGGACGATCTGTCCTTTGACCGAGAGTCGGTGATCGATCTCCTTGGCCAGGTATCCGGCCTCCCGGAGCTCCTTGATGTCCTTCTTCCTAACGGAGGAGGCCATCCACTTGCCTCCAGCTCTGGATCCGGACATGCTTGGAGTACTTTCTCGAACGAGGAAAAGCTAAAGCTTGGGCGCTGGAGCTCAAGGACAGAAGGGTTGAAGAAGAGAAAGGGTGTGGGTGAAGAAAGAAATACTCATCCCCTTATAAAGACCGCGAATATCAAGCGCCTCCCCACTCGCCCTGAAAGCTCGCCTATTCCCAAGGACTGTGTAAACAGCACGGTTGGTTTACCCATACCCACATTGATGAGAATCCCATAATAAGGGGGCACGACCTCTGCTTTGACAAGATGTGCCAATGACAACCACGTCTCGGAACATGGAGCGGCGAACACAAAAACGGTTTGGAATTATGACCGGTCAGACGTAATGTCGTGCTACAAAAAGTTGTCAGCGGATGGGACTCGTGTAAAATTATATTCTCTCTGTGGTTGTGTATGGTGTGTGTGACAGGTCCGGATACTATCATCGCATTCGAAGACTATCTTGGAGTTCGGATAGAAGGGAACCCGCCTTGCAATGCCGAAGACAATCTGCGCGCCGGACTCCTCGTCATTGAAGCCAGGTTCAGGGGCTACTGAGGGAGTCCTGGACTAAGGGGTCCTCGGGTGTCCGGCCTATTATCAATGGGCCGGACTGGTGGGATGTGAAGACATGAAGGCCGAAGACTGTACCCGTGTCCGGATTGGACTCTCCTTGGTGTGGAAGGCAAGCTTGGCGATCAACTATGAAGATTCCTTCTTATGTAACCGACTCTATGTAACCCTAGACCCCCCCAGTGTCTATATAAACCGGAGGGTGTAGTCCGGAAAGGATATACTCATTACCATAGTCATACATGCTAGGATTATAGGGTTTAGCCATTACGATCTCGTGGTAGATCAACTCTTGTAATACTCATATTCATCAAGATCAATCAAGCAGGAAGTAGGGTATTACCTTGATACGTCCATTTTGCATCATGCTTTTATATTGATATTTATTGCATTATGGGTTGTTATTACACATTATGTCACAATACTTATGCCTATTCTCTCTTATTTTACAAGGTTTACATAAAGAGGGAGAATGCTTGGTAGGCTGGAATTACGGGTGGAAGAGGAGCAAATATTAGAGACCTATTCTCGCACAACTCCAAAAGTCCCTGAAACTCCACGGAAGTTATTTTTGGAAATAATAAAAAAATCTTGGCGAAGAAAATACCGGAGGGGCCCACACCACAGCCACAAGGGTGGGGGTGCGCCTACCCACAGGTGCGCACCCACCAAGTGGGCCCCCTGGTGGCCCTCCGGTGCCCATCTTCTGCTATATGAAGTCTTTCGTCCGAGACAAATCATAAGCAAGCTTTCGGGACGAGACTTCGCCGCCACGAGGTGGAACCTTGGCGGAACCAATCTAGGGCTCTAGCGGAGCTGTTCTGCCGGGGACACTTCCCTCCGGGAGGGGGAAATCATCGCCATAGTCATCACCAACACTCCTCTCATCGGGAGGGGGCCAATCTCCATCAACATCTTCACCAGCACCATCTCCTCTTAAACCCTAGTTCATCTCTTGTATCCAATTCTTGTCTCTAAGTCTGAGATTGGTACTTGTAGGTTGCTAGTAGTGTTGATTACTCCTTGTAGTTGATGCTAGTTGGTTTATTTGGTGGAAGATCATATGTTCAGATCCATTATGCATATTAATACCCCTTTGATTATGAACATGAATATGCTTTGTGAGTAGTTACGTTTGTTCCTGAGGACATGGGAGAAGTCTTGCTATTAGTAGTCATGTGAATTTGGTATTCGTTCGATATTTTGATGAGATGTATGTTGTCTCTCCTCTAGTAGTGTTATGTGATCGTCGACTACATGACACTTCACCATTATTTGGGCCTAGAGGAAGGGATTGGGAAGTATTAAGTAGATGATGGGTTGCTAGAGTGACAGAAGCTTAAACCCTAGTTTATGCGTTGCTTCGTAAGGGGCTGATTTGGATCCAGATGTTTCATGCTATGGTTAGGTTTACCTTAATACTTCTTTTGTAGTTGCGGATGCTTGCATTAGGAGTTAATCATAAGTGGGATGCTTGTCCAAGTAAGGACAGCACCCAAGCATCGGTCCACCCACATATCAAATTATCAAAGTACCGAACGCGAATCATATGAACGTGATGAAAACTAGCTTAACGATAATTCCCATCTGTCCTTGGGAGCGTTTTCCTTCATATAAGAAATTGTCCAGGCTTGTCCTTTGCTACAAAAAGGATTGGGCCATCTTGCTGCACTTTATTTACACTTGTTACTTGTTACTCGTTACAAATTACCTTATCACAAAACTATTTGTTACCGATAATTTCAGTGCTTGCAGAGAATACCTTGTTGAAAACCGCCTATCATTTCCTTCTGCTCCTCGTTGGGTTCGACACTCTTACTTATCAAAAGGACTACGATAGATCCCCTATACTTGTGGGTCATTAAGATCTTTTCTGGCGCCGTTGCCGGGGAGTAAAGTGCCTTTGGTAGGTGGAATTTGGTAAGGAAAAATTTATATAGTGTGCCGAAATTTACTGTCACTTGTTACTATGGAAAGTAATCCTTTGAGGGGCTTGTTCGGGGTATCTTCACCTCGACCTGTAGAGCAAAGATTTGCTCCTCAACCTACTGAACCTACTGAAAAGGTCTACTTCGAAATTCCTTCGGGTATGATAGAAAAACTGCTAGCTAATCCTTTTGCAGGAGAAGGAACATTACATTCAGATGAGCACCTAATCTATGTGGATGAAGTTTGTGGATTATTTAAGCTTGCAGGTATGCCCAATGATGTTATCAAGAAGAAGGTCTTCCCTTTATCTTTGAAGGGAGATGCATTGACATGGTATAGGCTATGTGATGATATGGGATCATGGAACTACAAATGATTGAAATTGGAATTTCATCAGAAGTTTTATCCTATGCATCTTGTTCATCGTGATCGTAATTATATATATAATTTTTGGCCTCGTGAAGGAGAAAGCATCGCTCAAGCCTGGGGGAGGCTTAAGTCAATGTTATATTCATGCCCCAATCATGAGCTCTCGAGAGAAATGATTATTCAAAATTTTTATGCTCGGCTTTCTGACAACAATCACACCATGCTCGATACTTCTTGTACTGGTTCTTTTATGATGAAGACTATTGAATTCAAATGGGATTTATTGGAAATAACTAAACGCAACTCTGAAGATTGGGACCTCGACGAAGGTAAAAGGTCAGGTATAACACCAAAGTTTGATTGTGTTAAATCTTTTATGGATACCGATGTTTTTCGTGAATTTAGCACTAAATATGGACTTGACTCTGAGATAGTAGCTTCTTTCTGTGAATCATTTGCTACTCATGTTGATCTCCCTAAGGAGAAGTGATTCAAATATAATCCTCCCGTTGAAGTAAAAGTAGTTGCACCTATTAAAGTTGAAGAAAAGGCTATCACTTATAATGATCCTATTGTTCCTACTGCTTATGTTGAGAAACCAACTTTCCATGTTAGATTAAAGGATCATGCTAAAGCTTCAACTGTGTTTAACAAAAGTAATATTAGGACACACAAACCTCCTGAGCAAGTTAAAGTTGAACCTAATATTGCTATGGTTAAAGATCTCTTGGCTGATAATATGATGGGCATGTTATTTACTTCTGTGATGAAACTGCTAGGATTGCTAAACCCAGTGCTAAAGATAAACATAGACATGTGGTAGGCATGCCTGTTATTTCTGTTAAAATAGGAAATCATTGTTATCATGGCTTGTGTGATATGGGTGCTAGTGCTAGTGCAATACCTATTAACTTATACAAAGAAATTATGCATGATATTGCACCCGCTGAGTTAGAAGAAATTGATGTCACCATTAAACTTGCCAATAGAGATACTATTTCACCAATTGGGATTGTTAGAGATGTTGAAGTCTTGTGTGGGAAAGCTAAATATCCTGCTGATTTTCTTGTTCTCGGTTCCCCACAAGATAGCTTTTGTCCCATTATATTTGGGAGACCCTTCTTGAACACTGTTAATGCTAGGATAGATTGCAAGAAGGATGTTGTTACTATTGGCTTGGATGATATGTCTCATTAGTTTAATTTCTCTAAATTTCGTAGACAACCTCGTGATGAGGAATTGCCTAGTAAAGATAAAATAATTGGTCTTGCTTCTATTGCCGTACCTCCTAGTGATCCTTTAGAACAATATTTGCTAGACCATGAAAATGATATGTTTATGAATTAAAGAAGGGAAATAGATGAAGTATTCTTTAAATAGGGACCTATTCTGAAAAACAATTTTCTTGTTGAAATCCTAGGGGATTCTCCGCCACCCAAGGGTGATCCTGTATTTGAGCTTAAACCATTACCTGATACCCTTAAATATACTTATCTTGATGAAAAGAAGATATATCCTGTTATTATTAGTGCTAACCTTTCAGAGAAGGAAGAAGAAAAATTATTGAAAACTCTGAAGAAGCACCGAGCTGCTATTGGATATACTATTGATGATCTTAAGGGCATGAGTCACACTCTATGCCAACACAAAATAAATTTGGAGAAAGATGCCAAACGAGTTATTGATCATCAACTACGGCTGAATCCTAAGATGAAAGAAGTGGTAAGAAAGGAAATACTAAAGTTCCTTGAGGCAGGTATAATCTATCCCGTTGCTGATAGTCAGTGGGTAAGTCCTGTCCATTGTGTCCCTAAGAAGGGAGGTATTACTGTCATTCCTAATGATAAAGATGAATTGATTCCGCAAAGAATTATTACAGGTTATAGGATGGTAATTGATTTCCGAAAATTAAATAAAGCTACTAAAAAAGATCATTACCCCTTGCCATTCATTGATCAAATGCTAGAAAGATTATCCAAACACACACATTTTTGCTTTCTAGATGGTTACTCTGGTTTCTCTCAAATACCTATGTCAGCTGATGATCAAGCAAAGACCACTTTTACTTGCCCTTTCGGTACTTTTGCTTATAGACGTATGCCTTTTGGTTTATGTAATGAACCTGCTACCTTTCAAAGACGCATGATGGCTATATTATCTGATTTTTGTGAAAAGATATGTGAGGTTTTCATGGACGATTTCTCCGTTTATGGCTCCTCTTTTGATGATTGCTTGAGCAACCTTGATCGAGTTTTGCAGAGATGTGAAGAAACTAATCTTGTCTTGAATTGGGAGAAGTGCCACTTTATGGTTAATGAAGGCATTGTCTTGGGGCATAAAATTTCTGAAAGAGGTATTGAAGTTGATAAAGCTAAGGTTGATGCTATTGAAAAGATGCCGTGTCCTAAGGACATCAAAGGTATAAGAAGTTTCCTTGGTCATGTCGGTTTTTATAGGAGGTTCATTAAGGACTTCTCAAAAATTTCTCGGCCTCTGACTAATCTCTTGCAAAAAGATATACCTTTCATTTTTTATGATGATTGTGTAGAAGCATTTGAAATACTTAAGAAAGCATTAATCTCTGCACCTATCGTTCAGCCACCTGATTGGAATTTACCTTTTGAAATTATGTGTGATGCTAGCGATTATGTTGTAGGTGCCGTTCTTGGGCAAAGAGTTGATAAGAAATTAAATGTTACTCAATATGCTAGTAAAACTCTAGACAATGCCCAGAGAAATTATGCCACTACTGAAAAGGAATTTTTAGCACTTGTATTTGCTTGTTTTAAGTTCCGACCTTATATTGTTGATTCTAAAGTAACTATTCACGCTGATCATGCTGCTATTAAATATCTTATGAAAAGAAAGATGTTAAACCTAGACTTATTAGATGGGTTTTCTTACTACAAGAATTTGATTTACATATTATTGATAGAAAGGGAGCTAAGAACCCCGCTGCAGACAACTTGTCTAGGTTAGAAAATGTTCTTGATGACCCACTACCTATTGATGATAGCTTTCCTGATGAAGAACTGAATGTCATAAATGCTTCTCGTACTACTCCATGGTATACTGATTATGCTAATTACATTGTTGCTAAATTTATACCACCTAGTTTCACATACCAGCAAAAGTAAAAGTTTTTCTACTCCCTCCGTCCCAAAATAAGTGTCTCAACTTTGTACTAACTTTAGTACAAAGTTGTACTAAGCTTGAGACACTTATTTTGGGACGGAGGGAGTATGATTTAAGACATTACTTCTGGGATGACCCACATCTTTATAAAGAAGGAGTAGATGGTGTTATTAGACATTGTGTACCTGAGCATGAACAGGAACAGATCCTACGCAAGTGTCACTCCGAGGCTTACAGAGGGCACCACGCTGGAGATAGAACTGCACACAAGGTATTGCAATCCAGTTTTTATTGGCCTACTCTCTTCAAGGATGCCCGTAAGTTTGTCTTATCTTGTGATGAATGTCAAAGAATTGGTAATATTAGTAGACGTCAAGAAATGCCTATGAATTATTCACTTGTTATTGAACCATTTGATGTTTGGGGCTTTGATTATATGGGACCATTTCACTGCCTCTAATGGATATACACATATTTTAGTTGCTTTGTTGATCACGTTACTAAGTGGGTATAATCTATTCCAACTAGTAGTGCTGATCATAACACCTCTATTAAGATGCTTAAAGAAGTTATTTTTCCGAGGTTTGGAGTCCCTAGATATTTAATGACTGATGGTGGTTCACATTTTATTCATGGTGCCTTCCGTAAAATGCTTGCCAAATATGATGTTAATCATAGAATTGCATCTCCTTATCACCCACAGTCTAGTGGTCAAGAAGAATTGAGTAATAGAGAGCTCAAGTTAATTTTGCAAAACACTGTTAATAGATCTAGAAAGAATTGGTCTAAGAAACTTGATGATGCATTATGGGCCTATATAACTGCATATAAAAATCCTATGGGTATGTCTCCGTATAAAATGGTTTATGGAAAAGCATGTCATTTACCTCTCGAACTAGAACATAAGGCATATTGGGCTATTAAAGAACTCAATTATGATTTCAAACTTGCCGGTGAGAAGAGGTTATTTGACATTAGCTCACTTGATGAATGGAGAACCCAAGCCTATGAGAATGTCAAGTTGTTTAAAGAAAAAGTTAAAAGATGGCATGACAAAAGGTACAGAAGCGTGAGTTCAATGTAGGTGATCATGTATTGCTATACAACTCTCGTTTAAGATTTTTTGCAGGAAAACTTCTCTCTAAATGGGAAGGTCCTTACATTATCGAGGAGGTCAATCGTTCCGGTGCCATAAAAATCAACAACTTTGAAGGCACAAATCCGAAGGTGGTAAACGGTCAAAGAATCAAACATTATATCTCAGGTAACCCTATAAATGTTGAAACTAATATTATTGAAACCGTAACCCCGGAGGAATACATAAGTGACACTTTCCGAGCGTTTGAGACTCGAAAAGTAATAGGTATTAGTGCGGTAAGTAAACCGACTCCAAAACAGTTCTAATGGCAAATTTTCTCCATTTTGGAATATTTAGAAAAATAAGAAAATAAGAAGCAGTCCGGGAAGGACACGAGGCCTCCACGAGGGTGGAGGGCGCGCCCCCCTGCCTCATGGGCACCTCGTGTGCTCTCCGGACTCTGTTTTCTTGCACGATACTTCTTTTGGTCGGTAAAAATTCATTATATAATCTCCCGAAGGTTTTGACTCTCGTATCACACAATTATCCTCTGTTCTTTTTTCGAGCTCTTTTCTGTCAGGGTTGTCAAAGCCAGGCATCATGTCATCCCCCTCCTCCAACAATGGTGACAACGATGCTTGGCTAATGAATATAGAGCTGAAGAGGGAAGAACCGATGGAGATCAACAAGGATGAAGGGATCAAGAAGGCCACGGAGGACCAAGCTCCGGCAGCAGAAGACATCCTTCAACTTGATGACAATCTTCTTACCCCAACTGAGATCAAAGCTTTCAAGATGATTGAGTTAGCTCGTATACAAAACAAGTATCTCACACGTGAAAATATTTTGTTGAAGGAGCATATCATCGCACTCAAGGGCATCATCCGCAAGTTGGAGGACCTCTTACGTTCGATGTGCGACTATCCATCATCACCTCCATCTTCTTCACCAAGAAAGGAAATATAATCACATGGGTATAGGCACTCCCCTTGGCAACTGCCAAGCTTGGGGGAGGTGCCCCGGTATCATATCATCATCACACTCCTATCTTTACCGTTTTTCTTAGTTCGATACTTTTAGTAATATCTTGATCTAGTAGAATAAAGTTTTTAGTATGATCTAGTTTTTAGTTTTGCTTTATGATCCCTCTATGTAATCGAGTCCATGAGCTATATAATAAAGATTAGCGTTGAGTCAAGGGCTTGATTATATTGCCATGATCTTGAGGGAATAAAAGAAAAGAGAAAGAAATAAAAAGAAACAAAGAGATCATATTGATCTTATGGAGAGTAATGACTTCACATATAAAGAGTATGATGATTAAAAGTTGTTGAGAGTTGACAAACATAGTTTTGGTCATTGTTGCAATTAATAGGAAGTAATAAAGAAAGAGACGTTTCACATATAAATATACTATCTTGGACATCTTTTATGATTGTGAGCACTCATTAAAATATGACATGCTAAAGAGTTCATGTTGGACAAGGAAGACAAGGTAATGGATTATGTTTTCTTATATCTAAAATAAAATATATTGTTATGGATCATCCAACATGTTGAGCTTCCCTTTCTCCCTCATGCTAGCCAAATTCTTTGCACCAAGTAGAGATACTACTTGTGCTTCCAAATATGCTTAAACCTAGTTTTGCCATGAGAGTCCACCATATCTACCTATGGATTGAGTAAGATCCTTCAAGTAAGTTGTCATCGGTGCAAGCAATAAAAATTGGTCTCTAAATATGTATGATTGATTAGTGTGGAGGAAATAAGCTTTATACGATCTTGTGATGTGGAAGAAATAAAAGCGATGGACTGCATAATAAAGGTCCATATCACAAGTGGCAATATAAAGTGACGTTCTTTCGCATTAAGATTTTGTGCATCCAACCCTGAAAGCGCATGACAACCTTTGCTTCCCTCTGCGAAGGGCCTATCTTTTACTTTTATCTTTTCTTTTTACATTTTATCCTTTGGCAAGCACATTGTGTTGGAAAGATCCTGATATATATATATCCAATTGGATGTAAGTTAGCATGAACTATTATTGTTGACATTACCCTTGAGGTAAAAGGTTGGGAAGCGAAACTATAAGCCCCTATATTTCTCTGTGTCCGATTAAAACTCCGTAACCACAAGTATTGCATGAGTGTTAGCAATTGTGAAATACTAAATGATAGTTGAGTATGTGGACTTGCTGAAAAGCTCTTATCTTGACTCTTTCTGATGTTATGATAAATTGCAATTGCTTCAATGACTGAGATTATAGTTTGTTAGTTCCCAACGAAGTTTCTGATTCATACTTTGCATTGTGAATAGATTATTACTTGAGCATAAGAAATCATATGACAATATCCATATATGTTGCAGTTATAAGAATGATCATGATGCCCTCATGTCCGTATTTTATTTTATCGACACCTCTATCTCTAAACATGTGGACATATTTATCGTTATCGGCTTCCGCTTGAGGACAAGCAAGGTCTAAGCTTGGGGGAGTTGATACGTCCATTTTGCATCATGCTTTTATATTGATATTTATTGCATTATGGGCTGTTATTACACATTATGTCACAATACTTATGCCTATTCTCTCTTATTATAAAAGGATTACATAAATAGGGAGAATGCCAAATTTGGAATTACAGGCTGGAAAAGGAGCAAATATTAGAGACCTATTCTGCACAACTCCAAAAGTCCTGAAACTCCACGGAAGTTATTTTTGGAAATAATAAAAAATACTGAGCGAACAAAATACCAGAGGGGGCACACACCTTGGCCACAAGGGTGGGGGGTGCGCCCTACCCCCCCCCCCCTGGGCGCGCCCCCTGCCTCGTGGGACCCCTGGTGGCCCTCCGGTGCCCATCTTCTGCTATATGAAGTCTTTCGTCCGAGAAAAAAATCATAAGCAAGCTTTCGGGACGAGACTCCGCCGCCACGACGCGAAACCTTGGCGGAACCAATCTAGGGCTCTGCCAGAGCTGTTCTGTCGGGGACACTTCCCTTCGGGAGGGGGAAATCATCTCCATCGTCATCACCAACGCTCCTTTCATCGGGAGGGGGCCAATCTCCATCAACATCTTCACCAGCACCATCTCCTCTTAAACCCTAGTTCATCTCTTGTATCCAATTCTTGTCTCTAAGTCTGAGATTGGTACTTGTAGGTTGCTAGTAGTGTAGATTACTCCTTGTAGTTGATGCTAGTTGGTTTATTTGGTGGAAGATCATATGTTCAGATCCATTATGCATATTAATACCCCTTTGATTATGAACATGAATATGCTTTGTGAGTAGTTACGTTTGTTCCTGAGGACATGTGAGAAGTCTTGCTATTAGTAGTCATGTGAATTTGGTATTAGATTCGATATTTTGATGAGATGTATGTTGTCTCTCCTCTAGTGATGTTATGTGAACATCGACTACATGACACTTCACCATTATTTGGGCCTAGAGGAAGGCATTGGGAAGTAATAAGTAGATGATGGGTTGCTAGAGTGACAGAATCTTAAACCCTAGTTTACGCGTTGCTTCGCAAGGGGCTGATTTGGATCCATGTGTTTCATGCTATGGTTAGGTTTACCTTAATACTTCTTTTGTAGTTGCGGATGCTTGCATTAGGAGTTAATCATAAGTGGGATGCTTGTCCAAGTAAGGACAGCACCCAAGCACCGGTCCACACACATATCAAATTATCAAAGTACCTTAGACGAATAATTTGAACGTGATGAAAACTAGCTTGACGATAATTCCCATGTGTCCTCGGGAGCGTTTTCCTTCATATAAGAAATTGTCCAAGCTTGTCCTTTGCTACAAAAAGGATTGGGCCGTCTTGCTGCACTTTATTTACACTTTTTACCTGTTACTCGTTACAAATTACCTTATCACAAAACTGTCTGTTATCGATAATTTCAGTGCTTGCAGAGAATACCTTGCTAAAAACCGCCTATCATTTCCTTCTGCTCCTCGTTGGGTTCGACACTCTTACTTATCGAAAGGACTACGATAGATCCCCTATACTTGTGGGTCATCATACCTCCATAGAGAGGGCCCGAACCTGGGTAAACATCGTGTCCCTTGTCTCCTGTAACCATCGACCTTAGATGCACAGTTCGGGACCCCCTACCCGAGATCCGCCGGTTTTGACACCGACAGGGTCGTCGCTTCTCCCCGCGCTGCCGGGTGCGGGATCTACAACAGGCGTCGCCCGGCTGGCGAAACCTCATCTTCTTAACCTTTGGGGTCAGCCGACTCCATTTTCCTCGAGGGCGTCGCGTCGCGCTCACGGATTTGAGCAGAGTAACGAATGACGAGCCTAGTTGTAGTGCGAGTGAAGAAGAAGGGGAGCTAGGGTTTTTCTGTAGTAGTGAGGAAGAAGGGGAGCTGGGGTTTTCTGTAGGAGTGAGGTGAGGAATTTGAGGGTACCAGTGGAGCAAGCTGACGTGAGGTGGGTGGGAGTGAGGAGGAAGAAGAGCACCCATGTTTTGGGGGGGGGGGGGCGGTGTGCTGGGTGTGGGTAGCGCCTCTCATTAAGTAAATATATGGGATTTTGAATTGATTTTATTATTTACTAGGGTGGATGGGCTGTTTTGTCTTGGGCCCAGAGAAACAATTACTACTAGTACAGTGGAGACACTCTGACTACGGAAAAACAATTACAACTAGTACAGTGGATACACTACCGCTTCTGGCTCCTCCTAGGTCATCGAAACGTCTCCCTCTACTGAATGACTTTTTACTCTTGTTCACCGACATGCGGGCCATGCCGCGCGCGGGCCCAATTTCCATCCACCAAATTAGAAGGTAGTATGCAGGCGGAGAGTCACCCCGGTCGTAGCGTGGAAGTAACGAGCCGTCATATCACAAAACCCTACCTTCCCACAGTCTAAGTTTGACGGACGAAGCAACCATCATTTCACTCTTCGCTGAATCCCCTTCTCCCTCACCATCTTCAAGAAAGCCAACACTCGCATCTGCCATTGTTCTTCTCTCCCAACGAAGGGAAGGTAAGCGGATCCGTGATATTGGTATATCTTCGTTCAGAGAAAAAAAGGAACTTTTGCAAAGCAGTAACCGATCCTCACTCTCTTTTTTACTTCATTGTCATTGCGATTGTGTTTTCCTTTCAGTGGTCTCCTAGTATTAAATCGACTTCATGATGGACCAAGGAGAACCAGGCAAAGATCTGCCGATATTGGAGGAGACGCTGGAGGCTGATCCCCACGAGACAGAGAGCTCTAAGAAGATGGAGGCAGCCACCGAGCCGACCCTAGATACGATCACTGCCACTACTGAGATGGTCAATGCCCCGTTTGAGGTTACAGTCCCCGTGGCACTGCAGGAGCAGTTTTCCCCCTTTGGGGATGTGTACCCCCAATTTGAGCTACCCAAGGTGATTTTCTTCTTTGCCGATCTCAATTGTGGTTTTTCATCTAAGTAAGTGGTGATGAATAATGCAGAATTTTATTAGCTTTGATGCCATGCTATACATAGTGGTTTAAATAACTTGTGTTTCTTATACTAGAAAGTAATTCGGAATTTGTTTCTGTTTCAATTAGAGCCCTGATGCAAACAAGGATTGTGTGGTTGTACATGTCACTCACTATGAGGCGGATGACCTGAATATACACACTGCGAAAACAGAGTTCTTAGGCTGTTGGATCCTGGAAGCCATTTGCGCTTATACTGATGTCGAGTTGTATTCCAACCTCACTGTTGTCAGGCGTGTGGTCCAGGGTGTACTGAAGCACAAGAAGTTCAAAGCTACTCCTTCGTTTGTGAGGCATACTGTTCTTTTCAAGCTTACACAGGAAGATGATGTGGCATGCCTCCACAAACAAGTTTATGAGTGGCAAGGCCACAAGGTTATCTTCATGAAGGTTCACAGGATTGAGCTGCTGCCGGACGTCCTCGATGATGTTCATGGCAAGGTTCGTCTTGTGTCCAGCCCAAATTAGATCGGGGCATGAAATAGTTGCCCCAGCTAGTGTTTAATACTAGTTTGGATTGTGTCTACTTATCCGAACCTTGCCTATTATCGAGCCCTCTGGGGATAGTACTCTGTTTGAACCCGTCTATGGGAACTCCGGCTACTTTTGTGTGCCCGTGAATCATGTGAGAACCATCGTAATTGTTGCCGAAACAGATGCGTCCTCACTAGTTTTTTCATGAATATGGCATGGTAAGACGTAAGTTGTCACGGTTTATCATACGAGCAGTGTGTGTTTGATGAAATAGAGTATTCGTTTGAGAAATGTGCGCTGACGTATACATAAGTACCTGTAAACACTGTTGGTGCTACCCCATTTGTTAGCAGTTGTGCAAAACACGGCACGTTGGCTCAGCTCGCTTCAACACTAGGCTATCGACCAACTAACAATCAATAATCTACTGTCTGACATATAAGCAACTACGTATCTTGTTATGGTGGTTCATGCAGTTAACTGAGGCCACAATGTAAATTCCAAACGTTCACACGCTAGTCCAGCGTTCATGTGGAACACTCACATTAAACTCGACTTCATAAAAAACTTGAAAAGCATAAGTTAAGCAATTTTATACATCGCAATGATTCATAGAACATAACAAACATATAACTAGTTCACAGCAAAAGACAAAGTTGTGAGAAGGTTTACAAATCAGGAAAAATCAAGCAAGGCTTCTCTGAGCAAAGGGCCTCCCTAAGCGGGGCTTAAATTTCCTGGAGTTCACCCTGGTTTTTCCTGGAGTTCACTCTAGAATGCTGAACTGAACCATGTAGTGTACTGAACAACTGAAATTCTTGTGCATTCCACTAAATTTAAGCACCGCTATTTGCAGAAATAAGCAGACCACAATGCCTCTTGTCCGCGCACCTGTCCCAAAAACCTCCGTGCAGCCGTGCCATCTAGTCCTCGGTCCATGGATGAACTGGAAGAAAGTGCATTCCGGACTAGGATGCGATTGTTTTAAGCTCGTCCACACCTTTGCAATCGAGGAAGTAAAACGTATGAATCAGCTTCTTTTAGATTGTGTTGGTCATTCTACCTAGTTAGAACCAATGTAGGAATACCTGGAACACTGGTGGTTAGAGGAAGGCAACTAGGAATAGCCATCTCATTTTGTGCAGTTGTACTAAAACTGAGGTGTGTACTTTTGATTGCGCATATAGAAACGGTGTGGAGATAGACATCCCTGTTTATGCAAATACGAAATAGGGTTATTTAAACAGTGACAGATATTTGCAGTGGCGTATGATTAACAGAAGCATCTATAGTGTTATAATTGGCACTAGACTGACAGTATGAAAGTGCCCTTAAGTAAGTAGCATCACATCACATCAACACTGCCACTAAATGAACATGTGGAACAGTAGCATTAGTATTACTGTCATGAGAGTAGCACATGGTCAGTAAATGTGCAATCAAATTTGTGCAGTTCCACTGGGATGAAGCAATGTTAGCGGTGTGAGATTTACGTGTAACTGCAACAATACAATTCATGGGAAATAAAGCAAGACTGAAGCACTTCATAAAATGGTGGTGGCATTGCTTCAATTTATCGACGGCACTAGACCATTACTTATAGTGAAATTAGGTGGCATTGCTTAATTCTTCATGTGATTTTACATTAATGGTAGCGATATGGGTGTAGGGACAGCAGGGGCATAAAGTGGTGAGGCAGATGTGGTTGCCGAGAGCGGCAAACACTCAGGCAGCATGTCTGCATTTGTCCCATTTTTTATCTCCTCGGCGACATTTTCCTATGTGAGCACAGGAAATCTAGACCTGCTCATTCTCATTTGCGTTGTCCCCCAACACCCCTCACTTTCTTTCCTTTTTCAACCAAGAGACAGGTCCACTTCCCCCCACCCTTCGCCATCTACCATGCTTTCTTCGCATGTTCAATCAAATAGACCGGTTGGGTAGCCAGTATCTACTACTTTCCCCCGTTTCCTCTTAGAACCAAGTCCTAGATTCATGCTACAGCTTTCCCACTTTCTTCCCTGTTTGAACCAACTCTTAGATTCGACTGTATGAACTACCTTTACCTCTAATAATAGTAAAAGTCTAGGTGGCTTTGGAACAGCCGACGGAAGTATAAGAAGATCCACACGGAGCCACGTGGGGAGCTGGGGCAGTAGAGCAAGGCAGGTTTCAAAGGAATATATACCTGATGGTCGTCGGCATGTGGCAAAGACGGTGTTGGCAGGCCGCATCTTGGACACAATACCGCAGGGAGGAAGAAGGGGTCGGAGGCCCTCCCGAGCCGGCGCTCTCTCGGAGAGAATGGCACAACCGCCGATTGGGACGCGCGGGCAGCCGTTGGTCTCCTCCCTCGCTGCCGATGACAGCATGAACGATGCACCTACACCCCTGCCCCGGTCGAGATGGTCCGGCCGGATTTGTGACCAGCCGTGAGCAAAGAGAGAGTGTGGCCACTAATGTCTTGCTTAGATCTAGAGTGAAAGAGAGGAACCCTAGTAAAGCAAGTGCTCAGGCTCCTGCTTATATATATATATATATATATATATATATATATATATATATATATAGTGGAGTGATTTTGTTGTACCAGCTTCAAAAAAATGTGCTCCTACGTGTACCTGCAAGTGGGTGTGAGAGAACTAGTGCGCGCGTGCACCGCTTCTTTTCGTGAGAGTACAATATACTATTCCCAAAGAACGTTTGCCACAAGAGTAATAGTATAAGTGTGTGACGTGTGAGCTAAAATAAAAGGTGTGTGGCGTCTTTTGTTTTTTAGAAGTTCTGAGGGTAGGGTGTGAAGAGCACATATGTGCGTGACGTCTACCTGCAGATAGACGGTGGGTGCAAGAGGACTCGGGAGAGTCATGACTCGTGAGGGTGCGTGTGTGCGTGAGAGAAAGGGGGCACGTATCAATGCAATGCATGTGTCCGTAAATCATTTCCGACAAACATTCTCCACAAGCTGTTTCCTGACGAACGCCGTAAGAACCGTTAGATCGGCATCCGGCAGTGTCAGTTTTGCCATGTCACTTAATAGGGCAGCCACTCCTCCTACACACAAATCTTCCACGTGAGTGTTAGCAACTGCCGTATGCTCCTCCCCCCGTTCCAAAATGTAGTCCATATAGCTTATTGAAAATTCGAACATCGCAAACTTTTGCCGAGTTTTCGTGTACCAAAATGCACATATAGAATACCCAGTATATATCATTTCATTCATCTTCGAGAGGTAACTATAAAGATGGGGGAGGAGTCTACAAAGAAAGACCGTCGTATCACCTGCAGCAATTTCAACCATCCTTTGGTGTGGAGGAATATCATAGGAACTCTATATGATATGATTTTTATAGGATTTTTTGTTTAGAGCCAATTGGTTCATAGGAATAGATTAATATACTCCACATTTCAAAGGAAATAAACATGATATCATTTTTATAGCTTTAGAGCCACTTGGTTCATATGAATGGATTCCTATACTCCCATAATTTCAAAGGAAAATAAACATTAGCATATATTCAATAGAAAAGTTCCTATGATGTGAACCAAATGACATCTCTTTTCTAATCCCTCCTCATAGGAATTGAGATACATGTCATCTCTAGATTCAATAGAGAAGTTCCTGTGATGTGAACCAAATGACATCTCTTTTCCAATCCCTACTCATGGGAATTGAGATACATGTCATCTCTTTTCCTACAACTTCCATGTATACATCTTCTATTCCTAAATAGCTAGTACAACCCACTAGTAGCTTTTTTCCTAGACATGCAACACAAGAACACGTCATGCATGCAAGTCATAAATCACATTGTTTTTTCTACTCTATGCATGCAAGCACCACATCATCAATTCATGCATGTTACTCATAAGTTATTTCTTGCATTATATATTGCATTGACAATGTATGTGCTGGTCACGAGCACACATATGTAGTTCACATTCACATTTTTGTTAGAAATGTCATTCTTTTAACTGCAATTCATTTTTTTTCTCTTTGTACTCCATCCGTCTAGATGTGTAAGTCATCTTCCGAAAACCAAATAATCCCAAAACGCTTTGGCACGGTACATTAATTCCCTCCTCGTTTCTTGTTTCGTGACATATCAACCAATAAGAGATGTGGGCCGTGCATGCTTTCCCAAAACACAAGCACTTCTCCTTTGTTCTAGAATCTTCCGTATCATAATTGCCCAAACTTTTTTTTCTAAATGAATTGCCATTATTTGTTTTTGACTTTATGCTTTACAATGCAAAATCCCATGAATCTTAACCTTTTTATAAAACTAATTGATTTTGAATGAGATTAACTATAAGAACTAAACGAACATGTACATCATGCATATATGACTCAAAGCTTTACATGCTATAGTGTGTATTTATTCATAATTTGGTTTCCAAATCTCATGCGTTCAATGCATGTGTACCTTACTAGTTTTAGATAGAGTAGAAAATTTCACGCGGCCGCGGGTATATCAAAATGCAGGGCCCATGCATCATTGCCTTTCGGTCAAACCTACGACCACAATTTTTTGTACGTATATCTCCACTGGTTCCCGAACCCAAAATGCTGCCTCGTTCACGTAAAACCAAGCGGCCCGCACATATTAAGGTGTCGAATCGAACTCAATCCCTCTCCCATTTACTACGACGTGGCCCCGCATGCCATAGTACTCCTACAAACCCTACCGCCGCATGCATCATCGGTTTTCTTCAAGAGGACGAGGGAGAAGCGGATTTGTAGTGGAGGCGCTTTTAAAAAAATGGAATTGTAGTTGAGGCCCCTACCCTAGGGTGCTCTAGGTAGCTGCCGCACACATCATTGGTTTGCTCTTTTCTTTATGCTCTTGCGCCCTAGAGTGAAATGATGGTTGCTTCGTTCGTCCATCTTAATGCGGGAAAGGTGGGGCTTTGTGATTTGACCCCTCATCGCTCATTTACTACTACCGCGGCGCTAGGACCGGGGTGCCTCCAAGTCCAACCGCTGCTCCGAACTGTAATTTGGTGCATCGCACGTGGAACAAGACGATGGATGAGCCACATGTCGGCCAAAGGGGTCTTGTTAAGTGTGTCACCATTTCGTGTGCAGACTAACCCTGCTTGAGGCCTCATTCGGTTTGGAGGGTTTTCGTAGGAATAACATAGGAACAAGGACTCCGGAGGAAAATTTCCTATATATGCATTTGGTTTATAGGAAATGCGTATAGGAATTTCATAGGAATACTACTCATTTCACATGTTTTTGGAGGAAACTACACATCCACTCAAAGCTCATTTTGCACGTAGGAACGAGGCAAGTCAATTCCTTAGGATGGCAAGTGTCATCCTATCAAATTCCTATACTACTCCTAATTCCTACGTTCTGATTTCCTCCAAACCGAATGAGCCCTGAGTTGCTACGCCAACACGACAGGAGCAGCCTACCACTTGGTTTTGCTCCTTGGTGAATCCCGACTATATTGATCTAAAAAGATACGTACTGTACTGCCCTCTCAGTCTCGGTTTATAGTGCGCACACTGATGACCCACAAGTACAGGGGATCTATCGTAGTCCTTTCGATAAGTAAGAGTGTCGAACCCAAGGAGGAGCAGAAGGAAATGATAAGCGGTTTTCAGCAAGGTATTCTCTGCAAGTACTGAATAAGTGGTAACAGATAGTTTTGTGATAAGATAATTTGCAACGAGCAACAAGTAACAAAAGTAAATAAAGTGCAGCAAGGTGGCCAATCCTTTTTGTAGCCAAGGACAAGCCTGGACAAACTATTATATAAGGAAAAGCGCTCCCGAGGACACATGGGAATATCGTCAAGCTAGTTTTCATCACGTTCATATGATTCGCGTTCAGTACTTTGATAATTTGATATGTGGGTGGACCGGTGCTTGGGTGCTGTTCTTACTTGAACAAGCATCCCACTTATGATTAACCTCTATTGCAAGCATCTGTAACTACAAAAAAAGTATTAAGGTAAACCTAACCATAGCATGAAACATATGGATCCAAATCAGCCCTTACGAAACAACGCATAAACTAGGGTTTAAGCTTACATCACTCTAGCAACCCATCATCTACTTATTACTTCCCAATGCCTTCCTCTAGGCCCAAATAATGGTGAAATGTTATGTATTCGACGTTCACATAACACCACTAGAGGCTAGACAACATACATCTCATCAAAATATCGAACGAATACCAAATTCACATGACTACTAATAGCAAGACTTCTCCCTTGTCCTCGGGAACAAAGCGTAACTACTCACAAAGCATATTCATGTTCATAATCGGAGGGGTATTAATATGCATAAAGGATCTGAACATATGATCTTCCACCAAATAAACCAACTAGCATCAACTACAAGGAGTAATCAACACTCACGGCAACCTACTAGTACCAATCCGGACTTGAAGACAAGAATTGGATACAAGAGATGAACTAGGGTTTTGAGAGGAGATGGTCTTTGGTGAAGATGTTGATGGAGATTGCCCTCTCCCGATGAGAGGAGGCGTTGGTGATGACGATGGCGATGATTTCCCCTCCGGAGAAAGTATCCCAATGAGCAATTTGTGCCGGAGCCCTAGATTGGTTCCGCCAAGGTTCCGCCTCGTGGCGGCGGAGTTTCATCCCGAAAGGTTGCTTATGATTTTTTCCTCGACGGAAGACTTCATATAGCAGAAGATGGGCATCGGAGAGCCAACAGGCGGCCCACGAGGTAGGGGGCGCGCCCCCACCCTCGTGGACAGGTGGGGCCCCCTCTAGTGAACTTCTTCCGCTGGATATTTTTTATTATTTCAAAAAATTACTTTCGTGGAGTTTCAGGACTTTTGGAGTTGTGAAGAATAGGTCTCTAATATTTGCTCCTTTTCCAGCCCAGAATTCTAGCTGCCGGCATTCTCCCTCCTTATGTAAACCTTGTAAAATAAGAGAGAATAGGCATAAGTATTGTGACATAACATGTAATAACAGCCCATAATGCAATAAATATCGATATAAAAGCATGATGCAAAATGGACGTATCGCGCACGTAGTTCTCGATCATCCATTTGACTAACTAAATATGAGTTACTATGTCACATAAAGTATATCATTTGATTCTTAAGCGGATGTAGTTTCTAAACGTATACTGTTCATCACATATATAGCCAGTTAAAAGTATATCATTTGATTCTTAAGCGGACGAAGCTCGGGGTATCACCCCCATAGTATCCCCGAACCAAGATCTGGAGCAGGCTGTTCTTCCTAAGGACGGAGGGATGGACCCCGACCCCCAGGTCGCACACTCATTGGTGGTGGAGCCAAACACGGGTCTTACCTCTGCGATGGCCCGTGATTGCGAACCCCCGGATTCGTATCCGGACGTTGGTTCTAGTCCGCGCACTCCCGAGCCCGTCAGGCCAGGATGGGCTCCGGTAATGGAGTTCACCACTGCAGATATCTTCCAGCACTCGCCCTTTGGCGACGTGCTGGACTCATTGAATTCTCTCACTTTGTCAGGAGGCTCTTCGCCAAACTATGTCCGGCTCGAGTGGGAGGCAGGCGACAAAGGAATTCGTTGCCCACCCACCACCCACTTCATTGCCACGGTCGTTGATTTAACCGAGGTACTGAACTTCGACTCCGAAGACATCGATGGTATGGACGACGATGCAGGAGAAGAACATGAACCACCGCTCACTGGGCGATGGACAGCCACCTCTTCTTATGATATATATATGGTGGACACTCCGAAGGAAACAAATGGCGATGAGGCAACGGAGGATAAAACCTCGGGAAAAAAGCAAAGAATGGGCGTCGTCGGCGCCACTCCAAGCCCCGCCACAGCAATACCGGCCCAGGAGACGAAAACAATCCGAATGGTGCCGAAGAAGAATACAACCCTGATCAGCCCGTCTTCGAGCAGGCCGAACAGGAGGATGAGCAGGTCAGCCCAGAAGAATAGGCGACGGACGAATACCCAGCGGAGGACAGCTGCATGCCCCCCTCCGAAGACGAGATTAGCCTCGGCGACGACGAGTTCGGCGTGCCTGAGGATCCCGTAGAGTAGGAGCGCTTCAAGCTTCGGCTTATAGCCACTTTGAGGAGCCTGAAAAAGCGGCGGCAACTCCAAGCTGATCAAGACCTGCTCACGAGACAAATGGATCTGAAGTCACGGCAGCCGAGGAATACGGACTCGAGCACCATGCGGCTGACGGCCACCTCGTGGCGGGATAAACGGCATACCAGTCCGCATACCAGCCAACACCCCACGCCAACATATTACAGCCGGGGCAACAAATCGGGACAGCCAAGATCGATCTACGGATCGCGTAGCGCGCTTGGTGCTGACGAGGACCGTCACGCGGACACACCTTCAACAAGTCCGGCCGGGCGAATATAGCCACCGAGCAATTCGACTTGCGTAGCCACATAGCCCAACGCAGGCGCGCGCACCCTCTACGCTTCAGCGGCGAAGTAATGGATCATGAATTCCCGGAAGGGTTCAAACCCGTAAACATCGAATCATACGATGGCACAATGACCCAGCGGTATGGATTGAATATTTTCTTCTCCACATTCACATGGCCCGCGGAGACGATCTGCACGCCATCAAGTATCTTCCCCTTAAGCTCAAAGGACCAGCCCGGCACTGGCTAAACAGCCTGCCAACAAATTCCATTGGCAGCTGGGAAAACTTGAAAGACACATTCCTCGACAACTTCCAGGGCACATATGTGTGACCACCTGACGCCGATGACTTGAGCCACATTACCCAACAGCCCGGAGAGTCAGCCAGGAAATTCTGGACTAGGTTCCTAACTAAAAAGGACCAAATAGTTCATTGTCCGGACGCCGAAGCCCTGGTGGCTTTTAAGCATAATATCCGTGATGAGTGGCTCGCTCGACACCTCGGCCAGGAAAAACCAAAGTCCATGGCAGCTCTCACAACACTAATGACCCGCTTTTGCGAGGGCGAGGACAGTTGGTTGGCTCGCAGCAGCATACGCCACATTCTGGCAATTCAGATGGTCGCGACAATAACGGCGAGCCACGGCATAACAGACATAAGAGACGGAACAACGGCGACAACACTGAAGACACGGCAGTCAACGCCGGATTCAGCGGATCCAAGCCGGTCGATTGGAAGAAGTCGTCAAAAGAAATAATCGAGGGACCGTCCGATCTGGACCGCATCTTTGGGCGCTCGTGCCAAATTCATGGCACCCGGACAAGCCAACCAACCACACCAATAGAGATTGCTGGGTATTCAAACAGTCGGCAAGATAAACTCGAAGACAAGGACAAGGGCTGCACAATGGCGATGACGAGGAGCCCCGACGTCCGAACACGAGGGGCGAAGAAATCCCCGGTGAAAGCGGTCAACATGATCTACGCCACGCACATCCCCAAGCGGGAGCAGGCGGGCACTAAGGTGCGTCTATGCGATGGAGCGCCGCCCCAAATTCAACCCATGGTAAGCTTGTCCGATCACCTTTGATCGTAGGGATCACCCTACTAGCATCCGTCACGGCGGCTCGGCCGCATTGGTCCTAGACCCAATCATTGAAAGATTCCACCTCACGTGCGTCCTTATGGACGGTGGCGGCAACTTTGAACACCTTTACCGGGACACGGTCGCCAAAATGGGCATTGACCCTTCAAGGATCAAGCCCACTAAAACCACCTTTAAAGGTGTAATTCCTGGAGTAGAGGCCCGGCATGCGGGCTCTATAACATTGGAAGTGGTCTTGGATCTCCGGATAACTTCCGAGCGAAGAGTTAATCTTCGATATCGTCCCTTTCCGCAGTGGTTACCATGCACTGCTCGGACGAACCGCATTTGCTAGATTCAATGTGGTAATACACTACGCATATCTCAAGCTCAAGATGCCAGGACCACGCGGGGTCATAACGGTGAACGGAAATATGGACCGCTCTCTACGAACATAAGAACATACCGCAGCCCTTGCGGCGGAAGTACAATGCGGCCTTCTCCGACAAACCAATCCGGCGACAACAACCCGAGCACGATCAAGCGAGTCCGGAGCACCCATAGCAGGATCATCGAGCACGCCAAGAGCGCGACTAGCAGTCCGGCCTCCGCTTAAGCCCCATCAAAGCAGCATTCGTGCCACGCGCACACAATTACGCACTTAAAATACCATGGGCATAGGCGGAGGCACATCAACGACTCAGTCAATAGTGCGGGTAACCGCCAAATACTTTCATACTCTTTCCCTCCTACCTTTCAAGACACTGCGTTGGCGCAGCATCCTCAAAAGAGCCGAATTGCCGGACTTATAGGTGAGAGACATCCAAGGAGGCAACAGACGTTGTGCACAGAAGGAAATACCCATGCGGAATCTATTTACGGTCATTATACCTGCTTTATCTATCTGAACACAGCCTGCCTCTGGATAGGACATGTCAAATAGTCATATTTTATCTCTGCTTAACGCATCCATTGTAAACATACGCTTAAACGTATTTTTCTTCATGGGAGATTATATATAGCGTCAGCTTATTATTCTTATTTGAGCATTTTTCTCTTATAAATGTTTATTTGATATTGCATCCGTACACCTTGGTGCGGCCAGTTTTGCCAGGGGCTTCTCATGGCGCCCCGTAATATGGCAAATAAAGTCCGAACACTTTCAATTGTGCGGCACCCCGAACTTATAGCACTATATGCATCAGCTCCGAATCATGTCTTGGGTCTACAGTTGGGATAGCCCGACTCCCTTGTTTTGGTGCCTTACGTTCCGTTATATCGGCTAAGGTAGTGCAAGGAGAACTCTGCGATTGTGTCCCGTTTCTTCGGACGAGCACCTCGATGAAAGCCAAAAACTGACCGGCATGATGTGGCGAGAGCTGGTCGCTGTTCGAGAGGTCCTAAAATCCTTAAAGATTTTCTGCTTTAGGCGATAAATCGGCTTCGTCCGACCTAGGCGTGTATAGCGCCCCGATTCGGCCTTCCGGATTCTAGGGGCTTTGCCGAAATTTAAAATTGTAGACTTCTATGGCTAAGTGAAAGATATAAAGCCGCATAGTCCGATTACTTCGCTGCGCCGGACACCTCCTTAAGGGACCAAATATTTGGATAAAGAGTGTCCGGGTTTTCCACGAACACCCCAGTACTAGTTACGTGGGGGAGGAAGCTGACGACTGGCCTACTTTCAGCATTTTATAAACAGCCGCACAGAAGGTAACATTTTAAATAACAAAAGCGCTACATATCGCAAGTAACTTCGTCTTTAATTACAAACATGACAGAAGTGAATTCATTCCAAAATGGCGTCCTTGGTACACTCATCGGCGACAAGACAAGCACCCTTCATCATGCCATCGTAGTACATCTCGGGATGGCGATGCGCCTTGCCCTCCGACGGCCCGTCCTTGACCAGCTTATCCGCATCCAGCTTGCCCCAATGCACCTTGACGTGGGCAAAGGCTCGGCGGGCACCTTCGACACAAACGGATCGCTTGATCACTTCAAGCCACGGGCAGGCATCCACCATCCGGCAATCGGGCCAAAGTAGCTCTTTGGGCGAGGAGCTCACCGGGCCACATCCCGACTATGAAGTCCTTCATAGCCACTTGGCCGCCCTATGGAGTTCGATCAACTGCCCAGTTGGTCGCTCGAGGCATCGGATGGTCAGCCCGACATCTTTGGGACCCGAACAGCTTCTCCGTTGAGCTCCCCTCCACAGAGTGCAGCAGAACTCCGCAGCGTCTGAGACGCTGCATGGCAGATCTGCAAATGCCCCTGGAGAGCTCCGTATTTGAGTAAGTAAAAGAAACGCCTCCTCCACATGTTTTCTTTGCATAAAGAATTTCTTACCCACTGCTATCTTTTTGGCCTCCTGGATCTCCTGCTGCGCTTTCTCTGCTTCGGCCTTGGCATCTTTCAAATTTACAAGGGCCTTCGCAAGCTCGGCCTCCTTCATCTTCAGATCATGCTCCACGGACTCGCACTTCTTGCCGAGGCCCTGGAGCTCTTGTTGTACCTCGCCCACTCTAGCACTTTGCTTTTCGCTCCTTGCATTCCAAGGCCGCTTTGTCTTGACCTCGGACAACGCTTTCTTGAGGGGCGCCACTTGGCGGCGGCCCTGATACACCGATCCACGGCGCTTTGGCGTTAGATTGACAATTTTACCTATCTTTACATACATCTGAGCAGGGAATCGCTTACCTTTATTCTCCTCGAGCTGCCTCTTCGTGAGGCCAAGCTCCCCTGCGCTGCTCCAGATCCCGCTTGATTCGGCAACTTGGCGGTCTGGGCAGCAGCGGCAAGCAGCACGCCTGCTTATTCACATAAACACTTTTTAGACTCCTGCGGATTGTAATTGACCATCCGTTTGGCTTTTCTTTCCGAACACCAACCAGAGTATCAGGGGCTACTACCTATCGGGTGGTAATTTCATACATTTTTATTACTTACCTCAAAGCCTGTCAGGAGGCTTGTGCAGGCTTCGGTTAGTCCGCCTTTGGCGGACAGAACCTTCTGAATCACCACACTCATAAGAGTATGGTGCTCTTCTTCCATGGAAGCGCCTCGAAGCGCTTCCACCAGACTATCCGGCGCCGTTGATGCGACGGAAGTCCTCGGCACGGGCGGCTCACCCTCCCTAACGAGGGGCTACCCGCCTAAGTCCGGAACCTTCGGAGGTTCCGGAGCAGTGTTTGGTCGAGAGTCCGCCTTGTTGCGGCTCTCATCGACGCGATCCGAGGATCTTGAACCCGCATGTCCGACATTTGGAAGTCCGCCTGGCGTCTCGAGTCACCTCCCCACCTTTCGGGGAACCTTAGGGACAACACCTCCGTGTCATCCGCAGCCGAGGAGTGGTGGCCGTCGGAGCTAAGTTCATCTGAAGCGCCAGAGACCCATCCGAAGACGACACCTTTGGATGAGCCACGGCGGGACTGCATATATGTTGGCGTCATTAAACAACTATGGCGTAAAACCACGGTAGAGTGCGGACACTTACGATCGCGCGGGGCTTCCACAGGCAGCCACCCTTCATCGTTGTGAGCGGCCGTGGTGGAGTAGTCCGGAAGGGATGTTTTCCCCTTCTTGGACGCCCCAGCCTCCCCCTCTGGGTCGGCTTTTCTCTTCTTCTTCTCCCCCCAGTGCGGGGAGGTGGAATTTCTTCTTGATTCCCCCCGCCTAAGAGGGAGGAATCTGTCTCGTCGTCATCGGACGACAGGGGTATAATGGCCTTGCGCCGAGGGCCTTTTTCGGCCCCCTGGCCCGCTTCGCCGGGCCCCTCATCCTTTCCGAATGGGGCGTCTTCTTCTTCTTCCTCCTCCCCTTCGTGGGAGGAGTCTGCCTCGTCATCCTCGGGCCGAGGCTTCAGGCTGGATTCGCCGGAGACCCTTTCGGGTCCCCGGGGCCTTCTTCTCGGCCTTCTTCTCAGGCACCTTGTACAGTGTCGGGACCAGCATCTCCGTTAGGAGAGCGTCAGCTGGGCCCTCTGGAAGCGGAGCCGGACAGTAAACCTGATCCGCTGTCTCCACATAATCCTGAGGCAAATGTGCATGATTACTTAAGGGACTCCCATGAATATATTGGGAAAAATTGGGTCCGGTGGCAGTGTGAGAACTCACCTGACTAGGAGCCCGCGGTCCTCGGAGGTACTTCGGAGGCCTTGAATAGCACTTTCCATGCGCCTTGGTGCGTCATGTCGTAGAGCTTCCGGAGCGTCTGGTGTTCGGCCGGGACGAACTCCCACAGATTAACTGCCCGCCTTTGGCAGGGCAGGATCCGGCGAACGAGCATGACCTGGATCACGTTGACAAGCTTGATGTTATTGTCCTTCATGCTTTTGATGCATGTCTGGAGTCCGGCCAGCTCCGTGGAATCGCCCCAGGACAGGCCCTTCTTTTCCCCGGAGGTGAGCCGCATAGGGGTTCCGGATCGGAACTCGGGGTCCGCTGCCCGGTGGCGCCCAGCGGCTCGGTGATGTAGAACCACCCGATTGCCATCCTTTTACGGTTTCGCGAAGGAACCGTCCAGCCAGTGACATTAGGCATCTTGCCCACCATGGCTCCTCCGCCTCCGCTGGCGGCGCTTACAATCTTCGGCTTCACGCAGAAGGTTTGCAGCCATAGGCCGAAATGAGGCCGGATGCGGAGGAAAGCCTTGCATACGACGATGAACGCCAAGATGTTGAGGACGAAATTCAGGGCTAGATCATGGAAATCTAGCCCGTAGTAGAACATGAGCCCGCGGACGAAGGGGTGAAGTGGAAACCCCAGTCCACGGATGAAGTGGGCGACGAACACGACTCTCTCGTGCGGTGACGGGGTCGGAATGACCTGCCCAGTGTCCGGTAGCCGGTGCACTATGTATGCGGCCAAGTATCCGGCCGCCCGAAGATTTGTGATGTGCTTCTCCTTGACGGTGGAAGCCACCCACTTGCCTCCTGCTCCGGACATGTCTAGCTGTGCGGAGGAGACTTGGGCTTAGTATTTGGAGCTCGAGGGGGCAAGAATGGGAAAAGAAGGAAGAAGGCGTGGGTAAAAATGAGGAAATCTTATCCCTTTATAGAGGCGCCGAAAGCGGTGCGCCTCCCCACTTGGTCGTTGGGGATCGCTTGCTTCCCAAGCGCCACGCTTGATGGCGTGGTGGGATTACCCATACCCGTATTGATGAGAATCCCGTGATAAGGGGACACGATCTCTGCTTCGACAAGACGTGTCAAGGAAACCGCCTCGTAATATGCGTCGTAGCTGGTTGTGGGAAAACGGATCGAATAATGACCCGACCGTATTGACACGTCGCGTTGCCTAAAAAGTTGTCAGCAGATTGCATTTGTGAAACATCATTCTCTCTACGGTGGCATGCGAAGATCATCTTGTGGATCCGGACACGGTTCAAGTGTTCGATAATTACCTTGGAGTATTCGGAGGAGGAACCCGCCCTGCAATGCCGAATACAAGACTATGCACCGGACTCATCATCATTGAAGCCTGGTTCAGCGACTACTGAGGGAGTCCTGGATTAGGGGGTATCCGGACAGCCGGACTGTGTACAACGTCCGGACTATTGAAGTATGGAGATACAAGACTCAAGACTTCGGCCCGTGTCCAGATGGGACTTTCCTTGGCGTGGAAGGCAAGCTTGGCGATCCGGATATTATATTTCCTTCCTTGTAACCGACTCCATGTAAACCCTAGCCCTCTCGGTGCCTATATAAACCGGAGAGGTTGGTCCTAGAAGGCCGATCACAATTACAATCATACCATCATAGGCTAGCTCTTAGGGTTTAGCCTCTATGATCTCGTGGTAGATCTACTCTTGTACTACCCATATCATCAATATTAATCAAGAAGGAAGTAGGGTTTTACCTCCATCGAGAGGGCCCGAACCTGGGTAAACATCTGTGTCCCTTGCTTCCTGTTACCATCAGCCTTGACGCACAGATCGGGACCCCCTACCCGAGATCCGCCGGTTTTGACACCGACAACAGGTATTTGAGAGAAACCAGAATAACCATCTAGAAATCAATAGTGTGTATGTTTGCATAATCTTTCTAGCATCTGACCGATAAAAGGTAAGGGGTAATGATCTTTATTAGTAGCCTTATTTAATTTGCGGAAATCAATTACCATCCTATAACCTGTAATAATTCTTTGCGGAATCAATTCATATTTATCATTAGGAACAACAGTAACACCTCCCTTCTTAGGGACACAATGAACAGGACTTACCCACTGACTATCAGCAACGGGATAAATTATACCTGCCTCCAAAAGCTTTAGTATCTCTTTTCTTACCACTTCCTTCATCTTAGGATTAAGCCTTCGTTGATGATCACAGACTGGTTTGGCATCTTCTTCCTAATTTATTTTATGTTGACATAGAGTGGGACTAATGCCCTTAAGATCATCAAGAGTATATCCAATAGCGACCTGAGTGCTTCTTGAGTTTTCAATAATCTTTCTTCTTCATGCTCTGAAAGGTTAGCACTAATAATAACAGGATATATCTTCTTTTCATCAAGATAAGCATATTTAAGATTATCGAGACAGCGGTTTAAGCTCAAACAGGATCACCCTTGGGTGGAGGAGGATCCCTAAGATTTCAACAGGCAAATTGTGTTTGAGAATAGGTTCCTGTTTAAAGAATACTTCATCTATTTCCTTCTTTCATTCATAAACATATCATTTTCATGGTCTAGCAAATATTGTTCTAAAGGATCACTAGGAGAATGCGGCAATAGAAAAAGACCAATAAATTCATCCTTACTAGGCAATTCTTCTTCACGGTGTTGTTTACTAAACTTAGAAATTAAATTCATGAATCATATCATCCAAGCCAATAGTAACAACATTCTTTTCGCGATCTATCTTAGCATTGGCGGTGTTCAAGAAGGGTCTACCAAATATAATGGGACAAAAGCTATCTTGTGGGGAACCAAGAACAAGAAAATCAGCAGGATATTTAGTTTTCCCCACACAAGACTTCAGCATCTCTAACAATTCCCACTGCTGATATAGTATCTCTATTGGCAAGTTTAATTGTGACATCAATATCTTCTAACTCAGCAGGTGCAATTTCATGCTTAATTTCTTCATATAAGGTAATAGGTATAACACTAGCACTAGCACCCATATCACATAAGCCATGATAACAATGATCTCCTATTTTAAAACAAATAACAGGCACGCATACCACAGGTCTATGTTTATCTTTAGCACAAGGTTTGGCAATTCTAGCAGTTTCACCGCAGAAATGAATAACATGCCCATCAATACTATCAGCCAAGAGATCTTTAACAATAGCAATATTAGGTTCAACTTTAACTTGCTCAGGAGGTGTATAAATTCTAATATTACTTTTACGAACCACAGTTGAAGCTTTAGCATGATCCTTTATTCTAACAGGGAAAGGTGGTTTCTCAACATAAGAAGTAGGAACAATAGGATCATTATAAGTGACAGTCTTTTCTTAAACTTTAGTAGGTGCGGCTACTTTTACTTCTATGGGAGGATGATATTTAAACCACTTATCCTTGGGGAGATCAACATAAGTAGCAAAAGATTCACAGAAAGAAGCTACTATCTCAGAGTCAAGTCCATATTTAGTGCTAAACTTACGGAAAATATCGGTATCCATAAAAGATTTAACACAATCAAACTTAAGTGTCATACGACTCCTTACCTTTGTCGAGATCCCAATCTTCAGAGTTGCGTTTAATTCTATCCAATAAATTCCATTTGAATTCAATAGTCTTCATCATAAAAGAGCCAGCACAAGAAGTATCGAGCATGGATTGATTATTATGAGAAAGCCGAGCATAAATTTTTTAAAGAATTATTTCTCTGGAGAGCTCATGATTGGGGCATGAATATAACATTGATTTAAGCCTCCCCCAAGCTTGAGAGATGATTTCTCCTTCGCTAGGCCAAAAATTCTATATATAATTGCGATCACGATGAACAAGATGCATAGGATAATACTTTTGATGAAATTCCAACTTCAATCGTTTATAGTTCCATGATCACGTATACCATGTCGATGCATCTCCCTTCAAAGATAAAGGGAAGACCTTGTTTTTAACAACATCATCGGGTATACCTGCAAGCTTAAATAATCCACAAACTACATCCACATAGAGTAGATGTTCATCAGGATGCTTTGTTCCATCTCCTGTAAAAGGGTTATCAAGAAGTTTTTCTAACATACCCGAAGGAACTTCAAAGGGAATAATTTCATTTTCAGTAGGTTCAGTAGGTTGAGGATAAATTCTTTGTTCTACTTGTCGGGGTGAAGATACCCCGAACAAGCCCCTCAGAGGATTTCTTTCCATAGTAACAAGTGACAGTAAATTTCCGCACACTATATAAATTTTTCGTTACCAAATTCCACCTACCAAAGGCGCTTCACTCCTCGGCAACGGCGCCAGAAAAGAGTCTTGATGACCCACAAGTATAGGGGATCTATTGTAGTCCTTTCGATAAGTAAGAGTGTCGAACCCAACGAGGAGCAGAAGGAAATGATAAGCGGTTTTCAGCAAGGTATTCTCTGCAAGTATTGAAATAAGTGGTAACGAATAGTTTTGTGATAAGATAATTTGTAACGAGAAACAAGTAACAAAAGTAAATAAAGTGCAGCAAGGTGGACCAATCCTTTTTGTAGCAAAGGACAAGCCTGGACAAACTCTTATATAAGGAAAAGCGCTCCCAAGGACAAATGGGAATATCGTCAAGCTAGTTTTCATCACGTTCATATGATTCACGCTCGGTACTTTGATAATTCAATATGTGGGTGGATCGGTCCTTGGGTGCTGTTCTTACTTGAACAAGCATACCACTTATGGTTAACCTCTATTGCAAGCATCCGCAACTACAACAAAAGTATTAAGGTAAACCTAACCATAGCATGAAACATATGGATCCAAATCAGCCCCTTACGAAGCAACGCATAAACTAGGGTTTAAGCTTCCGTCACTCTAGCAACCCATCATCTACTTATTACTTCCCAATGCCTTCCTATAGGCCCAAATAATGGTGAAGTGTTATGTATTCGACGTTCACATAACACCACTAGAGGCTAGACAACATACATCTCATCAAAATATTGAACGAATACCAAATTCACATGACTACTAATAGCAAGACTTCTCCCATGTCCTCGGGAACAAAGCGTAACTACTCACAAAGCATATTCATGTTCATAATCGAGAGGGTATTAATATGCATAAAGGATCTGAACATATGATCTTCCACCAAATAAACCAACTAGCATCAACTACAAGGAGTAATCAACACTACTAGCAACCTACTAGTACCAATCCCGGACTTGAAGACAAGAATTGGATATAAGAGATGAACTAGCTGGTGAAGATGTTGATGGTGATTTCCCTCTCCCGATGAGAGGAGCATTGGTGATGACGATGGCGATGATTTCCCCCTCCCGGAGGGAAGTATCCCCGGCAGAATAGCTCTGCTGGAGCCCTAGATTGGTTCCTCCAAGATTCCGCCTCATGGCGGCAGAGTTTCGTCCCGAAAGGTTGCTTATGATTTTTTCCTCGATGAAAGACCTCATATAGAAGAAGATGGGCATCAGAGAGCCAACAGGGGGCCCACGAGGTAGGGGCGCGTGCCCCCCACCCTCGTGGACAGGTGGGGCCCCCTCTGGTGAACTTCTTCCGCTGGATATTTTTTATTATTTCCAAAAATGACTTTCGTGGAGTTTCAGGACTTTTGGAGTTGTGCAGAATAGGTCTCTAATATTTTCTCCTTTTCGGCCGAATTCCAGGTACGGCATTCTCCCTCCTTATGTAAACCTTGTAAAATAAGAGAGAATAGGCATAAGTATTGTGACATAACATGTAATAACAGCCCATAATGCAATAAATATCGATATAAAAGCATGATGCAAAATGGACGTATCACGCACGTAGTTCTCGGTCATCCATTTGACTAACTAAATATGAGTTACTATGTCACAAAAAGTATATCTTTTGATTCTTAAGCGGATGTAGTTTCTAAACATATACTGTTCATCACATATATAGCCAGTTAAACTCTCGACCTAGAACGACGTGCATGCCCTATAAACCGATACAGAGGAAGTAGTAAAAATGAGGTGATTTTGCCGAGCGATGGGCGGGGGAGCATGGCATGTCATGCGGTCCCATGTGTCATGATGTACCAAGGCGATGCGTGTGTCCCTCTTGAGGCAGAACAATGGCAGAAGCAATACTACGTGGTTTTCTTGAAGGAGATGACGGCGAAGTGTGAAATAATGGTTGCTTCATCTGCATGCAGGAAGGTGCAACATTGTGATTTGACGTCTCATTGCTCATTACTACTCTTTGGGCGATGCGGTAGGGTGCATCCCCCTGTTACTGCCTTTGTTATTTGGTGCATGACACATCGACCGGTTGCTATATGTTCCACATGTCGGCGAGAGGAAGTACATAATTCATGAAAGCGGCGTCGGCGGAGGAGTACAAGACACGGCTTGGTTTTGTTGCTTGTAGCGATCCATCGATACAAACCCGGACCAAAAAAAGCGAGGCGGGTCTTTTCCCTTGGCAGCGAGGGAGTTTGGCATAGTCTGTTCGAGGCAACGAGGCGGGAAGGAAACAAGCAAATAAAGGTTGGCGACTTAGTTTTGGGAAAATTTGATTTTACAGATGCGTACCCACTATGGAGGTAGTATACTACTTACTACTCCCTCCTTTCCGGTTTATAGGGCTCGTCTAAAAAAATTCATTTTTCCATTTTATAAGTCTCAATTCTACTAGTAGTAGTAGTACCATCACATGTTGGATTTTGAGGTGCGTTAAATCACCCGATGCAAGCATTGTCAAGAGAAAACTCACCAATACTTCTAGAAGTTCATGGAAATTTAGTGGTCATGCATGCATTCATTCTAATTAATGCCTCGGTAAACATAACTTCTTGAGAAAAATGAGCGTACATTACTTGTGCAAACTACGAAATTAATTCCACCACTCACCGTCTACCTTGGTTGGAGAGATTTTGAAATTGAGCCATAAACTGGAAAGGAGGAAGTAGTAACATAGCCTAGGGTAGCTTGCTGCACCACGGATTCCAAGGAAATTGTTGTAGTAGTAGTACTCCTATATACTACTCCAAGGAAATTGAGCCATAAACTGGAAAGGAGGGAGTACTACTAAAAGACATATATTCCAAACAATATGATAATCTCTCTAACCAAGGTAGGGACGAGGAGTAAATGGAGGGAGTAGTAAAATTTTCTCCTCGTCCTGCGAGCCACCGCACGCATGGGCGAGGGAGCGGGCGTAGGAGTAGTAAGCAAGCTTCACCTCGTCCTGCGAGCCACCGCGCCCGTGGGCGGGGGAGACGGCGTAGTAAGCAAGCTTCTCCTTGTTCTGTGAGTTGACGGGACACATCAAAAGTAATACTTACGTACAAAGCATCTCGAGTGTATAGAACCTTGCCTCTAAGGTAGGCCCCATATGACGCGTCAAGTCGCAATTTGTTTGTTCACCCGTGGTAGACGATCCTCCATCAAGTGGACAACCAGTACACATGTAAAATTACCACGTGGGCTGCCTTTTCGTATAGAAATGAGCTCCACCGTGTACCCGCACGGGTGTGGCTAGGAAAGAGATGGGAGTACGTGCGCCGTGCGTGCACCTCTTCTCTTTGTGCACGTCCCCCACCTACGTGGGTGTGTGTGAGAGAGATACAAACCTAGACATAATGTGCCCATCCCCATGCCTCCGCCCAGTCCGACCACCAGTCACCACCACGCCCCACTCCTCCTCACCTTATCTCTCATCTTTCTCGCGATATCAATTTTTTATGAAATTCTCGAGATACCATTTTTCCGATAAAATTCTCGAGATATCATTCGTTTTTACACATGGGATTACTCCTGCATGGGTCAATGACAACAGGTGTTTTGTAAAAAAATGCATCTTGATGTTCCGTGCAATGCACGGGCATCTTGCTAGCCCATGAAAACAACACATGGCAAAATTTCACGGTGAACGAGGGATTTGAATCTGTTGGGAGGGGCTGTTTGGATTTTGCCCGGGGTAGCCAAAATATTGGTGACCCTTTTGTCCACCGGTGCGTTTGCCACCGATGAGCGAGGAATGGCTCGGGTGCTCATGCATCCTCCAGCGCGCAAGTTGGAGACGAGCTACCATGGGCTGTGCTTTTTTTGTCCCACCACGCCGCCCGAGCCGGCCGGTGACCCGCATATTATGCCATCCAACCGTAGCCACACACATTCTGACACCAACTCAACCAACTGGACGAAATTCATGCAAACACGACAATATTTCTCATAAACAATGAATGAATTCATATAAAATACCAGATTTTCATACAAACATGACTGATTTCATTACATTCAAATCAACTAAGCGGTGCTAGTTCTGTACAGCACATGTATATAATACCTGGCCTAAATGGTCGCCCGCCGATCCATTTGTGTTCCTCATGTCTGGCAGCACGATCACCGGACTGCCGGGAGCCCCAAAGGTATATGCTTCAGCGCAAAGCATGGCTCGCTTCCCTGCTGCCCAACTGATATGGTTGGCTGATGCCCAAGATGATGGTGGAAAGGGGCTTCTCCGCTTTCGTGGAGCCCATGCGGGGTTGACGAAGGTCCTTGCAACAAAAGGATCCGGCAAGACACCTACTGTGTACGCCGGCGTCGCCTCCACGGTGGCCTTCATGGGACCCAAGCGGCAGCAGCCTCCCGTGTTCTACTTCTCCTCGATGATGGTGGCGAATGCGGAGGCGCTGGCCACCGACTCGTCGCTATCCGTGCACCCGGCTTCTGTCTCTGCTTGCATGGCGCGGCCGCTGGCATGGGAGTCTCGGCCCCAAAAACGGGAGACGCGGTCGCGGACACGGGAGGCGTGGTACGAGGCGGCGGCGTGGACGACAGCGACGACGCCCATGCGCCGCTCCTCATCGAGCTGGCCTGGAGCGGCGAGTTGCTGAACCACGCGTCGGCTTGGGGCGGCAACTGGCTTCATCGGGCGAGGGGAGGGAGGTGGATCAGGGAGCTGCATAGCTCGTATCCGGCGGGCTCGGCGGGCCACCCAACCGGCTTGGATGCGGGATAACTACTCTTCATAGGCCATTGTAAGAGTGGACAAAATGGTGAAGGAGGAGATAGGGGAGCGGCGGAGGGGTGCGATTCCTGGCCGGTGTTTGGCCTCGTTTAAATAGGAGATTAAATAGAAGGCGGATGGGAGGAGCTCGGCCGATGTTGCGTTCAATGCCGGCCCGGTCATGAATGGACGTGTGTCCAAAGTGGATTTCTCGGCTTCCACACGGGTTTCATGGGGGCGTTTGAATGCGGCAAGGAGGCGTGTTCAGCCGGGCGTGCATCGAGTGGCGCCCTCGACTCTGGCGTACGACACTGCGCCGTTCTTCCACTGACGTGTGGGCTCTTTGGGTACATGGCCTGCATGCCAGTTAACCAACATAGGCAGCGCATGGCAGATGAACTTTTGGTGGGCCAGGGCGGTCAGAAGCGGACATTTCATAAACCGATGATTTTTCATTGAGTGTGACATCATCTATTTCATCTAGATAAGCCTAATGTAAGGGAATTTTAAAATTTTCATATATACGTTGATAGCCTGTTCTATACGTTGTGATTCATAAAGACCGATGCAAACATCAATGTTCGGCCCATAGATGGACCTAAATGGGCCATCCTTTTGATGTGAATCCGTATGCGGATCGCGTACCGGCTTGTGTGCGGCGCCATTTGCCGCTCTCTGTTTGCCGTGGGGTCGTCCAACCGACCGGGTGGCCTCCTTGTTTTTTGGTTGTGGGGGCTCTACGGCCTCCTCATCAAATTCAGGCGATAGTTTTCTCTTTGGGTAGCTCTTTGTTCGTGGCTGTCGCCCGTATTTGTCTATGATATTGAGTACTTTGCTCCATCTGATTCTAAGTGCATCTTCCGCTGTTTTGAGCTTCCGCTTGTGCTTTTTCAGGCTGCGCGATGGCGGCAAAGCCTTTTGTGGAGGTTCTTACCTTCAACAATTTGTCCGGCGTGAGATCGTCCATTTATTATCTTTCTTTGAGGGACGGTTTTTTATCCAAGTTGTCCTGTTCGGACGGTTGCTCAATAGCATGTTCGTCGTCCACCGGTTCGCCCTGCTCTAAGGCTGGGTTTGTGTGGCTGCCGTCTTTGTCGAGGCGGGACTTGGTGCGGCGTTTACGTTGCCGTTTTGGCTGTTTTTCGAGGGATTTATCCTTCGTAGTGTCCCGTTGTTCCTCGTCGTCACTTCCTTTAGGTGTATCCACCATGTATACATCGTGGGATGAGGTGGCTGTCCAGTATCTTATAGGTGTTGGTTCGTGGTTGTCTCCTACATCGTCGTCCATACCGTCGATGTCTTCAGAGTCGAAATCGAGCACATCGTTTAAGCTTTTGACGGTGGCTACAAAGTGGGTGGTGGGTGGGCGTTGAATTTCGTTGTCTGCATCCCAACCTTCCTGACCGTAGTCCAGCCAGGGCTCTCCTGATAAAGAGAGAGACTTTAGTGAATTCAGGATGTCGCCAAAGGGCGAGTCTTTGAAAGATGTCATGACGGTGAACTCCATGACGGTGCCCAATCGGATTCGATTAGCAGGCGGTATGGAGGGTTTGGAGTCCGAGGAGGAGTCCGGCACCTTGAGTCACGGTCTTCGCAAGGACGAGGATGGAGTTCGGCTCAATCGCCGTGAAGGTCGTAGCCCCCAAAGGCGGTGTCCAACCACTCGTCCTCGATTAGAGTCGACTCCGAGCTAAGGGTGGGCCGGACTCTGGTGCGACCTCGAGCCTTTGTTCGGCATGACTAGATCGTGCCCATCGAGGCAAGGCTTGGCGCAGCTTGGCTGTGACTCGAATCCGTCGAAGATCAAGTCTCCGCGGATGTCGGCCGTGTAGTTCAAACTCCCAAATCTGACATGACGGCCAGGGGCGTAGCTTTCGATCTGCTCCAGATGGCCAAGTGAATTGGCCCGCAGTGCAAAGCCGCCGAATACGAAGATCTGTCCGGGGATAAAAGTCTCACCCTGGACTGCGTCGTTGTTGATGATCGAAGGAGCCATTGGGCCTAAGGATGACGACACAGAGGAACTCTCAATGAAAGCACCAATGTCAGTGTCAAAACCGGCGGATCTCGGGTAGGGGTCCCAGGCGTGCGTCTAGGCGGATGGTAACAGGAGACAAGGGACACGATGTTTTTACCCAGGTTCGGGCCCTCTCGATGGAGGTAAAACCCTGCTCCTGCTTGATTAATATTGATGATATGGGTAGTACAAGAGTATATCTACCACGAGATCAAGGAGGCTAAACCCTAGAAGCTAGCCTATGGTATGATTGTCGTTCGTCCTACGGACTAAAACCCTCCGGCTTATATAGACACCGGATAGGGTTAGGGTTACACAGAGTCGGTTACAATGGTAGGATCTACATATCCGTATCGCCAAGCTTGCCTTCCACGCCAAGGGAAGTCCCATCCGGACACGGGACGAAGTCTTCAATCTTGTATCTTCATAGTCCAGGAGTCCGGCCAATGGTGATAATTCGGCTATCCGGACACCCCCTAATCCAGGACTCCCTCACTCACCAAGTGGAATGATGAGTTGATCATGCAATTCTATTCTACAGCCCATTCCTATCCAGATGGGAGGATTATATGGATGTCTGAGGGTACTAGGTACCAATCCACAATAGAAGAATGGGCCAAGCTGATCAATGCCCCTGAAGAACATGAAGATGACTTGGATGTGTATGCCACCAAGAAGAAAGACCACAACTCTATGGCCAACATGTACAAGGAGATCCCAGATAAAGCTTTGGAGACTCACAATCTTGGATCTGTACACTTCTTGTTGTCTGGTCTGCCTACAATCAACTGGATCCTTAGGCACACATTGCTACGCAAGTCTAGAGATCACAAGATGATCAGAGGACATGCTATCAATTTGCTACACTTATTTGATGTGCCTCAGAAGTTCAAAGTGATGAGTCTAATTGTGGAAACAATCAAGAGGACAGCTGCTGACCAAAAGAGAAGCTGTGGGTATGCTCCACACATTCAGGAGCTCATCAACTCCAAGATGGGCACAGGTACATACTTGTTGGACAAGGAGCACCTTCCTCTGCATCCTGATTTTGAAGATAACACTCTTGTGATGAATGAGGAAGACCCCACATCTGTGCAAGCACAAGAAAAGAGAGAGAAGGCAAGGGCAGAGAAAGCTGCAAGAATGCCAACTCTTGAAGAAGCATCTCAAGTGTTCTTGAAATCCAAGCAAGATCAGCTTGGATATCTGATCCAATCCACCTTGAGGATTGAGAAGGGCTTGGCCACCCTGACTCAAAACCAGGAGAGCTTGGAGAGGATTATTGAGCAGAAATTCTATGATCTTGATGTCAAAGTAACTGATATTCAGTCAGCAGTTGAGCAACTTCAGGAGGAAGTGGAGGAGGAGAAGGGCAAGTCAACTACAGATGCTAGAGTGCCCTGAAGCCAGAGGTCTGCTGCAGTGCCAGTCACAGATAGTAGAGCTACAGCATCAGCTCCAGCAGCTACAGCTCCAGTGCCACCTCCAGCAGCCACTCCACCAGTTCCAGCTACATCAACAGAAGCTTTCGTCCTTGGAGTCATCTCTACACCACCTACCGAAGATCAAGCCTGAGAGACGTTCAGTACTATGCTTTTTTGAACTTTTTGGTAACTTGTTGCCAAAGGGGGAGAAAAATGTTAGATCATAGGCTTCGAGAGAGAGTGTTGCTTTTTATCTCTCTTGCTTTTGGTCGAACTTTTTGATTGTGTGCTTGTGTTGAGATACTTTATGTCCTTGTGAGATACTTGTTGATCATGTGTTTGATCATATGCTACCTTTATGCTTGTTGGATGATATTCTCTTATCTCTTATATCCTTATATGATCATTCACTTGCTTAGTGATGAGTGCATGCTTTCAATTTCTATCATTTTGAGCGCGCCACCAAGATGTATGTGACATGGAAGAGTAACCCATGATCCTAATCAATTGTGCATTTGCATTCAAAAGCAAATTTTAAATAATGCACAAATTTATGGGGAGCTCTTGCTTATCACATACTTCTCAAAGCAACGATGTTTTTCAATCTTATTATCATTTGTCGAAGCTTTGATCTATATGTTGTCATCAATTACCAAAAAGGGGGAGATTGAAAGTGCAACTATCCCTGGGTGGTTTTGGTAATTCCTAACAACATATAGCTCATTCAGCTAATGTTATTTCAAGATAAATATTTCAGGAAAGCTCAATGATTGGCATGGCATGGATTAGAATAGTGGACCCCTCAAAATGCCAAGGACAAAAGGATTGGCTCAAGCTCAAAGCACAAGACACTAAATTTTTCATTTTAGTGATCAAAGATCACATTGAGTCCATAGGAAAGCCAATACTATTAAGAGGGGATGAGGTGTTGCTTAATGGCTTTCTTGCTCAAAATGCTTAGTGATATGCTCCAAAGCCCTCAACTACTTTCTCATATCCACATATGTCCCAAACCAAAAGTCAAACTCGGCCCCATCGAAACTTTCTATCCGGCGCCACCGAGTTCACTTGACATAGCCACTGCCAGAAACCCTAGTCTTTTCGGTGTCACCGATAGGGATCTCGGTCTCACCGAGATGGGGTTGTAATCTCTCTGTTTCCCTTCGTAACATTCGGTCAAACCGAGATGAGCGATCGATCCCACCGAGATTGCAATACAAACTCTCGGTTTCCCTTTCGTAACGTTTCGGTCCCACCGAGATGTGCCTGACCAACTCTCTGTTTGTCTATTACCAAAATCGGTCCCACCGAGTTTGTGTAATCGGTCTCATCGAGATTACATTATGCCCTAACCCTAATGACATCGGTCCTACCGAGTTGATATGTCGGTCCCACCGAAAACCCTAACGGTCACATTATGAACCAAATCGGTCTGATCGAGTTTCATGATTCGGTCCCACCGAGTTTGGTAAATTGTGTGTAATGGTTAGATTTTGTGTGGAGGCTATATATACCCCTCCTCCCACACTTCCAACATATATTTTCTGAGAGAGAACCACCTACACTTGTGTTGAGGTCAAGACATCCATTCCAACCACATAAATCTTGATCTCTAGCCTTCCTCAAGTTGCTTTCCACTCAAATCTTCTTTCCACCAAATCCAATCCTATGAGAGAGAGTTGAGTGTTGGGGCGACTATCATTTGAAGCATAAGAGAAAGGAGTTCATCATCAACACACCATTTGTTACCTCTTGGAGAGTGGTGTCTCCTAGATTGGCTAGGTATCACTTGGGAGCCTCCGCCAAGATTGTGGAGTTGAACCAAGTTTGTAAGGGCAAGGAGATCGCCTACTTCATGAAGATCTACCCGAGTGAGGCAAGTCACACGTGGGCGACGGCCATGGTGGGATAGACAAGGTTGCTTCTTCGTGGACCCTTCGTGGGTGGAGCCCTCCGTGGACTCGCGCAACTGTTACCCTTCGTGGGTTGAAGTCTCCATCAACGTGGATGTACGATAATCGCCTCCGCTACAGCGCCGTCGTCGCCCCTGCCACAGACCTCCGGCGGCCGCGCCGCCGCTTGCCGTCGCCCCACAGAGTCTCTGCCTGCGCCGCCGCCCAGCCTTGGTGCTCCTCCGCACCGCCCAGCTCCTGTCTCCGCCCCGCCACCTTCCCTGCAGTGTCGACACCACCACCGCAGCCACCTCGGTCACCTCCGCCTCTGGCTTCCGCCGCTCCGGCCACTTGCCATGGCCTCACCACTGCCGCCGGAGGCGGCCAACCTCCATCTCTGCGGGCGGGCGTCCGGGCTCCCCGCGCCCGATCCATCGCCCAGCGCCCGTTAAGGCCCCTGGCCCAATGACAGCCGGGGCCCACCCCTGGAACGAAATAAAAATAAATAAATAAATATTAATTAATTAATTAATTAAAGAATTAATTAACTTAATTAATCATAATTAGATTAATCAATCACTAATTAACCTAATTAGCTGTTAGTTAATTAATCGATCAATGACATGCAGGACCCTCACGTCGGTTTGACCGATCAACACTTACATTGGCTGGCGTCATGCTGATGTCATGCTGATGCAATAATACTAATTTCGAATTAATTTAATAATAATAAATTAGAAAATGATTTAAACCTTTAAAAATTAATGGAAAATAAACCGTAGCTCGAATGGAAAAACTTTGTACATGAAAGTTGCTCAGAACGACGAGATGAATCCGGATAAGCAGCCCGTTCGTCCGCCACATATCCCTAGCATAGCAAACACGCAACTTTCCCCCTCCGGTTCATCTGTCCGAATACGCGAAACACCAGGAATACTATCCAGGATGTTTCCCCCCTTCGCCGGTATCACCTACTACCGTGTTAGGGCACACCTAGCACCGTTCATTGTCATGTCATGCATCGTCATGCGTATGTTTGCTTTTATATTTATTGTTTCTTCCCCTTCTTCTCTCGCTAGACACCGAGACCGACGCCGCTGCTACCTAGGTCGACTACTGTGTGGATGACCCCTCCTTGCTAGAGCAACCAGGCAAGCCCCCCCCCCTTGATCACCAGATATCGCCTATTCCTTCTCTCTACTGCTTGCATTAGAGTAATGTAGCATGTTACTGCTTTCCGTTAATCCTATCTTGATGCATAGCCTGTCTTTGCTACTATTGTTGTTACCTTTACCTGCAATCCTAAATGCTTAGTATAGGATGCTAGTATTCCATCAGTGGCCCTACATTCTTGTCCGTCTGCCATGCTATACTATCGGGCCGTGATCACTCAGGAGGTGATGACGGGTATATACTTATATACATAATATATATGATACATGTGGTGACTAAAGTCGGGTCGGCTCGTAGAGCACCCGCGAGTGATTCACGGCTTGGGGGCTGAAAGGACCTTTGTCTCGACGGCCCTCTGGGTAGATCTTTGTGGCGGAGCGACAGGGCAGGTTGAGACCACCTAGGTGAGAGGTGGGCCTGGCCCTGGTCGGCGTCTGCGGTTATTTCAAAGTTAACACGCTTAACGAGATCTTGGTATTTGATCTGAGTCTGGCCACTGGCCTATACGCACTAACCAACTACGCGGAAACAGTTATGGGCACTTTCGGCGTCGTGGTATCGGCCAAGCCTTCGTGGCGTCGGCCGGCGGCGCTGCGCCGGGTTGGACGGCGTAACGCAACTTCCTTTGAAATGGAGGTTGCTAGGTCTGCTCTCCGGCCGCCCACGCAACATGCAGGTGTGCAATGGGCCCAGACTCGTGCGGTAGCGACCAGACCTCAAACAGTCTGATCTCTGTGCATCAGTGTCATCCCTGGATCGGTAATGCTGACACGCACAGTACTTTGAAGGATTTATAACAGAGTAGCAATCACACACTTATTACATTGAATGTCTCAAAAGAGAACTTATTACAATAAATATGGCTTAAGGCCATCTAATACGATAACAGCGGAAGGCTTGGAAGATAAAGTGAGTCCATCAACTCCAACGGCATCACTGAGTGAAATACAACGACCTATGGCTCCTTACTCGTCGTCTAAAAAGTCTGCAACATGATATGTTGCAGCCCGAAACGGGTCAGCACATGGAATATGCTGGCAAGGCAACACAAAAGAGTAATGAACAGAATAAAGCTATCACTACATGCATATATGGCTGGTGGAGGCTGTATGGTTAATATGTTTTGCGAAAAGCCAATTTTTCCCTACTGCAAAGGAATATATTTTATTTAACTACAAAGTTTGTTGAAAAACATTTAGAATGGTAAACCCCATCTCAATCCCAATTAAAAGTAATTAATAACCCAACCAACATTATATTAAGAGTGATGATATCCACATGATAATCCAAGAACTAGATACTCAAGATGTCCATAACCGGGGACACGGCTAACGATGATTAGTTTGTACACTCTGCAGAGGTTTGTGCACTTTTCCCCACAAGACTCGATCTCCTCCGTTGGATTTCTTGCACTACATGATGTTTGAGAAACGGATGACCGAGACACAGTCTTTCCGAAGAGGTCCCCTTAACCGATAGATAGGCCGGTACACCTACAATCCCCTACATATGCTAGCCCACCATGGAAAGGTTTCCCACAACTTACTCAACTATGCTAGAGCCCATAATGGCATGTGGCTGCACGGAAGTTTCTAGAACGAATAATCTTATGATCCCTTTGAGCCTAGGTGGCAGTCCATAGGAGAATCACACGGTACCCCGGGATTTCCAAAAATACAGGCAACACTGGGTTCCCCAGGTGCCTCAATCCACCCAGATGTGTATTAAAGTTGCCACCAAGTTAACCATTAAATATGAATTCTCACATCTTTCATGGATACACTCACCCAATCCACGTCTACAAGCATAGCATAGCAATACAAGCAACGTAGAAGTAACTCCCATAGGTTTGATAATAAACAGGTGAATAGGTACTACCTCATCTACTTCCCAACCCACAATTTATTCAGATCCTCACCATGCAATTGTTCGAGGATTGATCTAATGCAATAAAACTGGGTAGTAAAGAGGTATGATCAAAGTGTTACTTGCCTTGCTGATGATCCGCGAAACCTAGAGACTCATAGTAGCACGCTTCGCACTCCGGGTACTCTATCGCAAACAAACAAGCATACAATAAGCAATCAAGCAAGATGCACGGGTAAAACTAAAATAAGAAGATTTAACCAGAAAGTTCAACTTAAGAACTCCGGTTTGCAAAAAGAATCAAATCAAATGAAGCAACAAAACTCAAACTGTGAAAGAAACAAGCTTTGTTTACTAATCTGGACTGAAGTCAAATTTTACAGTAGCAAAAACTTGTTTAAGTTGATTAAACAGAAAGAGGGCTTCGAGACGAAACTCTAGGCGCTTGAATCGCCTAATTCCGATAAACGAGCGAAAAGTTAAACTAAAACGAAAATCGGATAAGAAATCACGATCGAAAATAATCGCGAAAAAAATCCGAGAAAAAGAAAAACTTACGAACAGACTAACGAACGAACATTCGCTATCTGCGGCTAACGGGCGAAAACCGTGTTAAAACGAATGTACGGCCGAACTTCCGCTATATAACTAAACCGGAAAAAAATAAATCCGATCTAATAAAAAAACGCATCTAGGTTTTACCGAAAAATCGAACCGGTCAAATAAAACCGGCGGCGGCGGCGGCGAACTCCGGCGAACTTCGGCGTCGGCGGCGGGGTGGGGAGACGGCGACGCTCCGTGGTCGGCGGCGGGCGAACGCAGCTAGGGTTTCAAGGCGGTGGTGGAGTCGCAGGCTGCGGCCTCGGCTATAAAGCCCCCGGGCGGAGTCCCAAGTCTGGCCCAAAGTCGGTTTCCTTTTTATTAATATTCCGTGCAGAAAACGAGTAAAAGAAATACTAAACGGACTCCAAAAATCCTGAACTATATTTTCCTTGTCCTGTAAAAATATGCCGGACAAGGTGAACATTTATTTGGGCCTCTAATGCAATTTTGAAAAACGCATATTTTTCCTAATTCAAATAAAATAGCGATAAAATCTGAATAAAACTCTTATTTGATTTTAACATTAAATCTCCAATATTTCTTTATTTTAAGGAAGTCATTTTATCCTCTCTCTTTTATTTTTATAAAAGAAATATTCGAAGAGAAAATAATTAAAATCAAACGATCCTGTTTTCAAAATTCGAGAAAAACTCAAATATGAAAATAACGAAATTCCCAACTCTCTCCGTGGGTCCTTGAGTTGCATAGAATCTCTAGGATCAAACCAAAATGCAATAAAATATGATATGCAATGATGATCTAATGTATAACATTCCAAATTGAAAATTTGGGATGTTACAAACCTACCCCCTTAAGATGAATCTCGCCCTCGAGATTCGGGTTGGCTAGAAAATAGGTGAGGGTGATCCTTTTATAGGTCTTCCTCGCGTTCCCAGGTGGCTTCATCTTCGGTATGGTGACTCCACTGAAACTTGCAAAACTTGATAACCTTGCTACGTGTAACTCGGCTGGCAAACTCAAGAATCTTGACTGGCTTTTCCTCGTAGGTCAAATCGCTATCCAACTGTATCGCTTCCAGTGGCACTGTATCTCTTAGAGGAATATCGGCCATCTTTGCAAGGCACTTCTTCAACTGAGAAACATGGAACACATCGTGAACTCCTGACAATCCTTCGGGCAATTCCAACTTGTAAGCAACTTCTCCCATGCGTTCCAAAACTTTGCATGGTCCCACAAAACGTGGTGCTAACTTTCCCTTAACTCCAAAACGCTTCACTCCCTGAAGTGGGGATACACGAAGATACACTCCGTCTCCAACTTCATAAATTGTCTCCTTGCGTTTAGAATCCGCATAGCTCTTCTGCCTGGATTGGGCTACCTTGAGTCTATCATGAATCGACAACCTTCTCTTCAGACTCTTTAATCAAATCTGGTCCAAACAATTGTCGATCTCCAACTTCATCCCACAACAACGATGTTCTGCACCTCCTTCCATACAATGCTTCGGAAGAGGCCATCTTCAAACTGGCTTGATAGTTGTTATTGTAAGAGAACTCTACGTAAGGCAAATTATCATCCCAACTAGATCCATAATCTAGTGCACAAGCTCTCAACATGTCCTCCAGAATCTGATTGACTCTCTCAGTTTGTCCATCTGTCTGCGAGTGAAAAGTTGTACTGAACTCTAGCCTGGTTCCCAAAGTTTCATGCAACTGATTCCAAAACTTTGAGGTAAACTAGGTTCCTCTATCTGATACAATGGTCCTCGGAACTCCATGCAGACATACGATCCTGGTCATGTATATCTTTGCCAACTTAGCACTGGTGTAAGTGGTCTTCACTGGGATGAAATGAGCTACTTTCGTCAAACGATCAACTACAACCCATATCGAGTCATAGCCTGAACGGGTCTTGGGTAATCCCGTGATAAAATCCATGCCTAGCTTGTCCCACTTTCATTCGAGTATCGGCAATGGTTGTACCAATCCAGCTGGCTTCTGATGTTCTGCCTTCACTCTCTGACATACATCACACACTGCTACATACTCCGCAATATCCTTCTTCATTCCGGTCCACCAGAATCTATCCTTCAAATCCAGATACATCTTGGTATTTCCTGGGTGAATCGAATATGGCGAATCATGGGCCTCCTGCAAAATCAGCTTCCTGATCTCTTGATCATTTGGCACATATACGCGGTCCTCAAACCAAAAGGTATCGTGCTCATCCTCATGAAATCCCTTGGCTTTTCCCTTGCTCATCCTTTCCTTAATCTCGGCTATCTCCTTATGCATCTTACGAGCTTCTACGATCTTATCCATCAAAGTAGATTGAATCTCCAAAGCTGCTACATAACCTCTCGGAACTATCTCCAAACATAGCTCACGAAGGTCTTCTGCTAACTCCTCGGGTAACTCTCCGGTCATGAGTGTATTGACATGACTCTTGCGGCTCAACGCATCGGCTACTACGTTAGCCTTTCCGGGATGATAATGCAACTTCATATCATAATCTTTAATGAGCTCCAACCATCTCCTCTGCCTGAAATTCAACTCCTTCTGCGTGAAGATATACTTCAAACTCTTGTGATCCGTGTATACCTCACAATGGTTTCCGATGAGAAAATGTCTCCAAGTCTTCAATGCATGCACTACGGTGCTAACTCCAAATCATGGGTAGCGTAATTCAACTCATGGGGTTTAAGGCTGTCGTGAGGCATATGAAAAACTCTTTCCTCTGCATAAGTACAGCTCCAAGTCCTCGGCGTGAAGCGTCATAATACACTTCATAATCCTTGCGTTGATCTGGCGTAATCAACACTGGTGATGTAACCAAGCGTTTCTTCAACTCCTAAAACTGGCCTCACATTCCTCGATCCATTTGAACTTGGTGTCCTTCTTCAACAACTCCGTCATAGGCTTTGCAATCTTCGAGAAATTTTCAATGAACCTCCGGTAGTATCCTGCGAGTCCAAGAAAACTCCGGATCTCTCCAACTGACGTGGGTGCCTCCCAATTTGTCACAGTGGCAACTTTGGTGGGGTCTACCGCTATTCCTTCTCTGGATATAACATGTCCAAGGAATCCAACTTCCTTCAACCAAAACTCACACTTGCTGAACTTGGCGTATAGCTGATGTTCTCTGAGCTTCCCAAGTACTAAATGCAAATGCTCTTTATGCTCCTCTTCATTCTTCGAGTAGACCGGAATATCATCAATGAACACCACAACGAACTTATCCAAAAACTCCATAAACACCTTGTTCATCATGTTCATAAAATAGGCAGGTGCGTTAGTCAGGCCAAATGACATAACGGTATACTCATATAGCTCGTACCTTGTTGTAAAAGATGCCTTTAGGTATATCCTGCTCTCGAATCTTCAGCTGGTGGTACCCTGATCGCAGATCGATCTTGGAGAACACCTTAGCTCCTTGCAGCTGGTCAAACAAATCATTGATCATCGACAGTGGGTACTTGTTCTTGATCGTCACCTCATTCAATCCTCGATAATCAACAACCATCCTTAACGATCCATCCTTCTTCTCCACTAGAAGCACTGGTGATCCCCAAGGTGACGAACTTGGGCGAATATAACCTTTATTCAGTAACTCCTTAATCTACTTCTTAATTTCCTCCAAATCCTTTGCGGGCATTCTGTATGGTCTCTTAGATATTGGCCCTGTGTGTGGCAAAAGATCAATCAAAAACTCAATGTCTCTATCCAGTGGCATGCCTGGCAACTCTTCTGGAAATACATCTGGGAAATCCTTCACCACTGGTACTTCCTCCTGACAACTCCTGATAAGGAATTTACTTGAGTCCTACTCGGCACATGCCGGGATACATACTTGATCCTTCTTCCTTCTGGGGTGGTGAGCAAAATCGACTTACTGGCGCAATCGATGTTTCCTCCATACATCGATAGCCAATCTGTACCCAGAATCACATCCAAACCTTGCGAGTCCAAAATTATCAGATCTGAGGGGAAAACATGCCTACCTATGGTCAATGGCATCTGAAAACATCCTTGGCTTGCCACATACTCTGCTCCTGGCGATCTCACTAACATAGGTGTACTAAGAACTTCGGTGGGCAGTTTATACTTATCCACAAATCCCCTTGATATGTATGAATGCGATGCACGAGTATCGAAAAGTACAACTGCAGTAAATGACCTAACCAAAAACTTACCTATTACTGCATCTGGCTGGGCTTCAACCTCCTCCACGTTAACGTGGTTCACTTGTCCCCTGTTGAAAGGGTTGAGCTTCTTCCCAGAGCTTCCATTGATGTTTCCATTCTTAGCTTCAGGACATTCATTGGCGTAATGTCCAGTCTTCTGGCACTTGTAGCAAGTAACGTGGCTTAGATCTTTCTTCACGAGCGTTGCCGGGTTGGAATGATTCTGTCCGTTGCTTCCTCCATTACCATTCCCGTTCTTGGAGCCACTATGGTTGTGCGAACTCCCTCCAGTGTGATCTGCATGGTTATGCTGTAGGGGTCCTACCGAGTTTGGGGTAAAACAGGGTCTCTGCTAAGCTCCAGAATTATACTTCCCTTGTCCATACTTCCTCTTGCGGTTATCAATCTGCTGATGCTTCCCTTCAATCATGAGAGCTCTATCTACCAACTCCTGGTAGTTATTGAAATTTTCCACCATCAACTGCATGCTCAGCTCATCATTCAGTCCTTCTAGAAACTTCTCCTGCTTAGCTGCATCTGTAGCGACGTCATCTGGGGCATAACGTGCTAGCTTACTAAAATCATCAACATACTGGCCAACTGTGCGTCCTCCTTGGCGTAAGTTGCGGAACTCGCGCTTCTTCATGGCCATAGCTCCTGTTGATACATGGGCGGTCTGAAAAGCCTCTTTGGAACTGGTCCCATGTAGCGATGTCGATGGGGTAAGTGATCGTGAACTTCTCCCACCATGATGCTGCGGGTCCATCAAGGCGATGTCTTGACAAAACGCACTCTCTCCGCATCTGTGCATCCCGCAATGGTCAACTCCCTTCCAATCTTGCGGAGTCAATCATACGCAACTATCGGCTCGGTGCTCTTTGGAGAACACCGCGGATTCAGCCTTAGAAAAGCAGGCTAAGTGATCAGCGTTGGTGGTGGTGGCGGGTTGTTGTTGTTGTTCCCTTGATTCTAATTACGGACTAATATACGCATCAATGCATTACTGCTTTGGATCAACTGAAAGTGAGCTCCGGTGGGAAAGCAAATCCATTGTCGCGTCTCGGAGGCATCTGCTGGGTTTGGAAAAGGTGAGAAAACAGAGTAGAATGAGGTCTAGGGGGAAAACACTACCCATATGCACATGACACAAACACAAACATATCACTCAATTAATCAAGCAAAGGCATACAATCGGTCTAGAACTATCGTTCAACTGCTCGGACTATACTATATACATGGTGGAATACTACTACTGATATGGTGGTCGACTAGAAAAACTGATCAGTTGAAGACTCCATGATATCTTCTCCAGCTTCATCAACATAGTCATCATCGCTATCGTTGGGGTCCGAGTCGGTGTCGTTGATGATGATGTAGTTCTCCGGGCAAGTGGAATCGTCATCTTCTCCTCCTGGCGCGGGGTCTCCCATGAATACTCCCAGCTTCCTTGTCAGGTCGTCATTCTTCTCCACTAGTACGATGCTTTCCTCCTCATAATCTTCGCGAGTAGCCTTGAGTTCTTCCTCCAGCTCTGTGATCCTTGTTAGCGCCTTCTTCAAATCTGTCATGCATGCGCACATCTGGTTCTCCTGGCGTCGAATGTGCTGGTTTAACTCCTGGATGGAAGCTGCAATCGATCTATCCTTCCCGATGCTGATCACCTCACATTGCTCGTCTCGGCGCCCACAAATCTGGTAGATAGTATCCTTGAGATCATTATGGTAAACTTCTCCGATGCGTCCCATGGTAATGTGGGCTGCCATACTCTTTCCTAGACTCCGGGTTGGTGCATCAAAAGAAAACTCTATGGGCTCAGTGACTGGCGTAAATGTCCTTCCTGGAACTTGAACTTGAATCATCCAGCGCTCCTCTTCTGGTAAAGTGGCGTTGTAAGTCCCGGTGAAGCTTGGTATTTCGATGTTTAGGTATCTAGTGACTTCCTTCAAGTGTCCTCCAAAGGGGGTGTCTTCATCCGGTCGTGAAAACTTGTTTCTTGCGTCCGTCATCCTAAAGAGTAAAAAAATGGAGAGGAGTCAGAAATGAGAAGAGAGTAGTGATCTAGGGCTTTAGCTCAGTGGTCGTGTCCTACAGTCAGCGTGTGCCCTGATACCATCTTGTAGCGACCAGACCTCAAACAGTCTGATCTCTATGCATCAGTGTCATCCCTGGATCGGTAATGCTGACGTGCACAGTACTTTTGAAGGATTCATAACAGAGTAGCAATCACACACTTATTACATTGAATGTCTCAAAAGAGAACTTATTACAATAAATATGGCTTAAGGCCATCTAATACGATAACAGCGGAAGGCCTGGAAGACAAAGTGAGTCCATCAACTCCAACAGCATCACTGAGTGAAAGACCACAACCTAAGGCTCCTTACTCGTCGTCTGAAAAGTCTGCAACATGATACGTTGCAGCCCGAAACGGGTCAGCACATGGAAATGCTGGCAAGGCAACACAAAAGAGTAATGAACAGAATAAAGCTATCACTACATGCATATATGGCTGGTGGAGGCTGTATGGTTAATATGTTTTGCGAAAAGCCAATTTTTCCCTACTGCAAAGGAATATATTTTATTTAACTACAAAGTTTGTTGAAAAACATTGAGAATGGTAAACCCCATCTCAATCCCAATTAAAAGTAATTAATAACCCAACCAACATTATATTAAGAGTGATGAGATCCACATGATAATCCAAGAACTAGATACTCAAGATGTCCGTAACCGGGGACACGGCTAACCATGATTAGTTTGTACACTCTGTAGAGGTTTGTGCACTTTCCCCACAAGACTCGATCTCCTTCGTTGGATTTCTTGCACTACATGATGTTTGAGAAACGGATGACCGAGACACAGTCTTTCCGAAGAGGTCCCCTTAATCGATAGATAGGCCTGTACACCTACAATCCCCTACATCTGCTAGCCCATCATGGAAAAGTTTCCCACAACTTACTCAACTATGCTAGAGCCCATAATGGCATGTGGCTGCACACGGAAGTTTCTAGCATGAATAATCTTATGATCCCTTTGAGCCTAGGTGGCAGTCCATAGGAGAATCACACGGTACCCCGGGATTTCCAAAAATACAGACAACACTTTGGGTTCCCCGGTGCCTCAATCCACCAGATGTGTATTAAAGTTGCCACCTTAAGTTAACCATTAAATATGAATTCTCACATCTGTCATGGATACACTCACCCAATCCACGTCTACAAGCATAGCATAGCAATACAAGAAACGTAGAAGTAACTCCCATAGGTTTGATAATAAACAGGTGAATAGGTAATATCTCATCTACTTCCCAACCCACAATTTACTCAGATCCTAACCATGCAACCGTTTGAGGATTGATCTAATGCAATAAAACTGGGTAGTAAAGAGGTATGATCAAAGTGTTACTTGCCTTGCTGATGATCCGCGAAACCTAGAGACTCGTAGTAGCACGCTTCGCACTCCGGGTACTCTACCGCAAACAAACAAACAAGCATACAATAAGCAATCAAGCAAGATGCACGGGTAAAACTCAAATAAGAAGATCTAACTAGAAAGTTCAACTTCAGAACTCCGGTTTGCAAAAAGAATCAAATCAAATGAAGCAATGAAACGCAAACTGCGAAAGAAACAAGCTTCGTTTACTAATCTGGACTAAAGTCAAATTTTACAGTAGCAAAAATTTGTTTTAAGTTGATTAAACAGAAAGAGGGCTTCGAGACAAAAATCTAGACGCTTGAATAGCCTGATTCCGATAAACGAGCGAAAAGTTAAACTAAAACGAAAATCGGATCAAAACTCGCGATCGAAAATAATCATGAAAAAAATCCGAGAAAAAGAAAAACTGACGAACAGACTAACGAACGAACGTTCGCTATCTGCGGCTAACGGGCGAAAACCGTTCGTTAAAACAAACGTACGGACGAACGTCCGCTATATAACTAAACCGGAAAAAAATAAAACCGATCTAATAAAAAACGCATCTAGGTTTTACCGAAAAACTGAACCGGTCAAAGAAAACCGGCGGCGGCGGCGGCGAACTCCGGCGGCTCCGGCAAACTCCAGCGACGGCGGCGGGGTGGCGAGGTAGCGATGGCGGCGGGTGGCGAGCAGCGGCGCTCCGGTGGGTCGGCGGGCGCGACGGCAATGTGGGCGGGCGCGGCTAGGGTTTCAAGGGCGAAGCGGTGGAGCTCATGACCTTGGCGGCTTTTAACGCCCCCCCCCCCCCCCCGGGCGGAGTCCCGAGCGGGTACGGCCCAAAGTCGGTTTCCTTTTTCTAAAATATTCTGCGCAGGTAAACGAATAAAAGAAATACTAAACGGACTCCAAAAATCCTGAAATAAATTTTCCCCGTCCGCTAAAAATATGCCGGACAAGGTGAACATTTATTTGGGCCTCTAATGCAATTTTGAAAAAACGCATATTTTTCCTAATTCAAATAAAATAGCGATAACAATCCGAATAAAACTCTTATTTGATTTTAACATTAAATATCCAATATTTCTTTATTCTGAGGAAGTCATTTTATCCTCTCTCTCTTTTATTTTTATAAAAGAAATATTGGAAGAGAAAATAATTAAAATCAAACGATCCTCTTTTCAAAATTCGAGAAAAACTCAAATATGAAAATAATGAAATTCCCAACTCTCTCCGTGGGTCCTTGAGTTGCGTAGAATCTCTAGGATCAAACTAAAATGCAATAAAATATGATATGCAATGATGATCTAATGTATAACATTCCAAATTGAAAATTTGGGATGTTACACCTACGCGCATAGGATTTAGACCGGCGTGCTGACCTCTTTATTGTGCCTAGGTGGGGGTGCGACGTGTTGAGCTTCCGAGGCCGGGCATGACCCAAGAAAGTGTGTCCGACCAAAGGGGATCGAGCGTGTTGGGTAATGTGGTGCACCCCTGCAGGGAAGTTTATCTATTCGAATAGCCGTGATTCTCGGTAAAAGGACGACCCGGAGTTGTACCTTGACCTTATGACAACTCGAACCGGATACTTAATAAAACACACCCTTCCAAGTGCCAGATATAACCCGGTGTTCGCTCTCACATAGGGCAACGAGGAGAGGATCATCGGGTAGGATTATGCTATGCGATGATACTTGGTGAACTTACCATCTACTCTCTTCTACATGCTGAAAGATGTAGGCTGCCAGAAGCGTAGTCTTCGACAGGACTAGCTATCCCCCTCTTATTCTGGCATTCTGCAGTTCAGTCCACCACTATTGCCCCTTTTCACAGATACCCATGCATATGTAGTGTAGATCCTTGCTTGCGAGTACTTTGGATGAGTACTCACGGTTGCTTTTCTCCCTCTTTTCCCCTTTTCCTTTTGTAACGCCCGCATAATTATGCTACAGTAATCCCCTACTAATGATGCCATGCCATCGCTCTTACTGTTGCTAATCCTCACTGGCTTTCAAACATCTTTCAAATTTCAAATCCAATTTAAAGTCAGGTTTTCAAATTTATCAAACTTGCAAACAAAAATGTTCAAGTTGTTGCAAATAATCATTTGGTAATAATGCTGGAGAAATCATCTTTTTACAAATTCTTTAAGTGCCTTAAAATAAAAGAAAACATAAATGTTTTTTAAAAGGGAAATCAAACAAAAATAAGAAAAGGGCCAACCCCCGGCCCAGGCCAACCAATGCCAATCGCCAATCCAGCCACCCACGTAGCCCACCCGCTCCCTCGCCTATAGGCCACTCCCAACCGAACCCTATCCCTCGTCCACCCCACTCCCCCACTCTCTCTCTCTCTCTCCGATCCGATCTGGATCTGCCGCTTCCCCTCCCCGCCAAGGCGTCCCGACGCCACTGCCGCCAGGCCTCCTCGCCGGAGCCTCCGGCGCCGCCGCAGGCCGTCGCCTACCCCTCTTCCTCGAAGCCCTCCCTCGCGGCAACACCCGAAGCCACTTGCCTCCTGGCGCCGCCCGGCTCCGCTTCGCCGTTGCCGGACATGACGCCTTCGCCACCTCGTCTGCCGGATCTCGCCTCAACATCTCTCCTCGACGGCTCCATCAAGCCATGCTGCCCCGTTCATCTACAAATGGGGTGAGCCTCGTTCGCCTCTCTCCCATCACCGGATCCGGCGCGTCTCACAAGGCCGGCACGCCCCGACGCCCGATCATCGTGTGCCCCACATATCGCCCGGCCACCCTCGCCTGCGCCACGGCGCCCTCTTGTCTTGGCGCCCGCCACGCCAGCCTGACACGCGAACCTGTGAACCCGTCCGCCATCGTGGCCTCGCCCGATGCTTCTTTGCCATTGCCCGTGCAGCGCCTTCCCTTCGCCCGCCCCTATCGACCACGGCCGGCGCCAGCTCGCTTCGCTTCGCCTCGCCGTGCGAGGCATACACCCACCGATAACCCCCCACCCGTTAACCACGTGACCCCACAGGCCCTTTGGCAAGGGCCCACAACCCCAGTTTGTAAAAATAAATAAATAACGTTAATAAAAATAATTATTTAATTAATTATTTAAATGGTTAATTAACTTAATTAATTAATATAATGAACTAGATTAGTTAGTTAAATGAGTAATTAGTTAGCTGAGACAATGATAGGAGGGCCCCACCCCCTGTTGACCAGTCAAACGTTGACTAGTCAACTGGGACCCCCCTGGCCCACCTGTCAGCCACCGGGTACACTTTTGTGTACACTGTGCTGGGTGCGCCTAGCATTTTAGCATTTATTTTCGAATTAAATTAAATTATAGAATATTGTTTAAAACTTTAAAAAAATCTTATAAAATAAACCGTAGCTCGGATGAAAAAGTTTTCTACATGAAAGTTGCTCAGAACAGCGAGGCGAATCCGAACATGCGGTCCGTTTGTCCGCCACACGTCCCTAGCATAGCAAACGTTGAACTTTTCCCCTCCGGTTCATCTGTGTGACAGACGACCGGAACCGGGAAAACTTTCTCGGATGTCTCCCCCTTAGCCAGTATCGCCCAGCGCTGCGTTAGAACACCTCTAGCTTCGCTTATTGTTATGTTATGCATATGCTTGCGTGTATTTACTGTTTCTTCCCCCTCTTCTCTCCGGTAGACCACGAGACCGCCGGCTGATGTTAATCGTGATCGGCTACGTCGACGACGACCCTCCTTCTTGTCTGAGCAACCAGGCAAGCCCCCCCTTTGATCATCCCGATATCGCCCATTCGATACTCTCATGCTTGCATTAGATTTTACTACTGTTATTGTTTGCTTCTATTCTAATGCATAGCCTGCTTTTGTACCTGCTTTTCTTACCTACCCGCTTATCCTAAACTGCTTAGTATAGGTTGGTTAGTGATCCATCAGTGACCCCCACTTGTCCTTGTTGCCCCTGCTTCATCATCGACGACTCGAGCTACATGATCGACGAGCCCGACACCGCACATCACATCACGCCCCTTTAGTTGTTCGACTCTGCAGAGCTACTATCGAGTGCCGAGGGTGATCCTCATAACGCACTCCTCGATGATAATTACGTAGTGTAGCTATTCGGTCATGGTCATCGAGGTGATTTCCTCCTTCACCATTCCCGATCTGGCTCTTTCAGGCAACCCCTCAAGTGTGAACCTTGAGGGTGGTTCCTCTTCGTTCACCTTGATGATTACATCTAGTGGAATCCTCCGAGGTGATTCCTTGGGTTTTCCCTTGATGTTTGGACACATGGTTACCTTGACATTACTTGAGACCTTTGGGAAAGTCAGCGGGCCCGAGAGCACCAGTAAGATGATTACGAGGCACCGCTGGAAGTCGAGCAGCCCTCGTGTGGGCTGGGCTTGCCCTGCCGTATTTCCTCGAGGCAGGCGGCGGGGACACATTATCGTGAGTCTCTGCTCGTCTCCGCGAGCTAATAATACACTATGGTTTGGATATTTGTTCTGAATTGGCCTTTGGCCTTTTCGCACTAACCACCACGCGAGAATAGATATGGGCCTCAACGTCGCGGTATCAGCTGAAGCTTTTTCAGACGTCCAGTCCAGCATTGTGCCCGGGCCGCATCGTGCCATCCACTTCACGGGTGGTGCTGGTATCCCCTTGCGCACAACGACCCGGAGTGCAACGGGCGATGGGCCCAGACCCCGAAGTGCTTAGGATGTAGACCGGTGGGGACCTCTCTGCTGAGCCTAGGTCGGGCTGCAACGTGTTGATCTTCCGAGGGTGGGCATTGACCCCAGAAAGGTGTGTCCGGCCAGAGTGATCGAGCGTGTTGGGTAACGTGGTGCACCCCTACAGGGAAGATCTTTATTCAAATAGCGTGTCCATGGTAATGGACGTTCATACTTATATCTTGATCTAATACAACTAGAAATGGATACTTAAGTTATGTGGCTCCGGGATCGCTTTCTCGCAGGGAGTCGAGGAAGGATCTCTGGGCAATGCTGCTACAACATGCTTGTTAATATAAACTGCTATTCTTTTACTCTTCCACATGACGCAAGATGCTTGGAGCTGCTTGAAGATGCTAGTCTTCGATAGGCTAGGCCTTCCCCCTCTATTCTGGCATTCTGCAGTTCAGTCCACAGATACAACCCTTCCATTTGATACCAATGCATGCTTAGTATAGATCTGATGCTTGCGAGTACTTTGGATGAGTACTCACGGTTGCTTTGCTACCCCTTTTCCCCCTTCTTCCTTCTTTTCGGTTGTCACAACCAGATGGTGGATCCTTTGAGCCAGATGCCACCACCGACGGATTCTGCTATGTGGAGACCGCCGACGACCAGGAGTAGTTAGGAGGTCCCAGGCAGGAGGCCTTGCCTCTTCGATCGTTGATGTTTATGCTAGCCTTCTTAAGGTATCCTTGTTTAACTTATGTCTGTACTCGGATATTGTTGCTTCCGCTGACTCTTGTGTATTGAGCTTGTATTCGAGCCCTCGAGGCCCCTGGCTTGTAATATGAAGCTTGTATTATTTTGATTTCTAGAGTTGTGTTGTGATATCTTCCCGTGAGTCCCTGATCTTAATCGTACACATTTGCGTGTATGATTAGTGTACGGTCGAGTCGAAGCGTCACAAGTTGGTATCAGATCCGACTGCCTGTAGGATCCTCCTTTCCAACTCCTTGGCCGAAGTTGAGTCTAGTCTTTGAAAAACTGATTTACTAACATGGATGTGTGGCTTACTGGCCCACGTCGCCGTTGGGTGGTATTAGGATCTTTTATTCCTCGTCCTCTGGGAATCTGATCTCTTTTCTATTCGGGTTAAATGATATTAACTCTAACTTTAGGATCACGTAAATACTTTCTCCTGGAGAGCCTTTTCATTCCAGATGATGGCCCGCTTCACCAGAAGATTCTGAAGATACTCTCTGATATTTTTTCCCCGAGACCCTTGTACCCTTAGCCGTTGCGATCCCTAACACCGATTAATCCTTATGAGTAACTACCTACATTGTCGTTCATACCTTCATCCCCAGTTGCTCTTGTTATTACAAGATGTCCTGAAATACTCTCCGATGTTTCGAGAAACCTTTATGCTTACTGCCCTGCAGTTCCTTTCCGCATGAATACCCCTACGGATAATTACTCGCGTGTGCCGAGTATCCGTTCATCCACAGTTGTTCATGTGTTTCACAACATTCTTTGGAATGCTATTCGATCTTTCGAAAATCCTCAGTAGCCTATTACTCTAGTTCCTCCTTACCTTCTTACATTATGGTTACTTCCATTTGTCTAGCAATATTCATTACAATCCTTTGCGATTGACATCCTTACCCTATTGTTTCAACATGTGTGTGAATGCACGCAATAAATCAATTGTTCCACAGGAATTGTCCTTCCGGCTCAGACGTCACCCTGGACACGAGCTGGTGTTCGACAAATCAAACCTTGATTAATTTTCAATCTATGTCTATTCAACTTACTTGTCTTTGATCAGAACCTCATCTTCTGATCCCCCGTTTTGGAAATCATAACTCCTTTGCATTTTGAACTCTGAATTAGTCAGTTGCTTCTATAATCTGACATCCTTGCATTCTTTCTTCTTCTGGTTGAGTATCGTTGCTCACATCAGATCCCTTGTGGACCACCAGATCCTTTGTGGATTTTATCCAACAACGTCCTTCATATTCAGTAACCTTGTGATCCTTTCCTCGGATACATAATGCTTTTGGTAAATTGTATCCCCGCTCTTGTTAAGCATACTCTACTTCCACGCTTGAGTTATTTACTCATGAAGTTTGTGGTATATGTTCCTAAGATGCCGCAGTGGGTTGAGCCTACGCCTTCCCTAATCTGTGTGAACCCGAAGATTATGCGGGTTATATCTACTAGCGTTTCTTTGGATACATTTTCAATTCTACAACTTTGTCAAAGACGAGAAGTAAATGAAAAGCTGTGCATTAGAGAAGTGGGAGTCGACCTTGAGCCTTGTGTTCATGCCCATGGACCCGATGTGGAGCTTAACATGGAAGCTTCTTGTTATAATAATAGCCACGTTGCGATAAGTTCATCTCGTATCCATGTTTGGTCCTTTGCAATCGTGGTTCCGACCATATTATTCTTGTTTGATCCATTTATCGGACAAGTTAAAGTACTTGTCTTCTTCAGATCGTTTCACCTGTTCAACCTCTACATTGATATACCTTCGGGTATTATCCTCTGGTATCTCGAGAATATCACGGAACTACATAACTTCTCATGAGTTCTTGATCAACTATTATTTCTCGCTGATTCAAAATTTTCACGGGTACGGAGTTGTTAGACACTCGAGAATACAAATAACAGTCTACGCTTTCCTTTCCATTGTTTTGTTTAATCTTTCTTGTAACCTATCTTACTTGAGCAGTGATAATTCCCTGCTTATGTAAACACCTCAGTGTACATTCTCTGTCAGTAAGACCTTGTTACTATTGTTGATGACATTCTGGAAGCCGCCGATGGACGAGAACTTTGCCTATTGGTCTGCCTCGTCTTAACGAGCAGGAAAATGGTTCTCTTCGTCCCTCGCCCTCGGTACCGATGTTGTTGTTGACATAACTGACAGGTTATTGTCTGACATGCCTTGCTATCGAGATCATGCATGATGACATAACCCTTCCTAATTTTTGTTCCACATGGTGGGCCCATAACCCACAGTTCCACAGGATCGAAACCTGACTCTCCTGTACATCTCTGTCTTCCAAAATTGTTCCTCATGCTTGGCGATGTATGTAAATCACGAGCCATCTTCCTAGTGATCTATACTGGTATCAGAAGCAATACTTATTCCCATTGCTCTGAACCCCTTTCACCCTCTGTTTCAGGCAACAAATGAGTGCATACCCAGTTGAAGCTTCTTATTGCTCCTCCTTACCTTGCTCTCGATGACTTTCTTGAATTTTAACTCGAGAGATGCCTCTATTTCACATTCGTCAAGATAGCCCCAGGTACCTATCTTGTGTTGAGCTCCGTCCTTCTCGAGTTTTTCCCCCCTTACTTCACTCCTTAAATCTCGGGACGAGATTTCTTGTAGTGGAGGAGAATTGTAATGCCCGGATAATTATGCTACAGTAATCCCCTACTAATGATGCCATGCCATCGCTCATACTGTTGCTAATCCTCACTGGCTTTCAAACATCTTTCAAATTTCAAATCCAATTTAAAGTCAGGTTTTCAAATTTATCAAACTTGCAAACAAAAATGTTCAAGTTGTTGCAAATAATCATTTGGTAATAATGCTGGATAAATCATCTTTTTACAAATTCTTTAAGTGCCTTAAAATAAAAGAAAACAGAAATGTTTTTTACGGGAAATCAAACAAAAACAAGAAAAGGGCCAACCCCCCTGGCCCAACTGGGCCAACCAGCTGGCCAACCGGGCCAACTGGCCACCCACGCAGCCCACCCCCGCTCCCCTGGCCTATAGGCCACTCCCAACCGAACCCTATCCCCTCGTCCACCCCACTCCCCCCCACGACTCTCTCTCTCTCTCTCTCCCGATCCGATCCGGCTCGGGCCGTTTCCCCCTCCCCCCGCCGCGTCCCCGACGCCACCGTCGCTCAGGGCCTTCTCCTCGTTGGAGCCTCCCGACGGCGCCGCACGCCGTCGCCTCACCCCTCTTCCCTCGAAGCCCTCCCTCGTGGCGACACCCCGAAGTCGCTGCCTCCTGTCGCCGCCCCGGCTCCGCCGCTCGCCGTTGCCAGACCGCGACACCTTCGCCACCTCGTCGCTGCCGGATCTCGCCTCAACATCTCTCCCTCGACGGCTCCATCACGCCACACCGCCCCCGTTCATCTACAAGCGGGTGAGCCTCGTTCGCCCTCTCTCCCATCACCGGATCCGGCCGCGTCTCATACCGCCTTGTCACGCCCGACGCCGATCACCGTGCCCCACATATGCGCCCGCCACCTCGCCTCGCCCGCGCCCTCCCGTCTTGGCCATGACGCCACAGGTTGACACGCGACCCGTCTGCCGTGTGGCCTCGCCGTGATGCCTGCTGCCATTGCCGTCTGGCGCCTTCCCGCGCCACGCCTGCCGACCACGGCGCGCCAGCTCACCACCCTCGCCGGCGACACCCAGCCGATAACCCCCTGCACCCGTTAACGCGTGACCCCCACAGGCAACCGGGCCCACAACCCCCCCAGCTTTTGTAAAAATAAATAGATAACGTTAATAAAAATAATTATTTAATTAATTAGTTAAATGGTTAAATAACTTAATTAATTAATATAATGAACTAGATTAGTTAGTTAAATCAGTAATTAGTTCGTTGAGACAATGACAGGAGGGCCCCACCCCTGTTGACCAGTCAAACGCTGACTAGTCAATTGGGACCCCCTGGCCCACCTGTCAGCCACCGGGTACACTTTTGTGTACACTGTGCTGGGTGCGCCTAGCATTTTAGCATTTATTTTCAAATTAAATTAAATTGTAGAATATTGTTTAAAACTTAAAAAAAATCTTATAATATAAACCGTAGCTCGGATGAAAAGGTTTTCTACATGAAAGTTGCTCAGAACGGCGAGATGAATCCGGACACACGGTCCGTTTGTCCGCCACACGTACCTAGCATAGCAAACGTTGAACTTCTCCCCTCCGGTTCATCTGTGTGACAGACGACCGGAACCGGGAAAACTCTCCCGGATGTATCCCCCTTCGCCAGTATCGCCTACCGCTGCATTAGAACACCTGTAGCTTCGCTTATTGTCATGTTATGCATATGTTTGCGTGTATTTACTGTTTCTTCCCCCTCTTCTCTCCGGTAGACCCTGAGACCGCTGCTGATGCCACTGTGATCGGCTACGCCGACGACGACCCTCCTTCTTGTCTGAGCAACCAGGCAAGCCCCCCCTTTGATCATCCCGATATCGCCCATTCTATACTTTCATGCTTGCATTAGATTTTGCTACTGTTATTGTTTGCTCCTATTCTGATGCATAGCCTGCTTTTGTTACCTACCTGCTTATCCTAAACTGCTTAGTATAGGTTGGTTAGTGATCCATCAGTGACCCCCACTTGTCCTTGTTGCCCCTGCTTCATCATCGACGACTCGAGCTACATGATCGACGACCAGAGCCCGACACCGCACATCACATCACGCCCCTTTAGTTGTTCGACTCTGCAGAACTACTATCGAGTGCCGAGGGTGATCCCTCATAACACACTCCTGATGATAATTCTGTAGTGTAGCTATTCGGTCGTGGTCATTGAGGGTGATTTCCTCCTTCACCATTCCCGATACGGCTCTTTCGTGCAACCCCTCAAGTGTGAACCTCGAGGGTGGTTCCTCTTACGTTCACCTTGATGATTACATCGAGTGGAATCCTCCGAGGGTGATTCCTTGGGTTTTCCCCTTGATGTTTGGAGACACGGTTACATTGACATTACTTGAGACCTTTGGGAAAGTCGGGCGGGCCCGGGGAGCACCCGTAAGATGATTACGAGGCACCGCCGGAAAGTCAGGCAGCCCTCGTGTGGGCTGGGCTTGCCCTTGCCGTATTTCCTCGAGACGGGGCGACGGGGTCACATTATCGTGAGTCTCTGCTCGTCTCCGCGAGACGTCGCGGTATCAGCCGAAGCTTTGTCAGACGTCCAGTTCAGCATTGTGCCCGGGCCGGATCGTGCCATCCACTTTACGGGTGGTGCTGGTATCCCCTTGTGCACAATGACCCGGAGTGCAACGGGCGATCGGCCCAGACCCCGGAGTGCTTAGGATGTAGACCGGCGGGGACCTCTCTGCTGAGCCTAGGTCGGGTTGCGACGTGTTGATCTTCCGAGGGCGGGCATTGACTTCAGAAAGGTGTGTCCGGCCAGAGTGATCGAGCGTGTTGGGTAACATGGTGTACCCCTGCAGGGAAGATCTTTATTCGAATACCGTGTCCACGGTAATGGACGTTCAGACTTATATCTTGATCTAATACAACTAGAAATGGATACTTAAGTTATGTGGCTCCGGGATCGCTTTCTCGCAGGGAGTCGAGGAAGGATCTCTGGGCAATGCTGCTACAACATGCTTGTTAATATAAACTGCTATTCTTTACTCTTCCACATGCTGCAAGATGCTTGGAGCTGCTTGAAGATGCTAGTCTTTGATAGGCTAGGCCTTCCCCCTCTATTCTGGCATTCTGCAGTTCAGTCCACAGATACAACCCTTCCATTTGATACCAATGCATACTTAGTATAGATCTGATGCTTGCGAGTACTTTGGATGAGTACTCATGGTTGCTTTGCTACCCCTTTTTCCCCTTCTTCCTTCTTTCCGGTTGTCGCAACCAGATGGTGGATCCTTGGAGCCAGATGCCACCACCGACGGATTCTGCTACGTGGAGACCGCCGACGACCAGGAGTAGTTAGGAGGTCCCAGGCAGGAGGCCTTGCCTCTTCGATCGTTGATGTTTGTGCTAGCCTTCTTAAGGCATCCTTGTTTAACTTATGTTTGTACTCAGATATTGTTGCTTCCACTGACTCTTGTGTATTGAGCTTGTATTCGAGCCCTCGAGGCCCCTGGCTTGTAATATGAAGCTTGTATTATTTTGATTTATGTCTAGAGTTGTGTTGTGATATCTTCCCGTGAGTCCCTGATCTTGATCATACACATTTGCGTGTATGATTAGTGTACGGTCGAGTCGGGGCGTCACACCTTTCTTCTCAGTTGTCACAACCAGATGTTGGAGCCTAGGAGCCAGATGCCACCGTCGACGACGACCCCTACTACACCGAGGGTGCCTACTACTACGTTCAGGCCGCTGACGGCCAGGAGTAGTTTAGGAGGATCCCAGGCTGGAGGCCTGCGCCTCTTTCGATCTGTATCCTGGTTTGTGCTAGGCTTCTTAAGGCAAACTTGTTTAACTTATGTCTGTACTCAGATATTGTTGCTTCTGATGACTTGTCTATGATCGAGCACTTGTATTCGAGCCCTCGAGGCCCTTGGCTTGTATTATGATGCTTGTATGACTTATTCATGTTTTTAGAGTTGTGTTGTGATATCTTACCGTGAGTCCCTGATCTTGATCGTACACGTTTGCATGCATGATTAGTGTACGATTGAATCGGGGGCTGATGTCTACTACACAACCTTCTTCTTGTAGACGTTGTTGGGCCTCCAAGTGCAGAGGTTTGTAGGACAAGATGCAAATTTCCCTCAAGTGGATGACCTAAGGTTTATCAATCCGTGGGAGGCGTAGGATGAAGATGGTCTCTCTCAAACAACCCTGCAACCAAATAACAAAGAGTCTCTTGTGTCCTCAACACATTCAATACAATGGTAAATTGTATAGGTGCACTAGTTCGACAAAGAGATGGTGATACAAGTGCAATATGGATGGTAGATATAGGTTTTTGTAATCTGAAAATATAAAAACCGCAAGGTAGCAAGTGATAAAAGTGAGCGTAAACGGTATTGCAATGCTAGGAAACAAGGCCTAAGGTTCGTACTTTCATTAGTGCAAGTTCTCTCAACAATAATAACATAATTGGATCATATAACTATCCCTCAACATGCAACAAAGAGTCACCTCCAAAGTCACTAATAGCGGAGAACAAACAAAGATATTATGGTAGGGTACGAAGCCACCTCAAAGTTATCCTTTCTGATCAATCTATTCAAGAGTCCGTAGTAAAATAACACGAAGCTATTCTTTCCGTTCGATCTATCATGGAGTTTGTACTAGAATAACACCTTAAGGCACAAATCAACCAAAACCCTGATGTCACCTAGATACTCCAATGTCACCTCAAGTATCTGTGGGTATGATTATACGATATACATCACACAATCTCAGATTCATCTATTCAACCAACACAAAGAACTTCAAAGAGTGCCCCAAAGTTTCTACCGGAGAGTCAAGACGAAAACGTGTAACAACCCCTATGCATAGGTTCATGGGCAGAACCCGCAAGTTGATCACCAAAACATACATCAAGTGGATCACGTGATATCCCATTGTCACCACAGATAAGCACGGCAAGACATACATCAAGTGTTCTCAAATCCTTAAAGACTCAATCGATAAGATTACTTCAAAGGAAAACTCAATCCATTACAAGAGAGTAGAGGGGGAGAAACATCATAAGATCCAACTATAATAGCAAAGCTCGCGATACATCAAGATCGTATCACCTCAAGAACACAAGAGAGAGAGAGAGAGATCAAACACATAGCTACTGGTACATACCCTCAGCCCCGAGGGTGAACTACTCCCTCCTCGTCATGGAGAGCGCCGGGATGATGAAGATGGCCACCGATGAGGGATCCCCCTCCGGCAGGGTGCCGGAACAGGGTCCCGATTGGTTTTTGGTGGCTATAGAGGCTTGCGGCGGCGGAACTCCCGATCTATTCTGTTCCCCGATGTTTTTAGGGTATATGGACATATATAGGCGAAATAAGTCGGTCAGGGGAGCCATGAGGGGCCCACGAGGGTGGGGCGCGCTTAGGGGGTAGGCGCGCCTCCTTGCCTCGTGGCCACCTCGTTGCTTCCTTGACGTACACTCCAAGTCTCCTGGATTGCTTCCGTTCCAAAAATAACTCTCCCGAAGGTTTCATTCCGTTTGGACTCCGTTTGATATTCCTTTTCTTCGAAACACTGAAACAAGGGAAAAAGCAGGAACTGGCACTGGGCTCTGGGTTAATAGGTTAGTCCCCAAAATAATATAAAAGTGTAAAATAAAGCCCATAAACATCCAAAAAAGATAATATAATAGCATGGAACAATCAAAAATTATAGATATGTTGGAGACGACAAGATCCCCAAGCTTAATTCCTGCTCGTCCTCGAGTAGGTAAATGATAAAAACAGAATTTATGATGTGGAATGCTACCTAACATAATTCTCAATGTAATTTTCTTTATTGTGGCAAGAATATTCAGATCCATAAGATTCAAGACAAAAGTTTAATATTGACATAAAAATAATAATACTTCAAGCATACTAACAAAGTACTCATGTCTTCTCAAAATAACATGGCCAAAGAAAGTTATCCCTACAAAATCATATAGTCTGGGTATGCTCTATATTCACCACACAAAATATTTAAATCATGCACAACCCCGATGACAAGCCAAGCAATTGTTTCATACTTTTGGTGTTCTCAAACTTTTTCAATCTTCACGCAGTACATGAGCGTGAGCCATGGATATAGCACTATATGTGGAATAGAATGGTGGTTGTGGAGAAGACAAAAAAGGAGAAGATAGTCTCACATCAACTAGGCGTATCAACGGGCTATGGAGATGCCCATTAATAGATATCAATGTGAGTGAGTAGGGATTGCCATGCAACGGATGCACTAGAGCTATAAGTGTATGAAAGCTCAACAAAAGAAACTAAGTGGGTGTGCATCCAACTTGCTTGCTCAAGAAGACCTAGGGCATTTTGAGGAAGTCCGTCATTGGAATATACAAGCCAAGTTCTATAATGAAAGATTCCCACTAGTATATGAAAGTGACAACATAAGAGACTCTCTATCATGAAGATTATGGTGCTACTTTGAAGCACAAGTGTGGTAAAAGGATAGTAGCATTGTCCCTTCTCTCTTTTTCTCTCATTTTTTTTGTTTGGGCCTTTTCTCTTTTTTTATGGCCTCTTTTTTTTAGTCCGGAGTCTCATCCCGACTTGCGGGGGAATCATAGTCTCCATCATCCTTTCCTCACTGGGACAATGCTCAAATAAAGATGATCATCACACTTTTATTTACTTACAACTCAAGAATTACAACTCAATACTTAGAACAAGATATGACTCTATATGAATGCCTCCGTGAGTGTACTTAGGGATGTGCAATGACTCATGAGTGACATGTATGAAAGAATTATGAACGGTGGATTTGCCACAAATACGATGTCAACTACATGATCATGCAAAGCAATATGACAATGATGAAGCATGTCATAATAAACGGAATGGTGGAAAGTTGCATGTCAATATATCTCGGAATGGCTATGGAAATGCCATAATAGGTAGGTATAGTGGTTGTTTTGAGGAAGGTATATGGTGGGTGTATGATACCGGTGAAAGGTGTGCGGTATTAGAGATGCTAGCAATGGTGGAAGGGGGAGAGTGCGTATAATCCATGGACTCAACATTAGTCATAAAGAACTCACATACTTATTGCAAAAATCTATTAGTTATCGAAACAAAGTACTACGTGCATGCTCCTAGGGGATAGATTGGTAGGAAAAGACCATCGTCATTCCCCGACCGCCACTCATAAGGAAGACAATCAATAAATAAATCATGTTCCGACTTCATCACATAATGGTTCACCATACGTGCATGCTACGGGAATCACAAACTTTAACACAAGTATTTCTCAAATTCACAACTACTCCACTAGCATGACTCTAATATCACCATCTTCATATCTCAAAACAATCATCAAGTATCAAACTTCTCATAGTATTCAATGAACTTTATATGAAAGTTTTTATTATACCCATCTTGGATGCCCATCATATTAGGACTAAATTCATAACCAAAGCAAATTACCATGCTGTTTAGGACTCTCAAAATAATATAAGTGAAGCACGAGAGTTCATCTATTTCTTCAAAATAAAACCACCATTGTGCTCTAAAAGATATAAGTGAAGCACTAGAGCAAACGACAAACTACTCCGAAAGATATAAGTGAAGATCAATGAGTAGTTTAATAATTATGCAACTATCTGAAGACTCTCTCTCATTTAAGAATTTAAGATCTTGGTATTTTATTCATATAGCAAGCAAAACAAAATAAAATAAAATGACGCTCCAAGCAAAACACATATCATGTGGTGAATAAAAATATAGCTCCAAGTAAAGTTACAGATGAACGAATGCGAAAGAGGGGATGCCATCCGGGGCATCCCCAAGCTTAGGCTCTTGGTTGTCCTTGAATATTGCCTTGGGGTGACTTGGTCATCCCCAATCTTAGGCTCTTGACACTCCTTATTCCATAGTCCATCGAGTCTTTACCCAAAACTTGAAAACTTCACAACACAAAACTTAACAGAAGATCTCGTGAGCTCCGTTAGCGAAAGAAAACAAAAAACCACTTCAAGGTACTGTAATGAACTCATTATTTATTTGTATTGGTGTTAAATCTACTGTATTCTAACTTCTCTATGGTTTATGAACTATTTTACTAGCCATAGATTCATCAAAATAAGCAAACAACACACGAAAAACAGAATCTGTCAAAAACAGAACAGTCTGTAGTAATCTGTAACTAACGCAAACTTCTGGAACTCAAAAAATTCTACCAAAATAGGAAGACCTAGATAATTTTATTATTGATCTGCTGCAATTGGAATCAGTATTTATCATGTTCCTGTGATTTTTAACAATTGTTTTCGTGAACAGAAAGTTTCTGGAATTTTCAGCAAGATCAAATAACTATCATCCAAGAAGATCCTATAGGTTTAACTTGGCACAAACACTAATTAAAACATGAAAACACATCTAACCAGAGGCTAGATGGATCATTTATTACTAAACAGAACCAAAAAGCAAGAAACAAAAATAAAATTGGGTTGCCTCCCAACAAGAGCTAACGTTTAACGCCCCTAGCTAGGCATGATGATTTCAATGATGCTCACATAAAAGATAAGAACTGAAACATAAAGAGAGCATCATGAAGAATTTGACTAGCACATTTAAGTCTAACCCACTTCCTATGCATAGGGATTTTGTGAGCAAACAATGTATGGGAACAATAATCAACTAGCATAGGAAGGCAAAACAAGCATAACTTCAAAAATTTAAGCACATAGAGAGGAAACTTGATATTATGGAAATTCCTACAAGCATATGTTCCTCTCTCATAATAATTTTCAGTAGCATCATGAATTAATTCAACAATATAACCAGCACCTAAAGCATTATTTTCATGATCTACTTGCATAGAAATTTTATTACTCTCCACATAAGCAAAATTCATCTCTTTCGGAATAGTGGGAGTATGATAAGAGACTCGAATACTATAAATTGTTTCCACGTTGAAAGAGTAATGTTCAAAAAAAAGGGTAATCATAATCATGACAAGTTTTACAAATATAATCATCACTACTTTTTATAGCATAAGTTTCATCACAATAATCATCATAAATAGGAGGCATGCTATCATCATAATAAATTTGCTCATCAAAACTTGGGGGACTAAAAATATCATCTCCATTAAGCATAGCATCCCCAAGCTTGTGGCTTTGCATATCATTAGCATCATGGGTATTCAAAGAATTCATCCTAACAACATTGCAATCATGCTCATCATTCACATATTTTATGCCAAGCATTCTATGTAATTCTTCTTCTAGTACATGAGCACAATTTTCCTTTCCATAATTTTCACGAAAGACATTAAAAAGATGAAGCATATGAGGCCACCGTAATTCCATTTTTTTTGTAGTTTTCTTTTATAAACTAAACTAGTGATAAAATAAGAAACTAAAAGATTCGATTGCAAGGATTAAAGATATACCTTCAAGCACTCACCTCCCCGGCAACGGCGCCAGAAAAGAGCTTGATGTCTACTACAAACCTTCTTCTTGTAGACGTTGTTGGGCCTCCAAGTGCAGAGGTTTGTAGGACAAGAGAAAATTTCCTCAAGTGGATGACCTAAGGTTTATCAATCCGTGGAGGCGTAGGATGAAGATGGTCTCTCTCAAACAACCCCGCAACCAAATAACAAAGAGTCTCTTGTGTCCCCAACACACCCAATACAATGGTAAATTGTATAGGTGCACTAGTTCGGCGAAGAGATGGTTATACAAGTGAAATATAGATGGTAGATATAGGTTTTTGTAATCTGAAAATATAAAAACCGCAAGGTAGCAAGTGATAAAAGTGAGCGTAAATGGTATTGCAATGCTAGGAAACAAGGCCTAAGGTTCATACTTTCACTAGTGCAAGTTTTCTCAACAATAATAACATAATTGGATCATATAAATATCCCTCAACATGCAACAAAGAGTCACTCCAAAGTCACTAATAGCGGAGAACAAACGAAGAGATTATGGTAGGGTACGAAACCACCTCAAAGTTATCCTTTCTGATCAATCTATTCAAGAGTCCGTAGTAAAATAACACGAAGCTATTCTTTCCGTTCGATCTATCATAGAGTTTGTACTAGAATAACACCTTAAGAAACAAATCAACCAAAACCCTAATGTCACCTAGATACTCCAATGTCACCTCAAGTATCCGTGGGTATGATTATACGATATACATCACACAATCTCAGATTCATCTATTCAACCAACACAAAGAACTTCAAAGAGTGCCCCAAAGTTTCTACCCGAGAGTCAAGACGAAAACGTGTGCCAACCCCTATGCATAGGTTCATGGGCGGAACCCGCAAGTTGATCACCAAAACATACATCAAGTGGATCATGTGATATCCCATTGTCACCACAGATAAGCACGGCAAGACATACATCAAGTGTTCTCAAATCCTTAAAGACTCAATCGATAAGATTACTTCAAAGGGAAAACTCAATCCATTACAAGAGAGTAGAGGGGGAGAAACAACATAAGATCCAACTATAGTAGCAAAGCTCGCGATACATCAAGATCGTATCATCTCAAGAACACGAGAGAGAGAGAGAGAGAGATCAAACACATAGCTACTGGTACATACCCTCAGCCCCGAGGGTGAACTACTCCCTCCTCGTCATGGAGAGCGCCGAGATGATGAAGATGGCCACGCTGAGGGATCCCCCCTCCGTGCGAGTCTTGAGCAACAGGTCCCGATTGGTTTTTGGTGGCTACAGAGGCTTGCGGCGGCGGAACTCCCGATCTATTCTTTTCCCCGATGTTTTTAGGGTATATGGACATATATAGGCGAAAGAAGTCGGTCAGGGGAGCCACGAGGGGCCCATGAGGGCGGGGGCGCGCCTCCCTGCCTTGTGGCCACCTTGTTGCTTTCCTGACATACACTCCAAGTCTCCTGGATTGCTTCCGTTCCAAAAATAACTCTCACGAAGGTTTCATTCCATTTGGACTCCGTTTGATATTCCTTTTCTTCGAAACACTGAAACAAGGGAAAAAATAGGAACTGGCACTGGGCTCTGGGTTAATAGGTTAGTCCCAAAAATAATATAAAGGTGTAAAATAAAGCCCATAAACATCCAAAACAAATAATATAATAGTATGGAACAATAAAAAATTATAGATACGTTGGAGACGTATCAGGGGCGTCACAAGTTGGTATTAGAGCCGCCTGCCTGTAGGAATCCCCCTTCCACACTCTTTGGCCGAAGTCGAGTCTAGACATTACAAAACTTTTACTAACATGGCTGTGTGTCTTACGGGCCCACGTCGCCATTGGGTGGTATTAGGATCTTTTATTCCTCGACCAATACTCTGGGACTCTGATCTCTCTCCTATTCGGGTTTAAATGATTTTACAAACTCTAACTCTAGGTTCTCGTAACCACTTCCTACCGAAGAGCCCTTTCATTCCAGATGATTGCCTACTGCACCAGAAGATTCTGAAGATACCCTCTGATGTTCTCCCGAGACTTTCTGACCGTCGTTTTTGCAAACCCGTACCGCCGGTATATCCCTATGGGTAGCTACTTATACTTGCCATCCATACCTTCATTCTCGATTACTCTTGTTAGTACAAGATACCCCGAACTACCCGCTATTCCGAGAATCCTTTGTGCTTACTGCCTTGCAGCTCTTTTCTACACGATTACACCTATCAATAATTCCTCACAACTTATCAAGGATTCGTTCATCCCCGGTTGATCATGTGTTTCACAAAAGTCTTCGAAATACCATTCGATCTTCCGAAAATCCTCAGCAGCCTATTGCTCTTGAAATTCTTGCTCGCTTACATTATGGTTAATGCCATAAGTCTAGTAATCTTATTTTCATCACTACAAAAAAATACACTTCTGTGATGATACGTGTTTGTCACAGTAGGTCGTGTTTTTTGTCATGCATGTACATCCATGACAAATGTATGACAGAATCAAGATAGTCATACCTATCTTTGTCGTAGAAGTGTTCCATGACATTACCAAAATTATCATCACGGAAGTGTCCACTTCCATGACGATAAATCGCGCGTCACAGAAATGCTTTCGTCAAGGGTGACCGACACGTGGCATCCACCGTAACGGAACGTCGTTAAGCTATCGGGTCGGGTTTTGGATCCTATAACCCGTTAACAGCCCCGACCAATGGGGATTTTCCATGTGTAAAATCATCATTGGCTGGAGGAGACACGTGTCAGGTCCGCGCTGGCACCTGTGTCACTCATCCAATGGGCGAGACGCGCCTATGATATGTTGACACGTGGACCGGCCCATCAAGTTTAAATGGGCCGGCCCAACCAAGGCCCACAAGATTTTATGGACCATAATGGGCCGGCCCAGCAAAAGACCCACGAGATTTTGCGGACCATAATGGGCTGGCCCAGCTAAAGGACCACAATATTTGCGGGCCATAATGGGCCGGCCTAGGTAAAGGCCCACAAGATTTTTGTGTGCCATAATGGGCCGGCCCAGGTAAAGGCCCACAAGATTCTTGCGGATCATAATGGGCCGGCCCAGCTAAAGGCCCATGAGATTTCACCGACATTAATGGTTCGGCCCAGCTGTAGGCCCACAAGATTTTGAGGACCCTAGTAGGGCGGCCCATTAACTGGCTGCCATGTTTTGGGCCAAACGCCGGCCCATATTTGATCCGGTCCATTAATGGCCTGCCACGCTCCGGGCCTAATAGTGGCCCATATGAGATCCGACCCGTTAAAAGCCTACCACGTTCTAGGCCAAATTACGGACCAGATCAGGTTCGGCCCTTTAAGAGGCTTTGGGCTCAATTATGGCCCATATCAGATTCGGCCCGTCAACTGGACACTATGCTTTTGGGCCCACTTGCTAAAGGCCCACTTAGTAATTCGGCCGGATATTAGTTTTGGCACATTAAGGCCCGTTTAACATTTCGCCTCAGATAATTCCGCCTGTTAAAAGCCCGTCATATAGTTCAGCCTAACTACGACCCGGTTTGCATCCGGCCTGCTCGCAGCCGATATTTGATTGGGCCAAACAAGGACCGAGACAATTTTGGCATGTTAAAAGCCCGTGATTTGATTCGCACAATCATGGGTCGGGTTTCATTTCGGGCTGCTGCCGGCCCGTGAGCTGTTCGACACGTTTCAGGCCCAACCTACGCCGTGATTGCATGACGGCCCGATTATGTACCGTAATTTTACGGTTTTGCCGGTTTACTGCGAAGACAGGATATATATACAGTAAAATAACTGTAGCATCATGAATAAGAAAAAACCTAGACTATACAATAAAGAGATTACGACATATTACATCCACTGGGCATCAAAGTTCGCCACTATGATAATAAAGCACAAGCAGACAAATAGATTACATACACTTTGGGCATCAAAGATCGCCACCAAAGGCAAATAAACACGCCGACAAAATAATATACAAAACCGACAGCCCTTCAATAGAGTTCAAGAAAGGTTAGCCTCATTGGGAGTTGCATAAGCAAATGAGCAAGATGATGAGATCAAGGCTTGTTCAACAATTATATCTTCCTTACTCGAAAGATAAACAAGCAAACAGATGACAGTTTTGCACATAAAAGTATCGATCTTGACAATTCATCGTGATTTCTTCTTGACGAATAAAGTGACACCGCTTAAAATTGCATTAACACAATACGGTATTGTTCAGGTCAAGACATGGCATGAAATGACATTGTGAAGGAGTTGGCAGGTATCGACACCACTAGATTACGTATCAAGAACTCATAAGTATCAATGGTTAGTGTGCTGTCAATTTATACCATTTCAGGTTGGCAAATAAAGAGATGGTTTAAATAATAGTAGAATGATATGACATTGTTCATAGTTAAGACATTGCAGAATATGACATTGTGCTGTAGTGGGTAGGTTCACCACACCACCGGATTACGGATGAAGAACGGAAGCATACATGCAAAGGCAAAAGAAGATCACTTGCTCAGAGTAGTTTAATTTACATGGTATGAAGAAGGAACTTGGTTGTACAACCGAAAACTTAAATTGAGAAAGGACAAACTTTTGTTTATGAACTACATAATAAACTTTAAACAAGCAATTTGATGCAAACACCAAAAATAAACAGTATTGTACATGCCTAACCAAATATATACAACAAAGTTTGAAGGCTTTAGATGGAAAAACTTACAGTATTGGTGAAGACAGGCTCTATAAAGTCCTTGTCCATGCCGATGGGGGGCAATTCAAGAAGTTTACCACGTAATCTTCTTCAAAAGCATTGCCTTTATTCTAGATTTTGTTAAGAGTAAATATAGATGTGATAATATACTGAAAAAATGGAGAATATTGAAGATAAGATGAAGAGTGATGCTACATAACCAAGTAGCTATAAATGTAAGTGCAGCGATACGGGCAAAAGGTACAAAGAAAGAGCAATGCATAGCTAAACTTCTTCAAGACCAACCTTATAGTAAGAGTAAATATAGATTTTATGTGTAGAAAATGGAGGGCAAAGGAAAATAAGTCATAGAGTGATGGTACATGAACAACTACCGTCATTATAAGTACACCGATAAAGGACGGCATGTACTTACAAGAACAATGCAGAGCTAAAAAAACATTGGCATTGGATATATTCTACACTAATGTAACCATTCATATAGATCAGATAATTTGGAGCGAACAATTGATAAGCAAGCTATCATGCATACTGTTGTCACAAAATGAACTAGGTATGTATGCAAGTAGAGTGATACAGGACAACAGGTACTAATAAGAGCAAAGCAACGGGCAGCATATTTGCGATATCCTGTCGTTCTTGTCAAACCGGAATTCTTCTTCGAGCAGATTTCCTGCAAAAAAGATCCGTAAGGCACATGCAGAAAAGTAGAAGTTCAAATTGTCATGTGATTTCATAGATGTGACTCATCCCGAACGAGACCAAGGTATAACAAGGTTTTTCCATTCAATGTCTTCTAAATTTAGCACAGGAGACTTCACCCGAAATTCGTTTATAGACTTGCCATCAAAGTGCGATTTCCTCAGGTAACACCGATACTACTGCAATGCTTCCTTGAAAAGCACAAACAAGCTTTGCTCGTCATGACTATCCAGATTGACCCTCGCCTAGTTACAACAATGTAATGTAAATAATTGATGTGTTCAATCAGCAGAAAACAGGAATATAATAACCATGAATAATAGCACTTACACGTAAGTTGGACAGGAAGATGTGAAAATGGTGTTTGTCTTCACAATAATCTTCCCATGATGGGAATATATGCACGTAGTCCCTAACAACATTGAAAGCATTGTCTTTTAAACAGGTAATAAATGGAATGGGGTTCCAATCTGCAGAATTGGCCGTCTCTGCTTGGGATAGGTCTTCGGCCGGTGGACTTCTTTGTACTTTTTCTTTGGAGTGGGATTTTTCTCGTGGTACAGCCGGTGCTATGGCAAATGAAATCGGTATACCTTTTGGTCGGAGTGCAGGTCCCGTGGTGGTCGGGCTAGTGGTGTGGCCAAAGAAGTATGGGTACAAGTCTGCTGAGTCGGGTCCTACGTTTTGTGTCACCGGTTGTACAGCCAATATAAGTGGGTGTCTTTGTCGATTTCTCCAAAGACCACCATGTTTTTCAAGGACTTTGTTGGTGCTCCTTCAGGTTCGGCAATCACTCTCTTCCTTTTTGATGTCTGATGCACAAGAACAACATTTGAGTGAAAAAACATGGTATGATGACAGATGGAATATGTATTGATAATGGATGGACATGGCATCTCTACATATATGATGAGTAAACTAAGCAGATGGCGGTGAAACAAAGTAGAAGAAATGCGAGACAACATATGCAAGATACCCGCAATCAATAAAACATTGCCAAATTAGAACAGGCACCTTGATGGGTGAACAGATGTGCCATCTGCCTTTGACTCCTCGAGGTTAGAATAGTCATTAGGATCATATTCTGAACAAGAATCAACAGGTGGGGATCGTATGAGTTTCATTGCATCCAGAATGGCACTTGAGGGAGTCCTGGACTAGGGGGTGTCTGGATAGCCGAACTATCATCTTTGGCCGGACTCCAAGACTATGAAGATACAAGATTGAAGACTTCGTCCCGTGTCCGGATGGGACTTTCCTTGGCGTGGAAGGCAAGCTTGGCGATACGGATATGTAGATCTCCTACCATTGTAACCGACTGTGTAACCCTAACCCTATCCGTGTCTATATAAACCGGAGGGTTTTAGTCTCAGAGGACGAACAACAATCATACCATAGGCTAGCTTCTAGGGTTTAGCCTCTACGATCTCGTGGTAGATCTACTCTTGTACTACCCATATCATCAATATTAATCAAGGTGAGTAGGGTATTACCTCCATCGAGAGGGCCCGAACCTGGGTAAAAACATCGTGTCCCTTGTCTCCTGTTACCATCCGCCTAGACGCACAGTTCGGGACCCCCTACCCGAGATCCGCCGGTTTTGACACCAACATTGGTGCTTTCATTGAGAGTTCCTCTGTGTCGTCACCGATAGGCCCGATGGCTCCTTCAATCATCAGCAACGACGCGGTCCAGGGTGAGACTTTTCTCCCCGGACAGATCTTCGTATTCGGCGGCTTTGCCGCTGCGGGCCAATTAAGCAGCCATCTGGAGCAGATCGAAAGCTACGCCCCTGGCCATCAGGTCAGATTTGGAAGTTTGAACTATACGGCCGATGTCCGCGGAGACTTGATCTTCGACGGATTCGAGCCACAGCCGAGCGTGCCGCACTGTCTCGATGGGTATGATCTAGCTCCGCCGAGCGGTGCCACGGAGGCCGCAAGATCCGCTCCGACCCTTAGTCCGGGCCGGATTCCTCGATCGAGGACGAGTGGTTGGACACCGCCTGGGCTACGATCTCACGGCGATTGAGCGAACTCCATCCCTGTCTTTGCGAAGACCTTGACTCTAGGGTGCCGGACTCCTCTCCGGACTCCGAACCTCCGCGCCCGCCAATCGAATCCGATTGGGCGTCGGTCATGGAGTTCATCGCGGACATCTTTCAAAGACTACGCCCTTTGGCGACATCCTGAATTCACTAAAGTCTCTCTCTTTATCCGGAGAGCCCTAGCCGGACTACGGACAGGAAGGTTGGGATGCGGACGACGAAGAAATTCAACGCCCACCCACCACCCACTTTGTAGCCACTGTCGATGATTTAACCAACATGCTCGACTTCGACTCCGAAGACATCGACGGTATGGACGACGATGCAGGAGATGACCAAGACCCAGCGCCTACAGGGCACTGGAAGGCCACCTTGTCATACGACATATACGTGGTGGACATCCCAAAAGATGGGAACGGCGATGGAACAATGGAGGATGACCCCTCCAAGAAGCAACCGAAGCGCCGACATCAGCGGCGCCGCTCTAAATCCCTCCACGGCAAAAACGGTGATTCCAGCACTGAAGATAATAACACCCCGGACAGTGCCGAAGACAACCCCCTCCAGCAGGACTCAGCGCAGGAGGAGGGAGAAGCAAGTCCGCACGACAGTGCGGCAAAAAGAGAGGTAGAGGACGATAATTATGCGCCCCCCTCCGAAGATGAGGCAAGCCTCAACCACGACGAATTCGTCGTGCCTGAGGATCCCACCGAACAGGAGCGTTTCAAACGCAGGCTTATGGCCACGGCAAGCAGCCTCAAGAAAAAGCAGCAGCAGGTTAGAGCTGACCAAGACCTGATAGCTGACAGATGGACTGAAGTCCTCGCAGGCGAAGAATATGAACTCGAACGCCCCTCCAAAAGCTACCCCAAACGCAGGCCGTTGCCTCGATCAGAGGAGGAAGCACCCAAGTCACCAACGCACGACATGGCAGACCGGCCACCCCGTGCGCGGCATGACGAAGCCTCTCGCCCTCCGCTCAAGCCACACCCCGACTCCGCTCAAAAAGTACCAAGGCACGGAAAACGCACCATACTTATGAGATATATTGGAGGATAAGGCAAAACATACAAGATCGATCTCATCGATCGCGTGGGCATGTGACTCGGGATGATTACCGTCGCACCGGATACAGAAACCCGGCCGGGCGAACCACGATGAGACAAAGCTCATATGAGCTACATCGTTATATAGCCCAATACAGAGGCGCCGCACACCCACTATGCTTCATAGATGAAGTAATGGATCATCAAATCCCTGAAGGCTTCAAAACCGTAAACATTGAATCACACGATGGTACCACAGATCCCGCGGTCTGGATCGAGGATTATCTCCTCCATATCCACATGGCCCACGGTGATGATCTACATGCCATCAAATACCTCCCACTCAAGCTTAAAGGACCAGCTCGGCATTGGCTCAACAATTTTGCCGCCAGAATCAATTGGTTGTTGGGAGGACACGGAAGCCGCATTCCTTGATAACTTCCGGGGCACATATGTGCGACCACCAGACGCCGATGACCTTAGCCATATAATTCAGCAGCCAAAGAATCGACTGCATAATTACGGACACGGTTCCTAACAAAGAAAAAATCAAATCGTTGATCGTCTGGATGCAAAGGCCCTTGCAGCCTTCAAACATAACACCATGACGAATGGCTTGCCCGGCACCTAGGACAGGAAAAGCCGAAATCCATGGCAGCCCTCACAACACTCATGACCCGCTTTTGTGCGGGAGAGGACAGCTGGCTAGCTCGAAGCAACAACTTGGCCAAACACCTTGATAGTTCGGATACCAAGGACAGCAATGGCAGGTCGCGTCGCAACAAGAACAAGCGCCGCATTAACGGCGATAATGCTGAAGATACGTCACAATGCCGGATTCAGAGGTTTCTAAACCCGCCAAGGAAGAAGCCATTCAAAAGAAACACCCAGGCCCCAACTTGGATCGAATACTCGATCGCTTGTGCCGATACATGGCACCCCGAAAAACCAGCCAATCACACCAACAGGGATTGTTGGGTGTTCAAAGCAAGCGAGCAAGTTAAGTGCGAACTCAACGACAAGGGCTGCATAGCGATGACGAGGAAGAGCCCCACCACGAACAATAGAGGATAGAAGGGCTTTCCCACACAAGTGCGGACGGTGAACATGATATACGCAACCCACATACCCAAAAGGGAGCGGAAGCGTGCACTAAGGGACGTATATGCGATGGAGCCAGTCGCCCCAAAGTTCAACCCATGGTCTTCCTGCCTGATCACCTTCGATCGAAGGGACCACCCCACTAGCATCCGTCACGGCGGTTTCGCCGCATTGGTTCTTGACCCAATTATTGACGGATTTCACCTCAACAGAGTCCTGATGGACGGCGATAGCAACTGAACACCTTTATCGGCATCTGATGCGCAAAATGGGCATAGACCCTCAAGGATTAAACCTACAAAGATGACCTTTAAAGGCGTCATACCGGGTGTAGAGGCCAATTGTACAGGCTCGATCACACTCGAAGTGGTCTTCGATCCCGGATAACTTCCGGCGAAGAGTTAATCTTCGACATAGTCCCGTTCCGCAGCGGCTATCACGCACTGCTTGGACGAACCGCATTTGCAAATTTCAATGCGGTGCCGCACTACGCATACCTCAAGCTCAAGATGCCAGGCCCTCGAGGAGTAATCACGGTCAATGGAAACACCGAACGCTCTCTCCGAACGGAGGAGCAAACGGCGGCCCTCGCGGCGGAGGTGCAAAGCAGCCTCTCACAGCAATTCTCGAGTCCGACCACTAAACTTTCGGACACCGCTGCGCGCCGAGTAACCTACAACAAGACCGCTCGGCACGATCCAAGCACGCGTAGCAATCCGGCTCCAACCCCAGCCCTCGCGAATTGGCGAAGCCAAGATTACGCTGCACATAACTATGCTCTGGAGATACCATGGGCATAAGGGGAGGGGCACGACCACGGCACGCCCAGAATGCGGCTCAACCGCACCAGGGGATCCCAATTGTGTCGTTCTTTTTTCTTCTTTTTTCTTACTTTCAGGACTCTGTTCTCCAGAAGCCCTGTCCGGCATTCGCGCCGAATACACGATGCAAGAGCTGTGGAAGCGTAAACTGCATCGAGTGTCCAGTGGTCTCTATTACGAGCATTATACCTGTTTTACATACCATCCCGCAGCTTACCTCGAGGGGACATATTAAATAGTCCCATCCCTTGCTTATCGCACAATTTGTATCGTTCTGCTTTTATTTGCAGTTTCTTTTTAATAACCAATACATAGCTTTTGCCTATTATTGCACTCATTTCTTTATCTATATATATGTTCATCCTATGACATGTTTCACCCGTACACTTTGGTACGGCCAATACACCAGGGGCTTAAGTACCCCAAAAGTATGGTGTGATAAGTCCGAACACTTTCACAAGTGCGGCACCCCGAACTTATAGCATTATATGCATCGGCTTCGAATCATGTCTTGGGTCAATAGTTGGGTTTGCCCGGCTTCTATGTTTTGGTACCTTACGTTCCGTTATATCGGCTAAGGTAGCACTAGGAGAACCACTGCGATTGTGCCTCGGTTGAGCTGGGTTGAGCACCTCAGTGGAGAAAGCTAAAACTGACCGTCATGATAGGGCGAGAGCCGGTCGCTGTTCGAGAGGTTTTTTCGGGTCCCTAAAGACTTATGCCGCTTAGAGCGAGGAACCGACATTGTCCGGCCAAGGCGTGGATAGCGCCCCGAACTCGGTCTTCCGAATACTAGGGGCTTCGCCGAAATTTAAAATTATAGAATTCTATGGCTAAGTGAGAGTGTTCAAGCATTATAAGTCCGGTTGCCTTGTTCGCTATGTTGAGCGCCTCCCTCGATGGACCCAAGAATGGGAACAAGAGCGCTCAAGTTTATCCCGAACACCCCAACACTCGTGGCATGGGGTTGAAGCCAACGACTTGCCATCTCTCAAATTTGATAAACGGCCGCATGAAGGTAATATTTTAAATTAACAAGCGTTGCTTAGCGATATGAACAAGTTTTCAGCGTCAGATAACAAATGCGAGTCTATTCAAAATTACATCTTTGGAGCACTCATCCGCTTATTCGGCGGGCACCCTTCAGACGCCCTCATAGTACATTTCGGCGACGATGCTCCTTGCCCTTCGGTGGCCCGTCCGTCACAAGCTTCTCCGCATTTAGCTTGCCCCAGTGCACTTTAGCACGGGCAAGGGCCCGACGGGCACCTTCAATGCAGACGGAGCACTTGATGACTTCAATCCATGGACAGGCGTCCACCAGCTGCTGCACCAACCCGAAGTAGCTCCCACATGGCCCTTGCAGCCTTCAATCCAATGGCCACATCCGAACTATGAGGCCCTTCATGGCCTGTTCGGCGACCTTGTGGAGCTCGACCAGCTGCTTCAGCTGGTCGCTCAGGGGCACCGGACGGTCGGCCTCAGCATATTGAGACCAGAACACCTTCTCGGTCGAGCTCCCCTCCTTGGCGCGGTAGAACGCGGCAGCATCAGACACACTACGGGGCAGATCTGCGAACGCTCCCGGAGAGCTCGGATTCGGGTAAGTACTAGATAATTGACTTTTACATTCTTGCTCTGCATAAAGAATGCCTTACCCCGCCATGATCTTCTTTATTGCCTCAATCTTCTGAGGGCTTTTTGGGCCTCGGCCTTAGCAGCTTTGGCACTCTCAACAGCCAAGCAAGCTCGGACTCTCGGGTCTTTGAGTCACGCCCAAACCCTCATGTTTTTCCACGAGAGCCTGGAGCTCTTGCCAGACCTCCGCCACCGAGCCTCCCCTTCTCTCGCTTCGATGCGCCCGCAGCCGCTTTGAGCTGTCATGGACACCGCCTCCTTCTGTGGTCGCCACCTCGCCAGTGGCCCCTGCAGTACCCATGTTATTTCTGTTATTTTTTGCAACCAAATCCTTTCTATAAGGTATTTCTTTAACAAGGTATTACTTACCTTCCTTGTCCTCGAGCTGCTTCTTGGCAAGGCCGAGCTCGTTCTCGGACCGCTCGAGGCTCTGCTTCAATGCATTGACCTCCGCAACAAGTCTTGGCAGAGGTCAGCAGCGAGCCTACATTCCCATATTGACATACTTATGTTAGACTCCTGCGTATATCTTTTTAGATCCTTAGTCCGGCTTTTCTTTCCTAACACCGAACTAAGCATCGAGGGCTACCGCCTATGCGGTAATATTTTTACATATTCTAAACTTACCTCAAAGCCCTGTTAGAAGGTCGGTATAGCTTTACCAGCCCGCTCTTGGCGGATCGAACTTTCTGGATCACCACACTCATAATAAAGGCGGTGCTCCTCCTCGATGGAGGCGTTGTTAAGCGCCTCCAAGAGCTATCCGGTGCCTCCGGTTGGACGGAGGACACCGGCGTCTTACCCTTCCTACGAAGGGACCACTTGCCGGACTTGAACCGCTTGAAGGTTCCGGGTATGGAGTCCGGACGAGGGTCGGGCTTAGAGCCCCGGGGTCTCGCCCCCACGCTACCGAGTCCGGGAGGTTGCCTTGCGGCGCCTCCTGCGCCACCTCATCAGGCCCCTCTTGGGGCCCCACCTCGGCATCGTACGCGGCGTGAGGTGAGGAGGCGGCCGGAAGTGAAGTACTCTCCATTTCTGACGAACTCGGGGACCCGCTCGACAAAGCGGCGAACTCGTCCTTAGGCGGGCTGCATGATTGTTCGGCATTAGAGAACACTATGCAATGGAAAAAAAAGCCATGGGTATCCTGGACACTTACGATCTCGCCAGGCTTGGCCCTTGTTGGCCACTCCTCCTCGTCGTTGTCGACGTTGGTGGAGAAGTCCCGAGGAAGGGTCCTTCCTTCTTGACCCTCCGCCTCCCGGTTAGGCGGCCTTCCTTTTCCGCTCCTCCCGCTGGGAGAGGCTTTTTCCTCCTCCTCCTTCTCGGGAGAAGATTACGCTTCAGAATCGACAAGACTGCATCGGGAGCTCCTTCGAGTTCCCGTGGCCTCCTTCTTGGCCTTCTTCTCGAGCACCACATGAGGTACCGGAGCCAGCAGCCTAATCCCAAGGCGTCTGGCTGGTCTTCTGGCAAAGGAGCCGGACAGTTAATCTATCCGGACGTCTTCAGCCAGTCCTATCAAAAGTCAGGGAGTTTTAGATCCCACATAGAGTCAATCTATGAAAAAAGAGTCCCGTAAAGGGTAAAATAACTTACCTCGCTGGCTTGATGCTGCGAGCTGAATCCGCGATCTTCGGTAGCGGATGTGGGAGCCTCGGCGCCTTGAATAAGCACCTTCCGGGCATCTTAAATGCGTAGTGTCGAAGAGCCTTGTCAGAGTTGGGTGTTGTGACAGATCGAACTCCCACAATTTGAAGGCCCGTTGTTGGCATGGGAGAATCCGGCGGATGAGCATCACCTGGATTACGTTGACAAGCCTGAGATTCTTGTCCACCAGGTTTCGAACGCATGTTTGGAGTCCGGATAGCTCGTCCGAATTCCCCCACGTCAGGCCCGTCTCTTTCCATGATGAGAGCCGTGTGGGCAAGCCAGATCTGAATTCGGGGGCCGCCGCCCATTTGGAGTCGTGCGACTCGGTGATATAGAACCACCCCGATTGCCACCCCTTTATTGTCTCCACGAAGGAGCCCTCGAGCCATAGGACTTTGGCCATCTTGCCAACCATGGCGCCTCGCCTCCACACTCCGCTTGACGGCCGCCCACTACCTTCGGCCTGACATTGAATATCTTCAGCCATAAGCCGAAGTGGGGCTGGATGCAGAGGAAGACGACGATGAACGCCGAGATGTTGAGGATGAAATTCGGGGCTAGGTCGTGGAAGTCCAGGCCGTAGTAGAACATGAGCCCCCGGACAAATGGGTGAAGTGGAAAACCTAGTCCGCGGAGGAAGTGGGGAGAAACACCACCCTCTCATGGGGCCCGGGGTTGGAATGAGCTGCCCCTCGTCGGGTAGCCGACACGCGATGTCGCCGGACAAGTATCCGGCCTCCCGCAGCTTTGTGATGTGCCCCTCCGTGACGGAGGAGTCCATCCACCTGCCTCCCGCTCCGGACATAGTTGGAGAAGGTTGAGGTGGGGTGTGCGGACTTGGGCGCTGGAGCTCGAGTGCGCAGAAATGGATGAGCAAAGGAGGAAGAAGGCGTAAGCGAAAAGGTGGATTCTTATCCCCTTATATGGACGGACGAAGCTATGCGTCCCCTGCCAGCCTGGTAAAACTCGCTTATCTCCCAAACGACGTAATCAATGGCGCGGATGGGCTACCCACGTCCGTATTGATGGGAATCCCGGAATAAGGGGGCATGATCTATGCTTTGATAAGACGTGCCAGGGAAACCGCCTCGCTAAACGCCTCACGAGGTGGAACAAGAAAAGACGATTCATATAAAGGCACTGGCCGTGGTGTGATGTCACGCCACGGAATACATCAGCAGATCTGTGCAAAAGTTATTCTCTCTACGGTGGTATGTGGAACTTGTTTTGCGAGCGGACACTATCCTTGTGTTCAAAACCTTCCATGAAGTATTCAAGAGGAACCCGCCTTGCAATGCCGAAGACAATATGCGCGCCGGACTCGCTGTCATTGAAGCCTGGTTCGTGGGCTACCGAGGAGTCTGGACTAGGGGTGTCCAGATAGCCGTACTATCATCTTTGGCGGACTCCAAGACTATGAAGATACAAGATTGAAGACTTCGTCCCTGTCCGGATGGGACTTTCCTTGGCGTGGAAGGCAAGCTTGGCGATACAGATATGTAGATCTCCTACCATTGTAACCGACTACTGTAACCCTAACCCTATCCGTGTCTATATAAACCGGAGGGTTTTAGTCCAGAGACGAACAACAATCATACCATAGGCTAGCTTCTAGGGTTTAGCCTCTCTGATCTCGTGGTAGATCTACTCTTGTACTACCCATATCATCGATATTAATCAAGCAGGAGTAGGGTATTACCTCCATCGAGAGGGCCCGAACATGGGTAAAAACATCGTGTCTCTTGTCTCCTGCTACCATCCGCCTAGACGCACAGTTCGGGACCCCCTACCCGAGATCCGTCGGTTTTGACACCGACAATGCCTTGGTGCCAATTTTGTAAGTCATTGCAGTGTTTAGCTTCAAGAGTGGACTGCTGCTAGTGCGACACAAAGCAGCTACACAGATCATAGTGTAGATATAATGGGAAAACCTTAAGCATCAGACTAAAATCAGCAAAGTGGAACTTGCTGGAATATATGTGCTAGTATTGCCGGTACGGCTAGAAAGGCTTCGGATACCAGCTCTCTTCAAGTGAAGGTGCGGTACTGTTAATATCAATGTAACTCTCAAAGGTGACACAGCTCCCCGCATTTCCTTGCTATTCTTATAGGATTCAAGTGGGCAGTTCACTACAAATCCTATTCCTATGTTTACAAGATCCTATGAATCAAAGATGCTCAAAGTGTCCATCACAACCGACCATATAGACCTCTACACTGAAAATGTCCCTACTCATCTTCAGTACAAGGAACATACTGTACTACTATCATACTCCCTCCGTTATAAAATATAAGTCTTGGTAGAGATTTCCACTATGGATCACATATAGATGTATCTAGATACATGTTAGAGTGTAGATTCACTCATTTTGCTCCATATGTAGTCCACGGTGGAATCTATACAAAGACTTGTATTTAGGAACGGAGAGAGTACATATTAAAGAAGAACGGAAGAGGAACATGGTAAAGAAGAGCAAGCAGATTTTGGATAATAAAATGTTGGTTGCGCAGTGCCCACACATGATGAACCAGAGCGTATTAAGAATGCAACTCCCAGCTGTCTCTTGACCATTTCAGGCGGTTGGATGAAGATCCTACGTCTCCTAACCCTTCTTCTTCCTTGTCTCTGATTCTTCCCATATAGAACACTGCAGACGGGTCACGGGCCGGACCACCGCCCCCACCGTGTTCCTCCGCCACCCCCACCCCGCCCCAACCCCCACCAGCGTCGAGTTTTCTTTGTTCGGTGAGGCCCCACAACCACCCGAGCCCCTTCGATCAGACCGCAAACTCCGCGAGCTCGAGAAATCGATCGACCCAATTTTGAAATTTAGTCTATTGTGATTTAACTAGTGTGGAATATAAAAGGGGAAAACCATAAGCATTGGGAGTATAGTGTTGAGCGTGCCATGGCGAATCTGAAGGTACAAACCAGACAAAGGCAACTTCACAACCAAGACAAGAAATCAGAGTAAAGCAGTGGCGATCTATTTTCTTGCTGCGATAAATAAGTTGAGCAGATATTTAAAGAGTACCGCCTCAGTGCGGCGCAGATAATGATCTCACGAGAATTTGACGGTGCTGCGATGGCGATATGGTCGGCGGCCCCAGCGAATCTAGGAGGGTAGATGGTGGCGGCGGGGTGCGGTGGACGAGACGGTCGTAGGAGCGGTGCCGGCAAGGTGGATGACGGCGGGGATGAAGCGAGAGGACGGGATGCAAGGATCCCGGTCCGAAGCCGTGGATGAGAGAGGTCAATATCTTGTAATGGACGGCGTGCCGGGGTATCAGCTCCGGCATGGTGGAGGAGGACGGCGGTGGATGGGGTGGCGGACGGCGGACGGAGGAGGTGGGGTGGAGAGGGTGTTTGGCGCCCACGGACTACGAATGGGGAAAAGGGAGATAGAGAGGAAGGGGAACCATGTATTCAGTATGCGCTTGTCTCAAATGCGAGGAAATTTGCAAACTTAGCCCCGTTTCAAATTTCTATCGCATCACAAAGAACATTAGTCGGTTGGGGATAGGATGGTAATCTCGCATACACCGAATATTTGTCGACGAGTTTGTTTTTGGCGCCCACCGTATGAATATGAATCGGGAGGAGTCGATTTGCCGAGGACACACTTGTGTTTTGGCGCCCACCGTGTATGAATCCGGGTGAGGCGGTTACGTCACGTTTGGGTGAAATTACAAACCTACCCCTATCGAAACCAATAGAAATCCAACAGATAGGCTTTGCGTGGCGAGGATAGGCGGTAGTGATTTCCATCTCGCAGATTTTGGTTTCGGTGATTCTTGCGACTTTCCCCGCTTCGTTCAAATTTTGCAGAGTGCATGTTTACCGTGCCAACTCGATTCGAATCCTGTTTGTATTCTATTTTTTCGGGCGGGATCCATTTTCAATTGGAATTACATTCTATATACATCATTTTTTATATATACTTTCGAAAGCACAACACCATTTATACATAAATATGGTTTACAAATGGCATGATCTCAGATTCATAAGGTTGTATCCATCAATTTGGATTTTCAAATATTTGAAACCACTTTATGTTGAAATCCAATGTATGCATTCCTCGCTAACTGTCTCCAATTAATGTGTGTTTCATGCGGGTTTTTTTTACTTCTCAAACATGTATAATGTGTTTCACACACGCAACATATAGTGTAATCTCGTTTGGACATTAATTGCATATAAACCATGCATTGTTTGTAATTGAAGAATCTATGGATCCCCAATATTGATAAACTATATAACATTACACGTGTGCCCAAATTCAAATGAATATGCATGTTTGATACACCAATTTGCGTTATGATATTATCGATGTCGTGATCTCCGGTTTAAATATTTGAATCCCTTTAATCCGGATATTCGCCTCATATAGCTATCACTCATGCTTATATAGGACTATATCTCCCGGACCTATCTGCGTTCATCGTCTCTCGTATCTCTCGTGCTACCTGTATGTCGACAATGATCTTTTATCTTCATAACACACTGACGGTAGTCTCTCCCTCGACCTTCATCACTCTATCTCTCTCTAAGTATATCTCGCTCCCCGCTATGTGTCTCTAACTATGATTCTCCATGTGGAATCTCTTTCTCTCACACAAACACAAAACTTTGTCTCCAGGGGTCTCATTTCTCTCTACTATTCCCATGTGTGCCACTCGCACACCCCTCATACAGAGATGTCTTTCGCTCCTTAGATATGAGAACCTACGACTCTTCCTCTTCAATGTCTCTTTCTCACACACAAACACTAACTCTATCTCCCAGGGTCTCATATTTCTCCATTGTTCTCTTGTATGTCTCTCACACACACCCTCTCTCCCTAGAGATATCTTGTGTTCCCTCGTATGTCTCTCTAGCTATCACTCTCGTTGTGAAATATCTTTCTCTCTCATGAGACACAAAACTCCGTCTCTCGGATCTCATTTCTCTCGATATCTGTTTGTATGTGACTCGCATGCACCCTCTCCCTATCTCTCTCACACCCACACACACGTAACCCAGCCTTCCGATCCACTCGACTCCTATCTCTAACGCACACTAGCTAGCATCTTTATCTTTCTATTTATCTCTGTTTCTCCATCAAGCTTCTTTCTCGCCCTCACTCTTGATTCCTATCACGCACACTACATATGTTTCTCTCTACATGCAGTCAAGTGCCCTCTCACACATATATAACTTCACCCTTTGAACCACCGACGGTCATCTCCAACACCCAAACTAGCGGATGTCCCTCTAGCTAGCATCTCCATCTCTGTATCTATCTGTAGTTTCTCCGTCAACATTTCTTTCTCGCACGGAGTCTTGCTTCCTATCACCCACACTATATATGTCTCTCCATACATATGCATTTATAGGTTGGTCTCTTTTGCACAATCGTTGCGCCTCACTCCCTCTCGCTGCGCCATAGATGCATGCTCCAGCCCATGCCACTATCTCTTAAAGACAAAAACACATGCTCAATTGTCGGGCCTTCTTCCCTGCATTCTCACATGCATGCATATTGTCATACCGATCCATCTCTCCCATGTCGTTGATCTTATACCTTATGTCTTCTTTCTTTTATCTCGACATGCGCGCGCACACACACATCCCATGTATACATGTATACCTCTCACACATGCACGTTCAAGGTCTCTATGTCTCCGTACGTAGTTAATTACCCTCAATCCTAATGCCACACCGAATCGTTCTCCTCTTTTGTGCACATAACTTCCGCTTTGGATGTGTAAAACACACACACAAACACTTAAACATCTCCTTCTAGCTACCCACCCCCCCGCCTCTCACTATTCCCCTATATCCCCGAATCCAATAAGAACATCACTTTGTTTAATTACCGACTACATGCACCATCGATATATAGTAGTCTTCCTCGGTGTCTCTCGAACAAACACGTTCTCTCGATGTCGACTCCTCTCACGCGCACACACCTTCTCTTCCCTCTCTATGGGCATTTCTCTCTCGCTCCCCCATCGTTGGTGGCCTCGCCATACACATCACCTCTCTATGATGAAGCCATGCACACTTAAATTACATCCGCCACAGAGGACCCCGCGACACACACACACACGCACGCACACACACACACACACACACGCACGCACCCCCCCCCCCACACACACACACACTAAGACTCCATCTCTCTCTCTCACCTTTCTCTGTTTCATTTCTTTCAAAACTAGCCTAGCTTTTCACTCGTGCGTAGGGGGAAGAGGAATCTTACTTCATATCGCCAATCCTTTCTGCTTTCTCACCAGCAAAATAGGATCGATCGCGAAATCAAAGAAATCTTTCACCTCACTTCTAAGATGAGCTAGCGCTCGCATCACCTTTCGCACACACAAACACACACACACACGCACACACCCCCCCACACACACACACTAAGACTCCATCTCTCTCTCTCTCTCACACACACACACAAACTAAGACTCCATCTCTCTCTCCTCTCTCTCTCTCTCTCACACACACCCCACACACACTAAGACTCCATCTCACACACACATGCTCTAGGCATCCTACCACCCTTCATCCAACCTTACCCGTATGATAAACAATCACCTTTATTTACTTGCATAACATGGACAAATTCCACTTTACTTTAGTAGTCAGCAAACTTATCATCTGTACCCTTATAAAAAATGAGTTGGTGGCGATGGTGTGCCCGCCATCTTGTAATACAGACCGTATGATCTATATCTAAGGATAGAAAGCAAACTATGATAATTTTACAAAAGATACCCGCACCTCTCTCCACATCATTATCTCCCGCAACCTCATTGCTCAGCAATTAAAAAAGGAATAAGTCTCCGGAACAATCTAGCATGCATGGTGGCCGCCGCACGCCGCGCCTCCATCCCCATGCCTCCACCCATTCCGACCACCAATCACCACCACGCTCCACTCCTCCTCGCCTTATCTCTCATCTTTCATTTTTTCGATGACATTCTCGAGATACCAGTTTTTCGATAAAATTCTCGAGATATCATTAGTTTTTACACATGGGATTACTCCTGCATGGGTCAATCACAACAGGTGTTTTGTAAAAGAATGCATATTGATGTTCCGCGCAATGCACGAGAATCTTGCTTGTAATTATATAACGCAAATCACGAGCAGGAAGTGACATTTTTTTGACACAACCACGTTAACATGGCCACGCAAATCACTAGCTAAAGTAAATACCATTATACTTACATCTCGATGCAAAAGGTTGAGTACATGTCCGAAGAGTAGAGTCGCACACACGCACTCTGTCTCTAAGAATCTCTCTCACACACACACCAGTTACGTGACTCCCACTTAAGCAGACACGTATGTTACAATTTGTGCACCCGCGGGTACACGTGATGCTGCGCATTTATTTAAGCCGGAAGGCGAACCCAAATAGTAGCTGCATTCATTCCCCTCCCACCGCCTCTTCTCTAGTCATCGTTGCCCGGTAGCCATGGGCCGGCCGAAGGTAACAACATACACCATACTCCCACCGGAGCGGCGCTTTAATATGGAAATTTTAGTGGTCATGCATGCATCTTTTTGTGCTAGCACTCCTATATAAGGGTTGACCAGTCGCTTCCCGCGGACGTGTGCGGGCGGTGGAAGAGGAAGGAGAAGGGAAGCGGGCTGTGGAGTAACATTTTACCACAATTTCTTAGGAAACTGAGTGCAATAATTGAGTAGTTTTGCAAACTACCAGTACTCCCTTGCCAGCGCGCGCTTCCCGCGTGAAAGCGGTCAAGCGTCATACCTGGGCGTCGATGCCGCATTAATGCCCGGCCAGAGCGGAGGGACCTCTCACTAGCGCCCGGCTTTGAAGTGGCGCTGACGGCCGAGAGAGCGTCGCTTCCTCTGTGCACGCGATCGCCTCAAAAGGCCAAGATCGGCCATAGGCCCTGTTTGGATCCATGGGTTAGAGTTAGTTTGAGCTAGTTGGGGCTCAAATATCCCTAAAGTACCCAAGCATGAGGGTTTAAATTGGAGCAAGTTGCACCGAACCCACCAAAAAATATCCCACCCAAGAGGTGCTAATCGGAGATAGTTCTCATTGGGACCACCGAAAAATCATTTTTCTCTCTCCATGAAGTGCATTTATTGTCAATCTAACCCGTCACCCAAACACGTCTTTGGCTATAGTTAGTTCAGGTTAGTCACGAGTTAGTCTAACCTCTAGCTAAGTTAGAGTATCAAACAGAGCGTTATAGGACATGCAAGTTGCTCAAAGCATATAGACAAATTAAATGCGTGAAAGGATTTTTTCTTTTTGAAAACGGAACGTGAAAGGAATTTTTTTTAGAATGCTCTTGGCATGTCGCTAACATGTGATAGTTAACCGACCTCAATAGACGACAGAAACGCCAGCCCGCCGCACTTTGATAGAGACGAGGAGGGAGAAGTGACACAGGCTGCTGGATTACTAGAGATAGGTGTCGCACGGAAACCAAGAAATATGGTGATAGCGTGGGTTAGCCATGTACTAGTATGATGTAACTACACTGGCCTGCCGTGTTTCGTACTCTTCCAGTCCACTGTGGAGATGATTGGTTAATTTTATATTGTTGAATAATATTAAATATTATGAGTGCAGAGCTCCACCACGAGGTTCCTTGCTCCTTCTCGGTCGTCCAGAATCTATGTTCTTCCACTCTATTTTTTTACATGAGCTCTGTTCATCCTTTTGCCAACACGCGAGACATCTAGCATCAAGGTGCACGTGTTATGCAAGGATCGTTCCATCTATATGAAGAACACGTGGGACTGGAACTACGAGACAGACATGTACCCAGGAGTGGACGTACGAACCTGAGTAATGTAGCGCAGTAAGTGAAGTAGAAAGGCACAAATGGTATGAACATGCGTGGCATATAGGGTGTGTTTGGTTGCATTCTCGCCTCAACATAGTTATTCCATGTTCATGCATGCCCAACTCAACACCCCTCTTCATGCATGCTCTCTTCATGCATGCTTTTAGTGTATTTGTGCTAAACTAGTGTGGACTCATGCACCCTCCATACACTCTACCAAACACCCAAAAGTAGGTTGAGAAGGAAACTCTTGGGCGGCATTTGTCTCTTACTACGTACTACCACTAAATGTTGTACGTGCAATGCACGGTGATGTTATGGAGTACGTGCCTAAGTACTCTACTACTACTATATTAGTTGGAGGCACATATTAACTTTCATATTTGTTTACGTGTATGCCCTGAGACCTTCCAAATAAACGTGTCTTTCTCTCCAGGTCGCACTTTGTATCGTTCATACCATTAAGTACTACTACGTGTGGTCTCCGACCCAGAAGTGGAAGAAGTGGAGATGCTCTACCACGTTTTTTTACGTTGGGCTCGACCACACTATTCATGTCCCACTCCTTTCGCTGACGTGTGGGACATCCAGCACGTGCCGTGTTTGCACCCTTCGTCGTAAGAGTTGAAACGCTAGCATTCATCAGAAAAAAATAATTATAAATCGGCAGTGATACTATTTTTTTGCGAACCAATCAGCAGTGATACTATACCACATGGTTTCCTTGCTCCTCGATATCAGAAAGAATACTTCCGTTTGCCAACATGTGGGAGTCGACCATCCTGGTCCACTTGCCATGCACGCAGAACTCCAAGGGAGAGTCACCCAGGTCGTCGCGCCGCAGTAACAATGACTAATGAGCTGTCAAATCACAGGCCCACTTCCCACTTTGAAGTTGCTCGGACGAAGGAACCATCATGACTTCGTTGAATTCCGCTTCTTGAAGAAAACTCATGCACCAGCATCGCTAGCTACGATGGTTAATCCAACAGAGGCCTCCTTTCGTCCATAGGATAGGAGTATGAAAATCATAGGAAGTGAGATAACATGCATCTCAATTCCTATAGAGAAAGAGATGCCATTTGATGCTTAGGATAGGAATTTTTCCATTTAGTCTAGGCTAATGTACTGGTAATTTGCTCTAAAAACTACAGTAGTAACTAGGAGGGTGCTTGGATACATTTTAGTATCATGACTAAAAGTAGTGGTACTAAAACTTGCTAGCCTCACCCATGCTTGGATCCAAATACTAAAGAGACTAAAATCAAGTTAATGAGCATTTATTATCCTCCAAACCCTCCAATCCGAACTACTTTGTGTTAAAGGAGAGGAGTTAAATGAGGAGAGAGAAGACTAATCCACATTTTAGTAGGGGTACCCCTGACTAATTTTTTTTAGTCTCAAGACTAGTTTTAGCCCCTCTTTAGTCAGGGGTGATTGGAACTTTAGCCTCTTAAAGAGACTATTTTTGGTCAGACTAAAATAAGTCCCTTGGATCCAAGCACCCTCTAGTAGTATTGGTACATGCTCGTACTCAGACAGAGACACACACACTAACTACTAGTACTACTACTTCTCACATGCTGGCCAGACGCCATCGTTCTCCTTCCCGGCTTTGTCGGCGACACCCCACCGTGCCTGGATCTCCATGACCTCTCCAAAGCAGCGTGCGTCCTTTTCTTTCTTCTTGGCGGGGTCATCTTTTCTTGAGTGCTTTCGACTTTTCCGCTCCCTCTCAGGCGGCTTTGGCCGCCTCTTGCTCTACCGCCCATTCGGCCTTGGCATCTTCAAATTCCTCCCACATAGTTGTGAGGTTGCGAGCGGCGATGAGCTCGGCACGTGTAACATCCCAAATTTCCTATTTGGAATGTTTTACAATTATAGATAAGCATCCTATGCATTCTGTTTGAATTTGATTGTCATTTGAAGTTTCAGAGCGAATTGAGTTTGAATTTGAATTTCAAACTTTGGCATGTGGGAAACAATTCAAAAACTAAGCCTGATAAATACTTGATCAAAAGTATGAGAGGAGCAAACATGACACTCCAAAAATATCGAGGAAACAATGCCAAAAGTTTTGGAATTCAAATCTGAATTTTATTTGAATTTGAAAAAATGGATTTTCATAAAGTTTGGATTTTGCCTTTGGAAAAATGTTCAAATGAAAGGGAATATTCCCCTAATCATTTTGGTATATATATACCCTATATAAATTATTTCTAGATTTGGTTTTATTTTTGTTTTAGTTTTATTAAAAAATTAAAAGAAAAACCCCAGGGGCGCCAGCCAGGCCACCCCAGGCCCAGCCAGCGCCGCCTCACCCCTCGGCCCCCTCCATGACCCAGCGCCCGGGCCAGCTGAGGCCCAGAGCCAGCCAGCGCCTCACCCCTTGCTTCGCCCAAGGCGCTTAGGCCTCGGCCACCCGATCCCTCGCCTCTCTCTCCCTCTCGTGACCCGTGGGACCCCCCCTCTTCTTCCCCTCGCCTCGCCACCGACCTCATGGGAGATCCACCGGATCCGAAGGATCCGGGATCCCGACACCCCGATGCCCTTCCGAGGCAAGCCCGACCCTGTGGCTATAAAGGGCCGAGCCCCCACCCCATTCCCCGAGAGCTCGCCAGACCTCTTCCTCCCGTTCGACGTCGCTTGAGTCCGAGCCGCCGCCGCCGCCATTGTTGCCGCCGTCGGCCTGGTGCACCCGACCCCCAACACCACCGAACCCTTCCCGACCCGTGCGCGTCTTCCCGACGAGTCGCCGAGTCGCCGGCCTTGACGCCCGACGCACTCTCGCCGCCGCCGCCGCCGTCGGAGTCCGATGAAGTCACCGGCAATCCTCCACCGTTCGATCCTAGATCTAGGGCTAGGATTAGACACCGAAGGGTTAGGTTTTAGTTAGAAAACCGGCCGGTCCGATCGGTTTATTTTTAGTTTAGGTTTATTTGTTTAGGCCGGTTCGTTTAGTTTTAAACCTAGGCCCGTTTAGACTAAACTACGCCTAGTGCATGATATAGGCCCATTAGGCCTTTTTCTTTTATTTTGATTTTCTGTTTTAGCGAATAGTTTACTGTTTTCAAAATGTATATCTTTTATTCTGTTTAATATTTTTGATGATTCTTTTTTGTTGGATTGCAAATTTTATGTAGTTTCTGTAAAATATATATTTAGCTATGTTAAAAATAATTAAAAATGCTTTAATATTGTTTTAGCCAGAATAGTAAATCTGCTATAACTTTAGTTAGAAAAATTATTTTTGCATGATTCTTTTGTCACCACTTTATTTTGACATTTCCAAACCCTAGAAATTAATTTGGGTATTTTAGGATTAATAAATAATTAGTTCTAAGCAGAATCCTATTAATCCTAATTAATTAACTAGTTCCTGTTTTCCTATTAAATTAATTAGTAAATTAATTTATTTTTAACTTGTGATTAGTTATTCTAGGATAGTTTCTGTCATTCTAGTAGATGAACTTTTATTTATAATTAATAAAAGTTTTAAATTATTTTCTTAATAGAAATTGGATTAGGCCTAGAATGAGTTTTATAATAGCTTTTAATTAATTCTTTTAGCTCCTAGTTGCTTAGTGAATCCTTTTCTGTTAAGTTAACCTAAAACCATGATTAGGTTATATTAAGGAATTTTTGTTATATAAAAACTATTTTTGTTATTGTTTGGAGTAGGAAAAAACTTTGAATTAGTTTCTTTGAGTTTTTCTTTTGGATTTGGTTTTGATTGTTTTGTTGTGCTATGTTACTATTGTTATCTTGTGTGATCCTCTTGCTTTGTGCTTATTGTGTTATTGTTTGTCTCGGTAGAGTTTTAAGTCTGAAGCTTGCTACTCTGACTCTTTAGCTTACGAGGATCATCGGCAAGGCAAGTTTTGATCATGTTATTTCTATACCTATGTTTTTGTGCATTAGTAGTTGTCACCACCCCACCATGCATGCAGTAGTGAAATCTTGAAGTCATTAAACTTGAGTAGTATCATGTGGTAGGATGAACCAATCCTTGTTACCATGACCCCGGGACGTAGTAGTTATTTTTGCTATGCTCGTGAGACGGGATTTGGTATGAGTGATATTCATAAGCAAGATGTGAGAGTCAATGATGATGATAACCCCATGAACTACAATGATCAAGATGGACTTGAAAATCACTCTTTGGGTGGAGGGACGGTTGGACGGGCACCTGGAGCACCAAGGTGGCCGGGATGCATGGAGAAGCGCCATGACATCCTCATGAAAGCTTCACCCAGCCACGAAGAGAAGGATGGATGCCCCATGACCGAAGCTTACATGCAGCCGCAAGCCATTATGGGCTCTGGCTGGGTTGACCCTAGTAGTGACGCTGGCTGGGCGGTACTACGAGAAGTAGACGAGCGGTAGGATTGGATGGGTACCGGCGTTGGCGAGAAGAACTCTTTGGAAGACCCTGTTTCATTCGTCCGTCTTCAAACACCATGAAGTGCGAAGACTTTAAAGGAGGGAATGATTCTTGCGGGGAAAGTCGCAAACCTCTGCAGAGTTTAAACCTAATCGATTAGCCGTGTCCCCGATTCACGGACATTTGAGCCTCTGGAACTTGGAAGTATTCGGATATCTCAACACTAAAACTAATGAATTAATTTGAGGGTTTATGACTTAATAATTTGGGAACGAGATTTTGGTTGGCGGAACCATCTCAATAACTACCAACAATTTGTAGTAATTTGCAAATAAGTCCACTATAGTAGGATAAAATTGGCTTTCATAAAATGATGAAACTTAGAGCTCCTGACCAAAATGCATATAGTGTAGTAACTTTATTGTTATTCTTCATGACTTGCCGACTTATTCCAAAAGTCGACCTACATGGCTGCAACGTATTATGTTGCGTAGATATATTCCGATCGAGTGAGGCTACGCTCGCTTGGCGATTGCCCTTTGAGTCGGATGGACTCGCTTTACCTCGACGCTTCCGCAGCACTAGTAGTTTATTTCTCATGAGTTGGCCTTGAGCCGAATTTATTCCCTTGTAATAAAGACTCTATATGAGAATCGTGTAATAAAATTCAGGTGTGATTGAACTTTGATTACTTTATCAATGTACTGTGAGTACCAAAGATGATCTTGGGATGGTGCAGAACGTAGATTTGACCGATTTTGGGTCAGGTCGCTCTGAGAGATGGTATCGAGCACACGCGACCGTAGGATCGTAACCCCTAGGATCGGAAAGCCATAGCGAGACCATTTACTTTGAACTCCTTTACATTCTATAATTCTTCCTTGTTCTATTCGACTCTTCTCCCCTTTGCAACATTCTAGATGGCCACGAGTTCACCCAGTTTTGCTACGGAGTTCTCGCCACCCGATGAGGCGATGCCCTTTGGAAGAAAGCTGGTCCAGATGGTGAAGCAGGTGAAGATAGCTCTACCCTCGATCACCGGAAACCCACTAATGCACTTCCGACGGACACCCGCTTCTGATTGAGGTGCATATCCTGTGGAGGACCTTTGGAGGACACACGGAGCCTATCAACTTTGAGTTCACCGAGTTCAACTGGATCATCGGAAGGGGCGTGGCGATCTACCGAGCACTTGGACATCTCCGAGAGGAGTACAGGGCCGAGCTCGATCACTCGAGACCTCGCCATGGTTTCTCGCAGGGCAAGGAATGGAGATATCATCCGTACCATTGAGGACGATTCCACCCTCTCGTACATCCAAGACTTGGAGTGTCTTCTCGAGAAGCAGGAGATTCAGACTCACCGTAACTTCGAAGACACACCGGAAGCTTTGTTCCGCGAACTAGAATCGGAGGATAAGGCACGCGCAGACTTCCTTGGCCATGAGGAAGAAATCACGGACTTCATGGAGATAGTCGACGACCTGAAGATGAAGCTTGACGCGATAGAGGAAAAGATGGACTTGGGAGAGGACCTTTACCCGAGTGGAGACGAAGCACCCCTCGTGAGCAATGATCAGGATTTCGAAGGGAGTACCATCAAGGAAACCCCAAGAGGAGGCGCCACCGATGAAGACTGTTTGATCGACCACCATGTTATCTTTTACTTTTTTAAATCGATCAGTTAGGCCGATGTTTTCCCTTCGATTAGTCATGAGCTTTTGTAATCGAGTTTGAACCATGTTTGAGTGGAATGAATAAATGATTGGTGTGTTATGATTGTGCATTCATATGGGTAGTGTTATTCCTCATAGACCATTGTTCTATTCTAATCTTCTCATCCCCTCCAAAACACCAGATGCCTCCGGGACGTGACACTGGTTTCCCGCCGGAGCTCACCCAAATGCTTCCAAAGCAGAATGCACCGATGCAGCCTCGATTCGTAATCGTAACAACACCGCCAACAATCCACCGCCACCACCCACCGTGGACAACTTGACTCGATTTACGAGGTTGAATCCGCCAAAGTGTTCTCTAGTAGCACCTTGAGCCAATTGTGGCTGATGATTGGCTCCATAAAATCGGAAGGAGCTAGTCACCGTTGGATGCACCGATCACCCCGATTCATTGGCCCATACAAAATCCTTGAGCGTCGTGGAGAGGTTGCTTACAAATTGAATTGCGGAAGGATTGTCCGGAGTTCATGATGTCTTCCATGTCTCTCGGTGAAGAAGTGTCATGCCGACATGGCCGATGTTCCGTTGAGAGACACAAAGGTGCCCTAGAGGCCATACAAATCTTGACAAAGGATTTGACTTACAAGGAGAAACCCGTCCGAATTCTCGAGACTGCAAGCGAGTCACCCGCAGCAAGGTCATTAAATTTTGCAAAGTGCTGTGGAGTCACCACACCGAGGAAGAAGCCACTGGAGCGCCTTGAAGAAGACCTTCTTCGATTCACCCGCACCTATTTGCTAGCCAACCCGAATCTCGAGGGCGAGATTCATCTTAAGGTGGTAGGTTTGTAACATCCCAAATTTCCTATTTGGAATGTTTTACAATTATAGATAAGCATCCTATGCATTCTGTTTGAATTTGATTGTCATTTGAAGTTTCAGAGCAAATTGAGTTTGAATTTGAATTTCAAACTTTGGCATGTGGGAAACAATTCAAAAACTAAGCCCGATAAATACTTGATCAAAAGTATGAGAGGAGCAAACATGACACTCCAAAAATATCGGAGGAAACAATGCCAAAAGTTTTGGAATTCAAATCTGAATTTTATTTGAATTTGAAAAAATGGATTTTCATAAAGTTTGGATTTTGCCTTTGGAAAAATGTTCAAATGAAAGGGAATATTCTCTGATCATTTTGGTATATATATACCCTATATAAATTATTTCTAGATTTGGTTTTATTTTTGTTTTAGTTTTATTAAAAAATAAAAGAAAAACCCCAGGCGACCAGCACCCCGAGGCCCAGCCAGCGCCCGCCTCACCCCTCAGCCCCTCATGCCCAGCGCCCGAGCCAGCCGAGCCCATGAGCCGGCCAGCGCCCCACCCCTTGCCCGCTCGCCCGAAGGCGCTAGGCCTCGGCCACCCGATCCCCTCGCCCCTCTCTCCCTCTCGCTGACCCGTGGGACCCCCCCCCCTCTTCTTCCCCCTCGCCTACGCCACCGACCTCGCCGGAGATCCACCGGATCCCGAAGGATCCGGGATCCCCGACATCCCCGATGCCCTTCCGAGGCAAGCCCGACCCTGTGGCTATAAAGGGCCGAGCCCCCGCACCCCATTCCCCCGAGAGCTCGCCACCCCTCTTCCTCCTGCTCGACGTCAGCTGAGTCCCGAGCCCGCCCGCCGCCATTGTTGCCGCCGTCGACGCCTGGTGCACCCCGACCCCAACACCACCGAACCCTTCCCGACCCGTGCGCGTCTTCCCGACGAGTCGCCGAGCTCGCTGACGCCCGGACGCCTGACGCACTCTCGCCGCCATTGCCGTGAGTCCGGTGAAGTCACCGCAATCCCTCCACCGTTCGATCCTAGATCTAGGGCTAGGATTAGACACCCGAAGGGTTAGGTTTTAGTTAGAAAACCGGCCGGTCCGATCGGTTTATTTTTAGTTTAGGTTTATTTGTTTAGGCGGTTCGTTTAGTTTTAAACCTAGGCCCGTTTAGACTAAACTACGCCTAGTGCACAAGATAGGCCCATTAGGCCTTTTCTTTTATTTTGATTTTACATGTTTTGGCGAATAGTTTCTGTTTTCAAAAATGTATATCTTTTATTCTGTTTAATATTTTTGATGATTCTTTTTTGTTGGATTGCAAATTTTATGTAGTTTCTGTAAAATATATATTTAGCTATGTTAAAAATAATTAAAAATGCTTTAATATTGTTTTAGCCAGAATAGTAAATCTGCTATAACTTTAGTTAGAAAAATTATTTTTGCATGATTCTTTTTGTCACCACTTTATTTTGACATTTCCAAACCCTAGAAATTAATTTGGGTATTTTAGGATTAATAAATAATTAGTTCTAAGCAGAATCCTATTAATCCTAATTAATTAACTAGTTCCTGTTTTCCTATTAAATTAATTAGTAAATTAATTTATTTTTAACTTGTGATTAGTTATTCTAGGATAGTTTCTGTCATTCTAGTAGATGAACTTTTATTTATAATTAATAAAAGTTTTAAATTATTTTTCTTAATAGAAATTGGATTAGGCCTAGAATGAGTTTTATAATAGCTTTTAATTAATTCTTTTAGCTCCTAGTTGCTTAGTGAATCCTTTTCTGTTAAGTTAACCTAAAACCATGATTAGGTTATATTAAGGAATTTTGTTATATAAAACTATTTTTGTTATTGTTTGGAGTAGGAAAAAACTTTGAATTAGTTTCTTTGAGTTTTTCTTTTGGATTTGGTTTTGATTGTTTTGTTGTGCTATGTTACTATTGTTATCTTGTGTGATCCTCTTGCTTTGTGCTTATTGTGTTATTGTTTGTCTCGGTAGAGTTTCCTGAGTCTTGAAGCTTGCTACTACGACTCTTTAGCTTACGAGGATCATCGGCCAAGGCAAGTTTTGATCATGTTATTTCTATACCTATGTTTTTGTGCATTAGTAGTTGTCACCACCCCACCATGCATGCAGTAGTGAAATCTTGAAGTCATTAAACTTGAGTAGTATCATGTGGTAGGATGAACCAATCCTTGTTACCATGACCCCGGACGTAGTAGTTATTTTTGCTATGCTCGTAGACGGATTTGGTATGAGTGATATTCATAAGCAAGATGTGAGAGTCAATGATGATGATAACCCCATGAACTACAATGATCAAGATGGACTTCGAAAATCACTACTGGGTGGAGGACGGTTGACGGGCACCTGGAGCACCCAGTGGTGGCCGGGATGCATGGAGAAGCGCCATGACATCCTGCGGAAAGCTTCACCCAGCCACGAAGAGAAGGATGGATGCCCCATGACCGAAGCTTACCTGCGGCAGCCGCAAGCCATTATGGGCTCTGCTGGGTTGACCCTAGTAGTGACGCTGGCTGGACGGTACTACGAGAAGTAGACGAGCGGTAGGATTGGATGGGTACCGGCAGTGGCGGAAGAACTCTTTGGAAGACCTCTGTTTCATTCGTCCCGATCTTCAAACACCATGAAGTGCGAAGACTTTAAAGGAGGGAATGATTCTTATGGGAAAGTGCGCAAACCTCTGCAGTAGTTTAAACCTAATCGATTAAGCCGTGTCCCCAAGTTACGGACATTTGAGCCTCTGGAACTTGGAAGTATTCGGATATCTCAACACTAAAACTAATGAATTAATTTGAGGGTTTATGACTTAATAATTTGGGAACGAGATTTTGGTTGGCGGAACCATCTCAATAACTACCAACAATTTGTAGTAATTTGCAAATAAGTCCACTATAGTAGGATAAAATTGGCTTTACGCAAAATGATGAAACTTAGAGCTCCACAGCCAAAATGCATATAGTGTAGTAACTTTATTGTTATTCTTCATGACTTGCCAGCTTATTCCAAAAGCTGACCTACATGGCTGCAACGTATTATGTTGCAGAGATATATTCCGATCAGGAGTGAGGCTACGCTCCGCGCTTGGCGATTGCCCTTTGGAGTCGGATGGACTAGCTTTACCTCGGCAGCTTCCAGCACTAGTAGTTTATTTCTCATGAGTTGGCCTTGAGCCGAATTTATTCCCTTGTAATAAAGACTCTATATGAGAATCGTGTAATAAAATTCAGGTGTGATTGAACTTTGATTACTTTATCAATGTCTTTGTGAGTACCAAAGCATGATCTTGGGATGGCATGCATACGGAAGATTTGACCGATTTTGGGTCAGGTCGCTCAAAGCACGGCGGGATGCCATCACTTCCCTACCATTTTGTGTGCGGTGCATTAGGCGGCGAGGAACTTCGGCAGCGGTGGGATCTCATCGCTGCCTTCTAGTGTAAGTGTCTTGGCCTTGTGGCATGAACGACGTTTGGTGAGAACTCTGGAGTGGAGTGTCCGGACAACCGTATAGTGCATTGGTTTGTCAAGAGCTCAAGGACAGAAGATGAAGGAAATTTGGATTCCCCTTCAATCCTGGTCATTTATTACCGAGTAAAATGCATTGGCGGTCATCGAACTTGTCTTGGTAGCTCACTTTGATCATTGGATACGAGATATGGTGATTATACGGTCACTGGCTCAGCGTATAGCTCTGTATTTGTCTGGTTGACCAGTCAAACAGTCCGCATGCGCCTCATCAGCTCGTGTTCTTTATATATCTACGCGGGCCTACCTGTCAATGGAGAAAGAAAAAATGAAAAATCCAAAAATATGCGTATGTGGGGAATCAAACCACGGACTCGTCTGCAATGCACCCTCGTCGCCCAAATGAAAATGAAATACTTCGCCGGACACTCATGCACCATTTGTCAAAGCATGCTAATGCATGCATCGCCGCCCTCTAAATCAAAGTCCTACTCATGGCGAACGCATAACAATGAGCCCATCACCTGCGCGCCCCGGCGGTGCCTGACATTACTATTTAGACGTTTGATGGAGGCCTACGCGAACGCCGAGCATGTATTCACCTGGCTCAACACCAAAGGTCATACTCGGACTGCCTTGCTCATGTATATCGTCCATCACAATGACAATCTATAAAACAGCCTAAGCTAGAGAGGGTACTATGGTAGTATGGTACGGAGTATGTACTATCGTGAGTGACCGATCTTAGTGCCACTGCACACCGAAACCCCTTCCATCGCTAGCGCGCGCTTTCCGTCTCTCCAGAATGTCAATGCCGCATTCACCGGACTAACTGCAGGTGCAGTTGGTGTGTCACTGACATGCGGGCCAGATGCCCGTTGGGCCCACATGTCAGTAACCCAAACGCATCTGCAATTAAGTCACTGAAGCAGCATCCGCATTCACGCCCGACGAACCTACTCCGGTGTCAGTTGTCCATCCGTCTGTCGCGGCTCATTGCCATTCGCCCGCTATATTAACTTGAGCCCCAGCTCCCAGCCATAGCCAAAGTCGGCACCACTTCAACCATGGTCTCCGGGTGCTCCGAAGCTCTCTTGGATGTACTGTCGCAGGAGCAGACGAGGGACATCGGCGGCTCCGCTAGGGGCGCGCTCCAAAGCTCTCTTCGACGTACTGCCGCAGGAGCAAACGAAGGAGATCGCCGGCACCCCCCCCCCCCTCGGTCGCCCTCCGCTGCCACGACCACGAAGCCGGCGCGCGTGCGCGGGCGCAGCCGGCAGCGAGGAAGAGTACTACACGGTAGGTCGCCGCCGCTCTGGTCCCGGGAAGGCCACAGCTACTCCACTCAGTCGGCGCCAAGCTTGGTGGGGTAAACATCAGCGGCCGATTAGCCGCTTGACGGTGATGTGGAGGCGGAAATCTTCAAAACCTTGTGCTCCGGAGGAGGAGGTTATCGAGGCGGATGAGGAGGAGGAAAATGCAATGGCCGTCTTTCTCGGGTTCATGGCCGGACATGGTGGTCGCACGCCAGCGATCGTTTAGATTAGGTTTACAGTAGGTTTTAGTATGGTTTGTGCGAAATATTTTATGAATTTCGTCCAGTTTGTAGGAAAAGTTTTCGAAATGTAATGAATTTCATCCAATTAATTTGAAATTTGCTTTGTTTGCACGAATTTCGTCCGGTTAGTTCATATAGTTGTCGAAATGTATGCAAAAGTAAAGATCGGATGGCATCCATCAGTGTCCTCAGACAGATGCCGGTTTAAATTTGTGGGCCAGCGCTGGAGATGCCCTAACTATCATGCTATAATCACTAACAATCCTCCATTATTTGGCAGGGAATAGTTATCCCTCGATCAAAATCAGATCTGCGGTGTTTCGCACTCCTCCCGCGTAAGAGTGTAAACTCTTGCTTACATAAAAATGGAGCAAGTGGACAGCACTGTAGCACATCATATCACTCGAACTAGCCCGCCTAACGAGCGGGAAAGCACCACCCTCGTCATTTTGTTCTGGATTTCTATCGATCGATCGCGCAAAAATGTTACACTTCGCAAGTTCTAAAGGAAAAGGCGGCACACTTACGACTCGTACGCGTCGCAACCCCGACAGTCCGGCTCGCACGCCGCTCACCAGAGGGGACACACGTTGTCTTGCAATTTCACTAACATGTGGGACCGTAATTGAATAAACCATCGATAGCCGAAATCGAATCGCTCGGCGGGCGTCGGCTGAGAAGAGAGAAACGGGGGAGGGAGAAGAGATCGCCCGCCCACCGCGCACGGACTCCAAGAAATATATGGTGATAATGTGAGTTGGGCCATGCTAGAGTCCGGACCGCTTCCGGAGCCCGCTCTCACCACCCTGGCCCCTCCAGACGCCACCTGCCCACCGCATGCATGCATAGCAAGTAGTACTCCTTATGTGGAGGAGAGAGAGGCATTGACAAAGTCAAGGAGTGGGCTCTGCAAGAGCCCGTTTCTACACGTGCTCCTAGGTATAAAAAAATAATTCTAAAAAAAGGAATAAAAAACAATTGTGTCTTAAAAACAGGTTGATGACCCACAAGTATAGGGGATCTATCGCAGTCCTTTCGATAAGTAAGAGTGTCGAACCCAACGAGGAGCAGAAGGAAATGATAAGCAGTTTTCAGCAAGGTATTCTCTGCAAGTACTAAAATAAGTGGTAAAAGATAGTTTTGTGATAAGATAATTTGTAACGAGCAACAAGTAACAAAAGTAAATAAAGTGCAGCAAGGTGGCCCGATTCTTTTGTTAGCAAAGGACAAGCCTGGACAAACTCTTATATAAGGAAAAGCGCTCCCGAGGGCACATGGGAATATCGTCAAGCTAGTTTTAATCACTTTCATATGATTCGCGTTCGGTACTTTGATAATTTGATATGTGGGTGGACCGGTGCTTGGGTGCTGTTCTTACTTGAACAAGCATCCCACTTATGATTAACCTCTATTGCAAGCATCCGCAACTACAACAAAAGTATTAAGGTAAACCTAACCATAGCATGAAACATATGGATCCAAATCAGCCCTTACGAAACAACGCATAAACTAGGGTTTAAGCACATCACTCTAGCAACCCATCATCTACTTATTACTTCCCAATGCCTTCCTCTAGGCCCAAATAATGGTGAAGTGTTATGTAGTCGACGTTCACATAACACCACTAGAGGCTAGAAAACATACATCTCATCAAAATATCGAATCTAATACCAAATTCACATGACTACTAATAGCAAGACCTCTCCCATGTCCTCGTGGAACAAACGTAACTACTCACAAAGCATATTCATGTTCATAATCTGAGGGGTAATAATATGCATAAAGGATCTGAACATATGATCTTCCACCAAATAAACCAACTGGCATCAACTACAAGGAGTAATCAACACTACTAGCAACCTACTAGTACAAATCCCGGACTTGGAGACAAGAATTGGATACAAGAGATGAACTAGGGTTTTGAGATGAGATGGTGCTGGTGAAGATGTTGATGGAGATTGCCATCTCCCGATGAGAGGAGCGTTGGTGATGATGATGGCAATGATTTCCCCCTCCCGGAGGGAAGTGTCCCCGGCAGAACAGCTCTGCCGGAGCCCTAGATTGGTTCTGCCAAGGTTCCGCCTCGTGGCGTGAGTTTCGTCCCGAAAGGTTGCTTATGATTTTTTCCTCATCGAAAGACCTCATATAGCAGAAGATGGGCATCGGAGAGCCAACAGGGGGCCCACGAGGTAGGGGGCGCACCCTGGGGGTAGGGCGTGCCCCCCACCCTCGTGGACAGGTGGCCCCCCCTCTGGTGAACTTCTTCCGCTGAATATTTTTTTTATTTCTAAAACTGACTTTCGTGGAGTTTCAGGACTTTTGGAGTTGTGCAGAATAGGTCTCTAATATTTGCTCCTTTTCCATTTCGTAATTCCAAATGCAAGCATTCTCCTCCTTATGTAAACCTTGTAAAATAAGAGAGAATAGGCATAAGTATTGTGACATAACATGTAATAACAGCCCATAATGCAATAAATATCGATATAAAAGCATGATGCAAAATGGACGATCAACTCCCCAAGCTTAGACCTCGCTTGTCCTCAAGCGAAAGCCAATAACGATAAATATGTCCCCATGTTTAGAGGTAGAGGTGTCGATAAAAATAAAATACGGACATGAAGGCATCATGATTATTCTCATAACAACAACATATATAGATATTGTCATATGATTTCTTATGCTCAAGTAATAATCTATTCACAATGCAAAAGTATGAATCATAAACTTTATTGAGAACCAACAAACTATAATCTCAGTCATTGAAGCAATTGCAATTTATCATAACAGCAGAAAGAGTCCATGTCAGAGCTTAAAAGCCAGTCCACATACTCAACTATCATCTAGTCCTTCATAATTGCTAACACTCACACAATACTTGTGGTTACGGAGTTTTAGTCGGACACAAAGAAAGATAGGGGCTTATAGTTTCGCCCCACAACCTTTTACCTCAAGGGTAATGTCAACAATAATAACTCATGATCCCCTACATCCAATTAGATATATCTATCAGGATCTTTCCAACATACTGTGCTTGCCAAAGGATAAAATGAAAAAGGGAAAGGTGAAGATCACCATGACTCTTGCATAAGGTAGAAGATAATAGTAAAAGATAGGCCCTTCGCAGAGGGAAGCAGAGGTTGCCATGCGCTTTTATGGTTGGATGCATAAAATCTTAATGCGAAAGAACGTCACTTTATATTGCCACTTGTGATATGAACCTTTATTATGCGATGCATCGCTTTTATTACTTCCATATCACAAGATCGTATAAAGCTTATTTCTCCCACACCAATCAATCATACATATTTAGAGCAATTTTTATTGCTTTGCAATCGATGACAACTTACTTGAAGGATCTTACTCAATCCATAGGTAGATATGGTGGACTCTCATGGCAAAACTGGTTTAAGGGTTTTGGAAGCACAAGTAGTATCTCTACTTGGTGCTGAGAATTTGGCTAACATGAGGGGGAAAGGCAAGCTCAACATGTTGGATGATCCATGACAACATACTTTATCTCAGATATAAGAAAACATAACCCATTACGTTGTCTTCCTTGTCCAACATCAACTCTTTAGCATGTCATATTTTAATGAGTGCTCCCAATCATAAAAGATGTCAATAATAGTATATTTATATGTGAAACCTCTCTTTCCTTATTATTTCCTATTAATTGCAACAATGACCAAAGCTATGTCTGCCAACTCCCAACAACTTTTAATCATGATACTATCTTTATGTGAAGTCATTACTCTCAATAAGATCAATATGAACTCTTTGTTTCCTTTTTATTCTTTTTCTTCTTTTCTTTTATTCACTCAAGATCATGGCAAAATAATCAAGCCCTTGACTCAACACTAATCTTTATTATATAGCTCACAGGCTCGATTACATAGAGAGATCATAAAGCAAAACTCGAAATAGATCATGCCATAAACTTTATTCTACTAGATCAAGATACTACTAATAGGATCGAACTAAGAAAAACGGTAAAAATAGGAGATGTGTTTGTGATACGATATCGGGGCACCTCCCCCAAGCTTGGCAGTTGCCAAGGGGAGTGCCCATACCCATGTGATTATGTCTCCTTCTTCGGTGATGGAGGTGGTGGTGATGGATAGTCGCACATCGAGCATAAGAGGTCCTCCAGCTTGCGGATAATGCCCTTGAGTGCAACAATATGCTCCTTCAACAAAATATTTTCACTCGTGAGACACTTGTTTTGAATACGAGCTAACTCAATCATCTTGAAAGCTTCGATTTCAGTTGGGGTAAGAAGATTGTGATCAAGTTGAAGGATGTCTTCTGCTGCCGGAGCTTGGTTCTCCGTGACCTTCTTGATCCCTTCATCCTTGTTGATCTCCACGGGTTCTTCCCTCTTCAGCTCTATCTTCATTAGCCAAGCATCTTTGTCACCATTGTTGGAGGAGGGGGACGACATGATGCCTGGCCTTGACAACCCTGACAGAGAACAGCTCGAAACAAGAACAGAGGATATTTGCTTGATACGGGAGTCAAAACTTTCGAGAGAATATATAATGAATTTTTACCAACCAAAATACGTATCGTGCAAGAAAACGGAGTCCGGAAGGCACACGATGTGCCCACGAGGTAGGGGCGCACCCAGGGGGGTAGGGCGCGCCCTCCACCCTCGTGGGGCCCTCATGTCCTTCCCAGACTGCCACTTATTTTTCTATTTTTCTAAATAATCCAAAACAGAGAAATATTGCCTTAAAAATTGTTTTGGAGTCGGTTTACTTACCGTACCACATACCTATTTCTTTTCGGAGTCTGAAACGTTCTAGAAAGTGTCCCTTATGTATTCCTTCGGGGTTACGGTTTCAATAACATTGGTTTCAACATTTATGGGATTACTTGAGATATAATGTTTAATTCTTTGACCGTTTACCACCTTCGGATTTGTACCTTCGAAGTTATTGATTTTTATAGCACCGGAACGATAGACCTCCTCGATAACGTAAGGGCCTTCCCATTTAGAGAGAAGTTTTCCTGCAAAAAATCTTAAACAAGAGTTGTATAGCAATACATAATCACCTACATTGAACTCACACTTTTGTATCATTTTACCATGCCATCTTTTAACTTTTTCTTTAAACAACTTGGCATTTTCATAAGCTTGGGTTCTCCATTCATCAAGTGAGCTAATATCAAATAACCTCTTCTCACCGGCAAGTTTAAAATCATAGTTGAGCTCTTTAATAGCCCAATATGCCTTATGTTCTAGTTCGAGAGGTAAGTGACATGCTTTTCCATAAACCATTTTATATGGAGACATACCCATAGAATTTTTGTATGCAGTTCTATAGGCCCATAATGCATCATCAAGTTTCTTTGACCAATTCTTTCTAGACCTATTGACAGTCTTTTGTAAAATTAATTTGAGTTCTCTATTACTCAATTCTACTTGACCACTAGACTGGGGTGATAGGGAGATGCAATTCTATGATTAACATCATATTTAGCAAGCATTTTACGGAAAGCACCATGAATAAAATGTGAACCACCATCAGTCATTAAATATCTAGGGACTCCAAACCTCGGAAAAATAACTTCTTTAAGCATTTTAATAGAAGTGTTATGATCAGCACTACTAGTTGGAATAGCTTCTACCCACTTAGTAACGTAATCAACAAGAACTAAAATATGTGTATATCCATTAGAGGCAGGAAAAGGTCCCATATAATCAAAGCCCCAAACATCAAATGGTTCAATAATAAGTGAATAATTCATAGGCATTTCTTGACGTCTACTAATATTACCAATTCTTTGACATTCATCACAAGATAAGACAAACTTACGGGCATCCTTGAAGAGAGTAGGCCAATAAAAACCGGATTGCAATACCTTATGTGCAGTTCTATCTCCAGCGTGGTGTCCTCCATAAGCTTCGGAGTGGCACTTGCGTAGGATCTGTTCCTGTTCATACTCGGTACACAACGCCTAATAACACCATCTACTCCTTCTTTATAAAGATGTGGGTCATCCCAAAAGTAATGTCTCAAATCATAGAAAAACTTTTTCTTTTGTTGGTATGTGAAACTAGGTGGTATGAATTTAGCAACAATGTAATTAGCATAATCATCATACCATGGAGTGCTACGAGAAGTATTTATGACATTTAGTTGCTCATAAGGAAAGCTATCATCAATAGGTAGTGGGTCATCAAGAACATTTTCTAACCTAGACAAGTTGTCTACAACGGGGTTCTTAGCTCCCTTTCTATCAACAATATGCAAATCAAATTCTTGTAGCAGGAGAACCCATCTAATAAGTCTAGGTTTAGCATCTTTCTTTTCTGTAAGGTATTTAATAGCAGCATGATCAGTGTGAATAGTTACTTTAGAATCAACAATATAAGGTCTGAACTTATCACAAGCAAATACAACTGCTAAGAATTCTTTTTCAGTAGTAGCATAATTTCTTTGAGCATTGTCTAGAGTCTTACTAGCATAATGGATAACATTTAATTTCTTATCAACTCTTTACCCTAGAACAGGACCTCTGACATAATCACTAGCATCACACATAATTTCAAAAGGTAAATTCCAATCAGGTGGTTGAACAATAGGTGCGAGATCAATGCTTTCTTAACTATTTCAAATGCTTCTACACAATCATCATCAAAGACAAATGGTATATCTTTTGTAATAAATTAGTCGAGGCCGAGAAATTTTGAGAAGTCCTTAATGAACCTCCTATAAAATCCGGCGTGACCAAGGAAACTTCTTATACCTTTGATGTCCTTGGGACATGGCATCTTTCAATAGCATCAACCTTGGCTTTCTCAACTTCAATACCTCTTTCGTAAACTTTATGCCCCAAGACAATACCTTCGTTAACCATAAAGTGGCACTTTTCCCAATTCAAGACAAGATTAGTTTCTTCACATCTCAAGAAACTCGATCAAGATTGCTCAAGCAATCATCAAAAGAAGATCCATAGACGGAAAAATTGTCCATGAAAACCTCACAAATCTTTTCACAAAAGTCAGAGAATATAGCCATCATGCATCTTTGAAAGGTAGCAGGTGCATTACATAAACCAAAAGGCATACGTCTATAAGAAAAAGTACCAAAAGGGCATGTAAAAGTAGTCTTTGATTGATCTTTAGCTGACACAGGTATTTGAGAGAACCCAGAATAACCATCTAGAGAGCAATAGTGTGTATGCTTGCATAATATTTCTAGCATTTGATCAATAAAAGGTAAGGGGTAATGATCCTTTTTAGTAGCCTTATTTAATTTGTGGAAATCAATTACCATCCTATAACTTGTAATAATTCTTTGCGGAATAAATTCATCTTTATCATTAGGAACAACAGTAATGTCTCCCTTCTTAGGGACACAATAACAGGACTTACCCACTGACTATCAGCAACGGGATAAATTATACCTGCCTCCAGAAGCTTTAGTATTTCTTTTCTTACCACTTATTTAATTTTAGGATTCAGACGTCGTTGAGGATCACGAACTGGTTTGGCATCTTCTTCCAAATTTATTTTATGTTGACATAGAGTGGGACTAATGCCTTAAGATCATCAAGAGTATATCCAATAGCAGCACGGTGCTTCTTCAGAGTTTTCAACAATCTTTCCTCTTCATGCTCTGAAAGGTTAGCACTAATAATAACAGGATATATCTTCTTTTCATCAAGATAAGCGTATTTAAGATTATCAGGCAATGGTTTAAGCTCAAACACGGGATCACCCTTAGGTGGAGGAGGATCCCCTAAGATTTCAACAGGAAAATTGTGTTTCAGAATAGGTTCCTTCTTAAAGAATACTTCATCTATTTCCCTTCTTTCATTCATAAACATATCATTTTCATGGTCTAGCAAATATTGTTCTAAAGGATCACTAGGAGGTACGGCAATAGAAGCAAGACCAATAATTTCATCCTTACTAGGTAATTCTTCTTCACGATGTTGTTCACTAAATTTAGAGAAATTAAACTCATGAATCATATCATCCAAGCCAATAGTAACAACATTCTTTTTGCAGTCTATCTTAGCATTAACAGTATTCAAGAAGGGTCTACCAAATATAATGGGACAAAAGCTATCTTGTGAGGAACCAAGAACAAGAAAATCAGCAGGATATTTAGTTTTCCCACACAAGACTTCAACATCTCTAACAATTCCCATTGCTGATATAGTATCTCTATTGGCAAGTTTAATTGTGACATCTATATCTTCTAACTCAGCAGGTGCAATTTCATGCTTAATTTCTTCATCTAAGGTAACAGGTATAACACTAGCACTAGCACCCATATCACATAAGCCATGGTAACAATGATCTCCTATTTTAACAGAAATAACAGGCACGCCTACCACATGTCTATGTTTATCTTTAGCACAAGGTTTGGCAATTCTAGCGGTTTCACCACAGAATTGAATAACATGCCCATCAATATTATCAGCCAAGAGATCTTTAACAATAGCAATATTATGTTCAACTTTAACTTGCTCAGGAGATGTATAAGTTCTAATATTGCTTTTACGAACCACAGTTGAAGCTTTAGCATGATCCTTTATTCTAACAGGGAAAGGTGGTTTCTCAACATAAGAAGTAGGAACAATAGGATCATTATAAGTGATAGTCTTTTCTTCAACTTCAATAGGTGCAGCTACTTTTACTTCTATGGGAGGATGATATATAAACCACTTATCCTTAGGAAGATCAACATAAGTAGCAAAAGATTCACAGAAAGAAGCTACTATCTCAGAGTCAAGTCCATATTTAGTGCTAAACTTACGGAAAATATCGGTATCCATAAAAAGATTTAACACAATCAAACTTAGGTGTCATACCTGACTCCTTACCTTCGTCGAGATCCCAATCTTGAGTTATGCTTAATTCTATCCAATAAATTCCATTTGAATTCAATAGTCTTCATCATAAAAGAGCCAGCACAAGAAGTATCGAGCATGGTTTGATTATTATGAGAAAGTCGAGCATAAAAACTTTGAAGAATTATTTCTCTTGGGAGCTCATGATTGGGGCATGAATATAACATTGATTTAAGCCTACTCCAAGATTGAGCGATGCTTTCTCCTCTGCGAGGCCAAAAATTATATATATAATTGCGGTCACGATGAACAAGATGCATATGATAATATTTTTGATAAAATTCCAGCTTCATTCGTTTATTGTTCCATGATCCCGTATCATCACATAGCCTATACCATGTAGATGCATCTCCCTTCAAAGATAAAGGGAAGACCTTCTTCTTAACAACATCATCGGGTATACCTGCAAGCTTAAATAATCCACAAACTTCATCCACATAGAGCAGATGTTCATCAGGATGCTTTGTTCCATCTCCTGTAAAAGCATTAGCTAGCAGTTTTTCCATCATACCCGAAGGAACTTCAAAGGGAATAATTTCATTTTCAATAGGTTCAGTAGGATGAGGAGCAACTCTTTGCTCAACTGGTCGGGGTGAAGATACCCCGAACAAGCCCCTCAGAGGATTACTTTCCATAGTAACAAGTGACAGTAAATTTCAGCACACTATATAAATTTTTCCTTACACAATTCCACCTACCAAAGGCGCTTCACTCCCCGGCAACGGTGCCAGAAAAGAGTCTTGATGGCCCACAAGTATAGGGGATCTATCGTAGTCCTTTCGATAAGTAAGAGTGTCGAACCCAACAAGGAGCAGAAGGAAATGATAAGCAGTTTTCAGCAAGGTATTCTGCAAATCTTGATATAAGTGGTAACAGATAGTTTTGTGATAAGATAATTTGTAACGAGCAACAAGTAACAAAATTAAATAAAGTGCAGCAAGGTGGCGCAATCCTTTTTGTAGCAAAGGACAAGCCTGGACAAACTCTTATATAAGGAAAAGCGCTCCCGAGGACACATGGGAATATCGTCAAGCTAGTTTTCATCACGTTCATATGATACGCGTTCGGTACTTTGATAATTTGATATGTGGGTGGACCGGTGCTTGGGTGCTGTTCTTACTTGAACAAGCATCCCACTTATGATTAACCTCTATTGCGGGCATCCGCAACTACAACAAAAGTATTAAGGTAAACCTAACCATAGCATGAAACATATGGATCCAAATCAGCCCCCTACGAAGCAACGCATAAACTAGGGTTTAAGCTTCTGTCACTCTAGCAACCCATCATGTCGGTGGGAAATGACACCTATGGGATCACAAGAATCCCTACTGCGGTTGCGGGGCGCGGGGTTGAGAGAAGAGCGGGTCTAACAGAGAGCACGCGGTTCGTTTATCCGAGTTCGGGCGCGAGGATGCGTAAACCCTACTCCTGGTTTTGGTGGCTGTATTCTGTGTTCTTGAGCTAGCTACGGGGTGTAACGAGCTCCAAAAAGCCGAATCCTTCTCCTGGTCGCCTCGGGCCTCCTTTTATAGGAAAAAGGGGCTGCCACAGTGGCACACGGGAGGTGGAAAGGTCTACAGTGGCACGAGGTTATCCCTCGCATTATAGCATAAGGTGCATTTAATGCATCGCTTAGGTGTCCCTTCACTTTATCGGGGACGGGGGCGAGGCCCGTACCGTCCGTCGCCGCTCCTCCAAGCTTCGACACGTGCCCTGGCCAGCGATGCATGCGGTGCCATGTAGGCAAGCGGCAGCTGAGGTGGCGCGATGGTGGAGCCTCCATGAAGGGCTGCATGTTGCCACGCAGGTGCCTGCCCAGCTGGTTGGGTCGGCAGCTACATGCGAACGACGGTGGAGACTTGGCTGGTGCGGGCTTGGCGGTGGTCCTGCTGGTGCGCTTGGCGAGGGCCTTGCCGGGTAGCCCGGCAAGGGTCTTGCCGCGGCACGCAGGCGTCCCCGGCAAGGATCTTGCCGGGGGTCTTGTGGATTCCTTCGGTGAGGATGGCTGCCTTCCTATCCTCACTTGATCTTGACTATTCTTTGTCTTCACAAAGATCTGCATGCCACCACAGAGGTGCCTCCCGAGCCCTGTCCCAACGCATGTGTTGAGTGTTGGTGGGCTCGAGGGTGGCTCGCTCGGCTGGCGTGGGCGAGCTGCCCTGACAAAGGTATTGCCGGGGTCGCTGAGGCTGCCCCGGCAAGGGTCCTTGCCGGGGAAACCTGCTTCGTCCATCTGATCTTTGTGGCCTTGGTCCTTGTCGTTGCTTTGCTTCGTCTTGGGCTTCGGTCCTACCTTGGCTCACCTCCCTCGCTCTGCTTGGTGTGGTTGTGGGCGCAGCTCCGACTGCCCGTGCACAGGTAAAGGGGTTCAAAAATGTGCCCCTAATTTCGTAAACCGACAGGAGCCCCCGGGCCTGGGCCACACATAAGTGCGACACGTTGTTGGGTCAGGCCCAAAACGGTGCGCGGGCAGGCGGGGCGGTTTTTACCGCGATAAGATTTTTCGCGTGCTGCGCTTCCCACGACCCGCGCGCGGCATGGAGGGGCGTGCGTGATGTGGGCGGCATGCGTGGGGCGGTTTCCACAAGCATGCGTCACATCGCAGTAAAGAGGCGGCTCGCGCCTTCCCCATAAAGGGAGAGAGGTGTGGAGGCGCGGCTCATTTACTGAATGGGGCCGAGGCGCGGTCTTCAAGGCGTCCACTCCCCACGATCACGGGGTGGGGAGAGGTCGTCTCACTTGTCTCCTCGGTTCTGCACGCCTGCCATGCGTCTTCCATGCGCTCGGGGTGGCAAACGGTGGAGGCGGGAAACCGGGCCGTCGCTGGTTGGGGCAGCGGGTCGGTCCTGGTTCCCTGCGCCTCCCGTGTCTTGATTGGCCAAGCGGGGCGGCCGAGCCCCGTCCCCGTTCCTTTATAAGGAGCGGGAAGGGGGGATGGCATCCCGCATTCTTCCATTTTCTCCCTCCCTCTGCTTCTGCTCCTTCCTTCCATTCGTCATGGAGAAAGGGAATCCCGGTCCTTCGATGGTGGCGGCGAGGGTCGCCGCTCGACAACGCGTCCCTCCTCCTCCTGCGCCCGTGGTGGCAGAGCCGACCGCGAGGGGAAGGGGGAGGGGGAGAGGCCGTGGGCGAAGCCGGGGCAGAGGCCTCAGCGCTAGAGGAAGAGGAGGACGGGGTGGCGCGCCGGCCTCGCCCCCGCCAGCAGCTCCTCCTCCGATGGAGGGCCATGTTGGGGACAACCCCTGCGAATTCTTCGTCAGGCTGCGTCGGCCACCGCGCCGTCGCCTTCGCCTCCCGACTCCATTTGCGTGGGAGATGGAGCTGGACCCGCCGCAGTCGTTGCGGCTGCATATGAGGGGCTGCGGGAACAGCGGCACATGGGCCAACGTCGAGTTCCCCGCCCCTCACGTCATGTATCTCCACCGAGGGTGGAAGACCTTCGCGCGCCTCCACAGCTTGACGGATGGGCTCACTCTCCATTTCAAACTAATGGAGGGTGGCCTCCTCTCCATCAAGATCTTCGAACCAAAGAAGACAGAGAAGAACAGAGACGCGCAATCGACCTCTAAGCTAGGGGTTAGCCGCCGCTAAGCACTATCAACCCTAATCAAGGACGAGACTCGACCTAGCATGCATGCTATAACTTAGGGTGCTAGCGCTTCATTTATTCTCGCTCAGGGTCTGCACCTGGCTTTGTACAAAGGGTCACATGCCTTGTCGGCAAAGCTCGTACGAAAGGTGGCTTGCCGAGAGGCCCGGCAAGCCGCGCCTCATGGGTAAAACTTGCGAAGATGCTCGATTTTCCAGGAGTTGCTCACTGGTACGGCATCCTCGGTCTCCAGGCGGACTGCACCAGGCCTGGTGACTCGTATTACCCGATAAGGGCCTTCCCACTTCAGCGTCAACTTGTTGGAATTCTTGGCCGACTGAACGCGCCGAAGAACAAGGTCGCCTTCCTCAAAGCTTCGGGCATGAACCTTGCGGCTATGGTAGCGGCGCAAGGCTTCTCTGGTAGCGTGCCGCTCATAGCCGCCTCAAGGCGATCTTCCTCAAGGAGCATCACGTCATCTTGGCGCGCGGCTCTTGATCAAGCTCATCATAAGCGAGCACTCGAGGTGACCCGTATATGAGTTCCGTGGGAGAAGCTGTTTACGCCCGTATACGAGGCAAAAGGTGTACGGCGGTGGCTCGATTTGGCGTCGTCTGATCGACCAAAGAACCGCCGGCGATTCATCAATCCGGCACCTTACGCTCTTGTGCAGCTTGTCAAAAGTCTTTGTCCTCGGGCCTCGCAACACTTGACATTTGCCCTCTCCGGCAGCGTTGCTCCGTGGGTGTGCCACGGAAGCAAAACAGACCTTGTTGCCGAGGTCTTGAATGTATTGCATGAAGGTGTGGCTTGTGAACTGCGTGCCATTGTCGGTGATGACTCTGTTTGGCACACCAAAACGGCAGACCAGTCCCTTGAAAAACTTGACAGCTAACTGAGCAGTCACCTTTCTCACTGCTTCCACTTCTGGCCACTTTGTGAACTTGTTGATTGCAACATACAAGTACTCAAAGCCCCCGACAGCGCGGGGGAAAGGGCCCAGTATGTCAAGCCCCCAGACCGAGAATGGCCAGGAGAGAGGGATTGTTTGAAGGGCTTGAGCTGGTTGTTGAAGCTTCTTTGAATGGAACTGGCACGCCTCACACTTGGTGACTAGTGCCGTCGCATCCTGGAGGGCGGTGGGCCAGAAGAAACCTTGTTGGAACACCTTCCCGGCAAGGGCCCTTGACCCTATGTGGGAGCCACATATGCCTCCATGTATCTCTGCCAACAGCTCCAGTCCTTCCTCCCGGGGGATGCACTTGAGTTTCACACCGTTCGGCCTTCTCCGGTATAGGACATCATCGACGAACTGGTATAGGGCGGACCGACGGGCTACTTTTTCCGCTTCTTCCTGCTCATCAGGAAGCTCACCTGTTTGGAGGAATTGGACGGTATGTTGCACCCATGCCGGAGCCTGAGGCTCGACGGCAAGGACCAAAGGCATTTCTTCCGCCATGGGAGCGGTTGTCTCTACGGCCAGGGCCTGACGCCCCGCCGGAGCCAGTACCCTTGTCGGCGGCCCCGGGGGGCTTGGTAGGAAAGTACTTGCCAGGACCTTATTTTCTCCGCTTGCTCTGCCCTACCGATGGATCGACGGATGGTTGATTTAGCCGGAGCAAAAAGGTACCTGGTTCCATAGGTAGCTTGAATGCGGCACGCTTTGACAGGTAACAGCGATGTCATTCTCCGCTCGGGGGACGTGCTCCGCCTGGATACCGTCAAAGCGTTCCTCCAGCTTTCTCACCTCATCTATGTATGCTTCCATTAGTGGGCTCTGATAATCTTTGTTGACTTGCCTGACAACGAGCTGCGAGTCACCCCTGACGATGAGCTTCTTAACCCCGAGGTCTGCCACAATCCTGAGACCGGCAAGCTATCCCTCGTACTCGGCGGTGTTGTTGGTGGACATCTCCCTGGGGAAGTGCATCTGGATCACGTACTTGAGGTGCTCTCCGGTGGGTGCAACGAAAGCACACTGCACCGGGCGCCTTTGCAGCGAGAAAGGCTCCATCAAAGTACATGACCCAGTTGCGATCTGCCTCCTTGCCGGGAGAGTAGTCTCCTGGATTTCCTCGTCGGTCGAGGTCCATTCCGTGATGAACTCCGCCAAGACTACGCTCTGAATTGTCGAGGTACTCTCAAAATTCAAGCGAAGCTTGACAACTCCTGGCCCATTCCACAATCCTTCGGTTGTGTCCGGGTTGTGCATTATCCGTTACCAGGGAGACGGGTGACGACAGTGATCTCGTGGGCCTGGAAGTAGTGACGCAGCTTCCTTGAGGCCATAAGGAGGCCGAAGAGCAATTTCTGCACACCGGAATACCTTGACCTAGCACCCTGCAAGAGGGAGCTGACAAAGTAAACCGGGTGCTGCATCATCTTCTTCTTGGGCACCACTTCACTTGACCGCGCGGGCATCGCCTTGGTGGCACGAGACTCTGCCAGGGGTCGCGCCTCGTCGGCACCAGGCCCTACCGGGGGAATCTTCGGCTCGCCCTCCGCTGGTCTTGCCGACATTGCCGCCTCCTCGTCGACCTCCCTCTGTGCCACTAGTGCGGCACTGACCACTTGATTCGTCGCCGCCGGATATAGCAGCAACGACTCTTGTGGTTTAGGCACAACTAGTATTGGCGTGGAGGAAAGGTATTTCTTCAGGTCCTGCAGCGCGGCCTCGGCTTCTGGGGTCCACTCCATTGGGCCTGCCTTTTTCAAGATCTTGAAAAAGGGAAGGGCGCGATCGGCGGGCTTGGAGATGAACCGGCTCATGGCGGCAACGCAGCCGGTGAGCCGACGCACATCCTTGATCCGCTTGGGCACCTCAATCTGCTCAATAGCCTTGATCTTGTATGGGTTTGCCTCGATCCCGCGCTGTGACACGAAGAACCCGAGAAGCTTGCCGGATGGGACGCCGAAGACGCACTTCTCAGGGTTCAACTTGAGGTTGATCTTGTGCAGGTTGGCAAACGTCTCTTCTAGATCTTGCACAAGAGTCGGCCCGTCCTTGGTTTTGACCACTATGTCATCCATGTAGGCTTCCATATTTCTATGGAGCTGAGGTTCAAAACCAATTTGGACCGCTCTTGCAAACGTTGAGCCAACACTCTTCAACCCGAAAGGCATCCGTAAAAAGCAATACGTACCACATGGGGTGATGAATGATGTCTTCTCTTCATCTTCTCTTGTCATGAAGATTTGGTGGTAGCCTGAGTAGGCATCGAGGAATGATAACAGATCACACCCAGTCGTCGAGTCAACAATTTGGTCGATGTGCGGCAATGGGAAGGGGTCCTTAGGACAAGCCTTATTGATATCTGTGTAATCAATACACAGCCTCCACTTCCCATTCGCCTTGCGCACCACTACCGGATTGGCCAACCACGTCGGATGGAGCACTCCTCTCACCAAACCTGCCGCTTCTAGCTACTTGATCTCCTCTATGATGAACTCCTGCCTCTCGAGCACCTTTCGACCTTACCTTGTGGGCAGCGTGAGGCAAACAGCTAGGTGGTGCTCAATCACCTCCACAGGAACACGGGAATGTCGGACGCTTGCCATGCAAACACGTCGACATTTGCCCTTGAGGAAGGTGATGAGCTTCGCCTTCCTATTTGCTTTGTTGAGGGCGGAGCCTATAGTGAAGGCCCCTCCCTGCGTCCTCCTCCGCGACGGGCACCTTCTTGGTCTGCGGCGGCTTGGCCTGGATCTCTTGCTCTTGTCGTGAGCTCTCGGCACGTCGTGGCGGTAGCACAACACCCCGAGGAGGTGCGCTTGCCGGAGTGGGTGCGAGAGGTCTTGCCGGGTTCCTTCTTTCCTCCCGGGCCTTCGGCGGCAGGAGCAGGTGCCTTGACGGCAGCTGCTGCAACTGCCTCCCGGTAGAGTTGGTCGGCGCAGATCAGCGCGTCCTTCTTGTCGGAGGGGACGGAGATGATGGTTGACGACCCAGGCATCTTTAGCATGTTGAAAGCGTAGTGTGATGCCGCCATGAACTTGGCTAGTGCCGGGCGGCCAAGGATCCTGTTGTAGGGCAAGGGGATCTCGGCCACGTCGAAGACGATCCTCTCCATCCGTTAGTTCAACTCTCCTCCAAATGTCACGGGCAGTGTGACCTTTCCCTTTGGCTGGCTTCTCCCTGGATTGACCCCCTGAAACGTGCCCGTTTCCTCGAGGTCTCCGTCAGGGATTTGCAACCTTTGATCCTGACGAGCAAGATCGAGTTCAGGCCGGCCCGCCGTCAACCAACATCTTGTTCACCACGAGGTTGCGTATTGTTGGCGAAACCAACAACGGCAAACACCGACCCGCGGTAGTGCGATCAGGGTGGTCCTCGGCGTCAAAGATGAGGGGCGTGCTGGACCACTTTAGGGGCTTCTGAGCGTCGAACGACGGCTCCGTTGTTGTGACCTCTCGCGCCCACTGTCGGATTTCGGGTTTCGGCAGACCCTTGAGGTTCGAACACTGGGGTGCGCACCGAGATCTTGCCCTCTACCTACCTGCACCCCGCCGCCACGCTAGGATCTAAACTACGAAAGGAACAACACAAGAGACACAAGGTTTATACTAGTTCGGGCCACCATTGTGGTGTAATACCCTACTCTAGTTTGTGGTGTGGTGGATTTCCTCTTGGGCTGATGGTGATGAACAATACAAGGAAGAACAGCCTCGCGAGGGTCTGTTCTTGGCCGGGGCGATGAACTGCTAGGGGGAGTTCGATCGCCTTCTCTCTTTCTCTCTCTCTCTCTATTCGAGATGCCAGATCCAAGATCCGATCCCCCTAGCTCTGTGCGTGGCTAGTCCTATTTATAGGCAAGGGCCATGGGCCTCTTCCCAAATATTGAGCGGGAAGGGCGCCAACAATTGGCCATTTTGAAGGGGAACATCTGGTACACTTATCCTGACTAAAGTTGGTCCTCGCCTGCCAAAGGCTCTGGTGGTGACGCCGGCTTGGGCTCCACAACGACTTCCTTCCTGCCGTTGGGATGGTCTTGGTCTTGTTGCACCGAAATGGATGTCTTTGCTTGATGCTCTCGCCTGCGCTTCCTCCCTTTGCACCAAAGAGGAAAGGAGGACACTGCGCGGGCTGGCGCCTGCCTGGCGCCCTTGGTCGTCATGGCTTGCGTCATGGGCACCTCGTGAGGTACCCCGCCTTGATCTCTCCGCCTCCTCGCGAGCCACCTGATGAGGCGGTGCACGAAGCTCCACAGTCGTCCGCCCGCAATCTGGCCCCTCGCGAGGGTCTTGAGCTTGTGTTGATGAAGATGGGCCGTGATGGGCCCCTCTTTGAAACCACGCCCGGCCATGAGCGAGCAAGTCTGGGGACCCCGTTCCTGAAGCGCCGACGATAGCCCGGCCCCAAAGCGGCGCCGGGCTTGGCCGGCGAGGCGAAGGGGCAAGCGCTGAGCGCCTTCTGAGCCCCTAACAGCCTGCGGCCTTGGGCGCCAGCGTGGCGGTTGATTGGGCGTGGGTGCCTCGGCAACCGCGAAGTTGATAAAGGCGGCGTCGCCTGAGGCTTTGCTTCCCTTGCTCTCTGGTTACCGCTTTCGAGATCCCCTTTCTTGCGCCTCTCCTTCCTGCCTCCGAAATCTTGAGATCCACTTCGATTGCAAGCCCTAGCAAGGCATGGCGCCTCGCCGGACCCAGTGGAGCTTGGTACTCAGCAACCTGGACTCGCCGAGCGTGTCGGAGGCGAGCCTTGCCCGAGTGCGCCGAGATGGCGGCGGCCTTGAGGCATCGGCAGGCGAAGGTGTTCAAGGCAGCTCCGCCCTACACGAGGCCAAGGGATCACCTTTTACCCGCTCTTTGTAAGTGCCATTGTTGCCGGTCTGATGCCTCCCTTTTCCGAGTTCTTCTTCTCTGTCCTCCGCCATTACAAGCTACAAGCTCTGCATCTCCACCCCAACTCTGTTCTCCTTCTTGCGATCTTCGCCTACTATTGTGAGGCTCACGTCAGGGTGCAGCCCTCAATGGCCCTGCTGCGCCACTATTTCTCCCTCCGGACCTCTCGTGGTTCCACCTCTGCGTGTGCGAGCTTCATCGCATACGGTAGCTCCATCGCCATTTCGAACCCCGGGAAGAGGAGTGAGGGCTTGAGAAGCAAGTGGGTCTTGGTAGATGTTAGGCGCATCCATCCTCGGCTAATCTTGCCCACGGAGCACCCCACGCACTCGACGATTGGTCTCGAGTGGAGCTCGTGGACCCCAGCATGAGGCCGGTGTTGGAGAAGATGGACATGGATCTGAGGCGGCCAGCATGGCGGGCGGCAAAGCCGACAGCCTTGGCGTCGCTCTTGAGGAATTCTGGAGCACCAGCTGGCTCCGCTTCGTCAGTACCCACTTCCGATGTGGTGGCCCCACCCGAGCCCCGCAGTCTTGGCCGACGAAGACCTGGCTGCGGTTCTCCATTCTTTGGTCGGGGGCGACGTGGCGAGGTTGGAGGGCGCTCCTACGCCCCTGTTCCTCCGCGAGGACTGGGAGCAGGTAGTGGAGTCCATGCTCGTCTTCAATGGGGACGGGCCCGTGCCCGCGAAAGTTCCTGAGGGCCCGGTGGACGTGTCCTCCAGCGACTCAAGTGAAGAGAAGGGAGAAGGGGAGCGAGAAGGAGGGCTCGACTCCGGGGCGACTGATGGAAAGTCGAGGGCTCCCCTCCCTCGGTGCAAGTCCCGCGTTCTCTGCCTCTCACCGAGCGACGACGACGACGAGGATGATGTGGCCAGGCGGCGGGGAGCTTGCCCCGATCGAAGAAGGGCGGGACGGGCTGACCCCCCACGGGTCTGCCCCGGCCTCGAGGCGATCCGCAGGCGTGCCTCCTGCTCCCAAGCTCCTTGAGGCTGATCCCTGCAGCCAGCTCTCGGGCTTCAAGTATGGCCGGAGGTTGCTCGAGCCCGCGAGCGACGACCAGTAAGTGCTCGATTCCCATCTTATTTCTTGTTTGTCGCCGAGGCTTGACGTCTGTATCTCTTGGCTAGGCTGGCGCCCATGACGAAGCCGAAGGGATCTCTGAGGTTCCGTGCAGGCGGCGCCTCTCTGCCCATGAAATAAGGTGACCGCCAATGCACGGGCCTCTCACCTGCCCGGTCGTCCTCACAAGGCTGGCTGGCCGGGCTGAGCTCAGCCCCATGGCCCAAGCGGCTCTGAGGTGCCCTTGCTGTTGCCACCACAGCCGGGTGGGGCGCAGCGAGCTCCGCTCTCGAGATATTGTGGTCCTGTTGCCGCCTTCTCCTCCTACCCCAGCTATTTGTCTCTCCGACTCCTCCTACCGTTACGGATCGTCTTTCTTTGGCCCCGGACCAGCTGTGGCAGGATCTTTTGGCGCCGACCCTCGTCTAGTGGCGGGCGCTTGGGCTAACTTCGGCTGGATTCGCTCCGGCAACTTCGATTCGGCGGCTGGTCCAGCCTCGGCGGCTGCGACGAGGAGAAGCAGGCCGTCCTTGGGGCGAAGCTGCTCGCGACGCCGCCTTGGGGAGGTAGCCGATGTTCGAGGTCGCTGCAAAGTATTTGGAAGCGAGTGCAGGGGGCCTCTGGACCAACTTCGCCAAGGAGGCCCGCCGCCAAGAGCAGGAGGAAGGCATGAAAGCTCGCGAGGTGGCCGTCAAGGATCGGGATGCCAAGCTCAAGAAGCGCCGTGAACGCCTAGGCGTCTTTGGAGCAAGAGTTGGAGGCGAGGAAGGTCGAGTGGGCGGCAAAACACGGGTCCTTGCCGAGGATCGCGTGGCCTTCCACGGAGATGGAGGTGAAGGCTCGCACCTTCTTTGAGGAGCTTTACAATAGTGGCACAGAGAGCCCCGGCGGCGCGAAGGGCGGCCCCGTAAGCTGCCTCCCTTCTTGGTTCGCGCTCTTGAAGATGTCGCCCTTGGCCTTGGCCCTACGGCTGAGGCCGAGGCGTGTGTCTTGTCTTCTGCAGCATTGACGCGGGTCCTCACCCACGTCTACCTTCGCGATCCCAACGTCGACCTCGGCGACTTCTTTGGAGCCAGTGACGACGAGCTTGCCGCTGCATTGCTGAGGCCGTGAAAGGTCGTCACGGAGGCTCTGCTGGGAAGTTCGAGCCTTGACACCAAGCGAAGGCGGGCGCTGCCAACCCTGCGGCTCCACAAGGTGAACCCACTCCGCGCAGCTCCACCGCCGACAAGTGACTCCGTCATGGCTCCTGTTCTGCTTTTAATTCCTGCACATGTATCATGCCTCGGGGAGGCGTTTAAACTTGCATTTGGCGTTGTGATAACAGTTATGGACTGTAATATTTGCTTTTGAATTCCTTGAAATTTGCGCTTTTCCTTCCTACTTGCTTATGTTCTACACCGGCAGAGCCAGCCCCTCACAAGATACCTCAGCCGCCGTTAGCCCCGACCAGAAACCAGGACGGGACCAAGGAGTGAGGGGCTACCTGACAAGTTAGGCTCCTGAGTCGCGATGCTCATGAGTCCCCCTTGGCGCACGAACAACAAGTAGGAAGGTGAGATGTGGGTGGATCTACCATTCTACGTCTGCAGAGCCCGGCCCCGCGCATACCTCAACCGCCGTTAGCCTTTCGGAACTAAGGAGTGAGGGGCTACGTGACCAGTTAGGCTCTGAGTCGCGATGCTCAGGAGTCCCCTTAACGCTCAAGCGGCCTTCGTACCTTGGCTCCACTCGGGGGCCGGACGTGCTCTGAACCAGGCCCGAGGGGCTGGGCTGGGTGGCGTGCGTGCAGGCGTGACCCAGGCGCAGCCCCATGCCCAGCCCCTCGCGGCACTCCCGAGGGAGGCGTTGCGATAAGGCGGACAGCGAGCTCTGGGCTCCCACGAGGTTGATGCAGCCAGGGGCCACCCTCGATTGTTTATCACCGGTAGCAGCATAAGCGCTTCCGTGTGTATGCGGGCATAGCAGCTCCTCGGCGGTGTCGTCGGCCGGTAGCGCATGGTGCTTCCATCAGTGCGTGGGAGGGGCTTCCCTCGGGAGGAGCCCCGGGCGTGTACAGCCCATACGACACGTGGCTGGCACGGTAGGGCCTGACGAGGTGTATCTGGGCACCCGTGAGCCAGCGCGGGACTCACGGGGCCCTACCTCAAGGCGGGTTGCGCCTGGCACTGGGCCTTATCTTGTGATGTGTTCCTGCAGATTTGGTTAGATGCCGGCGCTCTACGTCCTCGAGTCCTGGCCCTCGAGCTGGTCTCAGCCATCGCTGGTATGCTAGGTCGCGATGCCGTGGACAAGGGCAGAGGGTGAGGGCTGGAGGGCTAGAAGAAGCCCTGAGTCGCGATGCTCAGGTACCCCCCCCCCCCCCTTTAACGTGCAAGCGGTCGACATGAACGAAGAAAAGGTGCCATGGGTTGGCATCAAATAACAAGCATGGTGGGTCGAACGCATGAGCTAAAATAAACGCAAGAAGGATACATGCCGCCGGTGCGGCCCGGCGACTTGGGGATAATCTTTGCCCGAAGGCGCCCCAACAGGATAAGCTAGGAACATGAAGTAAAGGGATACACGCCCGCAGGGGCGGACCCACAGCGGCATGGGAATAATGCAGCCACAGGCGCTCCCGGTGAAATGAGACTTGAAAGATGTCACCGATAGCGTTGAAGGCGAAAGGGTGTTGGTCTGCGGCCAGACTCGGTGGGCTGCGGAGCCGATCCTCACGAGCCCCAGGCTCGGGGGCCTCGAGGAGGCTCTGGTGGCTCCTCGTGGACCATCTCCATCTCTGCCGAGGCTGCGGGCGCTGGCCTCTTGAGCCTCAGGATGCTCCTCATGAGGCGGCCATGCGTGGCAGCCCGCATTCGGCAAGCCGTGGGGCATCTGACGTAGTTGTGGGGTGGACCTTTGCAGCGCCCCACGCGAGAGGGCCAGGCGTTCACGAGGCGGCTCGATTGAGCCACTGGTATGTCGATGCGCAGACGCGCCCACCATCCTCGCCTGTATGGGGAGCCACGGCAGGTAAGCGGCGACTGCCACTCATGACTCTTGACTCCTGCAGCTCCTGAATGATCTTGCTGACGAACTCTTGAGGGTTCGGCCCTCCTTGTCTTGCTCTTTCTTGAGGGAAACGTGCTTCGAAACACGCCTCCAAGTGGTGCCCAAGCGCCTTCCTTGTGACCTTAGCAAGGTCGGTGGCCCTCCAGGGGGAGCCCCCGAACCCTGCCTAAGGAGGGCGCCGGGCGCGCTTTCTAATGCGATAGAAGGAGGTTCCCCACTGGCGAGCCACGGACCTGAGGGGCCTGCCTCTGAGGCGGGCGGATGATGTCTTCTTCTTCTTGGGGCGGTCTTGAGAATCCTCCCTGCTTCCGATCCGGGTCTTCGGTGATGCGGCTGAAAGGCTCGCTCGAGGAGCACACCGCGTCCTTCTCTTCGCAGGCACCGTGATGACTCCGCCACTTCACGGCATCTTGAGGGCGTTGTAGCCGTGGTGGAGTTCTGACCATGAACTTGGCCAGCGTTGGGTACCCGAGGATGGCATTGTATGGCAGGCGAATGTGGGCGATGTCGAAGTCGATGAGCTCGGTGCGGTAGTTGTCGCACGCGCCGAAGGTGACAGGGAGGCGAACTTGCCCAATCGGGTCCGTGGAGCCGTTGGTGACCCCAGAGAAAGGCTTGGTTGGCTGAAGCTGATTGTAAGGCACTTGGAGATTGTTGAACGTTTCCACAGACAGGACGTTGAGCCCTGCCCCGCCATCGATGAGGGTCTTGGTGACCCGGCCGTTCTTGATGATTGGGGAGCAAAGCATCGGGAGGACTCCTGTGGCCGCCACTTGAGCTGATCCGCAGTGAACATGATGGCGCACGCCGACCACACGAGGCGTGTGGCTTCGAGCTTGGGAGGACTGCATTCACTTCAGCGGTAACCGCTTGAAGATGCGTTGAGAGGCTGGGGCTTGAGCTCCGCCCAGATGCGACCAATTCGCGGCTCCTGGAAGCCCCCAGCCCCCGTCGTCGATGATGGTCTTCATTTCTCCTTGGCTGCGGTGGCAGAGGAGGGAGGCTGCGTTGCCTTTGGGCGATCTTGAGGTGATCCATCCAGCCTCCCTCATGCGGCGGGTCCCGCCAGCCCGATCCTTGTGAGGTTGGTCGCGCCACCCTTGGTGAGGGTCGCGGTCATCCCAAATAGCGTCCTGCGTTCCTTCCTCCTCCTCGGTCGAGACCCGGTCGGCTATGATCGGGACGTCGGCCGATCCTCCCTTCTCGCCACGGCTCGGAGCTCTTGACATTCGTTGGTGTTGTGGGTGTGGAGGTCGTGGTACACGCACTTGATGCGGCTACCCTTGGAAGACTCGGGCTGATCTGCCCGCTTGGTGTCCGGTTCTACAGCGAGCACGGCAGTCCCCTTGCGCTTCACATCCTTGGCCTTGGGTTTCTTCTCTTACAGGTCTGCGGCGGGCATCGAGGAGGAGAGATGCCCTTCACAGCCCTGGCGCGCACTTGGTCGCCAAGTTGAACAGCTCCAAGGAAGTGCACAAGTCTTCATGCATCGCCAGCTCCTCCTTCATCTTGACGTCGCGCACACCGTCGGAGAATGCGGAGATGATGTCCTCCTCGGTCACCTTGGGAATCTTGAGGCGTGCGTTGCTGAAGCGCTGGATGTATTTCTGCAGGGTCTCCCCTAGTTGCTGCTTGATGCAGCGCATGTCGCTCACGGCGGGTGGCCGGTCACGAGTACCTTGGAAGTTGGCGATGAAGCGGGTGCGCATCTCGTCCCAGGAGGAGATCGTGCACAGAGCGAGTTCGAGGCAGTGCGGGCCCGTCCTTGGCGCCATGAAACCAGTTCGCCATGACCTTCTCGTCTCCGTTGGCGGCTTGATGCCCAGCTCGTAGAGGCTGGAGGAACTCTTGAGTGCATCGTAAATGCCGTCGTGGCGAGGAGGCAGGTCGCTTGAACTTCTTTGAGCCCAGCGACTGCTTGCGGCTTCGATGGTGAAAACGCGGCGACTGCTTTGTGTACAGGAGGCCTTGGGTGACGAAGAGCTTGGTCTTGCGGGTCCCCATGCGCTGCAGCTGGGAGCAGCGAGGTCTTGACGTCTTTGGAAGCGAGGCGTGGTCGCGACGAGCTGGGCGGGAGCACTCGGGCAGCTTCTTTGCGGGCGAGGACTTCAGCAGGCTGTGCTATTGCCCTTGTTGGCGCCCGGACGAAGCGAGTTCCGACCAGGACCACGCACCTTGGAGCAGGCGCCTTCTTGAGGCGGCAGGCGCCCGAACTCGTCGCCAGCGCGAGCGGTGTCGCGGTCTGGCGGGGCCAGACGGCGAGAGCCCCACCGTGGTGCGAACCCGAGCTTCGGCGGCAGCGGTCGATCCACTCTCCATAAACGTCGTCGGCAGGGCGGTAGCGCAGGAGCTTCGTTTGCAGCGATGGCGTAACTTCGAGCCTCCATAAGCCTTGGAAGCGCGAGATGAAGAACCAGCCGAAGCGGTAGAGGGGGGTAGCGATGCGGCCGTCTTGCCTCACGGAGGATCTTTGGGACATGCTTGCTGCTCGTTCCCGGCGGCGGCGGCGTTGACGGCGGCGACGGAACGAAGCGCCCGCCGGCCGAGCCGTCTGGCGGCAGCGGGAAGCGAGAGCGGCTCGGCCTTGCCTTTGCGTTTCTTGTCCCTTCTTCGTCGGGGCGGCGGCGTCCTCATTGGTAGAGTCGGTTTCCGTGCCGGCGTCTTCGCCGGGGTACTTCCTTCCCTCTTCACCAGCACACACAGCCGGCGAACGTAGAGCTCGGCCACATCCTTAACCTTGGTCATCGCCAGCTCCTCGCACATCTTGCGATTGTGCATGTTCTGATGGAACGCACTAATCACAGCAGCGGGATGAACGTTGGGGATGTTGTACTGCACCCGGCTGAATCTCTGGATGTACTTGCGCAGGGTCTCCCCTTCCTTCTGGGGAATGATATGTAGATCACTGGCCTGGCCATGAGCTTGGTGGCCTCCTATGAAGGCGCCAACGAACTCATGGCACAGATCTGACCAGGAAGAGATGGAGTCCTCCCGCAAGTGCATTAACCAAGACATTACATTGGGCTTGAGCGCCAGCGGGAAGTAGTTGGCGTGCACCTTGTCGTCGCGAGCCCCAGCGGCCTGCATTGCGATGGTGTAAATGCTGAGGAACTCGGACGGATGGGTCTTGCCGGTGTACTTCTCGCCGACGTCGGGCTTGAACATGCGGTGGGACGGCCACTGGAACTGCCTCAGCTCACGGGTAAAAGCCGGGCAGCCCACCTCGTAAGGCAGGCCCCCCCTCCCCGGTGCCGGGTGGTCCGTAGCGGGTCCCGCCCGCTTGTCCGACTGACGGCGCGTTTCGCGCCGGCGCTCGACGGTGGTTCGAGCGTCTTCGTGAGCTCGCACCCGAAGAACCTGGCGCTGGTTGCGGTGGGTCCGTGGATCGGACGACGCTATGGAGATGTTATCACCAGCGTCGTCGCGACGGGCCGACGTCCGCAGCGGCTGGCGAGGAGGAGGAGAGTGCACCGTGGCCGCAGCCCCCGGTCCTCGCGGTGCCGGCATGTGGTGGTTCGGTGGGCGCCGACCGAGGGCCCCGCCCGATCCACGGATCGTCTTTTTGTGACGGCGGCGAGGCTCCGGATGGTGGCCCTCCATTCATCGAAGCTTCTCCGCGGCGGGAGGGAAGTCGAGGAGCAACAGCTGCAGCGCCAAAACCTGCTGGCGTGGGTGGCGGTGACAGCTGAGTGGATCGCGGCGCGCTTCGACTTCTAACCATGTTAGAAGGAGCTCCATCACGACCCAGCGGATGCGTGCCATTTTCACCAGCGCTTCGACGAGCATGTTGAACTCCTTCGTCTTGCCGATGACGCACAGGGCTCTTCCCACAGTGGTGCCCAGGGTCACCAATGTGGTGACGCTGCTCGGCGAGCACACCATGGGAAGAACGCGTGGTGGTCGCCGGTGTATGCGTCCTGGAGGTCGCCGCGCCGCCCGGAGTCGGCGCAAGGAGACCCCCGGAGGGCCCAGCTCCGTCCTTGGGTCCGGCGGCGTGGAGACGATAAATGCGGTGCCTGAGCAGCGCCGCTTCGCCCGAGCTCCGGCGCACAGGTGGTGCTGGTGTTCGCGGGTCACGTCCCGGGTCCTGTCCGCGACCGGTCCGCTACTCGTCCGCACCGGCACGGGCCGTTCGGCCCCCAACGAGCCGATCACCGTGGCCGTCTTCTTCTTAGGAGCCATGGCGACGAAGAACCACTAGGCTAACTACCAGACCAGATTCTCACAATTGCGCGCCCCCTACCTGGCGCGCCAAAGATGTCGGTGGGAAACGACACCTATGGGATCACAAGAATCCCTACTGCGGTTGCGGGGCACGGGTTTAAGAGAAGAGCGGGTCTAACAGAGAGCACGCGGTTCGTTTATCCAGGTTCGGGCCACGAGGATGCGTAAAACCCTACTCCTGCTTTGGTAGCTGTATTCTGTGTTCTTGAGCTAGCTACGGGGTGTAACGAGCTCCAAAAAGCCGAATCCTTCTCCTGGTCGCCTCGGGCCTCCTTGTATAGGAAAAAAGGGCTGCCACAGTGGCACACAGGAGGTGGAAAGGTCTCTGATGTACGAGGTTATCCTCGCATTACAAGACAAGGTGCATTTAATGCATCGCTTAGGTGTCCCTTCACTTTATCGAGGGGCCAGGCGAGGCCCGTCCGTCCGTCTGCCGCTTCGTCCAATCTTGACCGCAGCGCCATGGCCCGATGCATGCGGTGCCATGTAGGCGGCGAGCAGGTGAGGTGGCGCGGTGGTGGAGCCTCCACGAAGGGCTGCATGTTGCCACGCAGTGCCCGCCAATTGGTTGGGTCGGCAGCTGCATGCGAACGGCGGCGGAGACTTGGCTGGTGCGGGCCTGGCGGTGGTCCTGCTGGTGCGCTTGACGAGGGCCTTGCCGGGTGGCCCGGCAAGGGTCTTGCCGTGGCGCGCAGGCATCCCCGGCGAGGATCTTGCCGGGGGTCTTGTGGATTCCTTCTGTGAGGATTGCTGCCTTCCTATCCTCACTTGATCTTGACTATTCTTTGTCTTCACAAAGATCTGCATGCCACCACAGAGGTGCCTCCCGAGCCCTGTCCCAACGCATGTGTTGAGTGTTGGTGGGCTCGAGGGTGGCTCGCTCGGCTGGCGTGGGCGAGCTGCCCCGACAAAGGTCTTGCCGGGGCCGCCGAGGTTGCCTCGGCAAGGGTCCTTGCCGGGGAAACCTGCTTCGTCCATCTAATCTTTGTGGCCTTGGTCCTTGTCGCTGCTTTGCTTCGTATTGGGCTTCGGTCCTACCTTGGCTCACCTCCCTCGCTCTGCTTGGTGTGGCTGTGGGCGCGGCTCCGACTGCCCGTGCACAGGTAAAGGGGTACAAAAATGTGCCCCTAGTTTTGTACACCGACACATCATCTACTTATTACTTCCCAATGCCTTCCTCTAGGCCCAAATAATGGTGAAGTGTTATGTAGTCGACGTTCACATAACACCACTAGAGGCTAGACAACATACATCTCATCAAAATATCGAGCGAATACCAAATTCACATGACTACTAATAGCAAGACTTCTCCCATGTCCTCAGGAACAAACATAACTACTCACAAAGCATATTCATGTTCATAATCAGAGGGGTAATAATATGCATAAAGGATCTGGACATATGATCTTCCACCAAATAAACCAACTAGCTTCAACTACAAGGAGTAATCAATACTACTAGCAACCTACTAGTACCAATCCCGGACTTGGAGACAAGAATTGGATACAAGAGATGAACTAGGGTTTTGAGATGAGATGGTGCTGGTGAAGATGTTGATGGAGATTGCCCTCTCCCGATGAGAGGAGCATTGGTGATGATGATGGCGGTGATTTCCCCCTCCCTGAGGGAAGTGGCCCCGGCAGAACAGCTCTGCCGGAGCCCTAGATTGGTTCCGCCAAGGTTCCGCCTCGTGGCGGCGGAGTTTCGTCCCGAAAGTTTGCTTATGATTTTTTCCTCATCGAAAGACCTCATATAGCAGAAGATGGACATCGGAGAGCCAACAGGGGGCCCATGAGGTAGGGGGCGCGCCCTGGGGGGTAGGGCGTGCCCCCACCCTCGTGGACAGGTGGGCCCCCCTCTGGTGAACTTCTTCCGCTGGATATTTTTTTTTTATTTCCAAAACTGTCTTTCGTGGAGTTTCAGGACTTTTGGAGTTGTGCAGAATAGGTCTCTAATATTTGCTCCTTTTCCAGCCCAGAATTCCAGCTACCGGCATTCTCCCTCCTTATGTAAACCTTGTAAAATAAGAGAGAATAGGCATAAGTATTGTGACATAACATGTAATAACAGCCCATAATGCAATAAATATCGATATAAAAGCATGATGCAATATGGACGTATCACAGGTCTATGTTTATCTTTAGCACAAGGTTTAGCAATTCTAGCAGACTCATCACAGAAATAAATAACATAGCAATATTAGGTTCAACTTTAACTTGCTCAAGAGGTGTATAAGTACTAATATTGCTTTTACGAACCACAATTGAAGCTTTAGCATGATCTTTTATCCTAACAGGAAAAGGTGGTTTCTCAACATAAGCAGTAGGAACAATAGGATCATTATAAGTGATAGTCTTTTCTTCAACTTTAATAGGTGCAGCTACTTTTACTTCTATGGGAGGATGATATTTAAACCACTTCTCCTTAGGGAGATCAACATGAGTAGCAAAATATTCACGAGAAAGAAGCTACTATCTCAGAGTCAAGTCCATATTTAGTGCTAAATTTACGAAAAACATCGGTATCCATAAAAGATTTAACATAATCAAACTTAGGTGTCATACCTGACTCCTTACCTTCATCGAGATCCCAATCTTCAGAGTTGCGTTTAATTCTTTCCAATAAATCCCATTTGAATTCAATAGTCTTCATCATAAAAGAGCCAGCACAAGAAGTATCGAGCATGGTGTGATTGTTGTCAGAAAGCCGAGCATAAAATTTTTGAATAATCATTTCTCTTGAGAGCTCATTATTGGGGCATGAATATAACATTGATTTAAGCCTCCCACAAGCTTGAGCGATGCTTTCTCCTCCGCGAGGCCAAAAATTATATATATAATTACGATCACGATGAACAAGATGCATAGGATAAAACTTCTGATGAAATTCCAATTTCAATCGCTTGTAGTTCCCTGATCCCATATCATCACATAGCCTATACCATGTCAATGCATCTCCCTTCAAACATAAAGGGAAGATCTTCTTCTTAATAACATCATCGGGCATACCTGCAAGCTTAAATAATCCACAAACCTCATCCACATAGATTAGGTGCTCATCAGGATGTAATGTTCCATCTCCTGCAAAAGGATTAGCTAGCAATTTTTCCACCATACCCGAAGGAATTTCAAAGTAGACATTTTCATTTTCAGTAGGTTCAGTAGGTTTAGGAGCAACTCTTTGCTCTACTGGTCAGGGTGAAGATACCCCGAACAAGCCCCTCAGAGGATTACTTTCCATATTAACAAGTGACAGTAAATTTCAGCACATTATATAAATGTTTCCTTACCAAATTCCACCTACCAAAGGCGCTTCACTCCCCGGCAACGGTGCCAGAAAAGAGTCTTGATGACCCACAAGTATAGGGGATCTATCATAGTCCTTTCGATAAGTAAGAGTGTCGATCCCAACAAGGAGCAGAAGGAAATGATAAGCGGTTTTCAGCAAGGTATTCTCTGCAAGCACTGAAATAATAGGTAACAGATAGTTTTGTGATAAGATAATTTGTAACGAGCAACAAGTAACAAAAGTAAATAAAGTGCAGCAAGGTGGCCCAATCCTTTTTGTAGCAAAGGACAAGCCTGGACAAACTCTTATATAGAGAAAAGCGCTCCCGAGGACACATGAGAATTATCGTCAAGCTAGTTTTCATCACATTCGTATGATTCGCGTTCGGTACTTTGATAATTTGATATGTGGGTGGACTGGTGCTTGGGTGTTGTCCTTACTTGGACAAGCATCCCACTTATGATTAACCCCTATTGCAAGCATCCACAACTACAAAAGAAGTATTAAGGTAAACCTAACCATAGCATGAAACATATGGATCCAATTCAGCCCCTTACGAAGCAATGCATAAACTAGGGTTTAAGCTTCTGTCACTCTAGCAACCCATCATCTACTTATTACTTCCCAGTGCCTTCCTCTAGGCCCAAATAATGGTGAAGTGTCATGTAGTCGACGTTCACATAACACCACTAGAGGAGAGACAACATACATCTCATCAAAATATCGAATCTAATACCAAATTCACATGACTACTAATAGCAAGACTTCTCCCATGTCCTCGGGAACAAACATAACTACTCACAAAGCATATTCATGTTCATAATCAGAGGAGTATCAATATGCATAAAGGATCTGAATATATGATCTTCCACCAAATAAACCAACTAGCATCAACTGCAAGGAGTAATCAACACTACTAGCAACCTACAGGTACCTATCCCAGACTATGAGACAAGAATTGGATACAAGAGATGAACTAGGGTTTGAGAGGAGATGGTGCTGGTGAAGATGTTGATGGAGATTGGCCCTCTCCCGATGAGAGGAGCATTGGTGATGACGATGGCGATGATTTCCCCCTCCCGGAGGGAAGTGTCCCCGGCAGAACAGCTCCGCCGGAGCCCTAGATTGGTTCCGCCAAGGTTCCGCCTCGTGGCGGCGGAGTCTCGTCCTGAAAGCTTGCTTATGATTTTTCTTCAGACGAAAGACTTCATATAGCAGAAGATGGGCACCGGAGGGCCAACAGGGGGCCCACGAGGTGGGGCGCGCCTGTGGGGTAGGGCACGACCCCTCCCTCGCTGCCAGGGTGTGGGCCCCTCTGGTATTTCTTCCGCTCAAGATTTTTTATTATTTCCAAAAATAACTTCCGTGGAGTTTCAGGACTTTTGGAGTTGTGCGAATATGTCTCTAATATTTGCTCCTTTTCCAAAATTCCAAATTTCTGGCATTCTCCCTCCTTATGTAAACCTTGTAAAATAAGAGAGAATAGGCATAAGTATTGTGACATAATGTGTAATAACAACCCATAATGCAATAAATATCGATATAAAAGCATGATGCAAAATGAACGTATCAGAAAGTAAAAGCCCCCCTCACTGGGCTTCGGCCCACCAGGCCGCTAGCCGGCCGGCCCACCCCGCTACCACCTGGCCTACTTAGGCCTCCCCCTCACACCCGCAAACCCTAACCGTACCGCACCCCACTTTCCCCCCACGTCTCCCTCCTCTTCCCCTGATCCCCTTCTAGAACGGGGCATCGGGCCTCGACGCCGACGCCGCCTCGCCACTCGACGCCGTCGCCGGAGCTACGACGCCACCGCCTGGAACGCCGCCTCGTCGTCCTCCTCCTTGACCCCTCGCTGGAGCTGCCCCACCGGACTACATCGTCGACATCGTCTCCGTCAACGAGGTCTTCCCCATCTTCCTCCCACGCCCCGCTGCCCTGAACCCTACAGCCCCGTTGTGAGCTCCCCATGATTTCCCCTTTGTTTGCCCGTCGATTTCATGGTGTACCACCGAAGACCAAGAGCACCAAGCTCAGGCTCAACCCTGCTGCCCCCTCCTCGTGCTCGCTCGCGCCCCTCGCGCCCCCATGGCCGTGCGTGCTTGCGCCGTCCGCAGCCGTTGCTGCCCTTCCCCATCCCCATTGCAGCTCCGCCTCCGCCTCCGCTACAGCGCAGCCGTCGCCCTTGCCATAGACCTCCGGCGGCCACACCGTGCCCCGCTGCCGCTTTCCGTCGCCCCGGAGAGTCTCTGCCTGCGCTGCAGCCGCCCCGCGCCGCTCCTCCCGCATGCAGCCTCCTGTCTCCGGCCCCGTCGCCTCCCTGCGGCTGCCGTCGGCTCACCGCCGCAGCCACCTCGCTCGCCTCCGCCTCTGGCTTCCGCTGCTCTGGCCACTCGCCATGGCCTCGCCACTGCCGCTGGAGGCGGCCAACCTCCATCTCTGCGGGCGGGCGTCCGGGCGCCCCGCGCCCGATCCATCGCCCAGCGCCCATTAAGGCCCCTGTCCCAATGACAGACGGGGCCCACCCCTGGAACGAATTAAAAAAAGAATTAAAAATAAATAAATAAATAAAATATTAATTAATTAAAGAATTAATTAACTTAATTAATCATAATTAGATTAATCAATCACTAATTAACCTAATTAACTGTTAGTTAATTAATCAGTCAATGACATGTGGGACCCTCACGTCAGTTTGACTAGTCAACACCTCTGTTGACTGTTGGCGTCATGCTGACGCCATGTTGATGCAATAATACTAATTTCGAATTAATTTAATAATAATAAATTAGAAAATAATTTAAAATTTTAAAAATTAATGGAAAATGAACCGTAGCTCGGATGGAAAAACTTTGTACATGAAAGTTGCTCAGAACGACGAGACGAATCCGGATACGCAGCTCGTTCGTCCGCCACATATCCATAGCATAGCAAACACGCAACTTCCCCCCTCCGGTTCATCTGTCCGAAAACGCGAAACACCGGGAATACTTTCCTGGATGTTTTCCCCCCTTCGCCGGTATCACCTACTACCGCGTTAGGGCACACCTAGCACCGTTCATTGTCATGTCATGCATATGTTTGCTTTTATATTTATTGTTTATTCCCCTTCTTCTCTCGCTAGACACCAAGATCGACGTCGCTGCTACCCAGGTCGACTACTGTGTGGACGACCCCTCCTTCTTGCCAGAGCACCCAGGCAAGCCCCCATTGATCACCAGATATCGCCTATTCCTTCTCTCTACTGCTTGCATTAGAGTAGTGTAGCATGTTACTGCTTTCCGTTAATCCTATCCTGATGCATAGCCTATCTTTGCTACTACTGTTGTTACCTTTACCTGCAGTCCTAAATGCCTAGTATAGGATGCTAGTATTCCATGAGTGGCCCTACATTCTTGTCCGTCAGCCATGCTATATTATCGGGCCGTGATCACTCGGGAGGTGATCACGGGTATATACTTATATAACATAATATATGATACATGTGGTGACTAAAGTCGGGTCAGCTCGTAGAGTACCCGCGAGTGATTCACGGATTGGAGGCTGAAAGGACCTTTGTCTCGACGACTCTCTGGGTGGATCTTTGTGGCGGAGCGACAGGGCAGGTTGGGACCACCTAGGTGAGAGGTGGGCCTGGCCCTGGTCGGCGTCCGTGGTTACTTCAAAATTAACACGCTTAACGAGATCTTGGTATTTGATCTGAGTCTGGCCACTGGCCTATACACACTAACCAACTACGCAGGAACAATTATGGGCACTCAACGTCGTGGTATCGGTGAAGCCTTCGTGGACGTCGGGCCGATCGGCGCGCACGCCGGGTTGGACCGCGTAACGCAACTTCCTTTGAAATGGAGGTTGCTAGGTCTGCTCTCCGGCTCCCACGCAACATGTAGGTGTGCAATGGGCGATGGGCCCAGACCCCTACGCGCATAGGATTTAGACCGACGTGCTGACCTCTCTGTTGTGCCTAGGTAGGGCTGCGACGTGTTGATCTTCCGAGGCCGGGCATGACCCAGGAAAGTGTGTCCGGCCAAAGGGGATCGAGTGTGTTGGGTAATGTGGTGCACCCTTGCATGGAAGTTTATCTATTCGAATAGCCGTGATCCTCGGTAATAGGACGACCCGGAGTTATACCTTGACCTTATGACAACTAGAACCGGATACTAAATAAAACACACCCTTCCAAGTGCCAGATATAACCTGGTGATCGCTCTCACACAGGGCGATGAGGAGAGGATCGCCGGGTAGGATTATGCTATGCGATGATACTTGGTGAACTTACCATCTACTCTCTTCTACATGCTGCAAGATGGAGGCTGCCAGAAGCTAGTCTTCGACAGGACTAGCTATCCCCCTCTTATTCTGGCATTCCGCAGTTCAGTCCACTGATATTGCCCATTTACACAGATACCCATGCATATGTAGTGTAGATCCTTGCTTGCGAGTACTTTGGATGAGTACTCACGGTTGCTTTTCTCCCTTTTTTCCCCATTTCCGTTCTTCTCGGTTGTTGCAACCAAATGTTGGAGCCCAGGAGCCACATGACACCGTCGACGACGACCCCTACTACACCGAGGGTGCCTACTACTACGTTCAGGCCGCCGACGACCAGGAGTAGTTTAGGAGGATCCCAGGTAGGAGGCCTGCGCCTCTTTCGATCTATATCCTAGTTTGTGCTAGCCTTCTTAAGGCAAACTTGTTTAACTTATGTCTGTACTCGGATATTGTTGCTTCCGCTGACTCGTCTATGATCGAGCACTTGTATTCGAGCCCTCGAGGCCCCTGGCTTGTATTATGATGCTTGTATGACTTATTTATATTTTTAGAGTTGTGTTGTGATATCTTCCCGTGAGTCCCTGATCTTGATCGTGCACGTTTGCATGCATGATTAGTGTACGATTGAATCGGGGACATCACAGATGATGCGAAGCATCCTACGAACATCGGCATGTCAAAATTCCATTTGGCAAGTGACATGTGTGACATCCACTCCATATACATAAATGTGATCATCTCCTTTTACGCGTGTTAAGCACCGAGGATGGTATACTGACACTTCTCTCGTGTGCATGCAGATGTATTATCGAAGCCTCACAGACGACGAGGAGGAGTGCAAGTGCCAAAGAATGCACATGCCATCCGCGAGGGAAGTGTGGAAGCGAAGACGGAAAAAGACGAATCTGCTGAACCTGCAGCGGCCGGACATCCGGGCCAAGGCCGGAGATCCGACGCCTATGCAGCCGACAAGGAGCCGCACTAACGGATGACTGAAGCGCATCAGCAGCTGGACATCCGACGCTACACGGTCGGGCCGGACATCCAGGCCCCTTGCCGGAAATCCAGCGAGAGGTTCACCCGAAGATTGACCATTGCTTGGACGGACATCCGACACCTCACGAGAGGCAGGACATCCGACGCATGCCTGTGCATTGTATCTCCCTCTCACTTACCCCTTCGTGGAGTAGCCTATAAATAGACCCCCTCCTCATTTCTACCGTTTAGATTAGAACTACACTTGAGCTTAGCTCGTGTGTCTTCCCTTGTGGGACTCCTCTTGAGAGAGAGACTGTCACGCCCAACATGCCATCCTATCCGAGAACATCTTTATCCCACTTATAAAATAATATTTCGGATGTGTCGTGGGCTCGTGCGAGTGTAGCTGGGGTCAGAATGGGCAACGAAGAGAACCGGTAGACCCGAAAACTACGGACGGATGCAAGTTTTGAAAAACATGAAGATGAGATGCACATGATGACATGGCAAAGTGCAACACGCACGCAAATGACATGGCAACGACGGCGAATAAACAAAAGACATCTAAAGCATTGGTCTCGGGGCGTCACAACACTCCCCCACTAACAGAGGATCTTGTCCCGAGATCTTAGGAACAAGAAAGAGGAAGAGGATGAGGTAAAGAAAGTGCTGAAGAGGGAAGATGAACAAAGTTGAGAGCACTCAGGTCGAAACACGAACGACGATTATGACGAGAATTAAAAGCTCAAGGAACAAGATAGACTCTGAAACCACTCCGGTTAGAACAAGATAGAAAATGAATAAGAATGAAAGAATTGGGATAGCATCCCGGTATAAGAGAAAAGGAGAGGTTGACAAGATGCAAGACTGGAAAAGAGGACACTCACACTCCGGTAAAATGGATTAGCAAGGAAAGAACAAGGTCTTGATGAAATGAGATGATGGGCGAAAGAGCAACATCACAATGCCTTCGGAACAAAAGAATAGAAGCTAAATCATTGAAAGGAAAAAGAAAAGGAGGAACAAAAGACAACTTCCACCATAATTGAAATAAGGAGCATCCTTACAAGGAAGGATTGAATGGAGTTGTTGGAAATTCAACAATGAAAAGAATAAGCTTGTTGTGGGCTTATGGAAAACATCTCAAAATTATGAGGTGATAACCAGCCATTAACGAAAAAATTGATCGCTTGAGAGGATTGAAAAGATGCAAAACACCACATCAAAGAGAATGCGAGAATGAATTGCACTTCGGAATGCAAGAAGAAGAATCCTTGAACTCCAACAAGAATCTTCACAGACTTGAAGAATGAATTAAACCGTTGACGAGAATGGGTTAAATCCTTTATGAACCACGATGAAGAACTCTGGTAAACAAAAGGATTAAAGAAACAAATGTTGAAAAGAACAAGATGAAGCCTTGCGATGATTTAGATGGAGCTTCGTGATGAGACAAGCGAGAAAACTTGGAACTCCGAAAAAGAAAAGATGAACAACTTAGAACCGAGAGATTATTCATCATGAACAATCTCCGAAGGAAGGAATCACTTAACCATGATGAAATAAGAATAATAATTAGGCTATACTTATCCTCATCAAATTCAATTGATGACAAACGGATTTGGCATGCAACTTATTCCTCTTGAAAAGGATTGAGGAGAGATATAACGCAAACTTGGGAAGGTCTTCAACGAATCACCGGTAGGATTTTTGGAAAGGACGAATAAACTGATACGGAGGAAGAGAAATCTTGAACGAACTACCGTAAGAATTTGAAAATGAATGAAGATAAGAGAATTAGAAAGCGAATGAAGATACATGAGGGAATTTAGATGCAAGAGAACGAAGAGATCACGAGCTGACTAAAGAATACTTGAGCGAAGCACCGAAATAATATGTAGACGGACGTAGAGGCATTAATTTAGAATAATTGGAGAACGAAGCTGAAAACTTAGAACGAAGAAATCTTCTAAAATGATGGCCTTCGGATGATCTAGAAACAAAGGCAACTCCTGAATTGCTTCGGATGGGTATGAAAAGAATGCTCACAGTCAGAAAGAATTTATGAGTATGACATGAAGCTAGAACTATGAACGGACCTAGATTTAGGAGAAATTCTTCTTCGGTCTTCAATGTTGAGAAGTGGATGAGGAACACCACCAAAATTATTGAGACACTCCGGAGCAATGAAGAATAGAAAGGTTGAGCGAAAAATGAAAATAATTTGAAAGCGATCTTGGAAAAGGTATATGACTGATGAGAATTCATTCTTACTCAAACTTTGAAAAGAATTTGAGAATAGCTCCGAAAAAAATAGAAGAGCCGGGTAAGATCCTGGGGATAAACATGTGGGCTAGGGCCCACTCAAAAGAAACACCGTTGAGAATGATTGGTTGAAAGAGAGATGACACACCAAAACAGCTGAAAGACTTGAATGAGGTGTCAACCTTGAATTAATTTGAACGCAAACACGAATCTTCTGAGATGTCTTCAGCACTCTAGAGCGATTAAATGGTGAGAGGCGAACGAGCAAGAGGAGACACTTGAGCCAAGGAAAAGAATACGATCAACCCAAAAAAACTAGGATCGAATCCATTGGAAAGGAAACAAGACGAACAATGAAGAACTAGACGAGAATTCACCGGTTGAGACAATTGAGGAAAGAATGACGAGGCTTCACACGAATAAAATGGATGCTCGATTAGAGGCTTCTGACTTCGGAAGAAAAAGGGTGAGCGGGTGGGAAAAGAAAACAACTAGGGACGGGGAAACGACGTCGTTGAGAAAGATGAGAGTTGATCTTGCAAAAGATGAAGAGGGTCGAATTAACTCGAAGAGAAGTGCACCAGTGGAAAAAGAATGGGCATCGCAACGATCGAAAATAACCGCGTGAACGTAAAGAAAATTTGAATGGGAAGAGTAGTAGAATCAAACACCTACGTCAGAATTCCTCACCAGAGCGACGGAGGGGATGGGGAGTAAAAAGAATTCATACTCTCTAATATAACTAGACTCCGAAATAGTTTTCTTCTAGACTCGACAACGACCATGCTACGAACAATCAAGTGGGCTCCTATGGTCGGTCGAGGCTCTGATACCAACTTGTCACGCCCAATATGCGATCCTATCCGAGAACATCTTTATCCCACTTATAAAAAATATTTCGGAGGTGCCACGGGCGCGTGCGAGTGTAGCTGGGCTCAGAATGGGCAACGAAGAGAACTGGGAGACCTGACAACTACGGGCGGATGCAAGTTTTGAAAAACATGCAGATGAGATGCACATGATGACATGACAAAGTGCAACCCGCAAGCGAATGACATGACAACGACGGCGAATAAACGGAAGACATCTAGAGCATCGGTCTCGGGGCGTCAAAGAGACACTCCATCGGAGTTCAATACCTCCATTGGAGAAGATCCTTAAGGATTCAAGACCCATCTCTCCATGAGATTTGGATGAGCTACCTTTGTATCTTTATTTTCCTTGTTGTTTTTGGATCATGATGCATCCCATGTATTGCTTGTGATTTGAGGAGTACTTGATGTGAATCTTGTCCAACAAAGTGTCTTCCCTTGTGATATCTCACGTTTTCCTCTCGTGTTCTTCGTGTTTCTCCTCGAATCCACCTGCAATTCATGAACATCGGGTTACCTAGGGTTTTGCCCTACATCAAATATTCAATGTGATCAGATTGGATGTTCGTTCAGAAAAATGTTTTGATGTTTGAGTGCCCTCTTTCAGGGTCGATGTTGAAGATTTTTTCTAATACTCTAATAAAAGTTATTTTTTCGGGACAATTCCATTTTTACCCCTAGTTGGTTCCTACCCACGGGTTTTGCCCTTACTTTTCGAGCTTGCTCAGTTTTGCCCTTACTTTTTCCGTCCAGGTCCCTCGAATGCCCTTTGACCGTTTGACCAAAACTTTGAAAATTCATAACTAATTCATATGAACTCACAAAAATGCAAATAAGATATCAAAATGTTCAGATAAACATTACCTTTATGTGCTTGCTTTCAGGACAAAAGCACCCTTTAAACTACCTGAGGTAATTAATGTTATTAACATTATTAAAAATAAAAAGGTAAAAACAATATTTTTTTCATGAATAAAAATTACATGCAAATGTATGTGATGTTTTCTGAACATCCAGATATCTTATTTGCATTTTTCTGAGTTCGTATCAACTTGTTCAGAAAATATCACCTACATTTGCATGTAATTTTTATTCATGAAAAAAATATTGTTTATACCTTTTTATTTTTAATAATGTTAATAACATTAATTACCTCAGGTAGTTTAAAGGGTGCTTTTGTCCTGAATGCAAATGATATGCACATAAATGTAATGTTTATCTGAACATTTTGATATCTTATTTGCATTTTTCTGAGTTCATATGAATTAGTTATGAATTTTCAAAGTTTTGGTCATACGGTCAAAGGGCATTCGAGGGACCTGGACGGAAAAAGTAAGGGCAAAACTGAGCAAGCTCGAAAAGTAAAGGCAAAACCCGTGGGTAGGAACCAATTAGGGGTAAAAATGCAATTGTCCCTATTTTTTGTGTCATTAATTTTGCTTCAATTATGTTTTCTATTTTTAGAATTGCATTTCAACCTTTTTTTAATACCTTGTTAGACTAGCCACAGTGGGAGTAACTTCAGTAGTAACATCGAGTTCAACTCAGCAAATTTGCTTATGTGGCAATGAGTTAACGAGAAGAGAGGTAGTTTGAGTAACTTAGTTAGTTACTGTAACATCACATGTCCCAATGCAATATAAGTCTATAATCTAATAAATGAGGCTTTGCATGTTACATACTTATGTTACTACCACTATAAAGATAATATTACTAGTATAATGTTATTCTTCATTATGCTAGTCTTATAGAGCAACTGTTGTTGGAGACGTGGAAACAATGCACCACACATGGCAAGCCGCCCCCGAAGCGTGGGGGTGGGGCATCTCGTCGTCACGGAAAGACCATTTTATCCATGGTATGGCATCGAATTTACTTCCACACACCTTGCGCCTACGTCACTCGAGCCATCATCGTCTTCCTCTTCTTTCTTCCCCTCCCCTACTCCTATCCTTCTCAGTGCTCCAACTACCCAGTAGTGCCCACCAACCCGCGAACCTTCTAGAACACGCCGTCGGTTGAGCGAGACGGAACCCTAGGCGAGCGTCGGAGCTTGGAGGGGACGGACGATGCGCGCCCGGTGACCCTCTCGGGCGGCGGCGGAGGGTTTGCGGGGGGATGGCAGTGGCGGCTGAGGGTGGGAGCGTGGAGGAGGGCGTGGGGGAGAGTTCTTCTCCTCCGCGTGAGGCGCCGCCCGCGCCCGCCGTGTCGGGCGGGAGCGGCGGAGGCGGGGGAGCCCCCCGCGACATCTGCACCCAGGTGTTCGAGCGGCTCGTCGCCGACGGCAACGAGGAGGCGGCAGGCCCCGACTTCCGCGTCCAGCTCGAGGCCCATTTCGCGCGGCTTCCATTCAGGTGATCGGCTAGCTCTGCCAATGTCTCTGTGCTCGGGACCGCGTTTCAGATTGTTTTGGGCTTCTCCATTAGGTCTCGCGATGGTTAATGGCTAGTATCGTGCTAGCATATAAAAACTGTTGCCGCGGTGACACTCGAGCTACCTTCCAGTGTTCACTGGTGTTTCATTCGCTGGGAGTGGTGTTGTGTTTGACTTGGCTACGGAATTGAACCGTCAGTATTTTCGCTGGGGAATTCGATTTGTTTAGATTTTATCTACAGTTATGTCGAGTAGGGTAATCAGCAGGCTTACTGTGCTCACTCGATTTTGAACTGGTCTCTTCTGGGCTTAAGCTAAGCTTTGATTTAAATCAAGTGAATATTACTGGATTCAGACCATTATCTTCCAGAAAGGAGTTCTTGTTCTGGACGCTTGCCCTTTACTTTTTCTTTTTTCCAAGAAACTGAGCTTGCCCTTTACTTGGTTGCTGGCTTGTTATGCTTCTGGTTATCTGGTATTTTATGTTCGTATAGAATGAATGAATTATTGGTTACTAGATTCTTGTATTATTCTTGTATTCGCCATTTGCAAATCCTCTTCTCTGTGGGAATTGTTCCCTTTTTTATACTACCTCATATCTGGAAATGAAGCTGTTGCAGTCATTATTTTGGATTCAGTATTCCTGGGCCAGTTAATTATTCCTTCTTTGTCTTTTGCACACACATAGGGCTAATATTGGTTCATCTTTGTTTTTCTCATTCTGTAGCTATCAACTTGATATCAATGTCGACAAATCAGCAGATGTCTTGGTCCATCAGAAGGTCTTGGCGGAAGCAAAGGATCCTCTGAGGCGCCCTGCTTTCCGTGTCCGTTTTTTGAGGGTAAAGCTCTCATGTTAGTTGGATTTTCGACAAGCAGCTAATTAGTGCTATGTGACAACTGTACCTTCCTTTATTGGCTAGTGGATGGTTGTTGGATTCTAGCTAGTAGTTACATATGATGCTTCTGCAGAAACACTCCCTCGGTGTTATTATTTGGCTAATTTTAGTTGGAAAGAAATGGTGATACTGGCCTTATGTCCCGGCCTGCCCCTGACAGTAGAAATTCTGTATCAAATGAATATTGGAACATAAGAGACTTAAGCTGTCATGCCATAATACATGACAGCCTTATGTCCCGGCCTGCCCCTGACAGTAGAAATTCTGTATCAAATGAATATTGGAACATAAGCGACTTAAGCTGTCATGCCATAATACATCACAGTTGATTATCTTGTGGTGAAAATTGTCATAGGACAGGTGACTTGTGAAGCTTGAGTACATGCTATATTGTTTATGTGAAGCATGTTTGTTTGGCTAATACAGTGCCTTAATTGGGTGTGCATATAATTATTTGATATCTCATGATTTAGATTGAATGATTGTCAACAGAGAAGGTTCCTTAGCTTCTATATTTCTACTCATTTCTCTCTCTCTCTCTCTCTCTCTCTTATACATGTTTGTCCCAAGCATTAATGATTGTTTACCTTAGTATCATCAATATAAATTGAAGTTGTGGAATTTACTCTCAACTTTGGTTTATAGGTTGAAGACATGGATTCAGCGTATGGCTCTGATGCATCTGATGAAGGGGCTGATGATGGTGATGATCTCTCTGTAAGGTACCCATGCACTGTTATCTGATGCTTCATGTTTTGAGGAGCCCCAAGCTGAATGTAACATGTGTTTCATTGCTATTTCTCATTTGTCATAACTGATAAAAAGATATCTTCTGTTGTCTTCACTCTTCACTAAGGCTGTGGTTCTTTACACTGTTTGTAGATCTTAGAATAGCTTTACATTAATGGACTATTGGTGAAATAGCCTACAGTTGAGTTAGGATGATATACATCAAGAACCAGAAAATCAGCTGGACATGAAGAAAAAATACGGGGAACATACAACACATGTATATAATAAAATGTTACTGTGGTTTCTGTAAGTGCGTGCAAATTGCGCTCCTGCATCTGCTAGTTCCAGTAAACACATTATTTTACTTCTTTTGCATGCAAAAGGAGCTTTATAAATATACATTCTTGACAAAAAAGGGGTGTAGAAATAAATAAAAAACTCTGACACGACATTAAATTTGTGTGCTCATGGTCTTCCTACCACTAATTGCATAGCCTTCCTTATATGTTTGCATCCTGAGGGTTGTAATTTGCAACCCTTGATGTATTTCCTCTGTTTCTGACTAGGCACGTCTGATCTTTTTGTCTCTAAATCTTTCACACCATACAGCCCTGAGATGAACTTCCTCAAACTACCCCTATTAAACACACGCCTTCCCCCAAGTTTAGCAGCTTGTTTTACACGCTTCAGATATTACAGCTGTGTGTAAGGTATCTGATCACATTCTACCAAAGAAAATGTTTGCCTACATATGTCTGTTGATCAAAACTGAAAAGTGCCAAGTATTTGGAAAAGGGAGGGCGAAAGGAGTACTAATGCATCCACACTATAGCTGTCCCACTTTCTGTTGTACAGTTGAACCATACAGAGTAAATGCTTAGGCGCTTCTGTAGACAAGTAATAGCGGTGTCAGAACAGGAATCAGTGGGGGGCCAACCTCTCTATTTTCCAAATTTGATGTACTTTGATGCAAATAGCACAAAATGGCAATTGTTCCAGAATTAATGGCTGACCCTCAGGTTGGATGTGATGCCATTACTTTACATGAGTGCAAAATAATGAAAATTTGAACTCATGCATTTGCACCTGCATAAACACTACTTGATGCCCATGCACACAAATGTGCGCCTTCTTTCAGATAAATCTGTTTATAGCTAGAATTTTACGAATATACTTCTCTTGGCTCTATATTTCACAGGCAGGACACACCATACACACACATTCATGAGATAGTTTTCTCCACAATTGACAAGCCAAAGCTCCTTAGTCAGGTCAGCAATTTTTGATGCCTTTCAACTTGAAGTCGTAATACGTTCTTAACTAGTATTTTTCACCAATGCTGTACAAAGCATCAATTTTTTCACGCTTGCTGTTTTAAAGTCTAATTTGACATGCCTGCTTACTTAGTATTTGTACTTATACTCTAGGAATCTTAGTAAAGGACAACATTTCTGCATTTAACCATGTATTTGACTACACACGCTAATATATTTTTTGGGAAGACTTTATCCTTTTAACCCCAGTATCTATTCTAACTACACTGTTCTGCCAGCTGTCTGCCTTGCTATCAGACATTGGACTGAACATCAGGGAAGCACATGTTTTCTCTACCGTAGATGGCTATTCTCTTGATGTTTTTGTTGTTGATGGTTGGCCCATTGAGGTAATCTTAGGTTCTTGTCATCATATCATGTCATTTATTGAATGCAAAGTTTTTTAACTGATGTATTAGAGCGTTTCTGCTGGCCTATTTATTTTTACAAAATAAATGATGGTTGTTACATTTTGATATTGCTGCAAGAATCAAATGGATGTGGTGATAGTCCACCTTGAGATGAAGTTAACACTGCTACGTGTAAAAACGTATAGTCTTGACTTGAGCGAGGGTATAGCCAATACAAGTGCACAGTTTAAGCTGATATCATACAGCTTATATTTGAAGAATTAATTGTACCGACAAGTAATCTAGTATAAGAAGTTATGTAAGCTTCTTTTTGAAGCACTAAACAGAATGAAATATACAGCTTTTCAAGTCACATCCTGAAGCAGTAGCCCTGAATATGCCACATCCACTTGTATTTCCAACAACAATTTTATTGAGGCCTGCCTTGGCATCATGATGGAACCAACATGACAATGATGCCACGCTGTTGCATCCCTCCCTCACTCATGGTGCAATGACCAATGATAATACATGTCTATTAACACTACAGGGCCTATGCCAATAAATTAGCTAAGGTGTTATGATTCTATTTATATGCGGATTACATCTTTATTCTACTCAAATGATGGCAACTTTGCAATGGTATGATCAGGATACTGATGGTTTACATAAAGGCGCTTGAAGCATCTGTTTTAAGGAATGAGGTAGATTCTCAATCATTCAAAAATAGATAGAAGTTTGCATGCAGATGATTCTGATTATGTTTCTGCTAGTTATTGATGCATGAAGCAATATAATCAACCCGTTCCTTCTGCATGACAGGGTTCATGGTCTGGTTCATCTCACTCCTCAGCTGCGGAAAGAACACTGCCATTCCAGGTAAAAGGTGGGGAATGGGAAATTGACAAGCGGCTTCTGAAGATGGGAGAGATGATTGCTTCTGGTTCTTGTGGAGACTTGTGAGTGAATTGTATACTATCGAGTTACTGAGGCTCTTTATTCAGTACTGCTTTCTTCTTAAGATGTCTTATGCTTATGTGAAGGTTCCATGGGACTTACTTTGGCGAGGATGTTGCTGTTAAAGTTCTAAAAGCTGAGCATTTGAATAATAATGTTTGGAATGAGTTTACACAAGAAGTATATATTCTAAGGTATTGGCATTTTACATTTTAGGAGCATATGTAATTTGGTTGGAGAAGTTTAACTATCTCGTTATATGTAGGAATGCGCACATCACTACTCTCAGTTAAGCATACATGAATAGTGTTGTCCCTTGCAAGTACCAAAACTAAATTACTTGACCCTTTCAGGGAAGTTCATCATACCAATGTTGTGCGATTCATTGGTGCATGCACAAAACCACCAAAATTTTGCATAATTACAGGTGAGCTTTATGGCAGCATCCGCTGGATCTGATATTGAGCCTTATTAAGAATTGCTTGTTATAGAGAAAATTTGATCTGGAAATGTTTTACACAATAGCTTATGATCTTATAGTGTTGGCCAAATATAACTTACAGATCCAAGAAATTATGCTTGCTACCCTCTGCTTCTAAATATAAGTCTTTTTAGAGATTCCCATATGGACTATATACGGAGCAAAATGATTGAATCTATACTCTAAACTACGTCTATATACATCCGTATGTAGTCCATATTGAAAATCTCTAAAAAAGACTTATACTTAGGTACGGAGGGAGTAGATGAGGAGGATGATGTATTTTTTTTTTGTCTTCATGCATCAATACATGTAGATAGAAGTTTGCTTAACTGGTGTGTTTGTTACTTAACAGTTATTTTCATGTCATACAGAATACATGTCTGGAGGAAGTCTGTATGATTATGTGCACAAGCAGCGTAATGTCGTTGATCTCCCAACTCTGCTGAAGTTTGCATGTGATGTATGCCGAGGGATGTGTTACTTGCATCAGAGGGGTATTATCCACAGAGACTTAAAGACAGCAAACCTTCTAATGGACAAAGATCATGTACGTAGCATATAACTTTTTAATTTGTCATGAATATAGAGAGAAAACAATAGCACAAAACAAAGACAAGCAGTGAATGTGGAGGATACTGTCGGTGCACATTGTGTTTATCTAGGTGCTCCTATCTGTTGTCAGAGCTTTGGGTCATGCATTGCATGTTGTATTTTTACCAAGACTACTCTACCTGATGATTGTTTGTGCTGTCCTTTTCTAGGTTGTTAAAGTAGCAGATTTTGGTGTAGCTCGGTTCCAGGATCAAGGTGGTATCATGACAGCTGAAACTGGAACATACAGATGGATGGCGCCTGAGGTATGATGATCTACTCAAACCAACCTAAGTTACAAACTATGTTCGAAATGAGTCTGTGATCACTAATTCGGATTAGTTTATTGTGTCAATGATCTGAGTATTAATTCAATTGTCTACGGCCTATCATATTTACATTCTTATCTTCACACTCACAACTACTAAAGGGTTGAAAACAAGAAACTCTACTCTATACTAACGTGCTTTTCTGCTCCATGTGTAGGTTATAAATCATCAACCCTATGATAACAAAGCAGATGTATTTAGTTTCGCTATTGTGCTTTGGGAACTCCTGACGTCCAAGGTATGTAATTTACATGACTGGTTAGAGTTCTTACCAAACGCAAATAGTTGATTAATCATTGCAGTTGTTAAGGTTGTTGATCTTTTTTTATTTCTTTGGTTTCCAGATCCCATATGATACCATGACACCTCTGCAAGCAGCTGTAGGTGTGAGGCAGGTAGGTAATATTGTAGATTTTGTACGTAATATGCTCATTGTGTGAGATGTGCTCAGTATCCGAACACTTGACTGTCATACTAGGGGCTGCGCCCAGTGCTGCCAGAAAAGACACATCCCAAGCTATTAGACTTGCTGCAGAGATGTTGGGAAACCATCCCATCAAATCGGCCTGCTTTCCCAGATATATTAACTGAACTAGAGGGTCTTCTGGCAGAAGTTCAGGTACGTGCAGAATCACTCTTGCCTGTATTTAGAGAAAGATACCCCTTACCAGATATAAGAACAAGAATTAAAGAACCGTAACAGTAGATTGTTCTCTCCTTCTACAGGGAACTTCAGGTGAAACGAGCAAGCAACCGAAGGACATCTCGGCCTCGACAGACTGACCCTCTGCACATACCTGACATACTAGGATCCGGAACACTGATGTTGAGGAATGTAGCATATCATTTTTGGTTTTGGTTTACCTTTTGTTATGTACAATTTGAACAGTCATCTTTGGGCCTAATTTTTTTCAGGCTGTGTCTCACTGTTACTACAAAGAAAATCAAATTATGTGTTGAGTATACTGGTCATAGCTTTGGTATGTAAGCACGTGCCCTAGAATGTACTGCTTTGGCCATCTCTTGTTGTGAAGGATGTTTATATCTCGTGTATCATGTACACCAAGTTGTCTTTTCTGGTGAATACAGCCAAATGGCAGGAATCATGGTTTAATCTTGTCAGATGTGCAGTGCTATTGAGTTCCATGGGATGTACGCCAAAGAAGATTTAAAACATGGGAATCAGTTATCCGACTAAAAGAAGTGTATATCTCAAGATTCCTGAATCTGCAAAAATTATTGAAGATGGATCTAAGTAAAGCAGAAATGCTTTAATCTGTCCAAGTATAACAGAACAGAATGAACATTACATGAGCAAAATAAAAGTAATTGTTCCCACTGCCAAAATAATTGTGTTTGCTTGTTTTGACAAGTTTTAGCAACAGATAGAACGAAGCTCCTTGTTACAGGTTCAGCACAACCAGAAATCAGGACAGTGGATCGATTTATTGGCAATCAGCGCCATCCCATCCATCATTTGAGCTTCTCAAAGAGCTTTGGTGCTACCTGCAAACACATGTTCAAAGTATTAACACTCCACCAACACTAGTTTGGAACTAGACGATGTACAGGTTGTACTTACACATTTGTCAACGCATGACCAGTAGTCGAAGAATTGCCCGGTGCAGTGCTTCTGCCCAGTTTCATCATTCTCGACTCTCTTCACACATCTCTGCAGAGTAAGCATGCAAGCTTGACACGTAAATCACGTTTTCCCTCAGACAGAATGGAACATAAATTGACAAGACTAGGTTGAGCATAAACGGAACATAAATAACAGTCCATCTGATCCATATCTGTTACTCCCTTCGTCCCAAAATAAGTGTCTCAACCTTAGTACAACTTGTACTAGAGTTAGTATAAAGTTGAGACACTTATTTTGGGACGGAGGAAGTATCATGTAACTCAAGCAGAATCTATGTATCAGTCATCCATGCCATATGGTACAGCATGCTGCCACCTCATCCAGTAACTAACTAGTGTGCTAGAGGGCTAGGCACAAAGCTGAGGTAGGCATCCAGTAAATTCTAACAAGATACTAAATGTAACAGTAATAATCGCCAGTTTCTAGTAGAACAGGACTAACTGTGAAACTACAAGTGTGCACAATGGAAGTGTTTATAGCAAAACAGAACCTATATCTAGGTGCTTGCATTAGACGAGGTGATTCACTCTTACATTGGTGCTTGATGATGTGGCTATATTCTAAGCACTCGTCTAAAAGAATTTTGCATCCTGCAGGCCATATATTCAAAAGCAATTTGTACTAAATATAGCCATGTGCAACATCTTTCTGAAAGTTAGTCCATGAGTGAATCTTGTTTGGCTCTAACATCCTAAATAGATCAGCTTACTAGAGGTCCTAGCTTGTTTAGCAAGCAATTTACAAGAAATGACTAGCTACCACTTATTTTCCTGATTCACTCTAATAGCTTGTCTTGTGGTTATGAGAAATGCGGCACTCACCTCATAGTCATACAATGATTTTACACATTGCGGCTTGCAGCGTTCCTCAAGGTAATTCTTTGGGTCAACAGGTTCATTGTCCGCCCTGCCATGAAACTAAACACGTTCACAAAACCCAAAAGCTGGAAGGTAAACTTTGCTGTTATCAAGCATTAGAAGAATAATGGAAGCAATGATCTTTCTTGTACAGAGAATTATATAAGAATGAATTATTGACTGAACACAGATAGAACAGTAACGACCAATCATAGCAAGATTATTGAAATTTGAAGATAAGTAGGCAGCAACTTGTTTAAAAGTTCTTCAGAAGATTGTTTTCCCTTTTCCCTCAAATAAAACAAAGAGATCAAGCGTTTCTCCATTCATACATTGGGAGTTAAATCAAGTATTAATAGCTGCAACATGTTCCCACCATGGTCAGACAGGTTGACTCCCTTGAGATTCAGAACACACGCATTATTAGCATCACACCGACTTGGGTTTAATAAATGCCCATTTGGCGTTCAGTTACTTGCATAAAGTTAATGCTTGCAGAAAAGTGTTGATTATAAATAAGTATATGAACAATCTACTATACAAGCAAATCTTTGCTTGTTGTCATCACAAGCAAGTACATAACACAGATTTCAATTTGCAGTCAATATAATAAATGTACAAGGCAAATATATAGGAAGTATGAAACAAACATAATGTAAATACATGTCATTTAGCGTTCCATCACAACATAAACTAAAAACAACTGAAGAATATAGCTAATAAATAAGTAAAAAACGATGCTCGTCAAGCACAGTTTGCTGCGATCATGACAGCGGCATCACCAATTGGTTGCGTGGATGTTGTCACAACAGGCAGTCAAAACCTTATTATAGCAGTTAGAGTAGTGGTTTAATATATGTATGTCCACATTATACATCGATCAAAATTATTAGACATTCGAGATGTTAAATGCTAATGAAATGTAACCAGGGGTGGGGCATTTTATTGTGTGGATTAAATCAAATTATTTGCATCACAATGCCCAAACAAAATATCCTACTTCCACCGTGATTAATGGTCAGGACAAACCTCACTTCGCCCACGGATTTAAAACCATTGCATCAGAACCCAAGAACAAATACATGTGTTACTTTAGAAGCACACTCCTAGGATCCCAACTAATGAAATGTATAATGAAAACAACTATAGCATAGAAAAACATTTAATTTGTGTTATTGCCTAGATAAACGCACTGATTCATCAAGTTTCCAATCGGCTGATGAGATCATCACTATTTCGTCCAAGGTGGGAAAAAAATCGGCTGGCTCAAATTGCGGAATTTAAGTCGCAGTGTGTTCCAAAAATACAAATTTGCGCTCTCGCCTTCAAATGATTCGCCATGCTTCTTATGCCCCGTTAGATTACAAAAATCAGGTATAAATACGCGAATTGCGTTATATACTTCAACGCTGATAGTGAGAAAGAAGATCTAAAACTGCGCCCAACATATGCACAAGATCAAGAAACGATCGAAGTTCATAGACTGAATGAGCGGTAAAAAGAACTTTCGAGAAAAAGAGAGCGAGAGAGAAAAAACATACATGGCAGCTGCAAGATCTCTAGCGAAATTTCTTACGGCGTCCTGCGCCGAAGAATGTCAAAGACCGGATCCAAGTGATGGGAGACTAGGGTTCCGTTCGGGTAGATGCGGAGAAGAGGAGGAATGGAGGGGAAGAGAGACGGGAAGGGACAACTCGACCTATGGGCTCTTTTTAGCGGAACCTATGGACTTTGTTCCGCTTCTGGCCCAGACCTGGCCAGATGGGCCAGCGCGGCCCTGCACCGCATGGCGCACCGAGGCACGCCAACTACACGGGCCGTGCCGCTCCTGGCCCAGGCACGGCCGCCTTATTACACGGGCCAGGCTGGCGGCACGTTTAGCCCACATGGGTCGCGTTTATTTAGGCAATTAACACAAATTAAATATATTTTTGCCCTTCGGGGGTATCCGATAAATCTGGAACGATACAGAGAAAATTAGCATGGCCCCTACATAAGAATGACACGCACAAATCGAGAAATGGTCTAATTTTTGCGCACACCTCCATTCCAAAGCCAACCAGAGAAACCAGGGAGAGGTGGCTGGGGCCAAGGCTAGGTCACATGAAAATTAATGTGGATGGAGCCTTTGCTCGTAATGGCACACAAGGAGCGGCAGCTGCTTTCTGTAGGAACGAAGCGGGAGAGTACATGGGGACATCGGCAATTGTTGTTAGTAACATCACAGATGCACCGAGCCTAGAAGCGCTAATATGTCGGGAGGGTCTAGCATTATCTGAAGATCTTCATCTGAAGAATCGTCTTGGCCTCCGTCAGGGCTAGGGACACCTGCTCCCGGGTCCCCTTGTTCTCCCGCTCGATACGGATGGATTGGGCGAAGAATACCTCCCATGCTCCGACAAGTTCTTCCCGTCACTGGGCCAGAGCCGCCCTCTCGCCTGCCAGGTTGGCCTCGAAACGGTCAACCGCCCGGCGCATCGAACGGTAAAACCCGTCGGAGGGTGTACCGGCGCAAACAGCTCCCGCCAGATGAAGTACCGGCCCTAGGGCCCGGTTTGAACTGCCAGCATGAGGCGGTTCCTGGATGATCTCCTCCACTGCGGAGGTGGCCGCATGGTGTGCGACGCTATTGGCCCGACTGTCGCGCACCCTCGTAGAGGGAGCGACATTTGGAAGGTTCACTAGCGGAGCTGCTAGGATGCAAAGACCGTTGCTTAAGGTATCGCTGGAAACATCCCTGGGGCCCTTCGCATACCCAATGACGGGGCCCCCGGGGTCTGTGCGTCTAGACCAATGGCTCCCTCCCGGGCATTCCTGAGAGAGGCAACGGGATCTCAAATAGACCAAACAACGGGGTCCTCCGAGGCCTAGACGCTAGGGTTATTGATGTTGGGGAACGTAGTAATTTCAAAAAAAATTCCTACGCACACGCAAGGATCATGGTGATGCATAGCAATGAGAGGGGAGAGTATTGTCCACGTACCCTCGTAGACCGTAAGCGGAAGCGTTATGACAACGCGGTTGATGTAGTCGTCGTCTTCACGATCCGACCGATCCAAGAAATCAACGTCTGGCACCTCCGAGTTCAGACACGTTCACTCGATGACGATCCCCGGACTCGATCCAAAGAAAGTGTCGGGGATGAGTTCGTCGACCTGACGGCGTGGTGGCGATGATGATGTTCTATCGGTATGAGGCTTCGCCTAAACTCGCGACGATATAACCGAGGTGGAATATGGTGGAGGGGCACCGCTGCGGCTAAGGAACGATCACGTGGATCAACTTGTGTGTTATGGGGTGCCCTCCCGCCTGTCAGATATAAAGGAGCAAGGGAGGGGCGGCCGGCCTAGGAGGGGCGACCAGGAGGAGTCCTACTTCCACCGGGAGTAGGATTCCCCCCCTTCCAAGTAGTAGGAGTAGGAGTCAAGGAAAGGGAGAAGAGAAGAGAAGGAAGGAGGGGGCGCAGCCCCTCCCCCTAGTCCAATTCGGACTAGGCCTTGGGGGGCGCCCAACCTCTCCTCTCTCTTTCCCCTAAAGCCCAATGTAACACCCCGGATGTAACTTTCCATATTTGTATCTCCAACTCTTGCCATTTTCGGCATTGTGATATGATATTCCCTCCGTGGTTGGGTTTTTCTTCATTTTGCATTTTGTCCATGTCATGCATTTCATATCATGTCATCATGTGCATCGCATTTGCATACGTGTTCGTCTCATGATTCCGAGCATTTTTTCCGTTGTCCGTTTTGCAATCCGGCACTCCTACGTTCCCCGGCGTCCCCTTTTACGTTTTTCCGTGAGCGGGTACTAAACTTTCCCGGAATGGACCGAGGTTTGTCAAGTGGCCTTGGTATACCACCGGTAGACCACCTGTCAAGTTTCGGGTCATTTGGAGCTCGTTTGGTACTCCAACGGTTAACCGCACTCTCGCAAAGGCCTCTTTAAGTTGCAGCCCAACACCCTTTCAAAACAGCCCAATAACCCATCTAAGTCACTTCCATGCTCTCCGTCATTCGATCACGATCGTGTGAGCGAAAACTACACCTCATTTGGACTCTCCTAGCTCCCTCTATGCCTATTTAAGCACCTCCCCATTCCAAATCACGGTACAACCCTAGCCTTCCCCTACCTCGCGCCCGGACAAAATACCGCGCCCGTGTCCGCCCGCCCGCGCCACGCCGCCCGGCGAACTGAAGCGCGACACGTGGCACCCGGCCACCGTCGCCGCCCGCCGCCAGCGCCCGAGCCCATGACCCGTCGCCGTCGAGCCTCCGGCCCAGCGGCCCCTCCGCTCCGCCGCCTCGCCGCCCGTGGCCCGCCCGCCGCCCGCCTTGGCCGTCGCCGCCGCCGCCGCCACACGCGCCGCCGCGCCTCCGGCGCCGGCCTCCTCCTCGGCCGGTACCCTCCTCCGTCACCGTCCCGTGAGCTGCGCCGTCGTCCTCGACATCGAGCCGGCCGGATCCCGATCCGGATCTCGGGGTTGACCTTTTCCCCCTCTTTAATTTCATCTAAGTTTTTATTCCGTTGATTATTTCGTGACATTTTCAACGCATCATAAGTCTGCACCTGTAGCTCCGTTTCGTGCGTGTAATATGTCAAAATGTTCGCCCCGAAGAGTAGATCATTTCATCTTATTGCGTCATTTTCATTTGAGCTCATCTTGATGCCCGAAATGCTGTTAGAAGAAGGCTAGGTGATGTTAGTTTCTGTTTCTTAACAAAAATTGCACTTTTGTTATTTTTTCCATGATTGATGTGTGCACCCTATGAATTTGAGTCCTACATGTGTTTTGTAATATGCCATGCCATCTTTCTAGGGGTGTATGCCATGTATTTTTGTGATCTCTGTGGTGACTAGCACAAGCATGCAAACTAGGCTTCATGATGTTGCTGATTTCAGCCCCAGTTTTGCTGATATTTTTATGCCATTTTAACTTGATGCTACCGAGAGATCTATGCATATTTTGAGATACTTCAGTAAGGATGTTTTAAACATATGGTTATGCTCTATCCAACCATGCCTTTGTTTGCAATTATGGAGTGCCATAGCTTGAGTCAATCGAGCTCTACTTTTGCTATAAAATATTTCCTGGCAGATTGTTTACATGTTATTCAATTTTGCCAAGGTTGTTGTGGTTGATCCGTGTATGCTATGATACTGTTCTTGCAATTTATGTATTCTATGCCATGTCTTCTTGATGTATGTATGCTTAGTTTATCAATAAAGGCTCTGTAGAGAGTGCTTTGAGTTCTTAAACATGCCTACTTGTTATCTGTTTTTGACATGCCATGTTGCTGAATCTGTTAACGAAACTTGCGATATTGACATGGATGTTACTATATTTTCTAATCCTTTTTGGATTATGGTCAGTAAGGGACTTTTGTTCTATGCTTTGAGTAGATTCATGCCATGCCTTGTTTTTCTATTATAAGTTTCTGTAGCATGTAGTTTTCTTGCTCTGACCATTGCTACCTGATGCTGTTTTTGCCATGTTCAGTAATTTCACTAAGTCTGTGAAGCTGATATGTTTTGCACTTTTGCCATGCTTGTTTGAACCTGTTATGGTGTGATTTAGCCGTATCTCAGTGTTCATCTTTTGTCAAACATCTTGAGTAGATCACTGACATATACTTTGTTGGTACGTTTGGTTGCAGTAGCTTAATTTCTTGTTGCTTGCTATGTGGTATCATGCTGTTAATGGAAGATTTGTGCCATTCTTGTTTTGCTTGTCATTTGCAAACCGTGCATCCGATTTCGGTGATCTTTATATCGATTTCAACCGAAATCATCTCATCTTTCCAGCGGCATACTTGGGTTGCCAATTTGATGCCTGGTTCATCATTTTCCTTCCGGAGCACGCATACGCATTGCATATCACATCTCGCATATCATGTCATGTTTTGCATCATGTTGCTTGTGCATTGCACCGTGATTTATTGTGGTTCCTTTGCTTGTGTTTTGTTCCACTCTTGCCACCCTAGTTTCCGTCATACCGGTGTTACGTTCCTTGATTTCGCGTTCCTTACACGGTTGGGTGATTTATGGGACCCCTTGATGATTCGCTTTGAATAAGACTCCTCCAAAGAAGGCCCAACTTTGGTTTTACCATTTGCCACCTAAGCCTTTTTCCCCGGGTTTTCACGAGCCCGAGGGTCATATTTATTTTAACCCCCCCGGACGAGTGCTCCTTCGAGTGCTGACCCGAACTGAGCTGCCTGCGGGGCCACCACGGGGAAACTTGAGGCTTGGTTTTACTCGTAGCTAGTCTCATCCGGATGTGCCACGAGAATGAGATATGTGCAGCTCCTATCGGGATTTGTCGGCACAATCGGTGCTTTGTTGGTCTTGTTTTATTTCTGTCGAAATGTCTTGTAGTCCGGGTTTAAAGGGATCGATCGGGTCTTCCGGTAGAAGGAATATCCTTCGTTGACCGTGAGAGCTTATTATGGGCTAAGTTGGGACATCCTGCAGGTATTATCTTTCGAAAGCCGTGCCCGGTTATGAGGCAGATGGGAATTTGTTAATGTCCGGTTGTAGAAAACCCGAAGTTGACCTTAATTAAAATACACATCAACGCGTGTGTAACCGTGATGGTCTCTTCTCGGTGAGTCCGGGAATTGAACACGGTGTTGGAGTTATGCTTGACGTAAGTAGTTCAGGATCACTTCTTGATCGCTACTAGCTTCACGTCCGCGCTTTGCTTCTCTTCTCGCTCTCTTTGCGAATGTAGCCACCATATATGCTAGTCGCTTGCTGCAGCTCCACCTCACAACTCGTCCTTCCTATAAGCTTAAATAGTCTTGATCTCGCGGGTGTGAGATTGTTGAGTCCCGTGACTCACAGATTCTACCAAAAGCAGTTGCAGTGCCGACGATGCGGTCAGGTGACGCAACCGAGCTCAAGTGGGAGTTCGACGAGGAACGTGGTCGTTACTATGTGTCTTTTCCTGATGATCAGTAGTGGAGCCCAGTTGGGACGATCGGGGATCTGTGTTAGCATGTGGGGTATCTTCTTTTATTTTGGTTCCGTAGTCGGACCTTGAGTGTATTCTGGATGATGGATGTTTATTTATGTATTGTGTGAAGTGGCGACTGTAAGCCAACTATGTATCTCTTTCCCTTATGTATTACATGGGTTGTGTGAAGATTACCTCACTTGCAACATTGCTTTCAATGCGGTTATGCCTCTAAGTCGTGCTTCGACACGTGGGAGATATATAACGCATCGGGGCGTTACAAGTTGGTAATCGAGCCTTCCGACTTAGGAGCCCCCTACTTGATTGTTTCTTTGGCGTTGTTGAGTCTAGAATGGAAAATGTTTTGAGTCTTAGGATTATATATATCGGAGAGTAGGATTCTTTTTACTCCCCAGTCCCTTCGTCGCTCTGTGAGGTCTCCTGACGTAGAAGTTTTGACTCTTCTCTCCTCAAATTTCACTAAAATTTTTTTAGGATCATGCGGGTATCTTGGGATCGTTCCGATGGTTTTGTGACGAGAACATTGTTCTTGGTGCCTCCTGACATTTAGGGGTTGTGGCAGTGTCCCGGGGAGTTGAGCTCCGAGGTGTTGTCGTCACAATTTTATCGTTGCGATTCTGGAATACACGAGTTTTGCCGACATCGAAATCTCTTTTGTGCGAGTTGTTGGTGAGATAACCCGATAACCCGATCTTTGAGGCGAGCTCGGGAGTATTGCCATGACTCGTATAACGGATGTTTTTCAAGGTCGAGGTACACGATTTGAAGGTTTCTTGGTTATGTGTTGACGGATGGATACAATTTGGATCTAGGTATTGTTAGTTTGGGTGATATATTTTGTGTCCCCTGTATCCCCAACACCAGATTGCATAACCAGAACGTTTCGGGAGTTTATAGGTGGGATTCCAGTAGCTCTTAGCATTTCTTCCCGCAGATATTTGGTTCGTGATTGGGTAATCCTTACCACTTATTTGTTCCAGTCGTACCTTGTTATTTTTCATCAACCTTTAATCAAGTGGCTTCTCACCTTAATGGACGTGTGATGTTAGCTTTTGGAATTCATTCGTTCATCATTGTTCGAATGGTTATTGTGAAGACTATATGTTGCAATTTCTATCCGTTGATTCAACTTCTCTTTCTGTCTATCAAGTGCTAACGGATGTCACCCTCTTCAGGATGGCTCCGCCAACGCGTCTGAGTCCGGATCGCACTGATGAGAGTCAGTCGAACCCTCCACCTCCACCTCCGCCGCCGGAGGCCTGGCAAGCTATCATGGCAGCCACCAATGCCAATGCTCAGATGATTTTGCAGCTCTTGCAAGAGCGTACTCAAGGGCAAGGCAATCAAGGAAATCAAGGCCAAGGCAACAACCAGCCGCACTTTGCTACCCTCAATCAGTTCCTCGCTAATCAGCCGAAGTCTTTCGGGTTTACGTAGTCGAGGCCACAGACGCCGATGATTGGCTTGTGGACATCTGCAAACATTTTGAATGTAGCAATGTCGCACGAGGACTTTGTCAAGTTTGCTTCGTTTCAACTCAAGGACCAAGCTGCTTTGAGTGGTACCAAAGCAATACAAAGATTCCAGAGGAGGTCGTGTCATTACTTGGGATGAGTTCACTGAGACTTGAGCTCACCACATTCAAAAGTGTTGTTGAGAGCAAGCGTGAGGAGTTCCGCAATCTCAAGCAAGGCAACATGTCTGCGTATCAATACAATATCCAGTTCGAAACTCGCCGCTTCGCTAAGCAAGACGTGCACTGATGAAAAGAGTATGATCTATCAATTCGGAGGTGGTCTCGGAGAAGATCTGCAATTAGCTCTCGTGCTTTTTGAGCCAGAAATGTATGATGAATTCTACAACATGGCACTGAAGCATGTAGCTGCCCAGCTCAAATGTGTGGCTTCTAAGAAGAGAATCAGGGATGCAGTTCAGTCTTCTTCTTCCTCTCAAGTGGCAGCTAAGCAGCAGAAGTTCTATCTTCCTCCTCCTCCGTTCCGTCAGCCTTATCAGCAGAAGAACTCAGGTGGCCGTGGATCTTCCCACCCGCCCAACCCAGGCTATCAGAACAAGTCTAATTCTCAAGCTCCAAGGTCAAATGCTCCTTATCACCGTCCGCTCTCAGAGGTGACTTGCAACAAATGTCGTGAAAGGTCACTATGAGAACAAGTGCTTCAACCAAAGGCGCCTTCCGCCTCCTCCTCCTGTGAAATCTTCCAGCAATGCAGTGGTCAAGCATAACCCAAAGCATGCCAAGGTGAATATGATGAATGCAGCTCAAGCGGAGGAATATACTGATGTGATAATGGGTAATCTCTCAGTTAATGATATTCCTGCAAAAGTCTTATTTGATACTGGTGCATCGCATTCTTTCATGTCATATCCTTTTGCATCGAAGCACAATTTTGACACAGAGGAATTACCTAAAGCATTGCAAGTTATTTCTCCGGCTAAGCGTTTGAGCTCTAGCATGATGGTTCCGAATGTCGGTATCAAGATGGGCGACTAGAAATTTCTGGCTAAACCAATTGTTCTTGGTGACTCGGATATTGATCTTATTCTCGGGATGGACTGGCTTTCTCAGCACAAAGCTCAGCTTGATTGTGCTGCCAGGGAAATTCAATTGGCTCACTCTTCTAATGATGTGATCATCTATGCCGCTCGTGATGAAACCATTCGGTTGTTTTCTCTCAATGAGAAGGGCGAATTGGATGCGATCTCTCGATTCCGATCGTTTGTGAGTACCAAGATGTCTTTCGGAAGAGCTTCGGGTATGCCTCCTCACCGGCCGATTGAGTTCGTTATCGATCTTGAGCACAACCTTTGAACCCGTTTGCAAGCGTCCATACAAGCTTGGACCTAATGAGCTGAAGGAATTGAAGAAGCAGCTCGATGAACAAGAGCGTCTGGGTTTGATCATACCGAAGTTCATCTCCTTGGGGTTGTGGTGTTCTTTTGTCCGGAAAAAGGATGGCACGGACCGACTTTGCGTCGATTACCGTCCCTTGAATAAGAAGACTATCAAGAACAAGTATCCACTTCCCAACATCAATGAGCTTTTTGAGCAACTCAAAGGTGCTAAAGTGTTCTCCAAGCTTGACCTTCGTATGGGTTATCATCAGATTCGCATTCGTGAACAAGATATTCCCAAGACAACATTCCGAACAAGCTTTGGTTCTTATGAATATACTGTCATGTCTTTCGGCCTTGTCAATGCTCCTCCAACTTTCTCTCGGATGATGAACTTCATCTTCAACCCCTACACCAATGAATTCGTCTTGGTCTATCTGGATGATATTTTGGTCTTCTCCAAGAATAAGAAGGATCATGCCAAACATTTGCGATTGGTGCTAGACAAGCTCAGAGAGTATCAATTCTATGCGAAGTTTTCTAAATGTGATTTTTGGCTTGATGAAGTTCTTTACCTTGGTCACATCATATCCGCCAAGGGCATCGCTGTTAACCCCGAGAAGGTGTCCGCAGTTGTGAATTGGGAACCTCCTCAGAATGTCAAGCAGCTCCATGATTTTCTTGGTCTTGCAAGCTATTGTCAAGATTCGTTGAGAACTTCTCCAAGATTGCAAAGCCTCTTTCCAACCTTCTCCGAAGCATGTGAAGTATGTCCGGTCTCCCGAGTGTGACGTTGATTTCAAAACTCTCAAAGAGAATCTCGTCCACAGCTCCTGTCTTGACTCCTCTGATGAATCCAAGCCATTCGAAGTTTTTACGTGATGCTTCTCTTCAAGGTCTCGGTCTTTGTGTTAATGCAAGAGAAGAGAGTTGTGGCCTATACCTCTCGTCACCGAAGCTCCAACGAAAATAACTACCCCACTCACGATCTTGAGTTGGCGGCGATTGTCCATGCATTGATAACATGGAGACATCTCTTGTTGGGAAGGAAAGTGGACATTTTCACCGATCACAAGAGCCTCAAGTATATCTTCACTCAACCCAACCTCAACCTCGAGGCAGACTCGATGGGTCGAAATGATTCAAGAGTACAACCCAAGTATTGAATATACTCCGCAAGGCCAATGTCATTGCAGATGCTTTGAGCAGGAAGGCTTATTGCAACAGTTTAATCCTCAAGCCTTTCCAACCGGATCTCTGTGAAGCTTTCCATAAGTCGAATCTTCAAGTTGTTCCTCAAGGTTTTCTTGCCAACCTCATAGTCTCTCCTACTTTGGAAGATCAGACTCGTGAGGCTCAACTCCTGGATACCATGGTGAAAAGGTGAAACGTGGTATCGACAAGGGCATTTCAAGTACAAGTGCTTCCACGTTGGCGACAAAGATACTCTTTTCTTTGAGGACCGGATTGTGGTTCCTAAGGGTGATCTCGTAAAGTCATTATGAGCGAGGCGCACAATTCGCTTCTATCCATTCATCCCGGAAAGTACGAAGATGTACCATGACCTCAAGCAGTCATATTGGTGGACTCGAATGAAGCGAGAAATTGCGCAATTCGTGAATGAGTGTGATGTCTGCAGAAGAGTGAAAGCAGAACACCAAAGACCAGCTGGTCTCCTCCAACCTCTTGCTATTCCGGAATGGAAGTTTGATCATATTGAAATGGACTTCGTGGATCGGATTTCCTAAGTCCAAGCGTGGAAATGATGCTATCTTCGTTGTCATTGACAAGCTTACTAAAGTGGGCTCATTTTCTTCCTATCAAAGAATCCATCACATGCAGCTCGGTTGGCGAGCTATACACCTCCGAGATTGTCTCCTTGCACGGCATTCCATAATTGATCTCTTGAGACCGTGGCAGCATCTTTACCTCCAAGTTTTGGGATTCTTTTCGTAAGGCCATGGGCACCAACATTCGTTTCAAAGACAGCTTTCCACCCTCAAACAAGTGGCCAAGTCGAGCGAGTCAATCAAATCCTTGAAGATATGCTCAGGGCTTGTGTCATTTCCTTCGGTTTGAAGTGGGAAGATTGTCTTCCATATGCTGAGTTCTCCTACAACAACAACTTCCAAGCGAGTTCGGGCATGGCCCCATTCGAAATTCTCTATGGCAGAAAGTGCCGTACTCCTCTCAATTGGTCCGAGACAGGTGAACGCCAACTTCTTGGCAATGACTTGATCCACGAAGCGAAGAAATGTGCAAAGTCATTCGTGAGAATCTCAAAGCCGCATAATCGCGCGGAAGAGCTATTATGATGACAAGCACCGTGATGTGGCTTTAGAAATCGGAGACGATGTCTACCTCGTCGTCTCTCCAATGAAAGGCACTCGTCGCTTCGGTATCAAAGGGAAGCTTGCCCCTAGATACGTGGGTCCTTTCAAGATCATTGGCAAAAGAGGCGATCTCGCCTATCAACTTGAGCTTCCATCCAACTTCGCGAATGTGCACGATGTGTTTCACGTGTCACAGCTTCGCAAGTGCTTCAAGACTCCTGAACGCACTATCAACTTCGAAGAAATTGACCTTCAAGAAGATCTCTCTTATCATGAGCATCCCGTTGCTATTCTTGAAGAAACCGAGCGCAAGACTCGCAACAAGTCAATCAAATTCCTGAAAGTGAAGTGGTCACACCATTCCGACCGAGAAGCCACACAGGGCGCGAGGATCACCTCCGTTCGAATATCCGGAGTTCTTTCAGTCCTAGATCTCGGACGAGTTCCTCTTGTCGTGGTGGAGTGTTGTAACACACCGTATGTATCTTTCCATATTTGTATCTCCAACTCTTGCCATTTTCGGCATTGTGATATGATATTCCCTCCGTGGTTGGGTTTTTCTTCATTTTGCATTTTGTCCATGTCATGCATTTCATATCATGTCATCATGTGCATCGCATTTGCATATGTGTTCGTCTCATGATTCCGAGCATTTTTTCCGTTATGCATTTTTGCAATCCCAAGACTCCTATGTTCCCGGCGTCCCCTTTTACATTTTTCCGTGAGCGGGTACTAAACTTTCTCGGAATGGACCGAGGTTTGTCAAGTGGCCTTGATATACCACCGGTAGACCACCTGTCAAGTTTCGGGTCATTTGGAGCTCGTTTGGTACTCCAACGGTTAACCGCACTCTCGCAAAGGCCTCTTTAAGTTGCAGCCCAACACCCTTTCAAAACAGCCCAATAACCCATCTAAGTCACTTCCATGCTCTCCGTCGTTCGATCACGATCGTGTGGGCGAAAACTACACCTCATTTGGACTCTCCTAGCTCCCTCTATGCCTATTTAAGCACCTCCCCATTCCAAATCACGGTACAACCCTAGCCTTCCCCTACCTCGCCCGGACAAAATACCGCGCCGCCGGACGTGTCCGCCCGCCATGCGCCGCCGCCCGACAAACCAGGTAGCGACCGACATCACCCGGCCATCGCCCGCCAGCCCGAGCCCGCCCGGCCCCCATGACCCGTCGCCGCCGTGCCTCCCTGACCCCAGCATCCCGCTCCGCCGCCGCCTCGCCGCCCGGTACGCCCCGCCCCGCCCAAGACCGCCGTCGCCTCCTCGCCCGTACACGCCGCCGCGCCTCCAGCGCCCGGCCTCCTCCTCCGGCAGTACCCTCCTCCGTCACCGTCCCCAGCGAGCCGCGCCGTCGTCCTCGACATCGAGCCGGCCGGATCCCGATCCGGATCTCGGGGTTGACTTTTTCCCCCTCTTTAATTTCATCTAAGTTTTTATTCCGTTGATTATTTCGTGACATTTTCAACGTATCATAAGTCTGCACCCGTAGCTCCGTTTCGTGCGTGTAATATGTCCAAATGTTCGGCCGGAAGAGTAGATCATTTCATCTCATTGCGTCATTTTCATTTGAGCTCATCTTGATGACTGAAATGCTGTTAGAAGAAGGCTAGGTGATGTTAGTTTCTGTTTCTTAACAGAATATGCACTTTTGTTATTTTTTCCATGATTGATGTGTGCACCCTATGAATTTCAGTCCTACATGTGTTTTGTAATATGCCATGCCATCTTTCCAGGGGTGTATGCCATGTATTTTTGTGATCTCTGTGGTGACTAGCACAAGCATGCAAACTAGGCTTCATGATGTTGCTGATTTCAGCCCCAGTTTTGCTGATATTTTTATGCCATGTTAACTTGATGCTACCGAGAGATCTATGCATATTTTGAGATACTTCAGTAAGGATGTTTTGAATATGTGGTTATGCTCTATCCATCCATACCTTTGTTTGCAATTATGGAGTGCTATAGCTTGAGTCAATCGAGCTCTACTTTTGCTATAAAATATTTCCTGGCAGATTGTTTACATGTTATTCAATTTTGCCAAGGTTGTTGTTGTTGATCCGTGTATGCTATGATATTGTTCTTGCAATGTATGTATTCTATGCAATGTCTTCTTGATGTATGTATGCTTAGTTTATCAATAAAGGCTCTGTAGAGAGTGCTTTGAGTTCTTAAACATGCCTACTTGTTATCTGTTTTTGACATGCCATGTTGCTGAATCTGTTAACGAAACTTGCGATATTGACATGGATGTTACTATATTTTCTGATCCTTTTTGGATTATGGTCAGTAAGGGACTTTTGTTCTATGCTTTGACTAGACTCATTCCATGCCTTGTTTTGCTATTATAAGTTCCTGTAGCATGTAGTTTTCTTGCTCTGAACATTGCTACCTGATGCTGTTTTTGCCATGTTCAGTAATTTCACTAAGTCTGTGAAGCTGATATGTTTTGCACTTTTGCCATGCTTGTTTGAACCTGTTATGGTGTGATTTAGCCGTAGCTCAGTGTTCATCTTTTGTCAAGCATCTTGAGTAGACCACTGAAATATACTTTGTTGGTATGTTTGTGTGCAGTAGCTTAATTTCTTGTTGCTTGCTATGTGGTATCATGCTGTTAATGGCAGATTTGTGCCATTCTTGTTTTGCTTGTCATTTGCAAACCGTGCATCCGATTCCGGTGATCTTTATATCGATTTCAACCGAAATCATCTCATCTTTCCAGCAGCATACTTGGGTTGCCAATTTGATGCCTGGTTCATCATTTTCCTTCCGGAGCACGCATACGCATTGCATATCACATCTCGCATATCATGTCATGTTTTGCATCATGTTGCTTGTGCATTGCACCGTGATTTATTGTGGTTCCTTTGCTTGTGTTCTTGCTTTGGGTAGAGCCGGGAGACGAGTACGTGAACGAGGAACCTGTTGAGAACGCTTACGAGGATCAAGCTTTCGACAACTCTGAGAACATTGCAGGCAAAATGACCATACCCTCGAAATCACTTCTATCTTTGCTATGCTAGATGCTCGCTCTTTTGCTATGCCTATGCTACGATGCCTATCACTTGCTATATCATGCCACCCATATTGCCATGTCAAACCTCTAACCATCCTTTCCTAGCAAACCGTTGTTTGGCTATGTTACCGCTTTGCTCGGCCCCTCTTATAGCGTTGCTAGTTGCAGGTGAAGATGAAGTTTGTTCCTTTTGGAACATGGAGATGTTGTTCCTTGTTGGGACATGTTTACTTGTTGGGGATATCACAATATATCTGCTATAATTAATGCATCTATATACTTGGTAAAGGGTGGAAGGCTCGGCCTTATGCCCAGTGTTTTGTTCCACTCTTGCCACCCTAGTTTCCGTCATACCGGTGTTATGTTCCTTGATTTCTCGTTCCTTACACGGTTGGGTGATTTATGGGACCCCCTTGACAGTTCGCTTTGAATAAGACTCCTCCAGCAAGGCCCAACTTTGGTTTTACCATTTGCCACCTAAGCCTTTTTCCCCCGGGTTTTCGCGAGCCCGAGGGTCATCTTTATTTTAACCCCGGACGGTGCTCCTTCGAGTGCTGGCCCGAATCGAGCTACTGCGGGGCCACCACGGGGAAACTCGAGGCTTGGTTTTACTCGTAGCTAGTCTCATCCGGATGTGCCCTGAGAATGAGATATGTGCAGCTCCTATTGGGATTTGTCGGCACAATCGGACGGCTTTGCTGGTCTTGTTTTATTTCTGTCGAAATGTCTTGTAGTCCGGGTTTCCGAGACTGATCGGGTCTTCCCGGTAGAAGGAATATCCTTCGTTGACCGTGAGAGCTTATTATGGGCTAAGTTGGGACACCCCTGCAGGGTATTATCTTTCGAAAGCCGTGCCCATGGTTATGAGGCAGATGGGAATTTGTTAATGTCCGTTTGTAGAAAACCCGAAGTTGACCTTAATTAAAATACACATCAACCGCGTGTGTAACCGTGATGGTCTCTTCTCGGCGGAGTCCGGGAATTGAACACGGTGTTGGAGTTATGCTTGACGTAAGTAGTTCAGGATCACTTCTTGATCGCTACTAGCTTCACGTCCGCGCTTTGCTTCTCTTCTCGCTCTCTTTGCGAATGTAGCCACCATATATGCTAGTCGCTTGCTGCAGCTCCACCTCACAACTCTGTCCTTCCTATAAGCTTAAATAGTCTTGATCTCGCTGGTGTGAGATTGTTGAGTCCCGTGACTCACAGATTCTACCAAAACAGTTGCAGGTGCCGACGATGCCGGTCAGGTGACGCAACCGAGCTCAAGTGGGAGTTCGACGAGGAACGTGGTCGTTACTATGTGTCTTTTTCCCGATGATCGATAGTGGAGCCCAGTTGGGACGATCGGGGATCTGTGTTAGCATGTGGGGTATCTTCTTTTATTTTGGTTCCGTGGTCGGACCTTGAGTGTATTCTGGATGATGGATGTTTATTTATGTATTGTGTGAAGTGGCATTTGTAAGCCAACTATGTATCTCTTTCCCTTATGTATTACATGGGTTGTGTGAAGATTACCTCACTTGCAACATTGCTTTCAATGCGGTTATGCCTCTAAGTCGTGCTTCGACACGTGGGAGATATAGCCGCATCGGGGGCGTTACACCCAATAAGGCCCATATACTCCCCGGCGAATTCCCGTAACTCTCCGGTACTCCGAAAACTACCCGAATCACTCGGAACCTTTCCGAACTCCGAATATAGTCGTCCAATATATCGATATTTACGTCTCGACCATTTCGAGACTCCTCGTCATGTCCCCGATCTCATCCGGGACTCCGAACTCCTTCGGTACATCAAAACTCATAAACTCATAATATAACTATCATCGAAACCTTAAGCGTGCGGACCCTACGGGTTCGAGAACTATGTAGACATGACCTAGAACTATTCTTGGTCAATAAACAATAGCGGAACCTAGATGCTCATATTGGCTCCTACATATTCTACGAAGATCTTTATCGGTCAAACCGCATAACAACATAATGCGTTGTTCCCTTTGTCATCGGTATGTTACTTGCCCGAGATTCGATCGTCGGTATCCAATACCTAGTTCAATCTCGTTACTGGCAAGTCTCTTTACTCGTTACGTAATGCATCATTCCTTAACTAACTCATTAGCTACATTGCTTGCAAGGCTTATAGTGATGTGCATTACCGAGAGGGCCCAGAGATACCTCTCCGACAATCGGAGTGACAAAACCTAATCTCGAAATACGCCAACCCAACATGTACCTTTGGAGACACCTGTAGTACTCCTTTCTAATCACCCGATTCGTTGTGACGTTTGGTAGCACCAAAGTGTTCCTCCGTAAACGGAGTTGCATAATCTCATAGTTACAGGAACATATATAAGTCATGAAGAAAGCAATAACAATGTACTAAGCGATCAAGTGCTAGGCTGACGGAATGGGTCAAGTCAATCACATCATTCTCCTAATGATGTGATCCCGTTAATCAAATGACAACTCATGTCTATGGCTAGGAAACTTAACCATCTTTGATTCAACGAGCTAGTCAAGTAGAGGCATACTAGTGACACTATGTTTGTCTATGTATTCACACATGTATTATGTTTCCGGTTAATACAATTCTAGCATGAATAATAAACATTTATCATGATATAAGGAAATAAATAATAACTTTATTATTGCCTCTAGGGCATATTTCCTTGATCTCCCACTTGCACTAGAGTCAATAATCTAGTTCACATCGCCATGTGATTTAACACCAATATTCACATCTGTATGTGATAATACCCATAGTTCACATCGTCATGTGATCAACACCCAAAGGGTTACTAGAGTCAATAATCTAGTTCACATCGTTATGTGATTAACAACCAAAGAGTACTAAGGTATGATCATGTTTTGCTTGTGAGAGAAGTTTAGTCAACGGTCTGGCTACATTCGTGAGCCGTATGTATTTTGCAAATATTTTATGTCTACAATGCTCTGCACGGAGCTACTCTAGCTAATTGCTCCCACTTTCAATATGTATCCAGATTGAGACTTAGATTCATCTGGATTGGTATAAAAAGCTTGCATCGATGTAACTCTTTACGACGGGCTCTTTTATCACCTCCATAATCGAGAAATATTTCATTAGTCCTCACTAAGGATGTTCTTGACCAATGTCCAAGATCTACTCCTAGATCACTATTGTACTCCCTTCCCAAATTCAGAGCAAGGTATACAATAGGTCTGGTACATAGCATAGCATACTTTATAGAACCTATGACTGAGGTATAGGAAATGACTTTCATTCTCTTTTCTATTTTCTGCAGTGGTCGGGATTTGAGTCTTTACTCAATTTCACACCTTTGCAACACAGGTAAGAACTCTTTCTTTGACTGTTCCATTTTGAACTATTTCAAAATCTTGACAAGGTATGTACTTATTGAAAAAATTTATCAAGCGTCTTGATCTATCTCAATAGATCTTGATGCTCAATATGTAAGCAGCTTCACCGAGGTCCTTCTTTGAAAAACTCCTTTCAAATACTCCTTTATGCTTTGCGAATAATTCTACATTATTTCAGATCAACAATATGTCATTCACATATACTTATCGGAAATCTTTGTAGTGCTCCCACTCACTTTCTTGTAAATACTGGGCTTCTCCAAAAGTCTCATGTAAAACCATATGCTTTGATCACACTATCAAAGCGTTTATTCCAACTCCGAGATGCTTGCACCAGTCCATAGATGGATCGCTGAAGCTTGCACATTTTGTTAGCTCCTTTAGGATTGACAAAACCTTCTGTTTGCATCATATACAACTCTTCTTTAATAAATCCATTAAAGAATGTAGTTTTGACGTCCATTTGCCAGATTTCATAAAATGTGGCAATTTCTAACATGATTCAGACAGAATTAAGCATCGCTACAGTTGAGAAAATCTCATTGTAGTCAACACCTTGAACTTGTCAAAAACCTTTTTGTGACAAGTCGAGCTTTGTAGATAGTAACACTACTATCAGGGTCCGTCTTCCTCTTGAAGATCCATTTATTTAACATGGCTTGCTGATCATCGAGCAAGTCAATCAAAGTCCATACTTTGTTCTCATACATGGATCCTATCTCAGATTTCATGGCCTCAAGCCATTTCGCGGAATCTGGGCTCATCATCGCTTCCTCATAGTTCGTAAGTTCATCATGGTCTAGTAACATGACTTCCGAACATGATTACCGTACCACTACAGTGCGGATCTTACTCTGGAAGACCTATGAGGTTTGGTAGCAACTTGATCTGAAGTTTCATGATCATCATCATTAACTTCCTCACTAATTGGTGTAGGAATCACTGGAACTGATTTATCTGATGAACTACTTTCCAATAAGGGAGAAGGTACAATTACCTCATCAAGTTCTACTTTCCTCCCACTCACTTCTTTCGAGAGAAAATCCTTCTCTAGAAAGGGTCCATTCTTAGCAACGAATGTCTTGCCTTTGGATCTGTGATAGAAGGTGTACCCAACTTTCTCTTTCGGGTATCCTATGAAGACACATTTCTCCGATTTGGGTTTGAGCTTATCAGGATGAAACTTTTTCATATAAGCATCGCAACCCCAAACTTTAAGAAACGACAACTTTGGTTTCTTGCCAAACCACAGTTCATATTGTGTCGTCTCAACGGACTTAGATGGTGCCCCTTTTTTAGCGTGAATGCAGCTGTCTTTAATGCATGACCCCAAAACGATAGTGGTAAATCGGTAAGAAACATCATAGATTGTACAATATCCAATAAAGTACGGTTATGACGTTCGGACACACCATTATCTTTGTGGTGTTCCAGGTGGCACGAATTTGTGAAACTATTCCACATTGTTTTAATTGAAGACCAAACTCGTAACTCAAATATTTGTCTCCGCGATCAGATCGTAGAAACCTTATTTTGTTGTCACAATGATTTTCCACTTCACTCTGAAATTCTTTGAACTTTTCAAATGTTTCAGACTTATGTTTCATCAAGTAGATATACCCATATCTGCTCAAATCATCTGTGAAGGTCAGAAAATAATGATACCCGCTGCAAGCCTTAATATTCATCGGACCACATACATCAGTATGTATGATTTCCAACAAATCAATTGCTTGCTCCATTGTTCCGGAGAACGACGTTTTAGTCATCTTGCCCAAGAGACATGGTTCGCAAGCATCAAGTGATTCATAATCAAGTGATTCCAAAATCTCATCGACATGGAGTTTCTTCATGCGCTTTACACCAATATGACTTAAACGGCAGTGCCACAAATAAGTTGCACTATCATTATTAACTTTGCATCTTTTGGCTTCAATATTATGAATATGTGTATCACTACGATCGAGATCCAACAAACCATTTTCGTTGGTGTGTATGACCATACAAGGTTTTATTCATGTAAACAGAACAACAATTTATTCTCTTACTTAAATGAATAACCGTATTGCAATAAACATGATCAAATCATATTTATGCTCAACGCAAACACCAAATAGCACTTATTTAGGTTCAACACTAATCCCGAAATTATAGGGAGCGTGCGATGATGATCATATCAATCTTGGAACTATTTCCAACACACATCGTCACCTCGCCCTTAACTAGTTTCATTTGATTCTGCAACTCCGTTTGAAGTTACTACTCTTAGCAACTGAACCGATTATCAAATGCCGAGGGGTTGCTATAAACACTAGTAAAGCACACATCAATAACATGTATATCCAATATATCTTTGTTCACTTTGCCATCCTTCTTATCCGCCAAATACTTGGGGCGGTTCCACTTCGGTGACCAGTCCCTTTGTAGTAGAAGCACTTAGTCTCAGGCTTAGGACCAGACTTGGGCTTCTTCACTTGAGCAGCAACTTGCTTGTCGTTCTTCTTGAAGTTCCCCTTCTTCCCTTTGCCCTTTTCTTGAAACTAGTGGTCTTGTCAACTATCAACACTTGATGTTTTTCTTGATTTCTACCTTCGTCGATTTCAGCATCACGAAGAGCTTGGGAATCATTTCCGTTATCCCTTGCATATTATAGTTCATCACGAAGTTCTACTAACTTGGTGATGGTGAATAGAGAATTTTGTCAATCACTATCTTATCTGGAAGATTAACTCCCACTTGATTCGAGCGATTGTAGTACCCAGACAGTCTGAGCACATGCTCACTGCTTGAGCTATTCTCCTCCATCTTTTAGCTATAGAACTTGTTGGAGACTTCATATCTCTCAACTCGGGTATTTGCTTGAAATATTAACTTCAACTCCTGGAACATCTCATATGGTCCATGACGTTCAAAACGTCTTTGAAGTCCCGATTCTAAGCCGTTAAGCATGGTGCACTAAACTAGCAAGTATTCATCATATTGAGCTAGCCAAACGTTCATAACGTCGCATACGCTCCCTGCAATAGGTCTGTCACCTAGCGGTGCATCAAGGACATAATTCTTACGTGCAGCAATGAGGATAAACCTCAGATCACGGATCCAATCCGCATCATTGCTACTAACATTTTTCAATACAATTTTCTCTAGGAACACATATAAAAACATAGGGAAGCAACAACGCGAGCTATTGATCTACAACATAATTTGCAAAATACTACCGGGACTAATTTCATGATAAATTAAAGTTCAATTAATCATATTACTTAAGAACTCCCACTTAGATAGACATCCCTCTAATCTTCTAAGTGATTACGTGATCCATATCAACTACACCATGTCCGATCGTCACGTGAGATGGAGTAGTTTCAACGGTGAACATCAATATGTTGATCATATCTACTATATGATTCACGCTTGACTTTTCAGTCTCCGTGTTCCGAGGCCATATCTGTTATATGCTAGGCTCGTCAAGTTTAACCTGAGTATTCCGCGTGTGCAACTGTTTTGCACCCGTTGTATTTGAACGTAGAGCCTATCACACCCGATCATCACGTGGTGTCTCAAAGACGAAGAACTTTCGCATAGCGGTGCATACTCGTGGAGAACACTTCTTGATAATTTTGTGAGAGATCATCTTAAAATGCTACCGTCAATCAAAGCAAGATAAGATGCATAAAGGATAAACATCACATGCAATCAATATAAGTGATATGATATGGCCATCATCATCTTGTGCTTGTGATCTCCATCTCCGAAGCACCGTCGTGATCACCATCGTCACCGGTGGCGACACCTTGATCCCCATCGTAGCATCGTTGTCGCCACGCCATCTATTGCTTCTCGACTATCGCTACCGCTTAGTGATAAAGTAAAGCAATTACAGTATGCGTTGCATTTCATACAATAAAGCGACAACCATATGGCTCCTGCCAGTTGCCGATAACTTCAGTTACAAAACATGATCGTCTCATACAATAAAATATAGCATCACGTCTTGACCATATCACATCACAACATGCCCTGCAAAAACAAGTTAGACGTCCTCTACTTTGTTGTTGCAAATTTTACGTGGCTGCTACGGGCTGAGCAAGACCGTTCTTACCTACGCATCAAAACCACAACGATAGTTTGTCAAGTTAGTGTTGTTTTAACCTTCGCAAGGACCGGGCGTAGCCACACTCGGTTCAGCTAAAGTGAGAGAGACAGACACCCGCCGGTCACCTTTAAGCACGAGTGCTCATAGCAGTGAAACCAGTCTCGCGTAAGCGTCTGCGTAATTCGGTCCGGGCCGCTTCATCTCACAATACCGTTGAACCAAAGTATGACATGCTGGTAAGCAGTATGACTTGTATCGCCCACAACTCACTTGTGTTCCACTCGTGCAAATAACATCAACGCATAAAACCAGGCTCGGATGCCACTGTAGGGAACGTAGTAATTTCAAAAAAAATCCTACGCACACGCAAGGATCATGGTGATGCATAGCAACGAGAGGGGAGAGTATTATCCACGTACCCTCGTGAGACCGTGGCGAAGCGTTATGACAACGCGGTTGATGTAGTCGTACGTCTTCACGATCCGACCGATCCAAGTACCGAATGTACGGCACCTCCGAGTTCAGCACACGTTCAGCTCGATGACGATCCCCGGTCTCCGATCCAGCAAAGTGTCGGGGATGAGTTCCGTCAGCACGACGGCGTGGTGACGACGATGATGTTCTATCGGCGCAGGGCTTCGCCTAAACTCCGCGACAATATGAACGAGGTGGAATATGGTGGAGGGGGGCACCGCACACGGCTAAGGAACGATCACGTAGATCAACTTGTGTGTTATGGGGTGCCCCCCTGCCCCCGTATATAAAGGAGCAAGGGAGGGGGCGGCCGGCCTAGGAGGAGGCGCACCAAGGAGGAGTCCTACTCCCACCGAGTAGGATCCCCCTTCCAAGTAGTAGGAGTAGGAGTCAAGGAAAGGGGGAAGAGAAGAGAAGGAAGGAGGGGGCGCCCAACCTCTCCTCTCTCTTTCCCCTAAAGCCCAATAAGGCCCATATACTCCCCGGCGAATTCCCGTAACTCTCCGGTACTCCGAAAAATACCCGAATCACTTGGAACCTTTCCGAACTCCGAATATAGTTGTCCAATATATCGATCTTTATGTCTCGACCATTTCGAGACTCCTCGTCATGTCCCCGGTCTCATCCGGGACTCCGAACTCCTTCGGTACATCAAAACTCATAAACTCATAATATAAGCATCGCCGAAACCTTAAGCGTCACGGACCCTACGGGTTCGAGAACTATGTAGTCATGACCTAGAACTATTCTTGGTCAATATCCAATAGCGGAACCTAGATGCTCATATTGGCTCCTACATATTCTCCGAAGATCTTTATCGGTCATACCGCATAACAACATACGTTGTTCCCTTTGTCAGCGGTATGTTACTTGCGAGATTCGATCGTCGGTATCCAATACCTAGTTCAATCTCGTTCTTGGCAAGTCTCTTTACTCGTTACGTAATGCATCATTCCTTAACTAACTCATTAGCTACATTGCTTGCAAGGCTTATAGTGATGTGCATTACCGAGAGGGCCCGAAGATACCTCTCCGAGCAATCGGAGTGACAAAACCTAATCTCGAAATACGCCAACCCAACATGTACCTTTGGAGACACCTGTAGTACTCCTTTCTAATCACCCGATTCGTCGTGACGTTTGGTAGCACCAAAGTGTTCCTCCGTGGCAGAGTTGCATAATCTCATAGTTACAGGAACATATATAAGTCATGAATAAAGCAATAGCAATGTACTAAACGATCAAGTGCTAGGCTAACGGAATGGGTCAAGTCAATCACATCATTCTCCTAATGATGTGATCCCGTTAATCAAATGACAACTCATGTCTATGGCTAGGAAACTTAACCATCTTTGATTCAACGAGCTAGTCAAGTAGAGGCATACTAGTGACACTATGTTTGTCTATGTATTCACACATGTATTATGTTTCCGGTTAATACAATTCTAGCATGAATAATAAACATTTACCATGATATAAGGAAATAAATAATAACTTTATTATTGCCTCTAGGGCATATTTCCTTCAATTGATGCCTCTCGGAACCCTGGAGCCTCCCGTAAACCCAATAACGGGGGACTCCGGGATTGGAAGGTCCTCCACGGGACTCTCCTCCGGGTCCTCCCGGACGTCTCGGCCGACATCCATGTCCACACCAATGTCGTCGTCGGGGGCCATTACCACTAAGGAACGACCCTCTTGCATAGGCACTCACCGCAAAATGGTCCGTTCCACCTTGGGCGGCCTCCCGGGACGCTGCTACGCCCTCGGACCGGTGGCCCGTCTGCCGGCCTTCACCTTCGGCCGCTGCCGCTACGATGATGTTCGGACCTTCGTCGGTTCTTGTACGTCGTCCATGATACGTCTCCAAAGTATCTATTTGAGAGAGCAAAAATTATGCTATGATTTGTTAGAATTGCTCTCTATGCTTCACTTAAATCTTTTTGAGCTATGGAATTGCTCTAGTGCTTCACTTATATCTTTTTTAGCACGGTGTGCTTTATTATTTTTGAAGAAATGCTCTCATGCTTCACTTAGATTTATTTGAGAGTTAGTAAAAAAATTAAGAAATTCTTTGATGCTTGACTTAAATTATTTTGAGAGAAGAAAAAATTTATGCTCATGTTCTTCACTTAGATTTGTTTGAGCTATCAAAAGAAACATATGAAATTAGTCCCAAAGTGATATATATTCAAGAGGGACATAATAAAAACTTTCATGAAGATCATTGGACAAAATAAACTTGATTCTTTGTAATAGTTTTGCGATATGATGATATAATATGTGAGTCATGTTGATGAGTAATTATGTTTTAGTAAGAATGTTGATGTTAAGACTTGTGATTCTCTATGCAAGCACGAAAGTCAATAGTTATGCAATGAAATTACATCCTACTTATGGTGCATTATTCGGTGTTAGTTATGCTTAATGCTCACTTATGAGATTTTTTTCTTGGTTGGACACTTCTCAATCTTTTGCTAGCCTTCACTTGCGCTAAGTATGATTACTACTTGTGCATCCTAAATCCTTAAACCAGTTTTGCCATGTGAGTCCACTATACCTACCTATATGCGGTATACTTTTGTCGTTCTAAGCAAATTTGTATGTGCCATCTCTAATTCTCAAAATAAATTTCTCTTTTGTGTGCTCGTACCGCTCATGAAACGGTAGGGGGTGGCTGATATTTTTCCATGCTAGACGTGTTATTCTCAAGATGAGTGTTTATTCACTTGTCATTGCACGAGAGTACGGCAAAGGTATTAGGGATGCCCAGTCCCGAAATAAAAAATGAATTTACTTTATGCTGTCAAATAATAAATTCCTTGGAAAGTGTTGGTATGGACGACACCCGTGGATTCGGTTAGCCGTGGAATGTGAAAGTATGGTGAAAAAAGGAGTAAACTTTATTTTCTGTTTGGGAACCGCCTATGATATATCTAGCATGGAAAGTATTGGGAACTACTCGATCATTTTCGTTGACAGGAAAAGCATGCCACCCAAAATGTTTTTATCTCTATCTTTTTCACTTTGAGCTCTGGCACCTCTACAAATCCCTACTTCCCTCTGCGAAGGGCCTTTCTATTTACTTTATGCAATTTTTATTTGAGTCTCCATCTTCTCTTATAAAGCACCAACTAAGGAGCACTATGATCGTACTTAAGCATTGGGTGTAGCTAATATGCGAGTGTGTTTCATGAATGGATCAACGGTTGAGCATAATGGGCTAGGAATAACTTGCTTTAGTGTTGGTATTTTGAAAGACATGGTTGCTTGTTGATATGCTTGAGTATTTAAATCTTCATGTCAAAACTAGACTATTGCTTTGAATCATATAGAAGTCCAAATGTCCATGCCACAAAGAAAATAATATGTGATGAACATGTTAGGCAGCATTCCACATCAAAAATTCCGTTTTTATCATTTACCTACTCGAGGACGAGCAGGAATTAAGCTTGGGGATGTTGATACGTCTTCAACGTATCTATAATTTTTGATTGTTCCATGTTGTTATATTATTATTCTTGGATGTTTTACAATCATTTTATAGAAACTTTATATCATTTTTTGGGACTAACCTATCGACATATTTCCCACTGCCAGTTGCTGTTTTTTACTTCATAGAAAATCAATACCAAACAGAGTCCAAACGCGGCGAAACTTTTTGGAGAATTTTTCTGGGCCAGAAGACACAGGATGGGCCAAAGAAGTACCACAGGGGTGCCCCGAGGGGGCACAACCCAGCAGGGCACGCCTTGTGCCCACCTCGGTGGCCTCTCACACCGCCTCTTTGCTCTATAAATACCCCAATATTCCAAAAACCCTAGGGGAGTCGACGAAACACAATTCCAGCCGCCGCAAGTTCCAGAAACCACAGATCCCATCTAGACACCATCACAGAGGGGTTCATCATCCTCATTGGTGCCTCTCCGATGACGCGTGAGTAATTCATTGTAGACCTACGGGTACGTAGTTAGTAGCTACATGGCTTCCTCTCTCTCTCTCTTTTGATTCTCAATACAATGGTCTCTTGGAGATCTATTTGATGTAACTCTTTTTGCGGTGTGTTTGTTGGGATTCGATGAACTTTGAGTTTATGATCAGATCTATGTTTTTATCCATGAAAGTTATTTGAGTCTTTTGATCTCTTATATGCATGATTACTTATAGCCTCGTATTTTTCTTCGAATGTTTGGTTTAGTTAGGCCGACTAGATCAATTTTTCTTGCCATTGGAAGAGGTGCTTTGTGATGGGTTCGATCTTACGGTGCTCAATCCCAGTGACAGAAGGGGAAATGACACATATGTATCGTTGCTATTAAGGATAACAAGATGGGGTCTATTCCTACATGAATATATCTTGTCTACATCATGCCATCGTTCTTATTGCATTGCTTCGTTTCTCCATGAACTTAATACACTAGATGCATGCTGGATGGCGGTCGATGTGTGGAGTAATAGTAGTAGATGTAGGCAGGAGTCGGTCTACTAATCTCGGATGTGATGCCTATATAATGATCATTGCCTGGATATCGTCATAATTATTCAAAGTTCTATCAATTGCCCAACAGTAATTTGTTTAGCCGTCGTATGCTATTTTTCTCGAGAGAAGCCACTAGTGAAATCTATGGCCCCCTAGTCTCTTCTTTATCATATTTTACTTCAAGATATATTTTTATTCGCTTTTATTTTCAGATATATTAATCCAGAAACCCAAAAATACCTTGCAGCATTTTTTTGCTATTTATTTTATCTCGCGTTCCCACGAGACCTATTTATCCAAAGTACTACAATTTTATCTATCTTTTCACCGTGGGGGAATTGACAACCCCTCTTTTACATTGGCTTGCAAGTATTTGTTCTTTGTGTGCAGATAACGTTCACGTAGTGTTGCGTGGTTCTCTGATACGTCTCCAATGTATCTATAGTTTTTGATTGTTCCATACTATTATATTATCTATCTTAGATGTTTTATATGCATTTATACGCTATTTTATATGATTTTTGGGACTAACCTATTAACCTAGAGCCAAGTGCCAGTTTTTGCTTTTCCTTGTTTTGAGTTTCGCAGAAAAGGAATATCAAACGGAGTCCAAATGAGATGAAAATTTATAGTGATTTTTTATGGACGGAAGAAGCCCCGAAGCAAAAGAGTTGGGCCAGAGGAGCCACGAGGCCTCCACAAGGGTGGAGGGCGCACCCTCCTATCTTGTCGTCACCTCGTGGACCCCCCTGACTTGTTCCTAACGCCAAAAATTCATATTTAAAACAAAAAAGAGGCTAGCCAACTCACCTCCAGGAGGCTCCCCCGATTGGGCCTTCGTGGGCCGTCGGATCTGCCCTTCTGGCGTGTCCTGGCCGTTGGATCTTCACCTCGCTGTAACAGATTTTTCACCTCGCGGTCGTTTTGACTGGCCAATGACGAGTGGGCTCGTCTCGCGTGCTCGTTGGCTGGGTTGGACGCACCCGCGTGCAAGAGGTTTTCCCCAATCCGCACCCCGCGTTCCCTAGCCAATCCATGTAACATCCCAAAATTCTAAATTTTGGAATGTTATATTAAATAAATAACTATGCTTGTTGTCTGATTGATTGACTGAAAGTGAGTGAATTTGAAACTTTTTGAAAGTTAAATGAGAGGGAATGAAATGACTTTCCCAAACTTTCCCCTTTGCCTTTTTGGATCTCAATGAACTCAAGTTCATTCCAACACCAAACCCTAGAGTGAAGATGACATGACTTCTTCCATTTGGAATGAAAAGGGTTTTGAAAAGATTTGAATTTCATTTGAGAATATTTCAAATTCAAAGCTTTATGCAACTCAATGATTTTCATGAGGGAAGATAAAATGACTTCTTCAATTATATGAAATATGAGTTGGAAGTTAAAAGAATCAAATTGAAAGTCATTTGAAGGTATTTTGAAACTCCCTTCAAATTTGGAATTATTTGGATTTTATTCAAAATTATTTTTCTCCTAAAAATAAATAAATGGAAATATGGGTAAAATGATTCCCTTCAATGAAAAATTAGGAGAAAATAAATTTGAAGTCATTTTGGTATTTTTAAAATGATTTTATTGGATTTTATTAGGGCAGAAACACTCTTTGTTTTATTTGAATTTTTGTGTATTTTATTTGAACTTGAAAAATAGTTCATGTTGTAGGAAATCTTTTTCTGATCATTTTGATATATATATGTCCTATATAAAATATTTATATTTTAAAAGATATCTCTGTTTTTGTTTTATTTAAAAATAAAATAAAAATAAAAAAAAATTAAAAGGAACCCCCCAGTGACCAAAGCATCGCCCAGCCAGATCGGCCCACCAGCGGCCCAACTGGCCGGCCAATGAGCCGAGCCAGCCCATCCTCCCTCGCGCCGAAACCCCTCGCCCGGTCGACCGCACCACCCCTCTCCCTCTCTCTGGCCGGTGGACCCCGCCCCCGTCTTCAACCCCCGCCCCACGCCTTCGCCGCGCCGCCGCCGATCGCCGGATCCCGTGAGATCCGGGATCCGATCCCCCTCCCGATCACCTTCCTTGCCCCGATGAGGCCCCGCCCATATAAGCCGGGCCCCCGCACCCCATTTCCCCTCCTAGCCCCTCGCCGGAGCCCCCTCTCCCCTCACACGAGCTCACCGGAGCCCGAGCCTCCCGCCGCCGCCATTTGCGTCGTCGTCGCCGCCCTAGCCACCCCTGACCTCCCCGACTCCACCAAGAGCCCCACTGCCGCCCCGCACCATGAGCTCTCCACCAAACCTCCCCCGGACGACCGGAGAGGCCAGCGCCTTTTCGCCCGCCCGCCGCCGCCGACGAGCGCCGGTGAGTCACCGGAGATCCCCTCCCCCGTCCGATTCATCCTCGACGGCTAGGATTAGACCACCCCGAAGGGGTATTTCTTTTAATAAAAACCGGCCGGTTCGTCCGGTTTAGTTTTTAAGTTAGGGTTTATTTTTTTAGCCGGCCCGACTAGTTTAACCCTAGGCCCGTTTAGCTTATATTACGCTCAGTGCGTAGTTTAGGCCCATTAGGCCCTTTTTCATTTATTTTTGTTTTCTGTTTTAACAGAATAGTTCCTGTTTTGAAAAATTCATATCTTTTATTCTGTTTAATATTTTTAGGTGATTCTTTTTTTTGGTTTGCAAATTTTCTATAGTTTCTGTAGAAAATATATTTAGCTATGTCAAAATTAATTAAAATTGCTTTATTTTAGTTTTAGTCAGAATAGTAAATCTGTTATAACATGAGCTAGGAAAATTATTTTTGGTTGATTCTTTTTGTCCCAACTTTATTTTGACATTGCCAAACCATAGAAATTAATTTGGGCATTTTAGGATTAATGAAAAAAATAGTTTTTAGCAGAATCTTGTTAATCCTAATTAATTAACTAGCTACTGTTTTCCTATTATTTTAATTAGTAAATAAATTTATTTTTCACATGTGATTGATTATTCTAGGATAGTTCTGTCACTTTATAGGATGAAACTTTTATTTATATTAAATAAAACTTTTTATTTTATTTTCTTAATATAAATTGAATTAGGCCTAATAGGAGTTTTACTATAGCTTTTAAATTGATTCTTTTTGCTCCTAGTTGCTTAATGCATTCTTTTCTGTTAAGTTAACATAAACTCATGATTAGGTTATGTTGAGAATTTTTTTTTTATATAAAACTAGTTTTAGTTGTTGCTTGAAGTAGGAAAAACTTGAGTTGGTTTTCTTTGAGTTTTCCCTTTGGGTTTTGATTTGTTTGTTTGGTGTGTTATGTTACTATGTGCTATGTTAAGTGATCTCATGCTATGTGCTTACTATAGTTATTGTTTGCCTCGGTAGAATTTCCTGAGTCTGAAGCTTGCTACTCTGAATCCCTAGTTTTCAAGATCGTCAACAAGGCAAGTTCACTTTGACCATGCTTTCATACCCTCGTTTTTATTGCATTTAGTGGCATCTTTGCAACCACCCCTCAGAGTGATATTGAAATTCTTGTAGTTGAGTAGTATGCATGAGGTAGGAACCCATCACCCTGTTACCAAGCCGGGACGATATTTTATTTTAATGCTACGCTATAGTAGACGGGGTTTGGTATGAGTGTTCGAGTGGTGTGAAGGAGGACTCTCGTCAATGACGACAACTCCATGATGGCATCTGCAAGGACTGCATCTTCAAGGCCTCAAGACTTCAAGACTCGAGACAAGAATTCAATACACACTCTTGGGTGAAGGGCGGTTGTGGGCACCTGGAGAACCCAGTGGTTGGCCGGGATGCATGGAGAAAGCGCCATGACATCTTGCGGAAAGCTTCACCCAGACTCAAAGAGACGGAAGAATACTTCATGCCCGGAAGCTTACCCGCAACCGCAAGTCAATATGGGCTCGCTTGGTTGACCTTAGTTGTGACTCTGGCTGGGACGTTGCTAGCGGATGTAGAACTACGGTAGGATGGGATGAGCACCGGACGGTGGTCGAGGAACTCTTCGGAAGACCATGTTTCGGTCATCTTGTTCTCAAACACCCTGAAGTGCGGGAACGTAAAGAGAGGGATCGAATCTTGCGGGTAAAGTGTACAAACCTCTGCAGAGGGTTATAAACCTAATCGATTAGCCGTGTCCCCGGTTACGACAATTTGAGCATCTGGACTTGGATCTATCTCGGAACTCTCAACACCGGACTGATAACTTAATTGTGGGCAACTTATGATGAATTTGGGCTATGAGACATCGGTTGGCGGAACCATGTCATGACAGAAAACTCCATAGTACAGACTTCATTTATTCCTTTGATGTAGGGAAAATAAAACCAGCTTTTACGCAAACAAAACTCAGATACTGAGCCATAAAGCCATACGCATATAGTATAGTTTATCATCTGTTTTCTCTTATTGTGATCTTGCCGGTACATTCAATGTAATCGACCTACACGGCTGCAACGTATCATGTTGCGGATATTTTACTTCCGACGAGTAAGAGTACAGTGCAGGGTTACGGTCTACACTCAACTCCGCCGATGGCGTTGATGGGACTCCACACCCGTTTTGATTGTTTCCGCTGAGTATTATGAGGTATATATCAGTTTTACGTTAATTATACATGTGATTGCACTTTGATATATACATTGATGTACTGTGTGTGCCAGCATACTGATCCAGGGATGGCACGGCAACACAGAGGCTTGACCGTCTGAGGTCGGGTCGCTACAATCCATCCTCGCCTCATCCCACTCCCGCACCAGCCACCACCCAAACCCTAGCCCCCTTTCCCCTCAATCCCCACAACCTCTCCCGCCTCAATCCCTCCACCTCGCGTCACCACGGCCTCCGCCCCAGAGCCTCGCCACCTGCTATTCCTCGCCGCCCCTGCGAGCTCGGTGGCGGGATGAATGGACAGGGGAGGTGGACAACGAGGGTTACTCCACCCACCAGATCCGCGCCGCCCCTGACCAAATCCTCTCCGCGTGCGCCTCACTCAATCCCTTCCTCGCTCGTCTCGTCCGACGGCCAGGTCCCCATCCTCCTGCGGTTCCCCTCCCTTTCTTCCTTCTCCTCCCTCACGACACGCCGCTTGTCTCCATCCCGTGTCCTTGCTGCCGCCACAGCCTCTCCAGGAGGCTCGCCCTCCCGTCTTTGCAAAGCAGGCCCGGACCTGGAGGAGGAAGAGGAGATCCCGGGGTCCAGGCGGTGGCTCGGTACAGTTCCTTTTCGATATGTTCTTCATGGCGCCGATGGCTTCCACGGAGTAGAGGAAAGTATGCGTGCCTTCTGCTGGAAAGGGCTCGGTGGTAAGTTTGGCTCGTTCTCACATCTTAGCGAGTCATGTATTTTGTATGCATCTATCCTGCAGGGATTAGTTTGATATTTTTCCCATTGGACACTCTCCTATCTGAATATTTGTCTTATCTATTTGATGTCGGTTCACATGCAGGTTGGGAGAGTAGCGCCATGAATGATGAATGTTGGCGATCTTTTTATTGTGACACAACGCTTTCGAAGTTTCATGAGACATGGCCATTCTCAAAAGGTAGTTATTGGTGTTGCCATATTCATTCATGAATACTACCTTATACCAACTATTATTATTTAGCTTTCTTAAGATATGCCTCTTTCATACTCTACGAAGAACAAATTATGCATGCATATCTTCATGCGTGATATGCCTCCTTTATATTAATAAAACCATTTTTTGCAGGTTTAAACTCCACATGGTCAGTAGAATGGGTATCTAAAAGGACCAAGATCTAACTCAGTTAAAAAAAGTACGTTGCCACTGCCTCGGTGTTTATAATAGTGGTGGTTGTTCTGAATTGAATGATTTGTGGATGGTAAAAACCTCTCTCTATACTATAATGATGTGTTGATTGATTCGGGTATGGTTTGTGTGATATAATCATACAAATAGTCTTGCATTAATTTTCTAGCTCAATGCTCTCTTCTGAATAGGGGTTTGCGGCTGCAGGTGAAGGATGGGCAGACAATGAGGAGATGGAAAATGAAGCAATGCTATGGGAGAAAATTGAGGGAGAACAGTTGGCCGCCATCCATGAATGGGAAGACAGCAGACTTGCGGTGTTTGCAGAATCAACAGGAAAAATGACCCTCCAAGCTCCGGGATGGACTAAAAGGTACTCCCTCCGTTCCGAATTACTTGTCGCACGTATGGATGTATCTAGATGTATTTTAGTTCTAGATACATCCATTTCAACGACGAGTAATTTGGAACGGAGGGAGTATCTTTGAATATTGCATCTTCTCAGGATTATTGAAGTAGATATGTCTTAATTAGAAGTAGGGGCGATTCAACTATTTTGGTCAGTTTCGAAGGATCCTATTCCTATATGACAAAAAATAATTACACAAAGTACACTGATTGTTTCTGAAAATGGAAAGTGAAACCAATTAGTTAGGTACATGAAAAGGTACACTCAAGCTGAACAAAGGGAGGAGTGGGGCAGAGTGGTGTTTGAGGTTAAGGTGACTGATAGTGGCACTGAATTTTAGTGTGTGTGAACCTTTTGACCACGTGGGTATGCTCTGTCATATAATGAAGGTATAAAATTTGCTAGCATGCTATGACAGTTTTACATTGATGATGGTTAGGCTAGCCTGCTCCATGTAGATTTTACAGTGAAAAATTGAAGGAATATGGTAAACCATTTTATTTATTTTTCGAGAAGTGCAAGATCCTAGGTTTTCATTCGATGTTACTAATAATTGTCAATAAATAATTATATGCAAGATTGTTTGTTGATGACCAGTAAATTTGTCGAAGTGGGATTTTAGAATCTAAAAATACTTTTACTATTGATTTTGTTTAAGGCAAAAAACACATATTTGACCTGAGGACGAAAAGAATTCACAATCTGAACTCATTTCGAAAAAATTTCACCGAGCTGACCGTTTCGAGTGGCGCCCGACAGAAAGGCACCACACTATACCGTGTAGCGCCAGGAGCTTAGGCGCTACACGCCGGTCCAGCGTGGCAGCCCGGGCCCCACTCCTGGTTGTGCAACGCCTAGCTGAAAGGAGTTGCACAGTGTAGTGCAGCGCCTAACCGAAAGGAGTTGCACTACCTTATATTAAAACTGTTGTAACTTTTAATCCGTGCATCCGATGAAAACGTGCCTTATATGAAAGTTGTATATTTTTCCGTGTTCTACGCAATGGTGGCATCTTCATCTATGTTAGGATCAATTTGCTTGATGAAAACCCTGTTGCAAAAGTGCATCATAATATAACCCATGTAATCTGTTAAAATTTACAAACTTGGCATGATGATAGCCATTCACCTATAGCTCTTACGCGTTTTCAACCTACATGAGTTTTGCACTGCATAATGTGTACTTTCACGCCATGCCTATGCTTCCCATGTTAATCATCCTTAACATGTTCATTTCTTGGATCTAAGTGACTAACATGATATAAGGCACGTTTTCATCGGATGCACGGATTAAAAGTTACAACAGTTTTAATATAAGGTAGTGCAACTCCTTTCGGTTAGGCGTCAGACTACACCTGCAACTCCTTTCAGCTAGGCGTTGCACAACCAGGAGTGGGGCCCGGGCTGCCACGCTGGACCAGCGTGTAGCGCCTAAGCTCCTGGCGCTACACGATATAGTGTGGCGCCTTTCTGTCGGGCGCCACTCGAAACGGTCAGCTCGGTGAAATTTTTTCGAAAGGAGTTCAGATTGTGAATTCTTTTCGTCCTCAGGTAAAATATGTGTTTTGTGCCTTTGTTTAATATCTAAAAATGCAGAGCAGTTCTTTACTGAATTTTTAAATTTCCCTTCTTTATAGACAAGGTTTTAGTTTTGTTTGGTTGTTAATCTGGTGTATTCAGAGATTTGTTACCAGCCTATGGGGAAAACATCACTATCTATTTATTCTCTCACATGAGCGCAAATGAATGAGCTTCAATGTCTCCAGGAAATTTTATGTAGACATTAATCCATCGCTTTCATGTCATGTTATACTTTTCTAGGATTTTTTTGTTAGATAATATATGATTTGGGATCTATGTTTTTGAGTCGTCTGTTGGAGGCCAATGAAAATCTGGTGAAGGTATTTCTTTGGTTTGAGAACGTTGACCTGTTCTGCTGAGGACAAATCCAAACAGATGGTTCTCTGGTTCTCTAGATTATAATTAATAGGATGGAAGTTTAGGTTTTCTGAAGATGTTTTTCTTGGAGAGGTGGGGGTCTGCTTTGGTTTCTTGCTCTTGGGCTCTTCTCTAAAATACTTGACCGGATGACACTGATAGTTAATTAATACGTTAATAGCTTGAATGGTTCTGTATTTGTTCTCTTTAGATTTATAACTCTTCAAGAATTATAATGGAGTATTTTCTAGGTTATCTTGATCATCCCGTCGAATATCTATTCCTACCAATACATATACCTGCTATTTGTTGTGATGTGTAATGCATACTATATGGTATGGTATCCACTTATTCAGGATTCCTCTGAAGTAAGGAATTTGTATTACCAGAAGTATTATCTAAGTGATATTTTTCAGGATTGGTATACTTCTGCTCTTGGTAGGAGATCCTTGACCAGGACACTATTCTACAAAAGGTAATAACTGAGAATTCATGGGCAATGTAAAATTTGCAGCATGGTATTTTGAGGCAGTAGCTACTCGAGCGTTAAAATGATTAACTGAATGGATCTCTTACACGCCAGCAGCAAATGGTTGAGAAAGATCTAAAACTCGGAGAGAAGAGAGAGGGAAAAGAGAATGGGGAGGCGAGGAGCACCTGCATCACATCCTGTGGCTGCAGCGGGTCGGCCTCCGTCATCGGCTTCTTCCTGCTAGGATAGGGCAGGACAGGGTGTGGCGACAAGGAGTGGTAGACAAGAAGGGCGATGCAGTAGTTGACGAGGACAGCGATGGAGATAGCGAGCAATGTGAGAAGGAAGTGGAGGTCGGTGGGGAAGGCCTCCCGCCCGCGAGATCACTACCACGCCTTCTCCGACTACTTGCTGCTCGACAACATGGTCAGAAGCTCATTATCGTCTTGTCTAGCATTGCTGTTATTCTGAACCTGGTCCGCCTCAAAATAAAAGCTGAAATAGGGCGTTGTTGGTCAAACAAATAATTACGCATGTTTGGACACTCGGTTTTCTGCACTTTAGTCATCTGTATGGTTTGTGTTCATGAATAATCGCTGGCTGGCATCATTTTATATTTGCACCTTTGTTTGAGTGTTGATTATGATGGTCTACATTTTTTAGTCGGTGTTTTTATGTTACTTTGTTCTTTCAGATTTACATCGATGGTTTGTTCAATTTGTATGCTTGGGATTTGTTTGATTGATGGACCTTAAAGCTGATGCAATAATGCTTGCCAACCAAAAGGTGGTTCTTCTGTTAATTGTTTCGATCCTCTTTTTTTATTTAGACAAAAAGGAATGCTATTGCTTATGTTCTCTGACGAACTGTACCTTGAATTCTTGGTTCAATTCACTGAAGAATCGTCCATCACAAACTCTATTCATTGAGAACTTTACCTGGATATGCTAAAGCTTGCGCACTGAGATTTGTTGTTCAGTTAGCGCTGGAGTTGTGCAACTCCCATGTAGTTTTCTAATGTGTCAACAAATTGAAAATTGTTGATCCTTCTCACTGCAGATTGTGTCATGAGCTCGGAGAGGCACTGTTAGTTAAATGTTCCAATTCTTGTGTACAGGAAGCTACATGGTGGCTCATGAGATAGATGCACTAGCTCAATCATCAGATCTTGGTGATGTAATGATGCTTGTTTAGGCTTTAGTAATGTACTCCATCCGTTCCTTGATATAAGGTGTATAGATTTTTGAGAAAAAGTCTGAAATATAAGGTGTATTGCATTGCACCACTTATTTGGATAATTTTTTTAGGGATTTCTTTACATTTCCTTATATCGGGCAAGCTCCTCTATTTCCTCATGTCAATTAGTCAGGTGTAATCTCGTCCAAAACTTGTGAAATTTTCCCTCCATGTGCGTTCTTTAATTTCCGTGCCAAAAACTATACACCCTATATCTAGGAACGGAGGGAGTACTAATTATATACCCGTGGATTACGTCAGAGATTAGAGGTGTTGCATGTGAATATATGTTGGAATAAGAGAATAGGGAAAAGGCCCAATACAGTGCTGTAACGACCAAAACAAACAAAACCGAAGATTATAGTGATGGATCTTCACATCTAGATAGGCAAGGAAACTTTTTTATTTTGAAATGCAATGTACCTCTTACATTACATAGACCATGCCAGTTAGTTTCTGGCAGCCGATGAGAATGAATACAATCATTTGTTCCTTGTCTGGCATGTGTATTTTTGCTTGGTCCTCTACTTCTGATAAGGCAAGACAAATCAAACCAACACAGTAATCCTCTGACACTTCATTATATTATGAAAAAACACCGATTTTCCATGTCTGGGTAGCACTATGTCAAACTGATGCTTTGTACTCCCTCCGTTCATTTTTGTAAGTCATTTCAGACAACTCAAAATGGGTTGTTTTGTACATTGTCTAAAATGTCTTCAAGATCTTATAAAAGTGGACAGAGGGAGTACTACATGTTCCGGTGTATACCCTGTCAATATTAGGCATTTGCATTGTCCTTTGATTTGTTTGTTCATATGGCATTTGTTTCTTTTCAGTTATAGCCACTTTTATTTCCGATTTGAACCCATCCATTTGTCTTGTTTTCAGTTGTTTCTTACAAGTTCTTTCTGAAAAGATGTTGTCTTTCAGTTGTATATTCATCCTCTTGATTTTATTTGTTTCTTATGCAAGGGTTCTCTCAAAAATTATTTTTGTAGGCAAGACGAAACTGAAAAGGTCATTTGGGACAAGTGGAAGGAGGAAAGCCGACGTAAGATCGATAGTAACTTGCCTCCGCTCTAACAAGAACATTGGAACTATCAAATTGGAACTATCAAATTCAAACTCCTAGATGTCTATGTCAGGATGTAGGACTTTCTCCAGGCAGAGATATCCCCTCTGATCTTTTCATGAATACTTTCACCCTTTTTTCTGTAAAGTACTGCTGATTTTAATTAAATCCCTCTGTTAAAAAAAATATAATTTTTAGCTCCTAGAAGAGCTTGTTCATTCAGACCTTTCCTTACATTTTAACTATGATAGTGACCTCTTTTATTTTTCTATGTAACGATCATATGCATAAATGGTTGAAAATGGTGTCTGAATGGCGCATTTTTAGCTCATTTTTTACCATGCACCTAAATAATTTCTAAAACTTAAAATATATTAAAGAAACGCAAATGGTTTCAAAACAGTCGTGTTTGAATTTTTTACCTTGGGCCATTTGGTCCTATGTTATTCGAATAAGATAACATAATATGCATGCTCAAGTATATATTTTCAAAGATAAAGTATCCTTCATTTTTCATCTTCAAGGGTTTGAATTAGTACCTAAGTGGTTGCTAAAACCTACTTATATTAAAGTTAAATATTTTCAAAACACTTTGACATGGTATCTGTGCTTTCTTAAACATAAAGTTGTTGAAAAATGCAAAATATTTTCAACGTGCACATGGTTTCAAATGGGGCTCTATGTTGCGTTAAATTTGTTATCATATATGCTTGCCCACAACTAAAACAACTAAACCATGAATTTTCTTTTCAATGTGAACATGGATTTAGTGTGTCTCTGCGCCAGTTTTCAAGCACATGTCGAATACTTTCAAGCGCATAACCATATTTTCAATATAGCATGGTTTAACATATGAGCTTTCTACTATCAATATTGAATATGTCCTTGCAAAATGAAATTATTTTCATCGATAACATGTCTTTAGCGGGTCTCTGCGCCATTTGACGCAACTGGTTACCTAGTAAATATAGAAACCCTCAGAAATAAACCTAGATCGGGAGTTCCACCGCCGCAAGCCTCTGTAGCCATGAAAAACCAATCGGGAGCCCGTTCCGGCACCCTGCCGGAGGGGGGAACCATCACCAGTGGCCATCTTCATCATCCCGGCAGTCTCCATGATGATGAGGGAGTAGTTCACCCTCGGGGCTGAGGGTATGTACCAGTAGCTATGTGTTTGATCTCTCTCTCTCTCTCTCGTGTTCTTGATATGGAACGATCTTGATGTACCGCGAGCTTTGTTACTATAGTTGAATCATATGGTGTTTCTGTTGGGGAACGTAGTAATTTCAAAAAAAAAATCCTACGCACACGCAAGATCATGGTGATGCATAGCAACGAGATGGGAGAGTGTAGTCCACGTACCCTCGTAGACCATAAGCGGAAGCGTTATGACAACGCGGTTGATGTAGTCGTACGTCTTCGCGATCAACCGATCCAAGTACCGAAAGTACGACACCTCCGCGATCTGCACACGTTCGGCTCGGTGACGTCCCACGAACTCACGATCCAAAGAGAGTGTCGAGGAGAGCTTTGTCACCTGACGGCGTGATGACAAGTGATGATGAAGCTCTTGGCGCAGGTCTATGCCTAAGCACTACGACGATATGACCGAGGTGGATTATGGTGGAGGGGGGCACCGCACACGGCTAAGAGATCAATGATCAACTTGTGTGTCTATGGGGTGCCCCCTGGCCACATATATAAAGGATGGAGGGAGGAGGAGGCCGGCCCTCATAGGGCGCGCCCAAAGTGTGGAGTCCTACTAGGACTCCCTAGTCCTAGTAGGATTCCACCTCCCATATGGAATAGGAAAAGGGGAAGGGAGAATGAGAAGGAAGGAAGGGGGCGCCCCCCCTTCCTAGTCCAATTCGGACCAGTCCATGGGGGGCCGTGCGGCCACCCTTGAGGCCTTTCTCTCCTTTCTCGTATGGCCCATTAAGGCCCAATACGAATTCCCGTAACTCTCCGGTACTCCGAAAAATACCCGAATCACTCGTAACCTTTCTGATGTCCAAATATAGCCTTCCAATATATCGATCTTTATGGCTCGACCATTTCGAGACTCCTCGTCATGTCCCCGATCTCATCCAAAACTCCGAACAAACTTCGGTCATCAAATCACATAACTCATAACACAGATCGTCACCGAATGTTAAGCGTGCGGACCCTACGGGTTCGAGAATTATGTAGACATGACCGAGACACGTCTCTGGTCAATAACCAATAGCGGAACCTGGATGTTCATATTGGCTCCCCCATATTCTACGAAGATCTTTATCGGTATGTTACTTGCCTGAGATTCGATCGTCGGTATCTCAATACCTAGTTCAATCTCGTTACCGGCAAGTCTATTTACTCGTTCCGTAATGCATCATCCCGCAACTAACTCATTAGTCACATTGCTTGTAAGGCTTATAGTGATGTGCATTACCGAGAGGGCCCAGAGATACCTCTCGATACACGGAGTGACAAATCCTAATCTCGATCTATGCCAACTCAACAAACACCATCGGAGACACCTGTAGAGCATCTTTATAATCACCCAGTTACGTTGTGACATTTGATAGCACACAAGGTGTTCCTCCGGTATTCGGAAGTTGCATAATCTCATAGTCCGAGGAACATGTATAAGTCATGAAGAAAGCAGTAGCAATGAAACTGTAACAATCATAATGCTAAGCTAACGAATGGGTCTTGCCCATCACATCATTCTTCCAATGATGTGATCCCGTTCATCAAATGACAACACATGTCTATGGTTTAGGAAACATAACCATCTTTGAGAAACGAACTAGTCAAGTAGAGGCATACTAGGGACACTTTGTTTTGTCTATGTATTCACACATGTACTAAGTTTCCGGTTAATACAATTCTAGCATGAATAATAAACATTTATCATGAAATAAGGAAATAAATAATAACTTTATTATTGCCTCTAGGGCATATTTCCTTCAGTTTCTCCCCCTCTACCTTCTTGTGATGAATTGAGTCTTTCTCTTTGAGGTATCGTTATGTTGGATTGAGTATTGGATTTGAGAACACTTGATGTATGTCTTGTGATGGGATATTCGTGGTGACAATGGGATGTCCTATTGACTCACTTGATGTATGTTTTGGCACTCAACTTGCAGATTCTCGTGGTGACATTGGGGTAATCTATGCATAGGAGTTGACGCACGTTTTCGTCCTACGTTCTCTGATAGAAACTTTGGAGTGGTTCTTTGTTGCACGTTGAGGGATTGCCATATTTCTAATTATGTTATCATTGTTGAGAGAACTTGCACTAGTGAAAGTATGAACCCTAGGCCTTGCTTCCAAGCATTGCAATACCGTTTTCGCTCACTTTTGTTACTAGTTACCTTGCTATTTTTATATTTTCAGATTACAAAAACCTATATCTACTATCCATATTGCACTTGTATCACCATCTCTTCTCCAAACTAGTGCACCTATACAATTTACTATTGTATTGGGTGTGTTGGGGACACAAGAGACTCTTTGTTATTTGGTTGCAGGGTTGTTTGAGAGAGACCATCTTCATCCTACGCCTCCCACAGATTGATAAACCTTAGGTCATCCACTTGAGAGAAATTTGCTACTTTCCTACAGAACTGTACACTTGGAGGCCCAACAACGTCAACTAGGATAAAGTTGCATAGTAGACATCAAGCTCTTTTCTGGCGCCATTGCAGGGGAGGTGAGTGCTTGAAGGTATATCTTTAGATCTTGCAATTGAATCTTTTAGTTTCTTGTTTTATCACTAGTTTAGTCTATAAAAGAAAACTACAAAAAATGGAATTGAGGTTGCCTCATATGCTTCATCTTTTTAATGTCTTTCGTAAAAATTATGGAAAGGAAAATTGTGCTCAAGTGTTAAAAGAAGAAGTCTATAAAATGTTTGGCATAAAATCTTTGAATGATGAGCAGGGTTGCAATGTTGTTAGTATGAATTCTTTGAACATCCATGATGCTAATGATATGCAAAGCCATAAGCCTGGGGATGCTATGTTTGATGAAGATAATCTTTTTAGTCTCCCTGGTTTTGATGAGAAAATTTATTATGATGATAGCATGCCTCCTATTTATGACGATTATATTGATGAAAGTGGGTTTGGAAGAGTGTCAACTGTAGGAAGTAATGATCCCACTGGAGGGTGTTGAATCTTATTGTGATAATTATGAGAGTGGATTTGGAGAGGTCATGACTTTATTTAGTGATGAATCCACTATTTGGGAAGAGGTTCCAATTGATTATGAGAACAAAGTTGCTATCTATGATGATTATTGTGATGACATGTATGCTGTAAAGAATAATGATAACCATGAAATTTGTCATCTTGATTTTAATTTTCAATTGGATTATGCCTCACATGATAGTTATTTTGTTGAGTTTGCTCGCACTACTATTCTTGAGAAGAATTTTGCTTATGTGAAGAGTAGTAAAATTTATATGCTTGTAGATTATGAAAAGAATGATTTATGTGATGGTTATATTGTTGAATTCATTCATGATGCTACTGAAAATTATTATGAGGGAAGAATATATGCTTGTAGGAATTGCAATAATATCAAGTTTCCTCTCTATGTGTTGAAAATCTTGAAGTTATGCTTGTTTTGCCTTCCTATGCTAGTTGATTCTTGCTCCCATAAGTTGTTTGCTCATAAAATCCCTATGCATAGGAAGAGGGTTAGACTTAAATGTGCTAGTCATATTCTTCATGATGCTCTCTTTGTGTTTCAATTCTTATCTTTTATGCGAGCATCATTGAAATCATCGTGCCTAGCTAGAAATGCATTAAAGAAAAGCGCTTGTTGGGAGACAACCCAATATTTACCCTTACTGTTTTTGTGTGTTACTTCTACCTCTTGAGCACTGCGTTGGTTTTCCCTTGAAGAGGAAAGGGTGATGCAGCAAAGTAGCGTAAGTATTTCCCTCAGTTTTTGAGAACCAAGGTATCAATCCAGTAGGAGGCTACGTGCGAGTCCCTCGCACCTACACAAAACAAATAAATCCTTGCAACCAACGCGATAAGGGGTTGTCAATTCCTACACGGTCACTTACGAGAGTGAGATCTGATAGGTATGATAAGATAATATTTTTGGTATTTTTATGATAAAGATGCAAAGTAAAATAAAATCAATGGAAATAACTAAGTGTTGGAAGATTAATATGATGGAAAATAGACCCGGGGGGCATAGGTTTCACTAGTAGCTTCTCTCAAGAGCATAAGTATTTTACGGTGGGTGAACAAATTACTGTTGAGCAATTGACAGAATTGAGCATAGTTATGAGAATATCTAGGTATGATCATGTATATAGGCATCACGTCCGAGACAAGTAGACCGACTCACCTGCATCTACTACTATTACTCCACACATCGACCGCTATCCAAAGCATGCATCTAGAGTATTAAGTTCATAAGAACAGAGTAACGCTTTAAGCAAGATGACATGATGTAGAGGGATAAATTCATGCAATATGATAAAAACCCTATCTTGTTATCCTCGATGGCAACAATACAATACGTGCCTTGCTGCCCCTCATCACTTTGGAAAAGGACATCGCAAGATTGAACCCAAAGCTAAGCACTTCTCCCATTGCAAGAAAGATCAATCTAGTAGGCCAAACCAAACTGATAATTCGAAGAGACTTGCAAAGATAACCAATCATACATAAAAGAATTCAGAAGATTCAAATATTGTTCATAGATAAACTTGATCATAAACCCACAATTTATCGGTCTCAACAAACACACCGCAAAAGAAGATTACATCAAATAGATCTCCACGAGAGAGGGGGAGAACATTGTATTGAGATCCAAAAAGAGATAAGAAGCCATCTAGCTAATAACTATGGACTCGAAGGTCTGAGGTAAACTACTCACACTTCATCGAAGGGGCTATGGTGTTGATGTAGAAGCCCTCCGTGATCGATGCCCCCTCGTGAAGCTCCTAACAGGCCCCAAGATGGGATCTCATGGAGTACATGTAAGGTTGCGGCTGTGGAATTAGGTTTTTGGCTCCGTATCTGATCGTTTGGGGGTACGTAGATATATATAGGAGAAAGGAGTACGTCGGTGGAGCAATGTGGGGCCCATGAGGGTGGAGGGCACGCCTGGGGGGGTAGGCGCGCCCCCTACCTCGTGGCTTCCTCTTTGCTTTCTTGACTTAGGGTCCAAGTCTCCTGGATCATGTTCGTTCCAAAAATCACGTTCCTGAAGGTTTCATTCCGTTTGGACTCCGTTTGATATTCTTTTTCTGCGAAACTCTGAAATAGGCAAAAAACAACAATTCTGGGTTGGGCCTCCGGTTAATAGGTTAGTCCCAAAAATAATAATAAGTGAATAATAAAGCCCAATAATGTCCAAAACAGAAGATAATATAGCATGGAGCAATCAAAGATTATAGATACGTTGGAGACGTATCAAGCATCCCCAAGCTTAATTCCTGCTTGTCCTCGAGTAGGTAAATGATAAAAACAGAATTTTTGATGCGGAATGCTACCTGGCATAATCTCAATGTAATTCTTCTCATTGTGGCATGAATGTTCAGATTTGATATGATTCAAGATAAAAGTTTAATGTTGACATAAAAACAATAATATTTCAAGCATACTAACTAAGCAATTATGTCTTATCAAAATAACATAGCCAAAGCAAGTTATCCCTACAAAATCATATAGTCTGGCTATGCTCCATCTTCGCCACACAAAATATTCATATCATGTATGACCTCGGTTTTAGCCAAGCAATTGGTTCATAGTTTCAACGCGCTTCAGCCTTTTCAACTCTTACGCAATACATGAGCGCAAGCCATGGATATAGCACTATGGTGGAATAAGGTATAATGGTAGGGGTTATGTGGGAAGACAAAAGGAGAAAGTCTCACATCAACGAGGCTAATCAACGGGCTATGGAGATGCCCATCAATTGATGTTAATGCGAGGAGTAGGGATTGCCATGCAACAGATGCACTAGAGCTATAAGTGTATGAAAGCTCAAAAGAAACTAAGTGGGTGTGCATCCAACTTGCTTGCTCACGAAGACCTCGGGCATTTGAGGAAGCCCATCATTGGAATATACAAGCCAAGTTCTATAATGAAATTTCCCACTAGTATATGAAAGTGAAAAAATGAGAGACTCTCTATTATGAAGATCACGGTGCTACTTTGAAGCACAAGTGTGGTAGAAGGATAGTAACATTGTCCCTTCTCTCTTTTTCTCTCATTTTTTTATTTGGGCCTTTTCTCTCTCTCTTTTGTTGGCCCCTTTTTTTATTTAGTCTGGAGTCTCATCCCGACTTGTGGGGGAATCATAGTCTCCATCATCCTTTCCTCACTTGGGACAATGCTCTAATAATGATGATCATCACACTTTTATTTACTTACAACTCATGAATTACAACTCAATACTTAGAACAAAATATGACTCTATATGAATGCCTCCGTGATGTACCGGGATATGCAATGAATCAAGAGCGACATGTATGAAAGAATTATGAACGGTGGCTTTGCCACAAATACAATGTCAACCATATGATCATGCAAAGCAATATGACAATGATGGAGCATGTCATGATAAATGAAACGGTGGAAAGTTGCATGGCAACATATCTCGGAATGGCTATGGAAATGCCATGATAGGTAGGTATGGTGGCTGCTTTGAGGAAGATATAAGGAGGTTTATGTGTGGTAGAGCGTATCATATCATGGGGTTTGGATGCACCGGCGAAGTTTGCACCAACTCTCAAGGTGAGAAAGGGCAATGCGCTGCATCAAGAGGCTAGAAAATTGCGGAAAGGTAAGTGTGCGTATAATCCATGGAATCACATTAGTCATAAAGAACTCATATACTTATTGCAAAATTTATTAGCCCTCAAGCAAAGTACTACTACGCATGCTCCTAGGGGAAGGGTTGGTAGGAGTTAACCATCGCACGATCCCGACCGCCACACAAAGGAAGACAATCAACAAATACTTCATGCTCCGACTCGTTACATAACGATTCACCATACGTGCATGCTACGGGAATCACAAACTCCAACACATGTATTTTTCAATTCCGCAATTACTCAACTAGCACAACTATGATATTACCACCTTTATATCTCAAAACAATTATCAAGCATCAAATTTCTCATGATATTAATTAAAGCAAATTGCCATGCTATTTTAAGACTCTCAAAATAATATAAGTGAAGCATGAGAGATCAATAGTTTCTATAAAACAAATCCACCACCGTGCTCTAAAAGATATAAGTGAAGCACTAGAGCAAAACTATATAGCTCAAAAGATATAAGTGAAGCACATAGAGTATTCTAATAATTTCCAAATCATGTGTGTCTCTCTCAAAAGGTATGTAAAGCAAATATGATTGTGGTAAACTAACAAATAAATAGTCAAATAATACAAGACGCTTCAAGCAAAACACATATCATGTGGTGAATAAAAATATAGCTCCAAGTAAACTTACCGATGGAAGTAGACGAAAGAGGGGATGCCTTTCGGGGCATCCCCAAGCTTTGGCTTTATGGTGTCCTTATATTATCTTCGGGGTGACATGGGAATCCCCAAGCTTAGGCTCTTGCCACTCCTTGTTCCATAATCCATCAAACCTTTTACCCAAAACTTGAAAACTTCACAACACAAAACTTAGCAGAAAATCTCGTGAGCTCCGTTAGCGAAAGAAAACAAAAGACCACTTCAAAGTACTGTAATGAACTCATTATTTATTCATATTGGTGTTAAACCTATTGTATTCCAACTTCTCTATGGTTTATAAACTCTTTTACTAGCCATAGATTCATCAAAATAAGCAAACAACACACGAAAAACAGAATCTGTCAAAAACAGAACAGTCTGTAGTAATCTGTAACTAACGCAAACTTATTGAACTCCAAAAAATCAGCCAAAATAGGACGACCTAGGAAATTTTTTTATTGATCAGAGGAAATTGGAATCAATATTTTATCACGTTCTGGTGATTTTTAACAATTATTTTAGTGAACAGAAAGTTTCTGCAAATTTCTGCAAGATCAAATAATTATCATCCAAGAAGATAATATAGGTTTAACTTGGCACAAACACTAATTAAAACATAATAACACATCTAACCACATGCTAGATAAAATATTTATTCCTAAACATAAGCAAAAAGCAAAAAATAAAAATAAAATTGGGTTGCCTCCAAACAAGCGCTATCGTTTAACACCCCTAGCTAGGCATAAAAGCAAGGATAGATCTAGGTATTGCCATCTTTGGTGGGCAATCCATAAGTGGCTCTCATGATAGATTCATATGGTAATTTTATTTTCTTCCTAGGAAAGTGTTCCATGCCTTTTTTATGGAAATTGGAATCTAATATTCCGTTCCTTCATATCAATAATTGCACCAATTGTTCTAAGGAAAGGTCTACCCAGAATAATAGGACATGAAGGATTGCAATCTATATCAAGAACAATAAAATCTACGGGCACATAGTTAATATTTGCAACAATAATAAAATCATTAATTCTTCCCATAGGTTTCTTAATAATCCGCAAGGTGCAAGTTTAAAGAGCAATCATCAAAATCACGGAAACCTAGCAAATCGCACAAAGTTTTTGGAATCGTGGAAACACTAGCACCCAAATCACACAAAGCATAGCATTCATGATCTTTAATATTAATTTTAATAGTAGGTTCCCACTCATCATAAAGTTTTCTAGGGATAGAAACCTCCAACTCAAGTTTTTCTTCATAAGATTGCATCAAAGCATCAACGATATGTTTGGTAAAAGCTTTATTTTGACTATAAGCATGAGGAGAATTTAGCACGGATTGCAACAAGGAAATACAATCTATCAAAGAGAAATTATCATAATTAAATTCCTTGGAATCCAAAATAGTGGGTTTATTAACATCTAATGTTTTGATTTCTTCAATCCCACTTTTATCAAATTTAGCTTCAAGATCTAAAAACTCCGAATTTTTGGAATGCCTTCTAGGTAAAGGTGGATCATATTGAGTCCCATCAATATCAAGATTCATATTGCAAAACAAAGATTTAATAGGGGACACATTAATAATTTTTAGATCTTCATCTTTATTTTCATAAGAACTAGAAGAACACGCTTTCATAAAGCAATCTTTCTTAGCACGCATCCTAGCGGTTCTTTCTTTGCACTCATCAATGGAAATTCTCATGGCTTTGAGAGACTCATTGATATCATGCTTAGGAGGAATAGATCTAAGTTTTAAAGAATCAACATCAAGAGAAATTCTATCAACGTTCCTAGCCAATTCATCAACTTTAAGCAATTTCTCTTCAAGCAAAGCATTGAAATTCTTTTGTGAATTCATAAACTCTTTAACACTAGTCTCAAATTCAGAGGGCATCTTATTAAAATTTCCATAAGAATTGTTGTAGGAATTACCATAATTATTAGAGGAATTGCTTGGATAAGGCCTAGGATTAAAGTTTCCTCTATACGCGTTGTTACCAAAATTATTCCTACCAACAAAATTCACATCCATAGATTCATTATTATTCTCAATCAAAGTAGACAAAGTCATATCATTAGGATCAGAAGAAACACTCTTACTAGCAAACAATTTCATAAGTTCATCCATCTTTCCACTCAAAACATTAAATTCTTCTATCGCATGCACTTTTTTATTAGTAGATCTTTCAGTGTGCCATTGAGAATAATTAACCATAATATTATCTAGGAGTTTAGTAGCTTATCCTAAAGTGATTTCCATAAAAGTGCCTCCTGCGGCCGAATCTAAAAGATTTCTTGAAGCAAAATTCAATCCGGCATAACATTTTTGTATAATCATCCACAAATTCAAACCATGAGTAGGGCAATTACGTATCATTAATTTCATCCTCTCCCAAGCTTGTGCAACATGTTCATGATCAAGTTGCTTAAAATTCATAATGTCGTTTCTAAGAGAGATGATCTTAGCGGGAGGAAAATACTTAGAGATAAAAGTATCTTTGCACTTATTCCAAGAATCAATACTATTTTTAGGCAAAGACAAAAACCAAGCTTTAGCACGATCTCTAAGAGAAAAAGGAAATAGCTTCAATTTAACAATATCATTATCAACATCTTTCTTCTTTTGCATATCACACAAATCAACGAAGCTATTTAGATGATGATGCGGAGCATCCTTCCATCATCCCCATGGACTCTACACCAACACATCAAGCCCCACGTGGACCTATGACAAGAGCAAGAGCACGTGCTTTGGAAACCGAGGTGAACACCTTCCTACTAGATTTGCATATGGACACGAGTGGAACATGTTTACTACCTCACCATAATGTGCTATGCCTCCTTAGGTATGAAGAGGAACATCACCAAGACACTCAGGAGCATCACCAAGGAGAGGGAGGACTACCCCGAGGCCACGCCAACCAAGAACAAGGGCAACAACTGCACAGAAGCTCCAGCGGCCCGTGCGCATGGGCCCCGAGACAGCGTCTTGCACGGGCTACTCGGGGAGTTGACTGGAGCACCCCTTGCGCACGGGCCTGTGCGTGCGCAAGATGGGGCCCCACGGGCCCAACTTAACCTGCGTCTTGCACGGGCCTTCCAGATGGCCCGAGATGGCTTCTTCGACTCCACTTCTTCTCCTTCGACCCCTAGGCTATATATTCCGTACCAAAGACCTTGTTTAGGGTTAGCAAAGTATTAGATGAGATGTTTGTGAGCTTTGCTCCTTTCTACCTTCCCTTGTGGAATCAACACCCCCTAGGGAAGAATCCTTGTGGATTTCAAGACCTCCTCAAGGAGTAGACTATCTCCAAGACCCCATCTCCTTTGGATTTGGGATGAACTTTGCCATTGTATCTTTCCTTTGATTGTGTTTGTGACTTGTGGATCTTGTGTTGTTACTCTAGTGGATGTGTAATCGGGAATTGTTGGAGTGATTTCCTCTTTGTGTTCTTGTTGTGTTTTTGTTGTTTCTCTCCTTTTCCCCCTCCAAGTGTGAAAAGATCCCTCCTAGGGTTCTACCCTACACCATCTTGGTATCATGAGCCACGTTGATTCACATCTTGGAGTCCCTACCTTCCACTTTCTAGCTTGATTTCGTTGTTTTTCGTCCTAATCCAAAAATCCCCACCAAAAATAGCCCCGAAATTTTTCTTGCAATTTGTTTGATCTTGTGAGATTTGGTTGTTTTGATCCACGAATTTGGTGTTTGGCAAGTGGATCTACCCCCCACCATCTCCCCCCCAAATCCTCGATTTTAACCTCAACTTTGAAAATCCCCTCGGATCCCGAGCTGTTCTTGCGCTCCCAGAACACCCCGTGCACACGGGCCCTCGAGACCCCGTGCGCACGAGCCTCACTTACCCCGTGCGCACGGGCTATCCAGGGAGGTTCGGCTAGTTTCTGTTTTTCATCTTTTCGGTTCCCCACCACCTCTTGAGTTCTTCCGCACCATTCCACGTGTTTGTTTGAGATTCGTACCACGGTTTCTCTTGTGTCCTAAGGTGTTTCGGCTACTTAGGCGCATTTGGACATCAACATCACCGCCAAGCAATCATCGACTCGGACAACACATCGGTTTTGACAAGATAATCTCCATCACTACCGTAAGCAAGGACGGTAACCTCGACGACGCTTTGTACCCCCCTTGCCATTAATTTGATAGCTTCAAGCCCTTTTGCGTAGCTTACCCATCGAGACTAGCTTGTTGAGTATTGCCGGGCCACGCCTTAGTGCACCATTTAGTGTTCCATCCATCCCGTGCATTTGATACTTGTTACCTCGTTGTGTGGCTCGTACATCAAACTTCGTGACATAGTAAAAAAAAGCTTTTAAGCAAAAGAGAAGAGAAGCAAAGAGCTTATAAGAAATAGCATCGAGCCTCTTAGCATACGTGCATCATCTTGGTCATTACATACATAAGCATACTTGGGATTGTGAGACGACCGGTTTCTCTATTAGGTTGGTGCACTAGCGTATCTAGCCCATTAGTGCAATCGAGCTAGCGTCTCTCTAGTATTCGCACAACAAGAGCATTTTCCGTGATTGCACATTTGAGCTCACCCCTTGGTTGTGCGGATCCCATTTATCTTTCGTGTGTGTGTTCCTAGTGATATCATTGGGTTTGATCTATTTGTCTTACTTGCCATTTGTGAATCTTCTCAACTTTATCGATACCTTGACTAACATTTGCTTGAAATTTTTGCCACCATCCTAACCGAGCTCCTCCATAGACCATTTACTTGTAGGTGTGAGAAACATTTCCGGTACCAATTCCCTATTGTAACATCACGTTGGATCGTACTTGTTGCATCCACAATCTTCGAAAAGCTAACTTTGGTTTTGTTCTCTCATTTTCCTACTCACCACCACTTTCATATGATGGATAGGCCAAGTACCTCTACCAACCCACTCTTCATCGAGCAAGACGACGACATGTCATCATTCGTCACAAAGAGCCACCTCTTTGGTGCACAACGGCGCTACATCAAGAGCAACAAGCAATGAGCGGCCAACCCGACAACCTCGCCACCGACTTGCGACTCTCCGAGCAACGTACAAGAGACTACTTCGACAACAAGCTCGACGTGCACAAGCAAGAGAACGATGCAAGAATGGACGAGATCCGTGCTTTGTTGGTCAACCGGCCTCCTTCAACTTCTTCCTACTCAAGACGGAGCCACTCAAGTCGGCACTCCGACGACACCTTCTCCGGCACAAGTACACCGTCATCGAACACTCTTCGACGAGCCGTGCGTCAAGACCGTAATGCATCCCGAAATCCACTTCACGCCAAGCATTCACACGAGCAAGTCGATGAGCAAGTTCCTCGTCCGCGTTCAAGCCAGGACGCTTTTGCTCAAGCTCAAGAACGACAACGACTACAGCGCCAAGAGGAAGAACGAGCGCGACTACACCAAGAAGAACAAGACGCCGAGGCTCAACGTCTTCAACAACAACAACGAGAAGCGCAAGCTCTTGAGGCGCAACGTGCCCTTCAAGAATCAAGTCGAGCCATCGCCAACCACAATCGCGAACGGCGCAATCAAGAGGAAGCCCTTCGAGAAGAAATCCATGAGAGGAACTACCAACCACGCGTGCAACGTCAAGTTCCTCAAGCTACTCCACAAGCTCGTCAAGCTCCCCCTCAACCTCAAGTTCAACAAGAGCAAGTGGATCATGGACTTCCTCCACGCCAAGAGCGACATCTCGAGGAACGAGCATTTGAGGATCCTCCTGCACGACAAGAGCGACATCAAAACCGCTACTTCGACGAAGAACTCCGCTACGGCAAGCTAAAGTTCACCATGCCCAAGTTCAACGGAAGCAATGACCCCAAAGAGTACCTCTCATGGGCATTGAAGGTCGACAAAATCTTCCGGTTGCACAACTACGATGAAGAGAAGAAGATCGCTATGGCATCACTCGAGTTCCACGACTACGTTCTCATTTGGTGGGAACAAGTGATTGAGCGACGACGTACAAGAGGCGAGCCACCAATCACAACTTGGACGGCTATGAAGGATGTCATGAGAGCTCGTTTCGTGCCTACTCACTACAATCGTGATCTCTTAAAGAAGTTGCAACTTCTCAAACAAGGCACTAAGACGGTGGAAGAATACTACCAAGAAATGGAGATTGCCATGATAAGAGCCAATGTCAAGAAAGACGACGAGCAAACAATGGCACGCTTCTTGAACGGCCTCAACCATCCAATCAAGCGGATTGCCGACTTCCAACCATACTCAAACCTCCTCGAGCTAGTTCATCAAGCGACCAAGGCTGAGCGACAAGTCCAAGGTGACTTCAAATACGCCAAGTACTCGTCCAAGACCTATGGCTCCTCTTATCAAGCTACGCGACTCCGGCACCTCCTACATCAACTCGAGCCTCATCAAGTACCAGCGACAAGTCAAGCTACAAGAAAACTTTGACAAGTTCAAGTCGTCCTCCTCCTACTACAAGTAACTTCAAGCCGCGTGCTTCATCATCTACTCCGACCGATGAGACCGTCAAGACAAGCTCCTTCAAGTGTTTCACTTGCGGCGGCCGAGGCCACAAGTCCTTCGAGTGCACAAACAAGCGCACTATGATCTTCAACGACGACGACACCTACGACTCCATGAGTGAAGGAGAAATGGAAGCCCTTGAGCAAGTGGCCATGCACCGACAAGTGAACAACAAAGGCGAAGATGATCAAGTCTTTTGTGATGAAGATTCAAGCCCCGCTCTTGTTGTCTCCAAGGTCTTGATTCTTCAACATCAACAAGAAGAAGACCAACGATGCCACATCTTCCATACAAAGGCCGGCATCAATGGAAGGTCCGTCAAGGTCATCATCGATGGAGGTAGTTGCCACAACTTGGCAAGTGAAGAACTTTGCTCCAAGCTTCAATTGCTCAAGAGGAAGCACCCGCACCCCTACAAGGTTCAATGGCTAAGCGACTCCCAAGACTATACTGAATCGAGCATACGGTCCAAGTCTCCTTCAAAATTGGTGCATATGAGGACACTTTGGAGTGTGATGTGGTCCCAATGACCGTTTGCCACCTCCTTCTTGGTCGACTATGGCAATTCGACCGTGGTGTCATCCACAATGGGCGTACCAATCACTATAGCTTCAAGATGAAAGGGAAGGAGTATGTGCTACGACCTATGTCTCCTAGTCAAGTGATAGCCGACAAGCAAGCCACCCATCATGGAGAGAAGAGCGAGAAAGTGATCCACCAAAAGTGAGTGAGAGCCACAAGCCAAACTTGAGCGCCTCTTAAGCCTAGAGAAAAACCTCATCCTATTTGCCACAAAAAGTGAGATGACAGAAGTGTGTGAGAACCCATCAAGTGTGATGCACTTTGTCCTTGTGTGCAAGGATGGAGAACCAAAAACTAACACCTCTCATGAGCTACCTTTAGTGTTTCAATCTATTTTGCAGGAATTCCAAGATGTTTTCTCCGATGAGCTACCTTCGGGTCTACCTCCTCTACGAGGCATTGAGCACCGAATCGACCTCATCCCCGGAGCGCCACTTCCAAACAAAGCTCCATACTGTGTCAACCCCAAAGAAACTAAGGAGATTCAACGGCAAGTACAACAACTCATTGACAACGGTCATGTACGTGAAAGCTTAAGCCCTTGTGCCGTTCCGGTTATTCTTGTGCCTAAATCCAATGGAAGTTTCCGCTTATGTTTCGATTGTAGACCTATAAATGCTATCACCATTCGCTATAGGCATCCCATTCCTCGCTTAGATGATATGCTTGATGAACTTAGTGGAGCCAATTTTTTTTCAAAAATTGATCTTAAAAGTGGCTATTATCAAATCCGCATTCAAGAGGGTGATGAATGGAAAACCGCTTTCAAAACCAAATTTGGCTTGTATGAGTGGTTAGTGATGCCTATGGGTTTATTGGAGGCTCGGTACTTTCGCGCCTTATGCATCATGTGCTTCGCCCTTATATTGGAGTCTTTGTTGTGGTTTACTTCGACGATGTTCTTGTGCTTAGCAAAACCATGAAAGAGCATCTTGATCATGTTAGGGCTGTTTTGCAAACCCTTTGCAAGGAACGTCTTTATGCAAACATGAAAAAATGCACATTTGGTGTTGACAAAGTGGTTTTCTTGGGTTTTTTTTGTCTCTTCCAAGGGTGTCCATGTTGATGAAGCTAAAATTGAAGCAATCAAAACTTGGCCCCAACCCACCAATTTGCAACAAGTACGTAGCTTTCTTGGTCTTGCGGGTTTTTATCGTCGCTTTGTGAAAGATTTTAGCACTATTGCCGCTCCTTTGAATGCTTTGAGCAAGAAGAATACTCCTTTTGTTTGGGGATCTTTGCAATCCACCGCTTTTGATGAGCTCAAGTCTTTGCTTACTCATGCTCCAATTCTTGCTTTGCCCAATTTTGACAAAACTTTTGAGGTTCATTGTGATGCAAGTGGTACCGGAATTGGCGGAGTTTTGATGCAAGAAAAACGAGAAATTGCTTACTTTAGTAAAAAACTCTCCGGTGCTCAACTTAACTATCCCATCTATGACAAAGAATTGTATGCATTAGTGCGTGTGCTACATGCTTGGGAACATTATCTTAGACCTCATGAGTTTGTCATCCATACCGATCATGAAACACTTAAGTACTTAAAAGGCCAAACTAAGTTGAACAAGCGTCATGCCAAATGGAGTGAATTCATTGAATCTTTCCCATATGTGATCAAGTATATTAAGGGTAAGGAAAATGTAGTTGCCGATGCACTTTCACGCATATGCACGCTTGTCACCAAACTTGAGTTGAATGTTATTGGCTTTGAGCACATAAAAGACTTGTATGCTAATGATTCATCTTTTGCGACTCCTTATGCTAAATGTTTGATGCATACATCTTGGGAACACTATTACATCAAGGATGGTTATCTTATGAGAGCTAACAAACTATGCATTCCCGAGTCTTCTCTTCGTTTGCTCCTTTTGCAAGAGGCCCGTGGAGGCGGACTCATGGCATACTTTGGACGCGACAAGACGTTCGCCACGCTCTCCAAGAACTACTTTTGGCCCAAGATATTCCGCGACGTCCAACGCTTCACCAACCGATGCTCTACATGTCGCAAAGCTAAGTCTAAAGCTCAATCTCATGGTCTTTACATGCCTCTTCCTATTCCCTATCAACCTTGGGAAGACATTAGCATGGATTTTATACTTGGTTTGCCTAGAACTCAAAATGGAAAGGATTCCGTGTTTGTTGTGTGGATAGATTTTCTAAGATGGCACATTTCATTCCTTGCAACAAGATAGACGATGCTTCACATGTTGCAAATATCTTTTGTAGGGAAATCTTGCGCCTCCTTGGAGTACCAAAGACAATCGTCTCCGATCGTGACGTCAAGTTCTTGAGTTACTTTTGGAAGACCCTATGCACCAAGCTCGGAATCAAGCTCTTGTTCTCATCCACATACCATCCGCAAACCGACGGCCAAACGGAGGTGACAAACCGGACACTATCCACTCTACTTCGCGTGTTGATTAAGAAGAACATCAAGGAGTGGGAGGAGTGTCTACCCATCGCCGAGTACGCCTACAATCGTGCAAGACATTCGACTACCGGCAAGTCCCCCTTCGAGGTCGTCTACGGCTTCAACCCGTTGTCCCCATTGGACATTCTGCCACTTCCTCTACAAGAGCGCACCAACATGGATGCGAGTGCACGAGCCAACTACATCAAGAAGACGCATGAGGATACAAGGCACGCCATCGAGTGCCAAGTACAACGACTAGCGACCAAGCTCAACATCGACAAGCGACCCATGGTCTTCAACATTGGTGATCTTGTGTGGCTACACCTTCGCAAGGACCGCTTCCCCAACGAACGCAAGTCCAAGCTTCTACCTCGAGCCGATGGACCTTTCAAGGTGCTAGCACGCTACAACGACAACGCCTACAAGATCGACCTACCTCGAGACAAGTACAATGTGAGCGGCATCTTGAACGTCAAAGATCTCACACCATACCATGGCGATGATTATTTTGATCCGAGGTCGGATCTCTCCCAAGGGAGGGGAGATGATGCGGAGCATCCTTCCATCATCCCCATGGATTCTACACCAACACATTAAGCCCCACGTGGACCGATGACAAGAGCAAGAGCACGTGCTTTGGAAACCGAGGTGAACTCCTTCCTACTAGATTTGCATATGGACACGAATGGAACATGTTTACTACCTCACCATAATGTGCTATGCCTCCTTAGGTATGAAGAGGAACATCACCAAGACACTCATGAGCATCACCAAGGAGAGGGAGGACTACCCCGAGGCCACGCGAACCAAGAACAAGGGCAACAAAGAATGCACAGAAGCTCCAGCGACCCGTGCAAGACGGGCCCCGAGACCCCGTCTTGCACGGGCTACTCGAGGAGTTGACGCTGGAGCACCCCTGCAGCGGGCCTGTATCAGGCGCAAGACGGGCCCCTATGCGCACGGGCCCAACTTACCCCGTGCGCACGGGCCTCCCAGGATGGCCGGCTGAGATGGCTCCTTCGACTCCACTTCTTCTCCTTTGACCCCTAGGCTATATATTCCGTACCAAAGACCTTGTTTAGGGTTAGCAAAGTATTAGATGAGATATTTGCGAGCTTTGCTCCTTTCTACCTTCCCTTGTGGAATCAAGACCCCCTAGGGAAGAATCCTTGTGGATTTCAAGACCTCCTAAAGGAGTAGACTATCTCCAAGACCCCATCTCCTTTGGATTTGGGATGAACTTTACCATTGTATCTTTCCTTTGATTGTGTTTGTGACTTGTGGATCTTGTGTTGTTACTCTAGTGGATGTGTAATCGGGAATTGTTGGAGTGATTTCCTCTTTGTGTTATTGTTGTGTTCTTGTTGTTTCTCTCCTTTTCCCCCTCCAAGTGTGAAAAGATCCCTCCTAGGGTTCTACCCTACATTAGATGAGTAGCGGCATCTTCACTAGGAAGGCCGGCGAATTGATCTTTCATGACAAGATTCAACAAAGCAGCATTGATTTCACAAGATTCAGTATCGGTAAGAGGAGCAATCGGAGTGCTAAGGAAATCATTATTTTTGGTATTGGTAAAGTCACATAATTTGGTATTATCTTGAGCCATCGTGACAAACAAGCAATCCAACACACGAGCAAAAAAAAAGCAAGCGAAAAAGGGGCAAACAAAAAAGAGAGGGCGAATACAACGGCAAGGGTGAAGTGGGGGAGAGGAAAACGAGAGGCAAATGGCAAATAATGTAATGCAGGAGATAAGGGTTTGTGATGGGTACTTGGTATGTTGACTTTTGCGTAGACCTCCTCGGCAACGGCGCCAGAAATCCTTCTTGCTACCTCTTGAGCACTGCGTTGGTTTTCCCTTGAAGAGGAAAGGGTGATGCAGCAAAGTAGCGTAAGTATTTCCCTCGGTTTTTGAGAACCAAGGTATCAATCCAGTAGGAGGCTACGTGCGAGTCCCTCGCACCTACACAAAACAAATAAATCCTCACAACCAACGCGATAAGGGGTTGTCAATCCCTACATGGTCACTTACGAGTGAGATCGATAGATATGATAAGATAATATTTTTGGTATTTTTATGATAAAGATGCAAAGTAAAATAAAAGCAACGGAAATAACTAAGTGTTGGAAGATTAATATGATGGAAAATAGACCCGGGGGCCATAGGTTTCACTAGTAGCTTCTCTCAAGAGCATAAGTATTTTATGGTGGGTGAACAAACTACTGTTGAGCAATTGACAGAATTGAGCATAGTTATGAGAATATCTAGGTATGATCATGTATATAGGCATCACGTCCGAGACAAGTAGACCGACTCACCTGCATCTACTACTATTACTCCACACATCGACCGCTATCCAAAGATGCATCTAGAGTATTAAGTTCATAAGAACAGAGTAACGCTTTAAGCAAGATGACATGATGTAGAGGGATAAATTCATGCAATATGATAAAACCCCATCTTGTTATCCTCGATGGAAACAAAATACGTGCCTTGCTGGCCCCATCACACCGGGAAAGGACACCGCAAGATTGAACCCAAAGCTAAGCACTTCTCCCATTGCAAGAATGATCAATCTAGTAGGCCAAACCAAACTGATAATTCAAGAGACTTGCAAAGATAACCAATCATACATAAAAGAATTCAGAAGATTCAAATATTGTTCATAGATAAACTTGATCATAAACCCACAATTCATCGGTCTCAACAAACACACAACAAAAAGAAGATTACATCGAATATATCTCCATGAGAGAGGGTGAGAACATTGTATTGAGATCCAAAAAGAGATAAGAAGCCATCTAGCTAATAACTATGGACTCGAAGGTCTGAGGTAAACTACTCACACTTCATCGGAGGGGCTATGGTGTTGATGTAGAAGCCCTCCGTGATCGATTCCCCCTCCGGCGGAGCTCTGTAACAGGCCCCAAGATGGGATTTCGTGGGTACAGAAGGTTGCGGCGGTGGAATTAGGTTTTTGGCTCCGTATCCGATCATTTGGGGGTACGTAGGTATATATAGGAGAAAGGAGTACGTCGATGGAGCAACGTGGGGCCCACGAGGGTGGAGGGCGCGCCTGGGGGGGGGGGGTAGGCGTGCCCCCTACCTCGTGGCTTCCTCTTTGCTTTCTTGACTTAGGCTCCAAGTCTCCTGGATCATGTTCGTTCCAAAAATCATGTTCCGGAAGGTTTCATTCCATTTGGACTCCATTTGATATTCTTTTTCTGCGAAACTCTGAAATAGGCAAAAATAGCAATTCTAGGCTGGGCCTCCAGTTAATAGGTTAGTCCCAAAAATAATATAAATGTGAATAATAAATCCCAATAATGTCCAAAACAGAAGATAATATAGCATGGAGCAATAAAAAATTATAGATACGTTGGAGACGTATCAGTTATCATGATTAAGATACTGTAGTAATCATGTTTTATAGCTTTTGTTTCAATAAAGTGCCAAGTAAAGCCTTTGGGATAGTGTGGATGATAGTTGACTTGATTGTGTGAAAAAAACAGAAATTTTTGCTCTCAGTCCAGGAATTTTGCATATTGACTGGAATGAGCTTTTGATATGAAGTTTTTACAAAAGATTGATATAAAAATTTCCTAGGTTTTTCTATTTTTTATAGAATTTTTAGAGTTACAGAAGTATGGAAAGTTTTCAGATTACTACAGATTGTTCTGTTTTTGACAGATTCTATTTTCATTGTGTTGTTTGCTTATTTTGATGAATCTATGGGTAGTATCGGAGGGTATGAACCATGGAGAAGTTGGAATACAGTAGATATAACACCAATATAAAATTAGAATGAGTTCATAACAGTACCTAAGTGGCGATTTGCTTTATTATACTAACGGAGCTTACGAGTTTTCTGTTGAGTTTTGTGTTGTGAAGTTTTCAAGTATTGGGTAAAGATTCGATGGACCATGGAATAAGGAGTGGCAAGAGCCTAAGATTGGGGATGCCCAATTCACCCCAAGGTAATATTCAAGTACAACTAAGCATCTAAGCTTGGGGATGCCCCGGATGGCATCCCCTCTTTCGTCTTCGTTCATCGGTAACCTTACTTGGAGCTATATTTTTATTCACCACATGATATGTGTTTTGCTTGGAGCGTCGTTTTATTTTTTAGGATTTGCTTGCTGTTTGAATAATATCCCAAGATCTGAAATTCTTAAATGTTAGAGAGTTTTCACATAGTTACATAATTATTCGACTACTCATTGATCTGCACTTATATGTTTTGGAGTAGTTTGTCATTTGCTCTAGTGCTTCACTTATATCTTTTTAGAGCACGACGATAGTTTTAGTTTGAAGAAATTGTTAAACTCTCATGCTTCACTTATATCATTTTGAGAGTCTCTAGCAGCATGGTAATTTTCTTAGGTTATGAATTTAGTCCTAATGTGATGGGCATCCAAGAGGGATATAATAAAAACTTTCATATTAAGTGCATTGAATACTATGAGAAGTTTGATTCCTTATGGTTGTTTTGAGATATGAGGATGGTGATATTAGAGTCATGCTAGTGAGTAATTGTGGATTGAGAAATACTTGTGTTAAAGTTTGTGATTCCCGTAGCATGCACGTATGGTGAACCGTTATGTGATGAAGTCGGAGCATGATTTATTTATTGATTGTCTTCCTTATGAGTGGCTGATACGTCCCCAACGCACCTACTTTTCCTAATGCTTTTCCTCTTTTTTTGGACTCTAATTTGCATGATTTGAATGAAACTAACCCCGAACTGACGTTGTTTTCAGCAGAACTACCATGGTGTTGTTTTTGTGCAGAAATAAAAGTTCTCGGAATGGAACGAAACTTTGCGAGGATTTTTTATATCAAATAAGAGAATTTCTGGAGCCAAGACCTACCGAAGGGGGGCACCTGGGTGGGCACAACCCACTGTATGCCGCCTAATCAGCACGCCTGTGGGTTGTCCCCACCTGGTGGCCCTGCAGACCCTGAAACCAACGCTATAAAATCCTATTTTCCAGAAAAAATCAGGGAAAAATTATCATGGTGATCCACGAGATGGAGCTGCAGCCAAGCCTTGTTCTTCCTCGGGAGGGTAGATTTGGAGTGCGTTTGGGGCTCCGGAGAGGGGGATCTTCATTCTTCATCATCACCAACCCTTCTCCATTGCCAATTCCATGATGCTCCCCACCGGGAGTGAGTAATTCCTTCATAGGCTCGCTGGTCGGTGAGGAATTGGATGAGATTCATCATGTAATCGAGTTAGTTTTGTTAGGCTTGATCCCTAGTATCCACTATGTTCTAAGATTGATGTTGCTATATCTTTCCCATGCTTAATGCTTGTCACTTTGGGCCTGGGTGCCATGATTTCAGATCTGAACCGTTTATGTTATCATCATTATATCCATGTTCTAGATCCGATCTTGCAAGTTATAGTCACCTACTACGTGTTATGATCCAGTAACCCCGGAGTGATAATAACCGGGACTTCTTCCGGTGATTACCGTAATTTGAGGAGTTCATGTATTCACTATGTGTTAATGCTTTGTTCCGGTTCTCTATTAAAAGGAGGCCTTAATATCCCTTAGTTTCCAATATGGACCCCGCTGCCACGGGAGGGTAGGACAAAAGATTTCATGCAAGTTCTTTCCATAAGCACGTATGACTATTTACGGAATACATGCCTACATTATATTGACGAACTAGAGCTAGTGTCGTATCGCCCTAGGTTATAACTGTCTCATGATGAATATCATCCAACAAGTCACCGATCCAATGGCTACGACTGTATCTTATATTATTCTGCTAAGTTAGTACTGCTATCATCACTGTTACACTTACTACAAAATTACTGCTATCATCACATCACTATTATTGTCATTGTCACTACTATCAAAACTATCAAACTAGTTTGCTACTGATCACTTTGCTGCAGATAATTAATCTCTAGATGTGGTTGAATTGACAACTCAGCTGCTAATACCTTCAAATATTCTTTGGCTCCCTTGTGCGAATCTATAAATTTGGGTTGAATACTCTACCCTCGAAAACTGTTGCGATCCCCTATACTTGTGGGTTATCAAGACCCTTTTTTGACGCCATTGCCGGGGAGCATAGCTATATTTGTTGAGTCACTTGGGATTATTATCATATTATCACTATGAAGAATCTGAAGGATCCTAAGACTAAGATATTTCCCTCAAGTACGAGGGGAAGTAAGAAACTGCCATCCAGTTCTGCTTTAGATTCACCTTCTATTATGAGTAAACTTGCAACACCACCACATGCTACCAATTCTGATATGTCGCAAGTTATTGATGATGCTACTTCTACTATGAATGATGCTAGTACTTTGCTTGATAATGATGATGTGCCACTTGGTGAATTTCTTAATGAACAAATTGCTAGAGTAATAAAACATGATGTTGTTGAATCTGATGATGAGCTTGAAACTGAAACTCCTGAAATGCCTGTTAGAACTAGCTCTCCTAGATATGAATTGCCTAAGGTACCGGAAAGTTATGTTATGAGTGAAGAAACAACTAGAGATATTCTTGCTTGTAAGGAAAGAGATGATCTAGAGAAATTATTAAACAAGTATAAAGAAAAATCTCTGAATGCTAGAATGAAATGTGATCCTAAGTTTGCTACCTCACCTATCTTTATTGATGATAAGGATTATGAATTCGCTGTTGACCCAGACTTAATTAGTTTGGTTGAATCTGATCCTTTCCATGGTTATGAAACTGAAACTATTGTGACACATCTTACTAAGTTGAATGATATAGCCACCCTTTTTACTCATGATGAGAAAACTCGCTACTACTTTATTCTCAAATTATTTTCTTTCTCACTAAAGGGTGATGCTAAAGCTTGGTACAATACTCTTGCTCCTCGTTGTGTGCGTAGTCCGCAGGATATGATTTATTACTTCTCTGAAAAATATTTTCCTGCTCATAAGAAACAAGTTGCCTTACAGGAAACATTTAACTTTGTTCAAACTAAAGAAGAGAGTCTCCCACAAGCTTGGGGGAGGCTTTTCTAGTTACTTAATGCTTTGCCTGATCATCCTCTTAAGAAAAATGAAATACTTGATATCTTCTATAATGGACTAACCGATGCTTCTAGGGACTTCCTAGATAGTTGTGCTAGTTGTGTTTTCAGGGAACGAACTGTTGGACAAGCTGAAGAATTATTGAATAATATATTGAAAAATTATGATGATTGGACTATTCCTGAACCACCAGCTAAACCCACTCCGAAGAAGAGGGGTATATTATATCTCGGTCCTAAAGATATGCAAGAGGCGAAGAAATCTATGAAGGAAAAAGGTATTAAAGCCGAGGATGTTAAAAATTTACCTCCTATTGTAGAAATACATGGCCTTAATACACCACCACTGCCTAAGGTTGTAGAGGTAAATTCTCTAATGAAGTTCAATGATAATGAAAATCCTCACAATATGCATCCTAGCCAATGCCTTTATGAGTTTGAAAACTATATTAGAAAACAAGATTACTTCAATGCAAATGTTATGAAACAATTGAAATATAATTTTGATATGATTGCTCGCTTGAGTGACTTGTTATCTAGAATCTCAAATGATGTAAGAGGTGTTGGAAAACATGCTTCTATGGTTCAAACTCAATTAGAACAAGTTGCTAAATCTCAAAGAGAATTGCTTGATGAAATGAATAATAATATACATGACTTTGTTGTTAGAGTTGCAACTAGAGGAGGTAAAATGACTCAGGAACCACTTTACCCTGAGGGACACCCCAAAAGAATTGAACAGGATTCACAAAGAGTTAACACTGATGCACCTAGTCCTTCTAGAAAGAAAAAGAAAAATGATAGGACTTTGCACACTTCTAGTGAACCTTAAATAGAAAAACCTCCTCAAAATGATAATGAAACTTCTATCTCTGATGCTGAAACTCAGTCTGGTAATGAACACTCACCTAGTGATAATGAAAAATATAATGATGAGGTTCATGAAGACTCTCAACCAAACAAGGAAAAAGAACCAGATAATGATGTTGAGATAGAACCACCAGTTGATCTTGATAACCCACAACCTAAGAATAAAAGATATGACAAAAGAGACTTCATTGCTAGAAAACATGGTAAAGAAAGAGAACCGTGGGTTCAAAAACCTATGCCTTTTCCACCTAAGTCAACTAAAAAGAAAGATGATGAAGAATTTGAAGCTTTCTTTGAAATGTTGAGGCCGATCTTTTTGCGTGCTAAACTTGACTAATATCTTGAAAATGCCTCCTTATGCAAAATATATGAAAGACATCATCACAAATAAGAGAAAAATACCGGAAGCTGAAATCTCCACTATGCTTGCTAATTATACTTTTAAGGATGGAGTACCTAAAAAACCTGGAGATCCGGGAATACCAACTATACCTTGCTCTATCAAAAAGAATTACGTGGAAACTGCTTTGTGTGATTTAGGAGCTGGTGTTAGTGTTATGCCTTTCTCTTTATATAAAAGACTTAACTTGAATAAACTCACACCTACTAAAATATCTTTGCAAATGGCTGAAAAATCAACTGCCATACCCATCGGTATCTGTGAGGATATGCCCGTTGTTGTTGCTAATGTTACTATTTTGACTGACTTTGTTATACTTGAGATGCCCGAGGACGACAACATGTCGATTATCCTTGGTAGACCCTTCTTGAATACTGCAGGGGCTGTTATTGATTGCAATAAAAGCAAGGTCACTTTTCATATCAACGGTACTGAGCATACGGTGCACTTTCCGAAGAAACAATTCCAAGTGAATGGTATTAATGTTATTGAAAAATCTCGGACAATCACTATTGGAAGTTTTCAAATACCTCTACCTACTGTCAAAAAGAAATATGAAATGCTTATTGTTGGGGAAATGCATCTTCCCATTGAGGTAACTTAGTGATTTACGAAAGTTCTTTGGTTTCATGCTAATCGAAAGTGGTTTGTTAATAAGACCTGATCAACCTTATTAATGGATCATTTTTTAGCGGTATGAAGTTGATGAATTTAGTAAGCACTACCTTCTGTCCCTACTTTTTGTTCTCTGTTTTATTAGTTAAATAAAATAAAATGCCATGCTTTATCTCTTTTCTGAATTTCCCGTGCAATAAAAAATGACCCAAAAATAAAAGTTCGCAGAATGCCCTGAAAATTTAATACGATTTTTTTCTGAATATTTTTGAATTTCTGGTGCAAATAATATCAGAGGGAGGTGCACCAGGTGGGCACAACCCACCTGGGCACGCCAGGACCCCCCAGACGCGCCCTGGTGGGTTGTGGTCCCCATGTGGTCCCCCTCACTTATCCCTTCAGCCCACTTCATCACTCACCCCCAGAAAAAAATCTCCATAGCTCTCTCTCCCGTGTTCTTGCCCTCAAACCCGCGGATTTAGATCTCTTTGCTCGAAGCTCCATTTTCAAAACTGTTTCAGGGGATTGTTGCTTGGTATGTGACTCTACCGTTTGTCTAATTAGTTTTTGTTTTAGTGGTTTATATTTTGAATAATTAGCTACTCTTGGTGCTGCTGTAGATGTGCTTGCATGTTGAATTCTTAGAGTTCTAAGTAGTTTGAAAGCTTGTTATGGCCTGTATGCATCCCTATGAGTAGTTGCTACCAATTTATTGAAGTTTTGTTGAAAAAAATTTGTCACCCAAAAATTTTCAGAAAATTGTACGCGAACATGATGAACTTGTTTGGAAGGAATTGTTCGAGGAGGAGATCCTCGGGGGCATCTTCTAGTGATTGTTTTGCTCGCTGGTTTTATGTTGAACCAAGTGAAAGTTCTACTCGAGATGCCGCCACCAAAACATGCTTATGGCATTGTGATGAGTATATGATGCGTGTGGGTATTAAGGAGGAATTTGAGCAATATGTTCACAATGCCGGTCTCAGCCCCTACCTTTCAGATAAGTGCGAACAACACCACCTTCTCACTAAATCATTTGTCGAAGGATTTAAATTCCTTTCTCGTGAGTCTAGGGTGTCGTTTATGCTTTATGATAATTCATTTACTATCCCATTAGAGAATTTTGCTTACCACTACAAACTCCCATTCTGGGGTTTGCTTGATGAACCGCCAAGGGCCGAGTACCAAATTTTCTTAACTAGTCTTTGCTGCGATGAGACGAGGGGAGTGACACAAGGTAGAATAAAGAGCATTCATTTTCTCGCAATTCAGTACTTTGCATTATTCAATGGGAAATATATAGTAGGGAAGCAAGACTATAGTACACTCTGTGCTCCAGACTTGAGCCTCATTCACACTGCTCTCACTTGTGAAAGGAATCATAACCTTGGAGCAATTGTTGCACGCAGACTTCAGCACAATGCTAACAGTGGCTATTTCTATGGTGGAATACATGTCACGCGTTTAGCACGAGCTAGGGCTGGGTGTTTCACCGTTGCCCTTTGATCCTATCCCACCCACGCAGTATTTAGATTTGATACCTTAAAAGATCATAAGATTCTCAAGGGAAAGGTTGATAACTTCACTTATAATCTATTATTTAACCAAACATCTGTTGTGCACACATATTTGCCTGCGCCTTCTCTTTTTGACTACCACAACAAAGGAAGATATTTTGTTGAGAGCTAGGCCCGAGCTCACAACGCAGCGGTGGAGGCAGCACGACAGGCTGGGGCATCCGCACCGAGAGCCTCCGTGAGCTACCACGCCAACTACTACCCTCCAGGCTACTGACCGACTACCAAGTTAGGCCAAAAGCCTAAGCTTGGGGGAGTACGTGTTTCCACTTACTTTACATTCATGTCCACTTATTTATTTTGTCGGTGTCCACACTTTTTCATTGTATTATCCATGCTTAGATTTTTTCTTGCTTTCTTCTTGTGTGTTTGAAAAACTTTAGAAAAACCAAAAAACATTAGTTGTAGCTAACTTACTTTCTATGCATGCTTAGTAGTAATATTAAAAAGAAAACCCAAAAAGATTTCCTTGTTCTTCTTTTTTGCTTATTGGGAGCTTTCCCGCGTAAATAGTTCTTCTCGTCTTTGCTTTTCCCTTTTATTTGCTTGTTCAAGAAAACCAAAAACTCCAAAAATATTTCAGTATGTTTCTCTGAATTTCTTTTCCTTTTATTCGAGTTGTACCAAGTAGAAGACCACGATGAAAATGTTCAGTGGCTCTCATATGAATAACTGTTGATCTAATAAAGAGCACATTTTACCTTGTCTTCTCCTCTTGAATAAAATGTTTGCATATTCCATCTTAGTCCACAACACTCTTGCACTATTATTATTTCCATATCGCTCGGTCGTGCAAGTGAAAGGGAATAATGACGATATTCGATGAACTGGTCGTGGTAGAGAGAAACTGATATGAACTCGACTTGTTCTGTTTGTGTAAATATGTTTAACCTAGTATCCATGATTCAGCCCATTATGATTAAACATGTTTGCAATGACAATTAGAGATTATAGTTTCTCATGCCATGCATAAGTAGCTGGAAGTGGATAATGATTTATCTTGGATATCAATGTCGGTGTTCTGGGAACGGGGGTCCCCAGACTTGCCTGCCTGCGGCCCAAGGCGTGGCTTTGCTAGCAGGCCCGTACCACCCATCTTCATCAACAAGGCATCCAAGACCCTCGCGAGGGGCCAAGCCTCGCGAGGCGGACGATGCAAGACCTCCTTAGGAGCGGCCTCGCCAGGTAGGCTCGCGGGGGGTGGAGAGATCAAGGCAAGGCAAACCTCATGAGGTTCTCGTGACGTGAGCCGTGATGATCGAGACCAGGCGGGCGCCAGCGCGCGCAGCGTCCTTGTTTCCTCTTTGGTGCAAAGGAGGCAAGCGCAGGCGTGGAGTACCGAGGCATCAAGCAAAGGTTTCCATATCAGTGCAATGAGACCAAGACCAGCAGGACGACAAGACAGAGGTCACCATGGAGCCCAAGGCGGCGTCACCACCAGAGCCTTTTGCAGGCGAAGACTACTTTTGTCACGATAAGCTGTACTAGCTGTCCCCTTTCAAATTGGCCGTTGTTGGCTCCCTTCCCGCTCAATATTTGGGGAGAGGACCAGGGCCTCTATAAATAGGACTAGCCACCACAGTAGAAGGCAACTGAGCCTGAGCTGATCGAATCCTCACCCACACAAGTTCGTCAAGCACAAGAAAACCTCAACCTCAGGAGGCTGTTCTTCCCCCTTGTACTGTTCATCCTCAGCCCAAGAGGCAATCCACCAACACACACTGGAGTAGGGTATTACACCATAACGGTGGCCCGAACCAGTATAAATCTTGTGTCCCTTGTGTCGTGAGTTCGTTGAGTTAGTCTGTAAGATCTTAGCAAAACTAGGACGTGGATCGGTAGGGGGAAATCTCCGTGCGCACCCCAGTGTTCGAACCTTGAGGGTTTTGCCAGAACCCGTGATCCAACATTTGGCGCGCCAGGTAGGGGTGCGCCAAAGCCTCCCTCCCTTCAATATGCGCTCCGTTGCTTCATCGTCTCCATGGCGGACGCTCTCCATGCTCGCGTTGAGTGTTGTTCTGCCCTCACCGCCCGCGTTGCTCAGACGGCTCCCGTCGGCGGGCCGCCCCGTCATTCCCCGTCGCCTGCCACCAACGCCTCCACCGGCCCGACGGGGAACAAGCAACAAGCATCCTCGCTGCACCCCTCAGTGCGGCGGGACGGCCGCACCGACACTCCATTGCTGACCCCGGCCAGTTCGTCATCCCATGCTCGTCGCGCTCCCGTGGATGCGCAAGCTGCTCTATGCATGGCGCCCGAGCTCCTGCACTACCGCCCCGTCGACGACCTCTACGAGGACTGGCTCGACCACATCGCCGAGCTTGTCAGCACCGCAGGGGCTCCCCTACGCCGCCCCTCTCGTTGCCTCGTCCTCCGTCAGCCATGGGCAGCGTGGCCCATGGAGCGCCTCCGCCACCTCTGCCCCAAGACGGAGTCTTGGCGCCAAGGCGATCGGCCCGACGGCGCGACCTGCCGCGTCCGGCACCCATGCAAGAAGAAAGAAGCTACCAAGAGGTCCCACGGCAACGAGAAAACGCCCTCGCGCTCCCTGCACCACCACGGCAAGACCGCACGCCACCTGCGGTGGTGCTGCGCGGACCCCATCAAGAACAAGTTCTCCACCAGCGTCGAGTCCTGGTGACCACGGCAGGCTGCCGCGCCTTCACCCCTGAGTTGCGTAGCGTCGCCTGGTCTGGCAAGTTCAAGCCAGACCTGCCTCCTTGCTATGACGGCACCCCCGACCCCGCGGAGTTCCTGCAGCTCTACGAGCTGAGCATCGAGGTGGCCAACAGCGACGAGAAAGTCATGACGAACTGGTTCCCCATGGCTCTCAAGGATGGCACCCGCTCCTGGCTCCTGAACCTGCCTCCAGGCTCGATCTCCTCCTGGGACGAGATGAGCAACCGTTCGTTGCCAACTTCGAGGGCACTCGCGACCGCCTGCCAGCCGCGGGTGACCTGCACCGCATCAAGCAACAACCAGGAGAGACCCTCCAGAAATACATCCAACACTTCAACAACGTTCACCTCAAGATTCCCAAGGTGACGTACGAGGCCATCATCTTCACGTTCTCTGATGGCGTCCGTGACGTCAAGATGAAAGAGGAGCTCGCCATCCACGAGGAGCTGTTCACGTCTCTGGAGCTATTCAACCTGGCGACTAAGTGCGCAAGAGCTGAGGAGGGGCGCCTCTCCCTCCTCGAGCTCCCGACTGCGGACCCGGAGGAGAAAAAAGCCAAGGCCAAGGACGTGAAGCGTAAGGGAGCAGCCGTGCTCGCGGCAGAGCCGGACATGAAGCACAGCAGGGACCAGCCCGAGTCATCCAAGAGCAGCCGACCGTTCTGCGCCTTCCATAACCTGCATAGCCACAACACCAGCGACTGCCAGGAGCTCAGAGCCATTCGAGAAGGACGCTTCGGTCGACGCCCCGAGCGCAACGACCGGGGCTACGGCCGAGGAGAAGGAGGTGGTGGCGGACGCTGGGATGACCGCAGCCCACGCCAGGAGTGGCGCGACCAGCCTCGTGAGGACCGCTGGCAGGATCAGCCTCGCAAGGGTGCCTGGAGGGATCAGCCTCGTGAGGATCGTCATCAAGGCAACGCTGGCCTTCTCCACTACCGCCACCACCAAGAAGGAACGACGACCACCATCAAGACGAGGGGGCTGGGGGCTTTCAGGAGCCGCATGCTATCGCCTGCATCTTGGGCGGAGCTCAAGCCCCAGCCTCGCAGCGTATCTTCAAGTAGTTTGCTCGTGAAGTGAATGGAGTCCTCCCCAAGCTCGAGGCCACGCGCCCGCTTAGATGGTCCAAGTGCCCCATCATGTTCAGTTCGGCAGATCGGCTCAAGTGTGCAGCTACTACAGGCGTCCTCCCCATGATTTGTTCACCAGTCATCAACAATGTGCAAGTCACCAAGACCCTCATCGACGGTGGCGCAGGGCTCAACGTCCTGTCCGTCGACACGTTCGACAACCTCCAAGTGTCGTATGACCAGCTTCAGCCTACCAAGCCTTTCTCAGGAGTGACCGACGGTTCCACCACACCGATAGGGCAGGTCCGCCTCCCTGTCACGTTCGTAGAACGCAACAACTACCGCACCGAGCTCATCGACTTCGACGTCGCCTACATCCGCTTGCCATATAATGCGATCCTCGGGTACTCAGCCATGGCCAAGTTCATGGCCGTGACCCATCACGGCTACAATGTCCTCAAGATGCCGGGAAGCGGCGGAATCATCATAGTCCCGTGCGAAGAAAGAGATGCGGTGTGCTCCCTCGAGCGTGCCTTCCAAGCTGCAGCAATAGACGACCCCAACAGCAAGGGCGAGCGCCCTCCTGAGGCCACCCCCAAGAAGAAGAAGCAACTGCACCGCACAGGACCTCAGGCAAGAGGCACCTCGTCAGGATCGTCGCCCGCACCTGGGGCGCCTCCCTCCATCGCATAGGAAAGCACGCCCAGCGCCCCTCTTGGGCAGGGCTCGGGGGTTCTCTTCTGGAAGGCCTCAGACTTTGCCAACATCACGAGCGAGGCGCTTGGGCACCACTTGGAGGCGTGCTTCACTGCATGTTTCCCTCAGGAGGACACAGGGCGAGGAGCGCCCATCGCTCAGGAGTTCATCACCAAGACCACTCAGGAACTGCAAGACGCAAGGGCCATGCGCGGCGGCCGCTGCTCACCAGGCGCAGCTCCCCATCCAGGCAGGGATGCTGGGCTGCGCGTCTGCATCGACATCCCAGGGCTTAACACGGCCGTATCTCAGGAGCTTTTCTGGCCTTCGCGCATGGGACGCTGCGAGGGCCCACCTCACAACTACGTTCGCATGCCTTTCGGCCTGCCGAGCGTGGCGTTCGCCTATCAGCGCAACCTGCGGAGCATCCTAGCAGCTCAGGAGGCCAGGCACCACGCTGTGCTGACGGATATGGAGATGGTCCTCAAGGAACCACCTGGACCCCCAGAGCCTCCCGAGGCTCAGGGCCTGATGGCTCATGAGGAGCAACCCCTTCGCCAGCTGCACCTTCAGCTGCCCCAACTCTCCTTCATCAATGTAACCAGTGACATTTTCCAAGTTTATTTAGCTGGAGCGCCTCTGTGGCTGCATCATTCCCAGGCCGCGTGGGTCCGTCCCTGTGGCATGTATCCCTTTTATGTATTTAGCTTACCTCGCTGGGAGCGCCCCTCGGGCTGCATCATCCCCAAGCCGCTCGGGCCTGACCCAGTGGCATGTATCTCCCTTGCATTTACTTAAGCCTGCTGCTTCCATGCTTAATCGACTTATGACTACTACTTGTTCGATCGTCACCCACCATGGGGGCCGCGCGCCGGCCGTCTTTCTTCGTGATCCTTCATGGAGTAGGTTAAGCGTATGCCGTGTTCGTGCCCGTCCCTGCAGTGTCGATAAATCCAACGGCTGAGCTCTGTCTGACGGGCCGGCCCCGTTCATATCACCTCCTGGGGCCGTTGGTGCCTGGCTTCCTCACGCGATAACCTCAGGAGATTCGCTCGGCGCAGGTTGTCTGACCACCTCACAGGACCAGCGCAGCGAACAAAGACCAAGACCAGGCGCAACCCGCCTTGAGGTAGGGCCTCGTGAGTCTCGCACTGGCTCACGAGTGCCCAGATACACCTCGTCTAGCCCTGTCGTGCAAGCCACGTGTTAGGGTGGGGCTTTACACGCCTCGGGGGCTCTCCGCAGTAGGGAGTCCCCCACCCACGCACGAGTGGAAGCACCATGCTCCGTGCTGGCCGTCGACACTGCCGAGGAGCGGCTATGCCCGTACACAAGCGGAAGCACTACGCTCCGCGCTGGTGATAAACAATCGAGGCGGCCTCACGGCATTACCAACCTCAGGGAGCCCCAGGGCTCAGTGTCCGGCCTCACCGCAACGCCTCCCCTCGGGAGAGCCGCGCGAGGGGGCTGGGCACGGGGGCTGCGCTCGGGTCACGCCCAAGCGTACGCCACCCAACCAGGTCCCTCAGACCTGGTCGTCGCACGCCCGTCCCGAGCAGAGCCTCGGCGAGGGCAAAGGTATGGAGGTTGTTTGCACGTCAAGGGGGACTCCTGAGCATTGCGACTCAGGAGCCTAACTGGTCACGTAGCCCCTCACTCCTTGGTCCGTCCTGGTCTCCGGTCGGCCCAACGGCGGTTGAGTATGCGTGGGGCCGGGCTCTGCCGACATAGAACATTAACCTATCCTCGTGTCTCCTTCCTATAAGCTGTTTGCGCGTCAAGGGGGACTCCTGAGCATCGCGACTTAGGAGCCTAACTGGTCACGTAGCCCCTCACTCCTTGGTCCGTCCTTGTCTTCGGCCGGCCCAATGGCGGTTGAGGTATGCGCGGGGCCGGGCTCTGCCGACGCAGAACACAAAGCAAATAGGAAGAAAACCGCAAAATCTCAAAGAAAATATTACAAGACATATTGTTATCACAATATCAAATGCAAGTTTAACGCCTCCACAAGGCATGGTGCATGTCGCAGGAATAAAACAGGAAAGGAGCCGCAGGTCGTCCTTGAACACCATCGACACCTGTAAGAGGCACTCCTCCCTTGATGGCGTCGCCTTCGTCTGGGCCGCCGGCCGGAGCTGCAGGAGTGGCGGCGCCTTCGATTGAAGGCATGGAAGTGAAGCTACAAAACTTCTTCAGCAGGGCCTCCACCTGACCTTTCACGGCTGCGGCGGCAGCCGCCAGTGTTCATCGGGCCATAAAGCTCAAAGAGCGTCAAGACGAATGGCTGGGGTCACGAAGGTGTAGGTGGCTGAAGACCCACGTCAGCGCGGCTGAAGAAAGGACGCGAGCCTCTGCCTCCGCCATGGGACCGATGCCCTCCACGACTTCCTCGAGCGCCTTCACCAAGAAGGGAAGCAGCTGAGCAGGGCCATCCTTGTCGGTGGTCAGCGGCCTCTCCAAGCCCTTCTCGTACAGTGCCTTCAGCGCCACGCGGGACCTCTCAATGAGGAGCGAGAAGGCCGCGCGGTCTTCAGCCAGGACCTTCGCCTTGGCGTCAAGCTTGACCTCCTTCGCCTTTACCTTCCGCTCCAGCTCCTCCAGCCGGCCGCCTCCGCGGCATGCGCCTCCGCGGCATGCGCCTCCGCCAACTCCCCCAGCTCGGCGTCACGGTCCTTGATGGCATCCCCCGAGCCCTCATCTCCTCCTCCTTCGCCTGGCGGCCACGAGCTTCTTCTGCGAGCTGGTCACGCAGGCTCTTTAGCTTGTCCTCCAGCGCCCAACATCGGTCGTGGGCGGCCTCGGCGTCCTTCTGCGCCGCCTCGCGATCAGCCGTAGCCTTGGCGGCGGCCTACTTCTCCTTCTCGAAGGCCGTCGCAGCCTGGCTCAGTGTCACTCAAACCGCCAAGTCAGAATGAAGCCAGCCAGAGGCTAGCTCTAGGTGCCCGGCCACTAGGCGCGGGTCCGCGCCCAGGAGATCTTCCTGCATCTGGGTCATCTCTGAAAGGGCACGCTCCAAGATAGCGGAGGAGGCAGAAGAACCTGGGAGTAGTGGTGTAGCGGGAGGAGGAGATGGCATCGTCACCAGAGCCTGGGAGACCAAGGTCTCCTGAGCTTTTGGAACCTCGGAAGCCGAGCCGGACATCGGCACTTCCGGAGCCAGCGGGACCTCGGGGGCTGACTCCTCGTGACGACGCTCCTCCTCGTCTCGTGAGGGTGACCGGGCCGGGAAGGTGCGAGTGCTGTCGCCTCCTTTCTCCGCGGAGGGGGCGCGAAAGTAGCATCCCCCTTCCTCTTCTTTGCCGAAGGCAGCGGCCTGGACAACCAAGGACGGACGTCAGGAAGAAGCAACATAAGCAAGGACAAGGCAAAGCTAGAGCACTTACTGGTCCACCGCGGCGTAGTCCACCCTCCGCTTGGTGAGCTTGAAGCCTGAGAGCCTCGAGGCTTGAGGTGCGGGCGCACTGGCTCCGAGAGCAGAACCTGGTGCAGCGGAGGGGCTAGAAGCAGCTCCAGACGGCGCCACGGCAGGAATAACATCTCGAGAGACCAGCGATGATCTGCTCCTTGTCGGGATGACGGGCGGCTCCCCCTTCTCCTGGCGGGCGTCGGCCTCGGCGTCATTAGGCAGGGCGCGGAGGATGTCGGCCTCGTTTTTGGGTTATGCTTTAGAGACAGCTGCATTCACATTAAATAGGGCACCATCTAAATCTGTTGAGACGACACCAGATGAACTGTGGTTTGGCAAGAAACCTAAGCTGTCATTTCTTAAAGTTTGGGGTTGTGATGCTTATGTGAAAAAGCTTCACCCTGATAAGCTCGAACCCAAATCAGAGAAATGCGTCTTCATAGGATACCCAAAGGAAATTGTTGGGTACACCTTCTATCACATATCCGAAGGCAAGATATTCGTTGCTAAGAATGGATCCTTTCTAGAGAAGGAGTTTCTCTCGAAAGAAGTGAGTGGGAGGAAAGTAGAACTTGATGAGATAGTTGTACCTTCTCTTGAATTGGAAAGTAGTTCATCACAGAAATCAGTTCGAGTGATGCCTACACCAATTAGTGAGGAGTTAATGATGATGATCATGAAACTTCAGATCAAGTTACTACCGAACCTCGTAGGTCAAGCAGAGTATGTTCCACACTAGAGTGGTACGGTAATCCTGTTCTGGAAGTCATGTTACTTGACCATAATGAACCCACGAGCTATGAGGAAGCGATGATGAGCCCAGATTCCGCAAAATGGCTTGAGGCCATGAAATCTGAGATGGGATCCATGTATGAGAACAAAGTATGGACTTTGGTTGACTTGCCCGATGATCGGCAAGCCATGGAGATTAAATGGATCTTCAAGAAGAAGACTGGCGCTGATGGTAATGTTACTGTCTATAAAGCTCGACTTATTGCGAAAGGTTTTCGACAAGTTCAAGGAGTTGACTACGATGAGACCTTCTCACCCGTAGCGATGCTTAAGTCTGTCCGAATCATGTTAGCAATTGCCGCATTTTATGATTATTAAATTTGGCAAATGGACGTCAAAACTGCATTCCTTAATGGATTTCTCAAAGAAGAGTTGTATATGATGCAACCATAAGGTTTTGTCAATCCTAAAGGTGCTAACAAAGTGTGAAAGCTCCAGCGATCCATTTATGGACTGGTACAAGCCTCTTGGAGTTGGAACATACGCTTTGATAGTGTGATCAAAGCATATGGTTTTATACAGACTTTTGGAGAAGCCTGTATTTACAAGAAAGTGAGTGGGAGCTCTGTAGCATTTCTAATATTATATGTGGATGCCATATTGTTGATTCGAAATGATATAGAATTTCTGGATAGCATAAAAGGATACTTGAATAAGATTTTTTTCAATTAAAGACCTCGGTGAAGCTGCTTATATATTGGGCATCAAGATCTATAGAGATAGATCAAGACGCTTAATTGGACTTCCACAAAGCACATACCTTGATAAAGTTTTGAAGAAGTTCAAAATGGACCAGTCAAACAAAGGGTTCTTGCATGTATTACAAGGTGATAAGTTGAGTCAGACTCAATGCCCGACCATTGCAAAAGATAAAGAGAAAATGAAAGTCATTCCCTATGCCTCAGCCATAGGTTCTATCATGTATGCAATGCTGTGTACCAGACCTGATGTGTGCCTTGCTATAAGTTTAGCAGGGAGGTACCAAAGTAATCCAGGAGTGGATCACTGGACAGCGGTCAAGAACATCCTGAAATACATGAAAAGGACTAAGGATATGTTTCTCATTTATGGAGGTGACAAAGAGCTTGTCGTAAATGGTTACGTTGATGCTAGCTTTGACACTAATCTGGATGACTCTAAGTCGCAAACTGGATACGTATTTATATTGAATGGTGGAGCTGTCAGTTGGTGCAGTTCCAAGCAGAGCGTTGTGGCAGGATCTATGTGTGAAGCGGAATACATAGCTGCTTCGGAAGCAGCAAATGAAGGAGTCTGGATGAAGGAGTTCATATCCGATCTAGGTGTAGTACAGTTTACTTCAAAGTTTTGGCACCAGCTGCACCAGACTTTGGGAACCAGGCTAGAGTTCAGCATCGCTTTTCACCCGCAGACAGATGGACAGACCGAGAGAGTCAATCAGATTCTGGAGGACATGTTAAGATTTTGTGCGTTGGATTATGGATCTAGTTGGGGTGACAACTTGCCCTACACAGAGTTCTCTTACAACAACAGCTACCAGGCCAGTTTGAAGATGGCACCGTTCGAAGCACTGTATGGAAGAAGATGCCGAACACCGTTGATGTGGGATGAGGGTGAAGACCGCCAGTTGTTTGGACCAGATTTGATTGAGGAGTCTGAAGAGAAGGTTAAGCTGATTCGAGATGGAAAGAAGGTAGCTCAGTCCCGACAGAAGATTTATGCAGATTCAAAACGCAAGGAGGTAGTCTATGAAATCGAAGACCGGGCATATCTGCGAGTGTCTCCTCTTCGAGGGGTTAAGCGTTTTAGAGTTAAGGGAAAGTTAGCCCCGAGATTTGTGGGACCGTACTGTGTTTTGGAATGCATGGGAGAGGTAGCCTACAAGTTGGAGTTACCCGAAGGATTGTGAGGAGTTCATGATGTGTTTCACGTTTCCCAGTTGAAGAAGTGTCATGCTGAGATGGCCGACATACCTCTGAGAGATACAGTGCCCCTGGAAGTGAAAGGGCTAGTTATCGACTAGAGGGGGGGGGGTGAATAGGCGATTTTTATGGAAGTCTTCAAAACATGGAAGTTTTGAAGGCAGACAACATAAACAACACTATTCTACTGCAGCGGAAGGTAGACTACACTAGACAAGCCATAGTCAAATATTCAATGAAGTGAAAGCATGAAGACTAGTAGCAGCTAGGTAGTAAAGATCAAGATGGAAGATAGTATGAAGCCAAATGTATCAGATAGTCACACGGTGAAGTCAATCGAGATAATACAAGCGCATAATGACTTCACCAAGACAAACTGTAAGTAAAGAGGAGTAAGAGATAGAACCGGTGGCTTCAGAGGGACAGGATTTGTTCGACCAGTTCCCAGCTTGTCGTGACAATCAGACGTCACAGTTAGGGAGGCTGAGATTCAACTCAAGACCTCGTCTTCACCTTATTCCTCTTGAGCTAAGGACACACAGTCCTCGCCCAATTACTCTGGTAAGTCTTCAAGGTAGACTTCAACCTTCACAGACTTCGCTCACCGCAATCCACAATGGCTCTTGGATGCTCAAAACACGACGCCCTAACCGGCCGGAGGATTCACAGTCCTCAAGTGTAACAAGTCTTCAGATCACGCGACGTAAAGACTTCAGTGATGCCAAACACTCTTTGGGCTCTGGGTGGTTTGGGCTTTGTCCTCGCAAGGACTCTCTCTCAAAGGCTTCGGAGGTGGGTTGCTCTCAAACGACAAAAGCCGTGCACTAACTCTGAGCAGCCACCAATTTATGGTGTAGGGGATGGGCTATTTATAGCCACTGGGCAACCCGACCGGATTTGTCCGAAATGACCCTGGGTCACTAAGGAACTGACACGTGTCGCAACGGTCAGATTTCAAACACACGCGGCAGCTTGACTTGGGCTACAAGTAAAGCTGACTTATCCCACTGTGATAAGATTTGCTCTCATTGTCTTCAGTCGAAGACAAAGGATTTGGTTTGAGCATCACTTCAGTCACTCTGACTTTGTTCACTTGGACCCCACTTAACAGTGCGGTGGTTCCTATGACTCAACAAGGAAGAAAAGGAAACAACGAAACAGCTAAGTCTTCGTGCTCCATAGTCTTCACTCAATGTCTTCTCTCGTCATAGTCTTCAATGTGAATATCTTCACAGACCACCATTGTCTTCAATGTCTTCACACATTTTAGGGGTCATCTCCGGTAGGTAAACCGAATCAAGGAGGGACTACTGCCTGTGTTATCCTGCAATTCTCACAAACACATTAGTCCCTCAACCAGGTTTGTCGTCAATACTCCAAAACCAACTAGGGGTGGCACTAGACGCACTTACAATCTCCCCCTTTTTGGTGATTGATGACAAACTGGTTGGAATTTTCAACGGGGATAAAAATATGTGAAATTGTAAAGGATAAGGTATTGTCTTCATAAGTAGCAACAGGCTCCCCCTAAAGATGTGCATATAAGTAATTTGCTTTTGGAATGCAAATGCACATGGCAAAGTTGTACTTGTGGAGATCCTCTTCAACTTATGAAGACAATTTATCATGCATGATTTGATACAACGAAGATAACGACATGCATAATGAAAATGGACGTCTGCAAAATGACTAAGTGCGGAAGTTATGATCGCACATGCGGAATTTATCATCGCATCACGTAATGGCAAATAAGTAGCAAACGACCATCGAAGTTTAAGTGTTACAACTCGTAGAACCAAATGTATAAAGAGCAAGAGTTGTAAACACCAGTAAAATATAAAGCAACCGCCCATATGGACCCGCTTGAAGACTATCAACCCATATGCTTCTCCCCTTTGTCAAGAAGGACCAAAAGGTTTGAAGACATAGAGCCTCTACTCATTCCCGTATGAGTAGGAGAAGATGCGTGGTCGGTGTCGGGGTTTGGCGGTGCGTATTTAACTTGGTGCAGTGTCGATACGTGTTGGAGGTGGCGAAGTAGCATCATCTTGATCATCGATCACTCTAGCATTCACCGTTGCTACGGAGGAGGAGTACTCTGAGTCTTCAAGAGATGGAGTGCGCCGCAGTACATCCTTTCTGGGCGGTGTTGTGTCAAACTTGAATCGTTCGGAGAAGCCATCGTCTTGAAGATCATCTTCAGGACACATAAGCGTCAGCCCTTTCCATGTTCACCAACAGGTTTCATGGGCGACAAATGCATTCTTGGTGGCAAGGTTGCGAATGCGGTTGACGTCCATCAAGAGGTCATGCATTTGGCGCTTGACCGGTCATGATGCTTATCCTGCTTCGATGAAGGGCAACGAGAAGCTCTCGGTCATTTAGAACACGAGATCGCTTAGAGGCCGTTGAGCAATTGTGCTTTCATGGCTTCGGTGAGGGCACGGTGAGGTGCACGCCAGTACCAGCCAAGGGATAAACACGAGTGGCAGCCAGTACTCCTTCAATGAGCTGAGTGAAGCTTTGGTGATCTGCGTTGTGAAGATGAATTGCTCCTTGGCAGGCTCTGGGTAGATGGCTTCAACAGACAGATCAGCCTCTGGCAAAAAGATGATATGGTTGCGTGCAGAGGGATGATAGTTGAAGGCAGAGTGGAGCTTGATCAGACGCATGATCCAGGGAGCATAGAACTTCGGACCAAAATGTCAGATCCTGATGCAGCAAGTTGGTGGATAAGAAGTCTTGTGCATTGAAGCTTTTGCCGTGAAGAATATGGAAGACCAAAGTCTTCATTGCACCTTCCAGCTTAGCATGTGGAGAATGTCCTTTGATGGGCCAAAGAGTTCGCCGTATAATGTGATAGATGGTACGTGGCGTATACTCAAGGTCTTCAACAAGGAACTCCTTAGGATATTCTCGTGATCTGGAGGCAAAGGCTTCATCATGCTAAGCATCTAGCTCTTGTTGGGCTCAGGCTTGTGAAAAATGCTCTTCAAAGCAGCACTATGAAGCTGACAACCAGGTTCATATAGATCACCTGAAGTGGGCAGGCCAGTGAGCTCAATGACATCCAGAGCTTTGGCTTCATGATGGACATTTCCTGTCATCCACTCAAGGACCCATGTCTTGGATCCTCGTAGTAGCCACGAATATGAAGGGTGGCATAGAATTGGAGTAGCAGTTCTTCATTCCAAAGTGTCTTTGTCGCTGATGAACCGCAGTAAGCCGCACTCTCTGAAGCAATCCAGTGCTTCTTCCAAAACAGGCGTGCCGCTTATGGTGTCAAGACGCATATGTGGGAATATGCGACCTTGATTGTATAAAATGCATGAGTAATAATTGCGCTGCTGATAGCTCTAGAATCGATCAGATGAAATTCTTGGCCTTGAGTAGGGGTTCTTGGCGCTATCAAAGAAGGTGTTGTGCGCTTTGAAGCCATTGACATTAAATGATCCCGTGCGTATGCAAGACTGGAAACCTTGGCAGCCTTGGCTTTGGCTTACGAACACGAGGCCCGTGCTCAACGTGGTAATCAAATTGAGGACCAGCAGCAGTGGAGGAACCGTAAAAGGCCATTTGATGTTGATTAGCTGGCCATAGTTGTATGCTTGCTCGATGGTGTGCGGCCTTGGTGGCGGAACAGGAGCGATGGCATCGCCAGAGGCGCCAGCTGCATATCTGTTGCAGGTGCATCATTGGTTTCATTGGCTTCTGGCACAATGTTCAGTGCAGGCTCCACATTGTCTTCAGCCATGACAACGTCATTGGCTTCAGTGGTGTTAGTGGTGGGAGCCTCAGGATTCTCAACCTCCACTTGAGGAGCTAGAGGGTCGGGCACAGACACGTTCTCTTCTAGAACAACTTCTTGAGTGGTAGGGGGAGTAGCGACACGATCTTCTTCTTGTATTTCTTCGGCTGATGCAGACAGATTGTCTTCAGCCATATTAGCTTCAGACACTGGGACCATCACAGAAGGATTGTCTTCAGGGAACACTTGACGTGCCACTGAGCTGGACAAGTTTGAGTCTTCTTCTGTGATGGTGGTCATGGAGACGGATGGCTTCAGGCCTTTGCGAAGCCTTTGGAACACGGGCGATGCCTTTGGTGACGGTGTGGTCTCCATGTAGTCGTCATCATTTGAAATGGGGCTGATGACAGGCACTGGTGAAGGACGAGGTGTACTTGGTGAGTCTTGATTTGGAGTTTCTTGTTGGGGGCGATCAGCCCATGAGGCATCTTGTGAGATTGGTGTCAAAGGACGACCAATACTGATGAGCTTGCTGTTCGTTAGAACAGGCGATGATACCGTTGGGCGCTCGATCTGAGGAAGAATTACATCATCTTCTACATTGTCGTGGGGACCAACGTCTACAGTCGCGATGGAAACGACTGGAACTTCTTGAGCTTCAGGAGCCTCTGTGGAAGCAGGCTCATGAACGATCAGCTGACGCTCTTGATTTCCGTATGTGATGAGCAAAAAGCAATGGGTTCAACAACAAGGGCTCTGTGGGAGCAGCCCGATCTCTCTTCTTGGTTTTTCTCTTCTTGGGGGTGGTGCATCATCGAGTGCGCATGGTTTTCCGCTTCCTGGCTTCGGCTTCAGCTGCCTTGGTTTTCTGCTGATCTGAAGCCACTGCGGAGACCTTAGGCTTCGAGCCTGTCATGCTGGCTGGGAAGACAATGTGAGGTTCTTCCCGCCGTGGAGCTTCAGTCTGGGCCTTGGTATGCTTCTTCTTTTTTGTCGGATTTCCGGTTCCGGCAAACCCTCTAGGTTCGAACTCTGGGGTGCACGCGGAGATCTCACCCCCTACCTACCTGCACCTCGTTGCCTCGCAAGGATCTAAAACTACACGAAGAGCAACACAAGGGACACAAGGTTTATACTGGTTCGGGCCACCATTGTGGTGTAATACCCTACTCCAATGTGTGGTGTGGTAGATTGCCTCTTGGGCTGATGATGAACAATACAAGGAAGAACAGCCTCGCAAGGGTGAGGTGTTCTTGTGGCTAGTCTCTCGATCAGATTGGATCAAGCTAAGATCAGATCCTCTCTCTTCCCCTCCTTTCTCTACTGTGGTGGCTACCTCTACTTATAGGCAGAGGCCCTGGGCCTCTTCCCAAATATTGAGCGGGAAGGGCGCCAACAATTGGCCATTTTAAAGGGGAACATCTAGTACACTTATCCTGACTAAAGTTGGTCCTCGCTCACAAAGGCTCGGCGATGATGCCGGCTTGGGCTCCACGATGACCTCCTTCCTGCCGTTGTGATGGTCTTGGTCTTGTTGCAATCAAACGGGCTGCCTTTGCTTGACGCTCTCGCCGCGCTTGCTTCCTTTGCACCAAAGAGGAAATGAGGACATCGCTGGCTGGGCGCTCACTGGCGCCCTTGGTCGTCATGGCTTGCGTCATGGGCACCTCGTGAGGTACCCCGCCTTGATCTCTCCACCTCCTCGCGAGCCAGCCTGACGAGGCCGTGCCTGAGGAGGCTTCCTGTCGTCCGCCCGGCGAGGCTTGGCCCCTCGCGAGGGTCTTGAGCTTGTGTTGATGAAGATGGGCCGTACTGGGCCCCCCTTTGAGCCACGCCGCAGGCCGCAGGCAGGCAAGTCTGGGTACCCCGTTCCCGAACGCCGACAAGTAGCCCCCGGGCCCAAGGCGCGCCTGGACTTGGCTGAGCAGAGAAGCGAAGGGGCAAGTGCGAAGCGCCGCGGGACCTAACAGCCTGCGGCATCGGGCGCCGCGTGGCGGTTGATTGGACGTGGGTGTCCCTGTTCCCCCACGCCTCCTTATTTTGTGCCCAGCTAGGCAGACCCGCGGTTGCACACAGTCATCCCTCTTTTCGCTGCTCGACCGTCTCCTGCTCTTCCTCCTCTCGAGCTCCAGTCTCTGCTTCCAATCCAATCTCGAATCCTCCCCCTTTCTGTCGCCATCTCTCCGACGAAGAAGGGGAAAGGGAAGAAGCCTGTGCCTCCGCCCCGCTCGCCGTCGCCGACGGCTCCTGCTGTCGATCGGTCGATCATACTCAACCGAGAAGGATTGGACAAGGTCAGCTCAAGGCCGCCACTATCTTCAACGAGTGCGGTAGGGCGACGGTCTGGCCCGCGTCTCACTTCTCCATTGATGTAATAGTCACCGAGGTCCGCACGCCGCCCGGCATACGTAAGGTGGACTGGTTCCCCCTTTTCCAATTTCTTCAACGCTATGCTTTCCCATTACCGCATCCATATGATGCATTTGGGTCCTGAATCCATTACTCTTCTTGCCGTTTTCGCCTTTGTCTGTGAGGCAATGATGGGCATCCCTCCTTCAGTTGCCTTGCTGCGTCACTTCTTCTCTTTGCGCCTCATCGACCCCACCCAATGCTCGGGGTGCATGAGCTTCATTGCCCATCAGAAACAGCGGCTTCAGGGATTGATTTCAACCTTCCTCCGCCCGCATCCGGGTTCCGCGAGCGGTGGCTGTATGTGGATGTCGGGATGCCCAGCCCCTGCTTTCGGAGCCAACATTGCCCGCTGTCCCCAATTCGAGCTGGGGCCAGGAGACGCTCACGAGCCCCCAGCTCGTCTTCGTCTGGCATCGCTTCGCGTACTTGAGGGCGCTCGGTGTGACGGCGCCCAAGGTGGTGAATGAGTTCCTTCTATGCCGCATTGCCCCTCTCCAGCGCCATTCCCGCCGGATGTGGGCCTTCGACGGGTGTGAGGACCGCATGAGGCTCCAGGAGGAGGACCTGACACCCGAAGTGCCGAGGAAGGTTCTCATGATCCTGACTGGGGTCCCTTCCTCCGGCAGCATCCGGCAAGGGGGGCTTTGCTGTACCTTTGCTCGAGCAGGGGTGACTTCGTGAAGCAGATGCCCAGCTTCGACGAATGGGGGCTGCGCCCCGCAGGCCTCATGGGGCCTCGCGAGAACCCAGTAGTGGTGACTGCCCTTCCAGTCGCCCACGTCGGTCCTTCCTCGAGTGGTGGAGCAGGGAGGCAAAGGCCACCGAAGGCTAGTGGGGCCTCCGCCGGGACGATGATGCCAGGCGGTACTCCTGAGGTGGCAGCTCCTGAGGCCCATACTGCTACGGCTGAAGGCATTGAGCCGCGGCTCGCGGCTCCCGTGCCCGAGGCCCCTGAGGCCCCGGCTACCCTTCTTGGTGAGGCGACCGGTGGCGTGCGCCAGGACGACGCCCCTAACGCGGGTCACCTTGGTGCTTCTTCCTCGTCGCAGGCTGACCCCTGCGCTGAACTCCTGGGCCGCTTCCGCATGGACTTCGAGGCTCTCCAGAAGAGAAGGGAGGCCTTGGGTGACGATTACCCTTGCCGCCTGCTGAAGCGCAGGAAGTATTTCGCCATTGATGAGTAAGCCTTCCCCTTTCCTGGTTCCTTATTTTCCCGTTGCTTTGGCTGATCCTTGCTTCGCAGGGCCCTTCCTGCCGAGCTCACGGAGATGGCTGAGGAGCCATCCCCCCAGGCTTCGCCCTCTCCACCATCTTTGAACGCTCCAAGCTCAAGCAGAGCCCTTGTGGTGAGGCCGGTCGGAGAGGTGAGCCATCCTGTGGCGCATCGTGGCTCTGCGCACCTTGCGACCCTCCTTCGCGAGCCTTCCCGGCGCATGGCTAGCCAGCCTTGGGCTCCTCGTCTGGTCGTGGACGGTGATTGGCTAAGGTTGGCCCTTCGTTCTTCGTTCGGGGACGAGCCAGCTCTAGGCCGGGCTTCTGGCGGGGCACGCCCGACCATCACGAGAGCGCCGGCCCCCAGCCCCCTGCCCAGAGGGGGAGTGCTGATTCGTGGCCCCCTGCGCTTACTTGGGGCGGATGATGATGCAGAAGACGTGCTCGGGCGCGCCCGGGAGCGCCGTGCCCTTCGCCAAGGGTTTCTCGAGAGGGCGGCTGAAGTAGTGAGCCAGCTTGGCGTAGAGCTCGCTGACGAAGACGCACTCCTTGAAGCTGAGGGCCTGCGCCTAGCTGAAGAGGGGCGCAAGCTGAAGGTGGCCGTTGCCCTTGCGCGCCACCAGCGTGACCTCGAAAATGAGAAAGCCGACGCATCACTGGCGGCCTCACGGGAGGCCCATTCCCTCGCCGTCGAGGAGGCCCGGGAGGCTGACCGGCGGCGTGAGGCGGCGGAGGAGCGGGCGCGGGAGCTCCAGGCCTGGAGCAGCAGGTGGAGCTGCGTGAGACGGCCCTTGCGTCAATGAAGGGGGCTTCGGTCGACCAGGCGGAGCTCCGGAGACGCGAGGAGGCACTGACGCCGAAGTTGTCAGCGCCCGCGATCTTGAGCGGCTGGAGACGAGGGAGCGCTTGGTGATGCAGGCGGAGGATGATGTTGCTGCGCGGGAGGCCCGAGTCCTGGAAGAGGTTGATCGCCGGGTGGCGACGGCCCGCTTGAACCTCGAGCGCGAGTTCGAGGAGAGGCTGGGGTTGATCAGGGCCGAAGCGGAAGGCAGGACCGCCGCCCTGAGGGCCAAGCTGGATGAAGTGACGCGGCGGGCTGACGCTTCCCGGGCCGCCCTTGGCGTGGCGCTGGAGGAGCTGATTTCCTCCCGCCGAGGCGCTTTCTTCTGCGTCGGCGGGTGGACGCCGAGGCCGTTCTTGTGCGTAACAAGGACGAGAGGCGCCAGCGGCAAATCCTGGAGCACGAGCATGGCCCTATGCTCCGCACGCTCCGAGAAAGAGCTAACACGGCCTTGGGCAACATCTGCGAGGCGGCCGTTGGTGAGCCTCATGCAGTTAACTATGCTGGTAACCTTCTGTGCTTCACTGATGTGGTGACGCAGCTGGAGGTGCGGTCGGGCAGAGCCAACAGGTTGGTGGAGGAGAGGAGTCGCGCCCTGCTCGGGCGTGCCTTTTCTCGCGTCTTCAGCCATCTTCGGGACATGGACCCCAACTTCGATTTTGATGCCGCCATCGCCCAGTACCCCAGGCCGTCTAGGACGACCTGGCGCATTGGGTGGAAGACAACGTGGATGCCCTCGTCAGGGCCTTCGCTACTGACGACGACGGCGTGGTCGTGGCCGCTGATGAAGGCGGCGTGGTGAACGGCCCTGACGCCGCTGACGGCGACGCGGAGGGCGATGGCGAGGCCAGCGACGCCAGCGGCTATTCAGGAGGTGATCTCGAGGATGCATTGGGGGATTTATCCAATTGACTGCGTGCTGCCCCTGCTTTTTATCCTGCGCAAGTAGAGTTCGGGCTTGGCCCTGAAGGTTGTAAGAGCTTTTTGGGAGGGGGAGCCCCTCGTGTAAAAACTTGCAGTTAGCGTATTAGCAGATGCGATATCACCCGTACGCCTGCGCCAAGTGGCTGGCCTTGCGGCGAGCTAGCTGACTTGTTTACCTTCGACCCATGTGGGCCTCGAGATAGCCTGTGGAGGGCTGTGGCGCTCCGTGTGCTCCCTGAACGAGCCCATTTAACTTGTGACGAGAACCTCCTGAGAGGGCGTGGTGATGGCGGTCCGTTATGTGCGCATGCTAGGCCTGGCCCGGCTCGCGAAGGGCTCACGAGGGGAGGCAGCTGAGGCAGAGTGGTAACCAGAACATGAGAGATTGCTCGAATGAGACTAAACACCCCTTCCCCAAACACACGCAAATCGCAAGCTCAAATCCAACTTAAATCCAAAAAGGGGGGGAAAGCGACAGCCAAGGGAAAAAGCAAGAAAAGCAGAAAAAGCCGCGTCCGGCACCTAGTCTAGTCTTGGACGTCTTCTCACCGGTAGCAGCTAAGTGCTGCCACTGGGCGTGGGAGGGAGCCCCAGGGCCTGAGGCCGGCGCTCCTGAGACTCCGGGGCGTGTACAGCCCCACTCATTATTACGTGAGAGTGTCACGAGGCGGCGAGCTTCACAGGAACTGGGCCTTCTTCACTGGTACCGGCCTTGCTTCATATCGCCAGACGAGGGCCCTGCCTTGCGCCACACTCTAGTGCCACCGAGGACGCCGCCGATGGGGTAGAGCGGTCGCCAGCGGTTCCCCCGACGACCACGAGTCCTCTGCCAGGGGTAGGCCCTGAGGCGCCTCCCCGGCAGAGGGACTACCTCCTGAGGACGCCTTGCTCCGAACGCCCCAGTGGTGATGCCGGATCTTGGCCCCTCTCCTGCAGCCCCGGCGCCCTCCTCCTGAGGGGTAGGAAACTGCGAGAATGGGGCAGCCGTCCGTTGTGGCGACCTGTACCTCCTGTGATCCATGGTTAGCGTATGCCTGTTCCTAAGGAATTAGCGGTACCCGATAATCGTTGCTTCCAGCGCGGCCGACGGGGCTTTCCCGGGGCTCCTGGAAGAGCTCAGCTTCTGGTGCCTCGTCCCCCCAGCTTGGGCCGAGGAGCGAGCCGTGTTCGTCCTCCTGCGCGTGCCCTTGATCCATCATGTGGGGGCACGCACTCTTCCGGGGCCGCCATCCCGAATGTTGCACCGTAGTGCCCTGTGTGCCACGCAGTCTTGCTTGAGGCGCCCACCTAGGGGTGGTAGCGCGGTGGCCCACTGGGGCCATGGGTTGTGGCGAGTCCTTCTTTGCTGGCCGGGGGCGGAGGCAGCGCCGTTGCTGGCCCGGTGCTGAAGGCCTGGCTGGCGTTGGGGTGGCCTTGGAGTCCGCTTGGAGCTGCGTGGGCATGCGTGGGGCCTCCGCGTGGGCCGCCCTGGACCTGAGGTGGGAGCTGGGTGCAGAAGGGTGAGCCCCCGATGCGGCGAAGCCCAGGAGCTCTGCCACCCGCTCCAGCAGCACGTGGCGGCCACCCTCCAGCAGCCTGCATTGCAGTAGCTCTCGGGCCACCGTGAGCGCGGACCTTGAGTTCGCATGCTCCCGTCGGGTGTACGGCGTCGTGGCCGCGGCGTGGTTGGACGCCCTCGCCGCCGACCGCGCCTGCCGTGGCGTGAGAGCTGTCGTTGCCTGACCGCATCGCCCGCGGCCCGCAGCGCCCTGCGGACCGCGAGCTGCCTGGGGCATGGGGTCGCCCGGGGCGAGCGGTTCTGCGTGGGCCCGCGGCCCGCCGCCCAGGGATCAAGGTTGCCCGCCTGGTCGCCGGACATGATGATGACGATGCGACGGGGCATGAAGCGGCAGAAGGCGGATTCCGGCGCACCCCTACCTGGCGCGCCAAATGTCGGATTTTGGGTTCCAGCAAACCCTCTAGGTTCAAACTCTGGGGTGCACGCGGAGATCTCACCCCCTACCTACCTGCACCTCGTCGCCTCGCAAGGATCTAAAACTACACGAAGAGCAACACAAGGGACACAAGGTTTATACTAGTTCAGGCCACCATTGTGGTGTAATACCCTACTCCAGTGTGTGGTGTGGTAGATTGCCTCTTGGGCTGATGATGAACAATACAAGGAAGAACAACCTCGCGAGGGTGAGGTGTTCTTGTGGCTAGGCTCTCGATCGGATTGGATCAAGCTAAGATCAGATCCTCTCTCTTCCCCTCCTTTCTCTACTGTGGTGGCTAGCTCTACTTATAGGCAGAGGCCCTGGGCCTCTTCCCAAATATTGAGCGGGAAGGGCGCCAATAATTGGCCATTTTGAAGGGGAACATCTAGTACACTTATCCTGACTAAAGTTGGTCCTCGCCTGTCAAAGGCTCTGACGATGACGCCGGCTTGGGCTCCATGATGACCTCCTTCCTGCCGTTGTGATGGTCTTGGTCTTGTTGCACCGAAACGGCTGCCTTTGCTTGACGCTCTCGCATGCGCTTGCCTCCTTTGCACCAAAGTGGAAATGAGGACACTGCGCGGGCTGGCGCCCGCCTGGCGCCCTTGGTCGTCATGGCTTGCGTCATGGGCACCTCGTGAGGTACCCCGCCTTGATCTCTCCGCCTCGCGAGCCAGCCTGACGAGGCCGTGCCTGAGGAGGCTTCCTGTCGTCCGCCCCGCGAGGCTTGGCCCCTCGCGAGGGTCTTGAGCTTGTGTTGATGAAGATGGGCCGTACTGGGCCACCCTTTGAGCCACGTCGCAGGCCGCAGGCAGGCAAGTCTGGGTACCCCCGTTCCCAGAACACCGACATTTTTCTTGGCAGCCATCGAGGGATCAATGCCAGTGCGCCCAAGTGCCTTGCGCTTCTCAGCTTCTTTGTAAGTTTGAACACACTTGTCTGCAAGATTCTTCATGCGCTCTCTTGAACCTTTGGCTTCTTCGTGTTTCTTTCCAAACGACTCCTTGAGGTCATCAGCATCAGCTTGTATTTCTGAACATCATCCACACTAAGCTTGGCTACATGCTTCTTGAATTGCTCTTTCTCAAAGTATATCTTTTTCTTCAATTCAACAATGCGCTGAGCCAGAGCCAGCTCAGGAGTAATGCCGCCTTGGAAAGCAACACTAACGCCAATAGGAAGTTGAAGATTATCAAAGCTGATATCTGGATTGTCGAACCATTCATCAATGAATTTCTTCAAAATGTTCACAACAAAGAGGGGCAGATCATTGAAGATCTCCGCCTCTTGCTTACTCTTGATCAACTGCTCGAGAGCATCATTGCCGAATTCTTCATCTGAAGACAAATCAATGGCTCAGATTCGTTCCTCAGAACGGGCAGCTGGTGTGAGTGCGTGACTTGATCCTTGAGTAGTTTTCTGTGGCTTCTCGCGCCTCTTGGAGATGCGAGAGGGATCTTCAGAAGTGTTACTTGGAGCAGGAGGGGCAGTTGCCAATGGCTTCACTCGCGAAGCTTTTGGAGCAACAGATGACTTTGAAGCTTTAGCCTTCTTTGCTTCTGCGGCTTTGGGGTAGGAGCTGGGGCTTCATCGATGTCGACACCATCATCGAATGATCCACTTTGGCACCTTGAACAACAATGTGAGTGATGAGGCCAGCAAGGTTATAGAAGGGGCCGATCCTGTTCTCATTGGCTTCACGGGTGCCATTGTCCCGAGGTGAGGAAGGACCAGGGTTGAAGTCAAGCCCTAGATCCTGCTTGTTCTTCGCAGCTGAGTCTTTGGCGAACTGGTAGTTGCGCTTGAACAAATGGTCCTCACGGTACCATAGCAGTGAAGAAGGGTCAGCATCCACAGGCTGTGGTCCGTGCACCATGCATGGATAGAAACCTTGCTCAATAGCTTCAGCCCGGGTCCTGGGTGGAAGATTTTTGTACAAAACATGACCCCAGGGTGCCTTGATGGCATTCTTCTCTGCATATTCTCTTTATGTGAGCGGTACTTGAACCATTCCTCAGCCCAATATCTTCGAATCCATTGGATTCGATTCTTGCGGCCGTATAGGTTTCCTCTGGATCTGTTTTGTACAACTCGTGCAAATCTGGAGGCAACTCCTTGGAAGTGTTCCCACGGTGCTGTCTGCCACCCTTCCTTGTAGACTTCTCTCATTGCCATGAGGTTCACCAATGGCTTCAACATCAAGGGCTTCCGTCACCGGGTCGACCGAACCGCTTCGGAGAGTTGATGTGAAGTCGTAAGAATTCTGCAAACGAATGTAGACTATGAGAACCAAGGGATTCTCCCACGGACATGTACCGTGATAAGCATTAGAGGTGCGAGGGAAGGTGAAGATGTCTTATGCATTCTCAGAAGATTTTGAAGATAAATCAGTTTGAAGACATTGACCTCACAACGCGAAGACATTCACTTATTTGATGAGAGTTGGTTCCAGATTTGTACAAATCCAAGAATAAGTACAAGTGAGGAATCGAACTTGTAAAGAAGCATAAGTGAACGGACTAGGCATAGTATGAGATGCAGAAAGAGATAGATTCAACTTGGGGATCTAGAAACCACTTTTGGTAAGAAAGGATGAATCTATCAGATTGAAAAGACGATAAAAAGTGAATTTTAATTACCACACGAAGAACTGTTAGACGGAGCAAAGTTGGAGGCCGAGCAGTTCGATCTCCCGTGCCCTAACTTGGCGACGGAAGACACCTATGGCGACGGCGGAGAGGATGAGGTCCGCGGCCGGCGTGAGGACGGCGTCGGAGAAGTTGCGGCAGCTAAGCGCTTCGTCACCGGCGTCGTCGAGAGCTTAACAGAGGTGCTAGGGTTTGCGAGAGGTGGCGAGGTGGAAGAAGAATTTTTGACCGAGATGTGATGGGTATTTATAAGGAAGGAGATGGCACAGCGCAATTATGCAGGTGCCCCTGGCAGTTCACATCTGAAGGACACGTGGCACACATGCAACACATCGAGAGTTGTTCCATGTTCCCACGCTCACCTGGATTGTCGGGGTGGTCATTCCGAATTCTCCGGGTTTCAGGCAAAAGGATATAGCATTAAAAACAGATTTAAAGTTTGTCTCTGTGTCTTCTGCTGACAAGGACGCAGAGAAGACATTCGATAGTTTCATCAGAATGCATATGATTTGGATAGATAGAGCTTGAGGTAAGAAGCATAGAGAGGTTAGGGTCCGATCACATTCACTTATTTCAAAAGATTCAAGCAAGAAGACATAGCTATAAGTGAATGATGTAGAGGACAGAACACAATATATGTATACAACAGAGTCAAGACCAAATCAACATGGTGCAGTTAATCATGAATTCAAATTAATGTTGAAGACAAATCAACTGTGAAGACTTTGCAAATATAACGCCAAGGAAAAACACTTCAAACAAGAGTTTGGTGGTGGCGTTACCCACCGTATAGGAAGTATTAGACCCAGACACGGCGCACAACTATCGTGGCGCTCCGAAGTCAATTTCCACATTAATGTATTCACACTTAGAGTGTATGTCTTCATTGATTGAAGATATACATTACTTTGTGTGATGCACATCTAAGTCATCAAAATGCATAAGTGTTAGGATGTGTGTCCATTCACAGGACATTTGAGAATTCCAAGATATTTAGCTCACACCGCAACTTGCAAAACCTTTTCTCATCCAAGGGCTTTGTGAAGATATCAGCCAACCGTTCTTCCGCCTTGACGTGAATGATATCAATATCTTCCTTCATAACATGATCTCTGAGAAAGTGATGACGAGTTTCAATGTGCTTTGTCTTCGAGTGCTGAACTGGGTTGTTGGCAATCTTGATGGCACTCTCATTGTCGCAATAGAGAGGCACATTCTTCAGATGGATACTGTAGTGACCAGACCTCAAACAGTCTGACCTCCGTGCATCAGTGTCAATCCTGGATCAGTAATGCTGACACACACAATACTTGAAGGATTTATAACAGAGTAGCAATCACACACTTAGTACATCGAATGTCTCAAAAGAGAACTTATTACAATAAATATGGCTTAAGGCCATCTAATAACGATAACAGCGGAAGGCTTGGAAGATAAGCGAGTCCATCAACTCCAACGGCATCACTGAGTATAGAACCACGACCTAAGGCACCTTACTCGTCAATTCGAAAAGTATGCAACATGAACGTTGCAGCCCGAAACGGGTCAAGACATGGAATATGCTGGCAATATAACACATAGAGAGTAATATGAAAGATTAATGCTATACTACATGCATATATGGCTGGTGGAAAGCTCTATGGTTACAGTTTTGCGTAAAGCCAATTTTTCCCTACTACAAAGGAATAAATTTTATTTAACTATCATGGTGGTTGTTAAACATTGATAATGGTTGACAACATTCTCAATCCCAATTAAGCATCATCAATTAAAAAACCAACAACATTAATTAGAGTAACAAGATGAGATTCACATGATAATCCAAGTACTAGATACTCAAGATGTCCATAACCGGGGACACGGCTAACCATGATTAGTTTGTTGCACTCTGCAGAGGTTTGTGCACTTTTCCCCACAAGACTCGATCTCCTCCGTTGGGATTCTCGCACTACACGGTGTTTGAGAAACGGATGACCGAGTCATAGCCTTTCAGAAGCGCTAGCACCTTACGAACGGGTAGACAGTACCAACCTACATCCCCTACATCTGCTAGTCTACCACTGTAAGAGTTCGCACGACTTAGTCAACTATGCTAGAGCCCATAGTAGCTTGTGGCTGCACACGGAAGTTTCTAGCATGATAAACCATTAATTAACAATCTCACATCTGTCATGGATACACTCACCCAATCCACATCTACTAGCATAGCATGGCATAATAAGCAAACGTAGAAGTAACTCTCAGGGGTTTGATAATAAAACAGGTAATAGGTACTACCTCATCTACTTTCCCAAAACCCACAATTTAATTAGATCCTAATCATGCATTGTTTGAGGATTGATCTAATGCATAAAAACTGGGTATGAAAAAGGGATATGATCAAAGTGTTACTTGCCTTGTTGATGATCCGTGAAACCTAGAGATTCAAAGTAGCAAGTGGCGCACTCCAGGTACTCTATCGCAAACAAACAAGCATACAATAAGTACTCATCTAATGCACAGGTAAAACTCAAATAAAAGATCTAACCATAAAGTTCAACTTAAGAACTCTGGTTTGCAAAAAGAATCAAATCGAACAAAGCAACGAAAGTCAAACGGCGAAAGAAACAAGCTTCATTTACTAATCTGGACCTAAGTCAAATTTTACAGAGGCAAAAACTTGTTTGAGTTGATTATTCGGAAAGAGGGTTTCGAGGCGGAACTCTAGACGCTTGAATCGCCTGATTTTGATAAACGAGCGAAAAGTTATACTAGATCGAAAATCGGATCAGAAATCACGATCGTAAAAATCGCGGAATAAATCCGAGAAAAGAAAAAGCAGC